>OZ007597.1:268156650-268791650 GCA_963931845.1 Maratus michaelseni
GTAACCGTGCCGCTGACACGGGACTTTTCGGTAGAAGGGGAAAATCGATAGCGCCGTGGGCAAGGCTTATGATCAATCATCGTATTTTGTGGAAGTGTTTGTATTTCAGGCAGTGTAGATGCCGAAAACAACAGGACATACTATGATACACCAGTCTCTGAGATATGCCGATACCATAATATCGGAAAAAAACATTGAGAATATCCGCGTTATAGCATCATATTTTCTGATAAATATGACTAATGTGTCCATAGAAAGTGTCTAAATAATGCGCTTCAATGTTTATAGATTACACATGTTTATATATACACACATATAGTATATATAACACTTATACGATACATATCTTTAAATTATACTATCATCTGGCTTTTCTTTATATCCTATTCTGTTCTTTGATAAGTGTGACTTATTAAAAGAAAAGCTTTTAAACAACGTCTCGATAGCGCCATGGGCAAGGCTTATGATCAATCATCGTATTTTGTGGAAGTGTTTGTATATCGGGCAGTGTAGATGCCGAAAACAACAGGACAGACTATGATACACCAGTCTCTGAGCTATGCCGATACCATAATATCGGAAAAAACATTGAGAATATCCGCGTTATAGCATCATATTTTCTAATAAATATGACTAACGTGTCCATAGAAAGTGTCTAAATAATGCGTTTCAATGTTTATAGATTACACATGTTTATATACACACACATATAGTATATATAACACTTATACGATAGGTATCTTTAAATTATACTATCATCTGGCTTTTCTTTATATGCTCTTCTATTCTTTGATAAATGTGACTTAATAGAAGTTCTTAAGAGCCTAAAATCTTAGCGAAACTGAATAAGATTTTAACGTTTCATGTCAAATTCAGTATATATTTTAGAAAAAAATTGACAACTAAGAAAAAAAAAGAGACATTCTTTAAGAACAGTACAAAGATAACAGAAGTTAAAAATATAAATTTTCCGAGATATTTTTAAAATACGAATGCATCCCACGCCCATAGGAATAACATTAGTGAGGGGAATCGGGAAGTTTACTGAAGGTTAGCCTTAACTCAATAACATCAATAATGCAATATACATATTTTCTTATTATATAATCAAATATTTTCTAAAGTCATTTTTTTTACTATATGAAACTAACTGTTGATGATGACAATAAATTAATGACTATAAAATTTCAAATAAAAATTTCTGTTTGCGCATTAAAAAAAAAAAAAAAAATCTATTTTTTTGTTTTATGAAAGCATGTTTTTAAACACAATAAATAAATAAAAAAAGAATTCAAAACAAAATTTTGACTAAACACATTCTTTATTGTATTAGTAATCTATTAACAATATAGCATTTAAAATATAAATGAATAATTAACTAGATAAGTAACACGTCTCATAAATAATTTTTGAACCTTACCTACAGTTGCATTAGAAGAACAATATCGATGCTGAGATCCTGATTAAATATATATACTTATATATATATATATATATATATATATATAAGGAAACGTCTGCAGCTTCTTAAATTAATTCGGGTAATTACATTAAATCTTTAATAAAACAAAAGCAAAGGTTACTTTCTATATCAACGTTTCCCACAGCGCAATCTTTTTTTTCTTCCATTCTTGCTCCAAATTGCTCTAAAGGCAATATTGAAATTGATTTGTTTCAACCCGCCGAGAGAATCCCCAGGAAAAGGAGTGCAGAGGGGGGTTGATCTCTTCTCGTTATTATTATTGTTATTATTATTTCGTTTTTACTTGTTTATTTAATCCTTTTTCTCGGAGGCAATCTCTCAGCGTCCTGCGTGAGTGATGACGAAGATGTATGATGGGAAATTATTGGATAAAAGAAGGTTGGACCAGCACTTCTTCGTTCAGTGCTTCTTGGAGGATGCGATTCTTTTGTTTTGGTTATGTGTACCGTAAGAAAACGTTTTCGTTGCATGTCGTAAGTTTTGAGGTTAGTAAAGCGACCGTCATTTAATTGAATCATATTGATGCCACATCACTTTACCTCAATATAGTAGATGATTATAACAAACGGTATGGCGTAGTTAGTTTCGGTTTTGTGTACCGTAAGAAAACGTTTTCTATGGATGTCATAAGTTTTGAAGTTAGTAAAGCGACCGTCATTTAATTGAATCATATTTATGCCACATCACTTTACCTCAATATAGTATAGATGATTATAACATACGGTATAGCGTAGTTAGTTTCGGTTTTGTGTACCGTAAGAAAACGTTTTCTTTGGATGCCGTAAGTTTTGAAGTTAGTAAAGCGACCGTCATTTAATTGAATCATATTTATGCCACATCACTTTACCTCAATATAGTAGATGATTATAACAAATGGTATAGCGTAGATAGTTTCGGTTATGTGTACCGTAAGAAAACGTTTTCTTTGGATGTCGTAAGTTTTGAGGTTAGTAAAACGACCGTCATTTAATTGAATCATATTTATGCCAGATCACTTTGATTCAATATAGATGATTATAACAAACAATATGACGTAGTTAGGTAATCAATCGCTGTTTAAGTGAATTATATCTATGCCAGAGCACATTTATTGGAATTTATTACTTCTTGGAGGATGTACTTTGTTGTTTCGGTTATGTGCCGTAAGAAAACGTTTTCTTTGGATGTCGTAAGTTTTGAGGTTAGTAAAGCGACCATCATTTAATAAAAATGAAATTTATGCCAGATCACTTTGGTTCAATATAGTAGGTGATTATAACAGACGCTATGACGTAGTTAGAGAATCAGTCGCCGTTTAACTGAATTATATCTATGTCAGAGTACATTTATTCAATTTAATGGATAAATATAACAGACGCTATACAGAATTTTGGCTCAATTATATTTCGGTTATTTGTATTGAAAGGAAACATTTTATTTGAATATCTTAAATTTTGAGGTTAGTAAAGCGACCGACATTTAATCGAATCAAATTTATGCCAGACCACTTTGGTTCAATATAGTAGGTGATTATAACAGGCGCTATGACGTAGTTAGCGAATCAATCGCCATTTAACTGAATTATATCTGTGCCAGAGCACATTTATTGGCATTTATTACTTCTTGGAGGATGTACATTTTTGTTTTATGTGCCGTATGAAAGAGTTTTCTTTGGATGTCGTAAGTTTTGAGGTTAGTAAAACGACCATCATTTAATAAAAATGAAATTTATGCTAGATCACTTTGGTTCAAGTTTGGTTTCTGAGTTATATCTATGCCAGAGCACATTTATTCAATATAATGTATAAATATAACAGGCGCTAAACAGATTTTTGGCTTAGTTATATTTCGGTTATTCGTATTGAAAGTATTTTTTTTTTCTTATATCTTAAGTTTTGAGGTTAGTAAAGCGACCGTCATTTAATTGAATCATATTTATACCAGATCACTTTGCTTCAATAAAGTAGATGATTATTACAAACGCTATGGCGTAGTTAGTGAATCAATCACAGTTTAATGAAATTATATCTATGCCAGAGCACATTTATTCAATACAATCGATAAATATAACAGGTGCTATACAGAATTTTGACTTTATTATATTTTGGTTATTTGTATCGAAACGAAATATTTTCTTTGGATGTTGTAAGTTTTGAGGTTAGTACAGTGACCGTCATTTAACTGAATCATATTTATGCTATATTTCTTTCATTCAATATAAGAAACGCTATGAAGTAGTTAGTGAATCAATCGCCGTGTAACTGAATTATAACTATACCAGAGTACATTTACTCAATTTAATGGATAAGTATAACCCCTATACAGAATTTTGGCTTAATTATATATATTGGTTATTTGTATTGAAAGGTAATATTTTATTTGAGTATCTAAAGTTTTGAGGTTAATAAAATCAATTGCTGTTTAATTAAATAATATATGTGTCTACGAGCAATTTAATCCAGTATAGTAGATGTTTATAAAAGTCTTTATAACTGAAGTTTGGTTTATTAACCCATTTGTGCCAGTTTTTTCCCTCTCACTGTTTTTAAAATTAAAATTGTGGTTAAATTAACCTTTTTCCTTAGATACAATATTTGAACATGTGCTAATAGAATTATAGTTAATAAATAAGTAAATATTTAATGTAAGTAGTATAAAACTTTCTTTTTTCTTTTTTCCCCCTCTTATTTAAATTGTTTGTTTGCTTTATAATATTCCATTTAAAAGCTTTTCTTGTTTTTCAATCTTGTTTTAACAATCGTTCGGGCAGCGAGATATGATTTTTGGCATAAAACTAGTGTTATTTACAGAAAACGATTGTTCTTTGCTTATAATTGTAGATTCCCTGCCGTTGAAAGAGTGATTTACATTATAAGCTTTCATTTGTATTTATACTCTTGTTTTTCATTTGAATTAATAGTATTTCATTTAATAGGACTACATAATTTAATTTGTAATTTGACTCTGCTGTCTGGTATTGCGATTTCATTGTGTATGGTCAATTTCTTATGTTTCAATGGTTTAATTTTAGATTAAGTTTATATATATATATATATATATAATATATATATTACATTATACTGATCTGAATATTCTGCTTGTAAATTGCATAAAATTATTGGAAAAAATGGGAAAACAAATCTATCTAAAAAATTATTAACTTATTTCTGAAAAATCAAAACGTTCCACTTTTGGGATGCTAGGCATAAATGAGTTTTAATGTTAACAAATGTTGCATATAAGCGTCCAAAAAGGATACTATAATTTAAAAACTCCTTTGTATAAAAACTTCTCGCAATTGTAACTTTATAAAATAACTCCAACTAGATGATATTTAGCCGATTGTATTTTGATTATTTTATGATCATTAGGATTATTGGATTTATTAGATTTATTGGATTTCTTTTGCTACGAGTAGGTGCCGCTTTGTAGGTATCGCTTTCAAGTTTTAAAAACTAAAATTTTATTCAATTGCCCAACTCTTGTTATTATGGTTATTATAGTTTCGTTTTAGCTTGTTTATTTTATCCGTTTCTCGGAGGCACCCTGTCAGCATCCTGTGTGAGTAAAAAAAAAAAAATCAATCCCACCTTTCTCTAATATTTGAATAGCAGGGCTACCAAGCTCTATGCCTTTTTTAATGAAATATTTCTGTTTTAAACCAGAAAAATATTTAATTAATTGTATGCTGAATTTATTTAATAATATGCGGTACTTTATATTTTATAGCGTTTGTTACGTGCAATTTTTGGTTCTAAAATAATTATTTGACTCAAACATACAGCGTAGAAGTTGACAGCCATGTGGAACAGTATGTAATATCGATTCTGAGATTCTGTTAACAAAATACGAGGTGTTTTCAAAAAGTAAAGATACACTTTAGACAGCAGGAAATAAAAAAATTTAATGAGCTCGTTGGCAACATATATTGTAATTTTGAACATTTGACCTTTCGCTCACAGTCATTCGTTATTTGTACGGCAAGTCTGTTTCGTGTAGCATATCTTTGTAATGGCTACGTCAATTCAGAATGCCGCTAAGTGTGAAGTACGTTCCGTCATACGTTTTCCTTCCATAGTACGTTTCGTCATACGTTTTCTTCATGCAAAAGGTGAGCGTCCAGCGGATATTCACAAAGAATTTTTTTCCACCTATGGGGACATTATGAACCAACAAAATGTAACGAAATGGTGTTGTGCTTTCTCCTGAGGTAGGACCAATGTTCAAAAAGAACCCAGAACAGGTAGGCCATCTGTGATCTCTGACCTGGGACCCAGCGACTACCACTTATTCCTTTACCTGAAGAATCATCTTGCAAGGCAAAACTACAACGACGATGATGATATCAGAATCGAAATTGAAATGTGGTTTCGACAACAGGTGGTAAACTTCTATGACTGTGGGATACAAAAGCTTGTACCGAGACTTAACAAATACTTGGACTATGACAGCAACTATGTCGAAAAATAAGGCATATACCAGTCAGTAATTTATAATGGAGATTTTTTCAATTAAAAGTTTTTTGAATGAGTATGCGGCATTGTATCTTTACTTTTCGAAAACCAATCGTATATAAAAAGAAGCCGCCTGAAGCTGTAAAGTATAAATACTAGTAAATCTGCAGATCAGGAGCCTCAACGTCAGCTCTGAAAGTCACTGTTTTTTAATTTCACTTCTCATATTATATAACATCTTACAATACGCAATTTAATTTTTTTTATAGTACATACATATTTATACGCATATAAAATACTTGGGAGGTTTCAGAAATTAGAAGCGTTAAATTAAACTCGATTTATGTAATGATATTCTGAAATTCTTATGAACTTCTTATTCTTGTAATTTTTTAGATAAAAAAATGGTTTTCTTATTTTGATATTCTTTGAAATAGGGTTGCTAAGCAACTAATAAAATAAAGAGGAAAGAAAAAGAAATGTTTTTAAAATTTGTAAAAAACATGAAAATAAAATGTTTTATATATTCCAAACAGTTACAAAAAAATTTCCATTAATTTAAATAATTAATTTCTAAATTCTAATAGATGTATCGGTAAATTTTCAAAGCTACTGCATATATTTAAGACCTCCATATCGAAAATTTAGTGTCCGTAATTTTACGTATAAATCCATTATTCAAATATGCGATTTTCGTTTCAGTTAAAAATGAAATTTGAAAATCGTCTGCATTCCCATAGGAAAGCATTATGACCTAAAAAGAAATGTTCTATATTTTTCGAACGAATGAACCAAATATAACCAAAAACTATACAGCTCATTACGGGTACCTCACCAACATACCAATCAAAAAACAACCTAATCGGATATCTTTTACGGCAGTTATCGCGAAACAGACAGACAAACAAACAGACAAACAGACGGAAACCAAAAACTTTACGGGTCTCCTCAACTCACGAATCGGCAATTGCTTTTCGTGTAATCAGATATCGAAAATTTTCTTTTGTAAATAAATTCCATGTTTATTAAATTAGACATTTTAATTCTTAAGACCATCTTTTCCCCCCTCAATTTTTAATCTTTCGTTTTTATAACAAGCGTATAAAGCGCATCTGGTATTTTCGATTAATTTTCATTTATCGAAAGTGGGCATTATACGTCGGAACATATACAGTACGTATACGTACAATGTCATTTCTGTAATGCTGTAAGGATGCATTAGCTTTTGACTGCCACATGTTTTATTGGCATTTGCATCTTGCTGGCTAAAACCTCCTACTGATATATTAACGTCCAGTATAATCATACAATAGGCTACCGACACGTAATCTCAGCCTGCCAGAAATGCATATGACCAGCTGTACGGTAGCTTACGCGCAAATACTGATGTACCAGATTATTATTATACCAAGAGATTCGAAGCCTAAGGTTAAACTGCCACGTATATAGCAATGATTGCAGTAGAGAATGCCCTCAGATATTGAGGAATGCTGAAATATTCGTTACTAAACGAAAGACTGGGGTTGTATACATGCATGTACAATTAAATTAATAAATTACAATTAAAAATTACAATTAAAATTACAATTTAAACAATTTAATCATGATTAAAGAATTTTTGTCTTTGTCCTATACCAAGAGTGCACTGTAAAAAAAAAAAAAAAAAAAAAAATCTCGAGGTTACTAAAATTTTATTTAGTAAATTTGTATTCCACAGAATTTTTTAGTAACCGGTATTATAAACCGGAATCGTTGCTAGCTGTTTTCTAGTAATTCTTACAGATTTTCTTGTAGCTGATTAAGAATACAAACCTTTTTTAGTAATTGAAAGGATCAATGAGAAAAACTAAAATTTTTTTTAGTAGATCGACCCATTTTTTTTTTTTTTTTTTTTTTACAGTGTGGCGAACAATTTTACTTCCGCGTGTCAGATTGTTTCAATAAATATTTTACATGACCATATCGTACCAGCTAAACAAGAAATTTAGGGAATCGAAAACTAATGAATGAAAATTACTTGAAAATTATTTATTAGAATTTACAAAATATACATAACATACATATCACACTGCAATAATTATAGACACAAATGTATTTCAAAAATTGATAATAAAAAAATGCGGTTAAATGCGATTTCGGCTGTTGAATCTTGGAAAAAATTATCACTATTCCTATTAAAGTTATATCCTCACAGCCTTACAAACGTCTTTGCTCAAAATCTATCGCAATCAGAAATGGAATCCAGAATCATAAAAGATTTCTAGCACATACACAAGGTGGAAAAAATTAAATGTAGATTTTTTTTTTCATAATAATTATTAAAATTTATTAAAATTTTCTGCATGTTGTAGCAATAAGAAAAAAATTCACGTGTTATAAATCTTGTTTATAGTTCGAAAATATTTTTCTTTGTTTTTCTATTTATTTAAAAAAAGGGGAGATTCTGAAAGCGATTTATATATGCATCTCCGTGAGAAAACGAAATACCAGATGTTAATCAATATTTCTGGAAATTTTACTGAATATATATATTCCGGCAATTTGAACTGATATTTTTCATCATGATGTTCTAATACGTCGTTAATAATATTCACTATTAATAACTCACTATTAATTATTAATAATTTCATAATAATTTGAATAATTTGAATTTCATAATAATTGATTTTTTTAGCTCACAGGCTATCAAAGCCCGAGAGCTTATGTGCCCGCCGGTTCTGTATGTATGTATGTACGTACGTACGTATGTATGTATGTATGTATGTATGTAACGCGATAACTCTTGATAGAACTAACCGTTTTACTTTAAATTTTGTTTACAGGTTCCTTGTGATAAGGCGCTTCCCTGATTAGTTTTGGAGATTCATTGATTAAGCATAAAGGGGGGAAACGGGGGGCTAACCCCCCATAATTTAGATAAATAGGTTTATCATGCAGAATTATCCCATTTTCTTCAAATTTTGTATATAGGTTCATTTTGATAATGCGCTTCTGTCAATAGTTTTGGGGGTTCATTGATTAAGTATAAAGGGGGAAAGGGGGGCTAATCCCCCCTTAATTTAGATAAATGGGTTTTTCATGAAGAATTATCCGATTTTCTTCAAATTTTGTATATATATTCATTGTAATTAGAGACTTCTCTGATTAGTTTAAGGAGTTCATTAGTTAACTATGAGGGGGGGGGGGTAACGGTGGGATGACCCCCTTAATATATTGTTAATTTCTTTATTTTTCGAGGATCTTATTTCAAATTATTTGAAATAAGAGTATAATATACAATTAGTGTGAATAGGCTGTGAGCTCAATGCCCTCATTTTAACTGGGCAGTTTTCTTTTTATTTATTATTTGTCTCTTATAAGTTATTGCTGATTTTCTGATATTGCATAAAACTGAGTTTACTTTAATATAAAAACTTTTGGAAAAATTCATTTCTTATTGCCGTTAAAATTCTATTTATTATGTTTGAAGCGAACATTAAAAATTTGAATGTTGTTTTCTCAAGATTTATTTTTATTAAAGAGAAAATTCTATTTAATTTTTGGCTTTCAATACGTATTAAAAATAACTTAAAAACTTGATGTCGCTTTTGCAAAACGTATTTTTTTTATTTTAAACAAATCTGTCGTGCACAGTTCTAAAGAAGTATCGAACACATATCATAAAAAAATAGAAATATGAAAGTCATCAGAAAATTAATAAATTTCATTATGTAAAATTAAGACATACCCACTCAGCATCTTAAAACTTACATAATCAGATCTTTTTAAAAATGGAATTCTCAATCCTCTAATTTCAGAATAAGTTTAATTAAACATTATTTGCGAAATTCTCAAAAGGTAAATAAATCATTAAAAAAAATTCGGTAAAATAAAAGTTTTAAAAACAATCACGTGAACAAACATAAACTTTATCAAGAAATATTCATAACATGCTAGCAATCAAAGAATGGAAAAAAAAAATTATATTTTACTCTGTACACCGATTCAAAAACGTATATAATCAACAAAGAAAAAAAAAATAACTACACTCGCCTCAAGCAAGACAGGAAAAGTGATGCTTTACGTACGGTTACAGTTTGTTGAACAGACAGTTAAAAAAATAAAGAACGTCTCGAAAACATACAAGATAAATAAAATAAAGAAAACTTTAATGAAAGATCACTCAGTGAATACAAGAGGACATCTTAAATTGATGTCAGTAATTATATTAAAGCTTTAATAAAATAAAGCAAAGGTTACTTTCTATATTAACGTTTCCGGGGGTATTTACAGTGATATACTTTTTCCTTCTGCTTTCAAAATTGCTCTAAAGGCAATATTGAAATTGATTTGTTTCAACCCATTTAGAAAAGACTGGTGGGAGTATATGCGGGGGAGAGATAAAGGGGAGTTGCTCTCTCTCGTTATTGTTATTATTATTGTTATTATTATTTCGTTTTTCGTTGTTTATTTAATACTTTCGTTCGGAGCCAATTTCTCAGCGTCCTTTCATAGTGATGACAAAGATGTATGTTGGGGAATTATTAGATGAAAAGAAGCTGGGCCATCCGTCAGTGTCTTGAAAGAACAGTGTTTTGAGGAGGTAATTTTTTTAGTAAGCGATGATTACATAGACTAGCTTGTTTTCTCATAGTTATTGTAAGATAGAGATAAAACATACTAAATAACATAAAGATAGCTAAGATAAAACATGAGACTCTTGAAAATCCTTAACGTTAGAAAGTAAATTTAAGAATTTTGAAATTTTAAATATATTTTATCTGCTATCGGATAAAAAGCGTCCAATCTTTGGTCATTAATTTATATATATTTATTTTTTATTGCGCTGTTAGTGCAGGATTTTAGAGCAAATTAGAGGTCTGCACGGGCCCGGGCTTGGCTCGAGGCCCATACCCGGCCCGGCAAAATGAAGGCGAACTTTCAAACGGGCCGGGCCGGCAAAAAATTGAACGGGCCTTCAGGGCCGGGCCGTGTCGATAAAAAAATTAAGCGAAGTAGATAAAACACAAGCCATTTTCAATGAATGACTTTCTCGAGACGTATAAATGTGCGTCACGAGCCGATGCGAGTTTAACAACTTCAATACAGAAATGTAACATGTCCATCGTAGAGATCGACATTGGACAGTTACATGGTGTCTGCTCCCGGGTTTAATTGTTTCAGCAGACTCGTGCCGGGCCGAGATCAGGCTTGCATTTTTTTCCCCTACATAGTCGTGCCGGGACGGAACTGGTCTTAATCGTTCTCAGGATGTGTAGGGCAGATATTATGTTTTGTAAAAGCATTAATAGCGATAATGAACTTCTATTAACAGTATCTTTGGAAATATACCTTGAGGTGGTTCTCATATTCACTGCTCAACAATGCGAAACTTTCAGGCACATTTCTGACTCATTTTTAACTGTAAAGGCATAAAATTGACAGGCCTGACTATTGAAGGCATTTGGAATCGAATAGCTTTTTCCATTTTTGATAAATTACTAACAGAGATAACAGATATTCTTGTCACGTGCTGACTGTAGGTTTTCTCCTCTCCTAAGCTACAGCTTCTGGAAATTCGATCCAAAACGCTAACTTTGGCAGTATTTTCTGAAAGATATATTGCTTTTATCTAAGAAAAAAAAACGGTATTTACATAGTTTCGGAATAAGGATACCTGCCAATCTTACGCGTTTCCGAAATGGAATGAATTCATAAATGTGTCAGAATGTAGCTCCTTTGGATTTGAGAAAAGCCTTAAAAATGAGAGAAATAGTTTCATAAATCTACTTTTTATTATGCATCTTCAAATGTTATCATGTTTTTAACCCTTTATTCTAAACTGCATTATTTTTTTAATGAATCCTTATTTGAATTTTGAAACGTCTGTAGACACGATGACTAAAAGACTGTAAGTAATCATTAACGTTTACTGTTGTGTTTTGTGTTTTGCGAACACATAGTAATCTAAAATATGCTATAAAATGTTCCCATAAATATGTATGTAGTATTCATTAAAAGAATCTTAAATGTAAGTCGAGAAAAACTGAACTTTTTGTAGAAATTAAGTCGGGCCGGGCCGGGCCTTTTTTCACTGATTTTTCTACGGGCCGGGCCGTAATTACACAGTAACTTAATACACAACTTAGTAACTAATTACACAGAACTTTTAATTTTTACACCGTGCCGGGCCAAGATAACTTTCGTTCGGGCCGGGCCGGTCCGGGCCCGGCCTGGAAATTCCGGCCCGTGCAGACCTCTAGAGCAAATGCAGTTATATTTTAACGACCTGCAATTTCAATAAGCCTAATATAATAGGATATGTTCTAAAATCTTACGCCAGTGCTCAAGAACAGTGTTTTGAGGAGGTAATTTTTTTAGTAAGGGATGATTACATAGACTAGCTTGTTTTCTCACAGTTATAATTTTATACTAACGTTTTTATACGTTTTTAATTTTTACACCGTGCCGGGCCAAAATAACTTTCGTTCGGGCCGGGCCCGGCCTGGAAATTCCGGCCCGTGCAGACCTCTAGAGCAAATGCAGTTATATTTTAACGACCTTCAATTTCAATAAGCCTAATATAATGGGATATGTTATAAAATCTTACGCCAGTGCTCAAGAACAGTGTTTTGAGGAGGTAATTTTTTTAGTAAGCGGTGATTACATAGACTAGCTTGTTTTCTCATACTTATTGTAAGATATTAATAAAACACAAAGATAGCTAAGATAAACCATGAAACTCTTGAAAAACCTTAACGTTAGAAAGTAAATTTAAGAATTTTGAAATTTGAAATATCTTTTTACTGCTATTGGAGAAAAAGTGCCCAATCTTTGCTCACCAGTATATATATATATATATTGGCTTCTGAAAGTTAAAATGTTGATGTTGGGGTTTGTTTTACTGCAATTTCTCTTTTTGTCTAAAGATTCCTTTTTAGGTGCGTTCGTAATTATATAAATACGTAGCACCTATTGTCGTCGCTTGGTCCGTCCGTCTGTCTGTCCGTCCGTCCGCATATAACAACGCAAAAACTACCCAACCGAATGGTTTGAAATTTCAGATATATTATCTTTGCACAAATTTGTCGACACATTTCAAATTTTAGAAAAATCGAATCCAAACTTTAGGAGATATTAATAAAAATATTTATTAAGAAATTTGAATTAAAAAAAAAAAAATAGGTGCTTTCTTGTTACAGGAGCTTCCGAAGTTTAATCGTCAAGCGACCGAGATACTTATTTTATGACAGAAATGAATCTGCAGACGATATAATTCATTTCACAGAATTAAAAATCATCAAGATCTGAATATTTATATAACTAGCTATAGTACGAACGCACCTCATTTGTCACGTTTGAAGTACAATTTCCAACTTGTTAAATATGTTTTTGAATTTTAATAATACTCAATATTAATTAATTTTGCAAACATTATGTTACAGGTACTTAATATTTGTCCATTTTTATTCAATTATCTTTAAATTTTATTTGGTAATTGATTGGTCAATTTAGGTTAATAAACTAAGCTCATAGCTATTAACTGAAACAGAAATCAATTACGTTTTACTTATATTAGTCGAATATTGCTCTTGAAAAAGTGTTCCACTATATAAGTTTTCAGTTGTTCTTGTTATAATTTTCAATTTCTGCATATTGGATTTTTTTCTCTACATATCTTTAAATATTTTTCCCATTCATTTTAAGTTTGAGAACCTTAAATTTTGGGATATATTTATGTATTATATTGTAATTATCGGTTTATCTTTTGTCGATTATTTATGTGGTTTAATGGTTATTATTTACAAAAGTTATATATATATATATATATATATATATATATATATTCAAATTGTTTGTATGATTTATAATATTCCATTTTAAAAGGCCTTCTTGTTTTTCAATCTTGTTTCAACGATTGTTCGGGCAGCGATATAACATGATCTTTGGCATTAAGCTGGTGTTATATACAGAAAACAATAGTTGTTTGCTTATAATTATAGATTTCCTGCCTTTGAAAAAGTGAATTACATTATAAGCTTTCATTTGTGTTTATACTCTTGTTTTTTTCATTTGAATTAAGAATATTTCATTTATTAGGACTACATAATTTAATTTGTAATTTGACACTGCTATATGGTATTGTGATTCCATTGTGTAAGGTCAGTTTCAATGGTTCAAACAAATTTTACATTAAGTTTATATATATATATATATATATATACTATTCATTTATTTATTGCGCTGTTAGTGCAGGATTTTAGAGCAAATGCTGTTACATTTTAACGACTTTCAATTGCAATAAGACTAATATAATAGGATAATATTTAATAGAATCTTACGCTAGCGCTCATGTATTCCGAGACATATAAACTTGATTAATAGGTTAACTGTTAGTTAAAAAAGAAAATAATAATAATAATTAACAATATTGATAAGATATGTTATACAAGAAAATAATTAAAATTGGGGAAAGTGACTAGTGAACTTGAATGTTTTTAAATAAGATTAGCTTTTGTTGATAACATGTATTTTCTAATGTATTGCAATTTAACTGCTGGATTTAAAAATGTCAATAACTATTACGAATGAATTTTAATATTTTTGAGTTGTTTACCTTACTATACACATATAAATCTGGGTTTTATATACCACAACCGAATTTGAATTTTGAAATCCTAATTACAAAATTTATGTTATAATAAACATTTAATTGAAAGTAATGAAAATTTAATAGTACATACGATTTTAGGTATACGATAGTTGATTTTATATAAAATTGAACATGTGGAGACAAAGAAGTGAAGACAACAAAGAAAAGTTGTTTATGAATTCATGAGGTTTAATAGGGTGTTAATCAATTATTTACTATTAAATATGATTATTAGTTTATTCTCCAAAAATCGATGTATACTTGCAATGTAATATTCGAATAATTTCACACAAATATGCCATTACAGTAGGTCTCAAATAAGAATCTATTTACTTGGATTTCAATGAAATTTTATATATTCAATAAAATGCTTCATAATTTAGATGGTCATTTAATATGCCATTCTCCTCGTGACTTTTTTATTTCCATTTTCTTCATTATATTTCTTCTTTTCCATCCGATGAAATGGCTAAATAGGAAAACTATCATGGTATCCATCTAGAATTTCATTTTATGATTTTCCATTAGCAAGTTAGAGCAAAATTATACGATGTTAGACTAGATCAGTTTCGTTTAAAAACACGGCCACAACGCTGACAATCATAAGAAAAAATATCCTTTGTAAGGTTTTAGTTAAATGCGAAGCTTATCATAAAATAAGCTTAAAGATTTCTAAAATTCACGGTATAAGAAAAGTTTTTAATCGTATTCAAAATAAATGTATGTAAACGTAACATACATTTATTTGACGAATAATTATTTACCCATCATACGTAGTATAGGGTAAATCCTGTAATCGTTTTGAAAATCGAAAAAAAAATTTTGACAGATTTGCACGTTTCAGGCACTAGAGATTCCGAAAAACATATTTTTAGAAAAAAAAAAAAATTGCCGTCCGTCTGTCTGTGTGTGTGTGTCTGTAAACACTCTATCTCCCGAACAAATCGAGATAGAGACTTGAAATTTGGTATGTACTTAGTATGTAATATTGGGAAGAAGCTTATTGAATTTCAGTAACCTCAATTATCCGGAACTATTTTTTTCGGACTCTCGAAATATTCGTTCTGATAAAAGGTAGATAAAAATTTTCGAAATTGTTTATTTTAAGGAGTTAATATAAAAGACAATAAAAAAAACATAAATTTTGCATAAAGAATGGAGTCGATCGAATAATGAGTTGCCGATATATTTGTAATCCTATTTTCCACATTCTTCGATTTTTCATGGCCCTGTATTTCATTCAAATTTCAATTCAAATATATATTTTAATTGGAATTGAGACGCTTAATCCGACGCAGTAAACCGTTAGTTAATAGGATTGTCAATTTTGGAGTTATAAGGATGATTCTTTTACGTAATTCAGTAATAGAGCATTTAAAGTGACGTCATCACGCCACGATTTTATTCGAATTGCAATGCATTTTATAAATAGTTTACACATGTTTTATTTTCATATTTTATATTATCCATGATGGGTAAGTATTACGGTGGCCCCCAACGACTAGTTTTTATATTAAGTTGATGCAGTATAAAAACTCCTTCGTAACTTTTTTGAAGATTAGAGGCAATTGAAGGTTTCGTTCATTTTTGGAATCGCTTCTGTAAGTCTCGGATCCTGATTGGCCCACTTTAGTCACAGAGTATCTAGAAAATGTCTTTAATCGAATTCAAAACAAACTTATAAAAACGTAACATACACTTTTTTTAACGAATAAACTTTATTTCGTTTTTAACTTTTATTTGTACATACAGTATAATAGCTAACTTCGTAACGTTTTGAAAGATTAGATGCAACTAAAGGTTCCTTTCATTTTTGGAATCGCTTCTGTAATTCTCGGGAATCTATCGGATGCTGATTGGCTCACCTTGGTATCTGAGTACAATAGAAAATGTCTTTAATCGTATTCAAAACAAACGTATAAAAACGTAACATACACCTTTTTGTTGACGAATAACTTTTATTTCGTTTTTAACTTTTATTTTGTTCGTACAGTATAATAGCTACTTCGTAACGTTTTTTAAGGTTAAATGCAACTAAAGGTTCCTTTCATTTTTTGGATCGCTTCTGTAATTCTCGGGAATCTATCGGATGCTGATTGGCTCACCTTGGTATCTGAGTACAATAGAAAATGTCTTTAATCGTATTCAAAACAAACGTATAAAAACGTAACATACACCTTTTTGTTGACGAATAACTTTTATTTCGTTTTTAACTTTTATTTTGTTCGTACAGTATAATAGCTACTTCGTAACGTTTTTTAAGGTTAAATGCAACTAAAGGTTCCTTTCATTTTTTGGATCGCTTCTGTAATTCTCGGGAATCTATCGGATGCTGATTGGCTCACCTTGGTATCTGATTGGCTCACCTTCGTATCTGAGTACAATAGAAAATGTCTTTAATCGTATTCAAAACAAACGTATAAAAACGTAACATACACCTTTTTGTTGACGAATAACTTTTATTTCGTTTTTAGCACTTTCCAACCTAGTTGAAAAGTGCTTATGACTTCGGTTTGTCTGGCCGTCTGCCGTCTGGCCGTCTGCCGTCTGTCCGTGCTCTAACTCCCGTAAATATGCTCGGATTGCTCTGCAATTTTTATATGTTATTGTCGTTATCTATAGGATGTTCCCTATTTCAACGGAAGTGTGTAGCACTTATAGTTTTTTTACAGGGACACTCAAAAGAATTCCGTTACATTGCGGTCTATGGGGAAAAATCATTTGCGGTTTATTTAAATAATGTTTCACTATTTTAAACGCATTGAAATTTATATATATCACTAAGGTGCATTAGAAGAAGCTTAATATGGAACAGGGTGTGCATAGCACTTATAGTTACTTTACAGGGACAGTAAAAATAATTCCGTTACATTACGTCTATGGAGAAAAATCGTTTGCGGTTCAATTAAATAATGTTTCACTATTTTAAACGCATTGAAATTTATATATATATCACTAAGGTGCATTACAAGAGGCTTACTTCAGAATATTGTGTGTATAGCAGTCATCGTTCATTTACAGGGACACGCAAAAGAATTATCTACTGTCTGTTAACAATAATTCCTGGAAGTGCGTTTTAAGTTATTGAACGCGATTTTAATTTTAACTTGCTTTTTGTCTATTACGTGGTGTGTATAAATTCTGTAGATCCTATACAGGGCAGCACAAAAGTTCGCGAACACATTTCTGTTTATTGACAAACTCCAGACGGAGAATTTTAAACTGTGCTACGCGTTTCCTAACTGAACTAAAATTATCATCCTATGTAGTATATATACAAATCTATAGATCCTATACAGGGCTGAATAAAAGTATTCGGTTTTTTTTTCCGAATATTGTATATGTTGGAAATTCCTGAAATTATGTTTTTAAATATGTTATGCGTTTTCTAAAATGTTTACTTAGATGTTAGCTTTTAGCTTATTAAACGGTATGATTTGTAAAATTATTTTGGAAGCGTTGGAAAGTGCTATATAATCTATGCTTGACGCATGATTTTTCGCTCTTGTTAACTTTTACTTTGTTCGTACAGTATAATAGCTACTTCGTAACATTTTTTAAGGTTAGATGCAACTAAAGGTTCCTTTCATTTTTGTAATCGCTTCTGTAATTCTCGGGAATCTATCGGATGCTGATTGGCTCACCTTGGTATCTGAGTACAATAGAAAATGTCTTTAATCGTATTCAAAGCAAACGTATAAAAACGTAACATACACCTTTTTGCTGACGAATACTTTTATTTCGTTTTTAACTTTTATTTTGTTCGTACAGTATAATAGCTACTTCGTAACGTTTTTTAAGGTTAGATGCAACTAAAGGTTCCTTCCATTAGTCCTATCATCCTATCATCCTTTCATCATCCTATAATAAGTGGTGATTTATACAGGGGGATCGAAAAACAACTGGAAAAATTTTAAAGTGTGCTTAATTCTTTTAACACGTAATAATTTAATTATTTTAAAATTTTCTTTTCTTTTAATATCCATGTGTAACATGTTTTGAAATATTTGCGCATTTTTAAAATTTGGCAATAACCTAAAAAAAAATTACATTTTCGAAATATGAAATAAATCTCTATTGAAATAATAAAATTTTAAATAAATAATAATAATTTAAAAAAAAACCCTGAAAAATTTAGTGATATTAAAAAAATGATTGCTCATCATAAGCTTGACATGTATGTGTCTGCGAAATATGGTTAAATTGCTATGCATAGTTCTTGATCCCAAATTTTTTTTTAACGGAACGATTTTGAACTAATTCGACTTTAAATAGCGCTTAAAATAATTCTTCGGTTTAAAAACTGTATGCTTCAGCGTATTTATTGAACATTTCTCTGAAGAACTACCAATTTTCGTATTTTTATATGCAATAGCTTTTTTTTAATGTAAGGCGAGAAAGATCTCCGGTCACTAAAAAAAAAATTACGACAGGAACAGCAACAACTTAGTTTTTTTTTTTTTAAATAGAGAGATACTGCTTTGAAAAAAATAAATAAATAAACTTTTGTATTTCACCTTTAAACCTGATCACCATGTAAAAGAGAAATGGCGCAGATAATAGGCAATGACTCAGGCAAATTTGATAAAATTACCCAATGACCTTTAATATGAGGAAAAACTATACCTTCTTACAAAATCAACTTTAAAGTAAGTCTTAAAAATAACCCATCCATCAACCTGACAATTACATCCCATATCACAAAAAAAAAAAAAAAAAAAAAAAAAAAAAAACATTTATGCTTCCAGCAAATCGTTCGATTTAAAAACCGTCTGCTTGAACGAGTTTATTGAGCATTTTTCTGTAAAACTACCAATTTTCATATTTTTTATATGTAATAGTTTTTTTTTTTTTAATATAAGCCGAGAAAGACCTTCTGTTCCCAAAAAATTATTTACAGCAGCAAAACAGCAGCAGCATTAGTTACCCTTTTTTTAGTATAGAGATACTACTTTGAAAAATAAATAAATAAATAAATAAACGGTTGTATTCCGGCTTTAAACCTGAGAAAGAGAAATGATGCAGATAACAGGCAATGACTCAGGCAAATTTGTTAAAATTACCCAATGACCTTTAATATGAGGAAAAACTATACCTTCTTACAAAATCAACTTTAAAGTAAGTCTTAAAAATAACCCATCCATCAACCTGACAATTACATCCCATATCCAAAAAAGAAAAAAAAAACATTTATGCTTCCAGCAAATCTATCACACAAAACTTATAAATATGTATGATTCTTTTTCATCCGTCGATAAGAAGATTTGGACGGAATAAGAGACTTTAATAAATCTCATCGATAGAAGAAAATGTTTCCCCAGATACGTGGAGACTTAATATCATCTACCTCATCATCATCAGCTCTCTTTCTCTCTCTCTCTTTTTCTCATTCAATTTTCTCTCATTAGTTCCAACGGTTTCTCAAACTAATGAGAAATCTCTTTTACACCCTTCTTCCATTACATTTTGTCTTTTTTTTTTATTATTCCCGACCATTCTTTCCCGAAACCGGTAATAAAAGTGTAAGATGTCCGGCAAGATATATATCTATACATACACAACGAAAAAGATTGTTATTTCATCAACCCGAGGGCATTTTGGATCATTTTATAAGGGTATTTTTTTTCGGGAAAAGTTAACTGTTTGACCTATATTGCACTGTTAACTTATAAAGATTTTTATCGCCATGAATGGTTTTATTCGATGGATGGATGAATCGATAGCAGGCTCTAATGTTTGATATAAATAAAAAGCAGAAATATGACATGGATTTTGTAAAATACAGTTTTGTGATACTATTATGGGTTCAACTTACAGTTTATTATACCATTTTTAATCAAAACTCTAACTTATAGAAAATTAATAAATAGTATATATATATATATATTGAATGTAACTTATAATAAATATGTTATCGTATAAAGATTTTTATCGCCATGAATGGTTTTATTCGATGGATGGATGAATCGATAGCAGGCTCTAATGTTTGATATAAATAAAAAGCAGAAATATGACATGGATTTTGTAAAATACAGTTTTGTGATACTATTATGGGTTCAACTTACAGTTTATTATACTATTTTTAATCAAAACTCTAACTTATAGAAAATTAATAAATAGTATATATATATATATATTGAATGTAACTTATAATAAATATGTTATCGTATAAAGATTTTTATCGCCATGAATGGTTTTATTCGATGGATGGATGAATCGATAGCAGGCTCCAATGTTTGATATAAATAAAAAGCAGAAATATGAAATGGATATTGTAAAATACAGTTTTGTGACACTATTATGGGTTCAACTTACAGTTTATTATACCATTTTTAATCAAAACTCTAACTTATAGAAAATTAATAAATAGTATATATGTATATATATATATATATATATATTATATATATATATAATGAATGTAACTTATAATAAATATGTTATTGTATAAAGATTTTTATCGCCGATGGATGGATGAATCGATAGCAGGCTCTAATGTTTGATATAAATAAAAAGCAGAAATATGACATGGATTTTGTAAAATACAGTTTTGTGATACTATTATGGGTTCAACTTACAGTTTATTATACCATTTTTAATCAAAACTCTAACTTATAGAAAATTAATAAATAGTATATATATATATATATTGAATGTAACTTATAATAAATATGTTATCGTATAAAGATTTTTATCGCCATGAATGGTTTTATTCGATGGATGGATGAATCGATAGCAGGCTCCAATGTTTGATATAAATAAAAAGCAGAAGTATGAAATGGATATTGTAAAATACAGTTTTGTGACACTATTATGGGTTCAACTTACAGTTTATTATACCATTTTTAATCAAAACTCTAACTTATAGAAAATTAATAAATAGTATATATGTATATATATATATATATATTATATATATATATAATGAATGTAACTTATAATAAATATGTTATCGTATAAAGATTTTTATCGCCGATGGATGGATGAATCGATAGCAGGCTCTAATGTTTGATATAAATAAAAAGCAGAAATATGACATGGATTTTGTAAAATACAGTTTTGTGATACTATTATGGGTTCAACTTACAGTTTATTATACCATTTTTAATCAAAACTCTAACTTATAGAAAATTAATAAATAGTATATATATATATATATTGAATGTAACTTATAATAAATATGTTATCGTATAAAGATTTTTATCGCCATGAATGGTTTTATTCGATGGATGGATGAATCGATAGCAGGCTCCAATGTTTGATATAAATAAAAAGCAGAAATATGAAATGGATATTGTAAAATACAGTTTTGTGACACTATTATGGGTTCAACTTACAGTTTATTATACCATTTTTAATCAAAACTCTAACTTATAGAAAATTAATAAATAGTATATATGTATATATATATATATGTTATATATATATATAATGAATGTAACTTATAATAAATATGTTATCGTATAAAGATTTTTATCGCCGATGGATGGATGAATCGATAGAAGGCTCTAATGTTTGATATAAATAAAATGCTATTAAAATATAAATGTTTTTATCGCCATGATTAAACGATGGTTGGATGATTCGATAACAGGACTTAAAGTTTAATATAAATAAAAAATCAGAAAGAAATAAAATAGACAGAGTTCTGTGACATTATTTTGATTCATTCTGTTGATTATTTTACTATATTTTTAATCTTCCAGCTTAAAGACACTTAATATAAACCTTGTCATAATATTTTTCGCCTTTATACAGGGTGTTTCACTTGGAGGTAGTCCCGAAAAAAGTTGGTATCATAAAAAATACAGTAATATGTATAGCTGTGTTTGAAAGCTCTTGGAGGACATTTTTAGTACCTCCTGCAATATCCTGAGTTCTAAATCATACAAGTACGACGTGTAATTTTTTTCCCCTTCTAAACATTATTTTAAAGCAATATTTTCTCGGGTTATTTTCTAGTGGGACATCCTAAATAATTAAATTTCATCCCACTTTTCATTATTTTAACACACTCATGCATACAAGTTGGAATTTTCCAGGCTGGGAATCGAACTCAAAACCTGTGGCTTAAATTGCCTATGCCCGTCTGATTGAGCTACCAAAAATGACGTGTGAGAAGGAGTAATTTGTCTGAGTAAATTGTGTCGGCCGGATGTCGTACCAGGTAGCACAACTGGAAGAGCATTGGCAATTTAAGCCAAAGGTTCTGGGTTCTTTTCCAGGGCTAGCACATTTTCACTCAGTTGAAAAACAAAATCAATTTGTATGACATATTGGCCAATCCGTTTGATTGATTTAAAATAATAAAAAGTGTATCTAGTTTTCCATCGTTTATTGGAGTTTGTTTACCTGCGTCTTATTCAGCTGAGCTGTCTACCTGGCAGACAATACATTATTGCTAAAAGTTTGTCTGAGTGAATTGTGTCGGTCGGTTGTCGTACCAGGTAGCTCAACTGGAAGAGCATTGGCAATTTAAGCCAAAGGTCCTGGGTTCTTTTCCAGGGCTAGACACATTTTCACTCAGTTGAAAAACAAAATCAATTTGTATGTCATATTTGCCAATCCATTTGATTGATTTAAAAATAATAAAAAGTGTATCTAGTTTTCCATCGTTTATTGGAGTTTATTTACCTGCGTCTTATTTAGTTGAGCTGTCTACCTGGCAGACAATACACTATTGCTAAAAGTTTGTCTGAATGAATTGTGTCGGTCGGTTGTCGTACCAGGTAGCTCAACTGGAAGAGCATTGGCAATTTAAGCCAAAGGTCCTGGGTTCTTTTCCCGGGCTAGACACATTTTCACTCAGTTGAAAAACAAAATCAATTTGTATGTCATATTTGCCAATCCATTTGATTGATTTAAAAATAATAAAAAGTGTATCTAGTTTTCCATCGTTTATTGGAGTTTATTTACCTGCGTCTTATTCAGTTGTATTGTCTACTTGGTAGACAAGACACTATTGCTAAAAGGTTGTCTGAGTAACTGGTGTCTGTTGGATGTCGTACCCGGTAGCTCAACTGGAAGAGCATTGGCAATATAAGCTAAAAGTTCTGGGTTCTTTTCCAAGGCTAGACACATTTTCACTCAGTTGAAAAACAAAATCAATTTGTATGTCATATTTTCCAATCCATTTGATTGATTTAAAAATAATAAAAAATCTAGTTTTCCATCGTTTATTGGAGTTTATTTACCTGCGTCTTATTCAGTTGAGTTGTCTACTTGGCAGACAAGGCACTATTGCTAAAAGGTGGTCTGAGTGAATTGTATCTGCCAGTTGTTGTTTCAAGTAGATCAATTGGAAGAACATTGACCATTTAAGCGAAATGTTCTGGGTTGGATTCAAAGTCTGGACACTTTTGCAATCGGAAAATTTTCAACTTGTATGATATCTGTGCCAATCAGTATGATTTGATTAAAATGATATAAAGCATATCTACATTTCCATCTTTTAATGGAGTTCGATTAGCTGCGGCTTATTCTGTCTGCATGACAGCCCAGATACTATTGCCAAAAAGTTGTCTGAGTAAACGGTGTTGGCTTGTTGTTGTTCCAGGTATCTCAATCGGAAGAGCATTGACAATTTAAGCCAAAGGTTCTGGGTTCGATTCCTAGTCTGAACACTTGACCAAGACAGCCTGGACGCTTGGAGTTGGAAAATTTTCAACTTGTATAAATGATTAAAATAATAAATAAATTTCATTTGTCGAGACTCTTCGACTACTGACAAACTACCTTGACCATATACAAACTACAAAATTCATTTTTGATTCAAAACCGGATGAATCAATCTGCTTACACACAGTTTTCACAATTTAATGTGAACGTGGATAACATTACCATAAATGAATCATCCCATATCAGTCTTCTTAGAAGATGAATATGTTCGACCACCATTAATTGGTAGTGTGAGTTATGCAACTTTAGACACATTCATTTGTTGATTAACATGATAAATAGAAGCTAATTAAACATAGTTTTTTAAATACATAGTTTTCTTCAACACCTGTGTCATATTAACTGCTTTCTTCTGCGTAGTGCAACGAATTCATATACGTTTTCTTATCATAGACAAAGTATCCGTGTAGCCATATAGAAATAAATACATGAATTTTTCAAACAAATAGTTTTCTTCAACACCTGTGTCATATTAACTACTTTCTTCTCCGTAGTCTAACGAATTCAGATACGTCTTCTGATCATAGACAAAGTATCCGTGTAGCCATACAGAAATAAATACATAAATTTTTCAAACAAATAGTTTTCTTCAACACCTGTGTCATATTAACTACTTTCTTCTCCGTAGTGTAACGAATTCCTATACGTCTTCTGATCATAGACAAAATATCCGTGTAGCCATACAGAAATAAATACATGAATTTTTCAAACAAATAGTTTTCTTCAATACCTGTGTCATATTAACTACTTTCTTCTCCGTAGTGTAACGAATTCCTATACGTCTTCTTATCATAGACAAAGTATCCGTGTAGCCATACAGAAATAAATACATGAATTTTTCAAAGAATTCGGATAAGCTACAAAGTAAGCCTTTTTCGATAAATAATCCATCATAAAATATCTATGAATCAATGTAACAACCATTCATAAGTTACAAATACTTTTGTATATACCGAGAAAATCCACATAGTCCTATAAATATGTTGGTTCTTTTTTATCACGTGAATGGGAAGTTGCTGACATAGGAAACCTAATAAATCACACCACTATAAAGGGATCGTTTCCAGTCATGGAGACACTTAATATCAACCTCATCATAATCTTTTTCTCCCTTATACAACTAAGTCTCATTAGTTCAGACTCTCAGCCTAATGAGAAACTACCTTTATGCCCAACTCTTCCATTTATTTTTATTTTTTCATCATTTCTCTTCCAGCCGATGGCAACAAGGTTGGATAGCCTCAGAGATATTTATGCAAGAAAGTAAATGTTTGTAGTCTTTAGTCTTCTTCCGAAAAATAATATATTTTGCGTATTTTCTGTATGAAATATGGTATTGGCATTTATCTATAATTTATTATAATAACATTTTTAATTACTTGAACAAAATTTAACGAATGACTTTAAAAAAAAAAATTCTTATGATATTAATTAGGAATGTCATCAAATTTATAGCAAAACTTTTATTGCTCTAGTCCAAATTTCTATGCTGTAAAGACGATATAACCATACTTAAAATAGTTATTTGATTTTTTTGTCCTCAAAATTTTCCATGTCTAGATATTTTCGAAGCTAAAAATAGAAGATTTATTGATGGTATATTCAATTATATTTTATATCTACTAAAATAGCTACTATACTGTTATTAAAATACAGTATAGTCATAACTGAAGCACAGTCGTTTAATAAATTGGAACTGAAATGTTCAATTTCAATTGAAATTTAAGGCTCAAGTGCAATTGAAAGTGCCCTCTGCTGGCAACATTTTAACATACAGATTTGCCCTTAATACAGTTTAACCATTTGTGCCCAAATTGTATGAATCCAGTGCAAGAAAGTTTCTTTTAAATAACAACCGTCTAAAATTTATTTATTTTTAAGTCTGCCTTCTAAGCACTATACACGTAATATCTAACGGTTTCTAAGCACTACGACCTCGAATCTACGCATCGACCTCGAAGAATTTGGTAGACTATGTTTTCCTATCTTTTCGGAGTATAGTGAACGGGTCAGACGGGGAAAAAAGGGGGGGGGGGTTGCTACCTTATAACACCATGATCGAAATATGACGAATGTGTAAATGCTTCGTAACTAAAATTACAACTTTTATTGTCAACATTGTTGTTACGTGATGAGGAAGGTTAATCAAATTTATGTTACTGACATTCAACATGGCTCATTTTGTAATGATGTTAGCAAATGGCTAAGAAATCGGTCATGACATTGTCACTTGAGAGACATCATGTGACGAATGTAAGATATCGCATTTTGGTTCTAGTTTAGACCGCCGCATTTGTGACAGTTTGTGTTGTCATAGTGATGTCCCATCGACTGGTTGCATCTTAAAGGTACATTAAATTAAATACTGAAACATCAAATATTAATATAGCCGAAATAAAAAGAATAACAGTATTTACTTGTAATTTCATCTAGATATTTTTTTTAATATTTTTTGAATTAAATGAACCTATATAATAGGAATATTTTTAAATTACAGCTATCTAAAATTTATTCTCTATGCCTGCAATTTCATTCGAATATCTTCGAAAATCCACCGTCTGTTCTTCATTTCCTCTCCAGATAAATATATAATAAAAAATAAATAAAGACTATATAAATAAATAAACTAGTCGTTGGGGGCCACCGTAATACTTACCCATTATGGATATGCATAATATAAAATATGAAAATAAAACATGTGCAAACTACTTATAAAATGCATTGCAATTCGAATAAATTCGTGGCTTGATGACGTCATAAACTTTAAATGCTCTATAACTCCGAAATCAATAATCATATTAACTAACGGTTTACTGCGTCAGATTAAGCGTCTCATTTACAATTAAAATATATCTTTGAATTGAAATTTGAATGAAATACAGGGTCAGGAAAAATCGAAGAGTGTGGAAAATAGGATTGCAAATATCTCGGCAACTCATTATCCGATCGACTTCATTCTTTATGATGCAAAATTTATCGTTTTATTGACAGACGTTGATTACGTTTTTATTAATTTTATTGTTTTTTATATTCACTCCTTAAAATAAACAATTTCGAAAATTTTTATAAACCTTTTATCAGAACGAATATTTCGAAAGTCCGAAAAAAATAGTTCCGGATAATCGAAGTTACTGAAATTCAATAAGCTTCATCCCATTATTACATACTAAGTATACACGAAATTTCTCTATCTCAATTTGTTTGAGAGATAGAGCGTTTACAGACACACACACAGACAGACGGACGGCAAATTTTTTTTTCTAAAAATATGTTTTTCGGAAACTCCAGTGTCTGAAACGTGTAAATCCGTCAAATTTTTTTTTTTCGATTTTCAAAACGATTCCCAGACTTACCCTATGCTACGTATGATGGGTAAGTAAAAAAATTGTTAGTGTCTGATTTTCTATCCTTTCAGAGTTTAGAGAACGGAGCATATCGAAAAAAAGGGAGTTGGGAATACTTGAAGGCTTATCAGTATCACCAGAGATATTTCAATGTGCTACCTTAAGTACTCTGGTCAAAATATGATGAGAATGTGACTTATTCACGATCAAATTGCAACTCCTGTTGCCACGTGCTGTAAAAGATGAGTTGTATCCAGGTCATTATAACGACGATATGTGAAATTGTGTTACTATGCGACGTTTTCAAATGATTATCTAACCATCGGTATTGACGACACAAAATGGCAGTCTGTTGAGAGCCATTTGTGTATCGAATTAAAAAGTCAAACCTTAATTGTCACAACATTACAACTATGACAGTTGTGGACATTTGTGACTCCACAGTGTGGTCTTGGGCTGGTAGGGTACTTTGAATTAAATACTGAATCATCTACCACCGATACATTAAAAAAAAAAACTGAAATGTATGATAACATTTTTACTCATCATTTACCTGTATTTTTTTGTATAATTTTATAATTGGATGAATCAACAGTAAAGGATTTTTTTAATTACACCCATTTAAAAATTATTATCTTTCCTTACGCATAACATCCACTGATTTCTCCGTAACGCGATCAACTGATTTTCCGTGGCGTGGTCACTGTAACGCCAAGTCACTGTAACGTCGATATGTACCATTTTATTACGATGTTGACTCACAACTGTTTCACATTGAAACTACAAAATGGCGGTCACTTAAGAATCATTTGAGATGACTTAAAGAAGTCACATTTTGGTCAACGTCGTGACCTCGACACTTCTGACGTCACATTAATTTCATCACACATTGTGACGGCACACTCATCATTTACCTGTAATTTTTTTTTTATATTTGAATGAATCTATAGAAAAGGAATTTTTTTAATTACATCCATTTAAAATTTATTATCTTTTCTTACGCATAACATCCACTGACTTCTCCGCAAATTCCCCCCAGTTCTTTAACCACTTAACTGGTTTGCCCGTACACCATACGTGCAAGAAGACTTTACTTGTTCCGTTATCCAAATCATTTGGCCACCACTAATTTTTAAAACGCAATATTCGCTTTATTTTAAGACAGAAAACTTTCCATTAAACAAGGTGAATATTTTAGTTTGTGAAAAGTGGTATTTCGGCTATATTTTTAATTTATTGTGTCAAAAAAAAAAAAAAAAAAAAAAAGAAGGAGGTTAAGCCACCGTATTTTCATTTTATTCCCAGATAAAAATATAAAAATGTGCATTCTAAATAAATAAAGAATTCGCTGGTTTCCTATCCTTTCGGAGTTTAGTGAACGGGGCAGATGGAAGAAAAGGGGGGGGGGGCACACGTGGAAGGCTTATCAGCATCACCACAGATATTTTAAATGTGCTACATTTACAGCAGCCAAAATATGACGAGAATGCGAATTATTCGCGACCAAATTGCAACTCTTATTATCACGTGATGTGAAAGATGAGTTTTATCCAGGTCATTATAAAGACAATATGTAGAACTATGTTACGAAGTGACGTTTTCGAATAACTACCAAACCATCGGTTTTGAAAACACCAAATGACGGTCTGTTGAGAGCCATTTATGTATCGAATCAAAAAGTTACACTTTGGTGTCACACTTTTTTGGTCACACTATCGCAATTGTGAGCATTTGTGACGCCATAGTGGGAAGTTCAGATTAACTATTAAGGTGCATGTCATAATCATTATCTCATCAATCATATTATCTCATCATTTACCTGTATTTTTTTTATATATAATTTTATATTTGAATGAATCTATAGTAAAGGAATTCTTTAAATTACATCCATTTAAAATTTATTATCTTTTCTTACGCATAACATCCACTGACTTCTCCGCAAATTCCCCTCAGTTCTTTAAGCCACCGTCTTTTCATTTTATTTTTCCAGATAAAAATATAAAAATGTGCATTCTAAATAAATAAAGAATTCGCTAGAGTCTGATTTCCTATCCTTTCGGAGTTTAGTGAACGGGGCAGACGAAAAAAAAAGGGGGGGGGGCACACGTGGAGGAAGGCTTATCAGTATCGCTGGTATCTAGGGATATAATGAATTCAGAGTGAATCGAAATTGGGGTCGACTGGGGATGTAATGCAAGTACCATAATCTCTTTCTTTCTCTCAATTCTGGCTCATTAGCACACACAGTTTCGTTTTGACGGTATCTCGCTGGAGAATGTTTTCTCAATCATTCTTTATTTTTGCTCATTACTCTGTTGTGTATTCTTGTTTTATCTTATTTTTATTTCTACTCCATCGAGTGGCAACAGTAGATGAAAGGGAATATGCATGTGTGTAATTATATATTGGCTATTCTACGCTGGATGTTTAATGGAGAATGCATAAGGTTTTGTATTATTTGGAAACTCTATATTAGTTTAGATTTCCATTTTGGATTTCATGAAATATCCGACATGAATATGCTAATTAAATGGCAATGGAAAATATTGCTAGGCCTTTTCGGAATTCACTTGCATAGTTGGATGTTTTATTTAATATTCATGATTCAATATACTTGTTTACGTGTAATGGAAATATAATTTTCTTATTGTTATTATAAGGTTTTCAATGATTTTTAGATTAAATCATACAAAACAAAACCTTAAAAAAAAAAAAAACATAGTAGATTAAAGATTTTCTTTAATTGAAATTTTAATAAATTGTCAGCTTGATTTTTTCTAAAGTAACTGGTATTTACTACTAACGGTAGATGAAAGCGAATATGCATGTGTGTAATTATATATTGGCTATCAACGCTGGATGGATGTTTAATGTAGGTTTTGTGTTATTTGGAAATTCTATATTAGTTTAGATTTCCATTTTGGATTCCATAAAATATCCGACATGAATATGCTAATTAAATGGCAATGACAATTATTCCTAGGACTTTTCTAAATTTACTTACATACTTGGATGTTTTATTTAATATTCATGATTCAATATACTTGTTTACATGAAATGGAAATATAATTTTGTTATGTTATTATAAAGTTTTCAATAATTTTTAGATAAAAACATACAAAAAAATCCCCTTAAAATATATAATAGATTAAAGATTTTTTGAAATTGAAATTTTAATAAATTGTCAGCTTGATTTTTTCTAAAGTAACTGGCATTTACTACAGTAAATAAAAAGAAATATGCATGTATACATGAATAATGCATGTATGTAATTATATATTGGCTATCTACACTGGATGGATGTTTAATGTAGAATACATAAGGTTTTGTGTTATTTGGAAACTCTATATTAGTTCAGATTTCCATTTTCGATTCCATAAGATATCCGACATGAATATGTTAGTTAAATAGTGTTGTGGTGTTTTGGGGTTCTTTCTAAAACACAACTTACTTAAACTTAAAAAGCTCATTTATTACTCAATCTTCACTTGACAATTAAATATTTAGAAAAAAATAAGTATACCCTGATTAGCTCCACTGAAATCTGTTGCCATGGAAAAGGTAGCAAATTATATTAAACTAATCAAAATATCAAAACTTAAGAATCCGAATAGGTTAATACAACAATGATAATTTTGAACTCATCATTTTAAGACAATATTAAATGTAGTAAGGGGCAACAGATTTCTAAATCAAGTAGCATACTGGATTGCATAAAGAACACCCAACTCCACTCCAACCCGATCAAGCTCAAATCTCCATACACATTAAATTAACAAAAGTGTAATCATCATATAATTTGGAAAAATGCAGACAACCTGAAATTCCTCCAATATGAGGACCAAAAGGGGAAAGAGTTAAATCCGTTAATAGAATAGGGATATGATGATGTACTAAAATTTTAGAACAACCATAGAGATTCTGAACAAGATCCGATCGGTTAACCAAGAATCGTATAGTGGTGTATAATGACTGGATATTTTTTTTTTTTTTTTTTTTTTTTTTTTTTTTTTTTTTTTACTTTTTAAAATAAAACAATTTTGGTGTATATTTTAGAAAAACAATGTTTCTGAAAGAGGAGAGTTAAAGCTTTATTTAACATTTTATGAAATTAAATTTAATATTACTGTTTCACTTATTAATCTATCCATCCTTAAATCAAGATCAAAAATACGATTGTATAACATTGAGTGAACTTCAATTCATGTTCATTAAAACAGTCAGTTATGAATTTAAACTTAAGAAATTTTAAAGTCCTAATTTAATAAAGTTGAATTTTCTCTCCCTTTTTTTTTTTTTTTAATTAATCACAGAAAGGTTAGGCCATTCTTATAGGTCTACTGTGAATATAAAAAATTAATTATTTAGAGATTTATACAAAGAAAAACATACCAACTTTGATAATAAACAAAAAAAAAAACACAATTTATTTGAACATTTAAAATAATGAAGCAACTAAGTTATCAAAAATAATCTTAATAAAACAATATAACAGCTGATCTTTTAAGTTGAAACCACTCACTGGTTACTTTTAAATTACACATCATATTTTTAAAATTACCATCATATTACCATTTAATGGTCGTTCAAACATACAAACATTATATATTAACCTACAGACTATTTCTGTTCATAATGTTTATTCTTATTGAAATTATCCAAAGATATTCATTTCACTTTTAAACTCTGGTATAGCAAACATATTTTTTTTTTTTTTTTTTTAAAGAGGTACAAATAAATAAAAAGAAAAACTATGCAAATAGTACTTACAACAGGTAGAGAGTTCTACAATTTTAGTCAATGGGCACTTAGGAGCATTTCCTCTTTTTTCAAAATCTGATGAAGCACTTAAGCTGGAGTATTCAGGCTGGGGAAAAATTCAGACGTGGTTTCAAGCTAACATTCATCAATCCTCTCATCTCACTGCATCACTTGCCATCAACTACTAGGTCCATCATCTAGTCCGGAGGGGAAAATCGTTCTACGGTCCAGAACTTCACCGTCGGAGTCAGTAATTTCACCTTCCTGAAGCATGTGTTTTATTCGAAGATAGCCATCACCGTAACTCAGAACACTACGACTTCTAACGACCGGTTTAGTTCAATATCTATGATCACTTCTGATGGTTAAGAAGTCATAATCTTGGAGCGCCACTACGCCAAAAAAAAAAATAGGCTACACATTGCTGAGATATACCCAGCAAGTTTAGCAGTTCTGTACTGCCCCCGGGTTCATGGGAAAAAGGAATTTCTTTTGTTACAAATTTTACTATTTCTCGCAAGAATATAAGGAATAGCATGGTAGTTCCATTTGACTAAAGATCAAACGAGTTCCGCTCAAGGTGTTTGGGGCGACAGCTGGCTGAGTGTATCCTATTGACCAAGAAAGGTATAAGAATAAAGGAATGAAAAGACGCTGGGAGATATGCAACTGCTGCGCACGGTGGTCATTTAGGGTTTTAAAAGGTAGGGTATTTTCTGTAAAGAAAAGGAATTCGAATGCACGACTTCACGTAAATTGAATAAGTACGTCCAGTAAGTTTTGTGTTCTATTGACCAGAAAAGGTATAGAGAATAAAAGAGACGAAAGGCGTTCAGAGACTTGCAGCTGGATGAAATAGTGATGCCTCTAGAAATAAGCTTTTCTATAAGATCAAAGAAACCGTCAAAGTTATGGCTTTTACACCTGATATCTTGGCCAGAGAGGGGGAAGTATTTAATGTATCCAAAATTATGGTAATGTAAAGCGAAATATGTTTATAGGAAAATCCAGTAAAATGCTGTCTTTAAATGGGGATCAGGATGAGAAAAAAGGATTGGACGACGAGATTTAGGGGAGAAAAAAGGGCGTAAGAATTACTAAATAGTTAAGTAAGAAAAAGGAGATGACCAGGGGCAAAAAGGAGAATTTTGGTGAGAGAGAAAAAAAGTTCTCAGAAAGATGATCTTGGAGTAGTGTCCTCAGGGTATTTGTAACCCGTGATTGTTAGATGAAAATTATAAGTTTTTTTTTTTGTTGTGTGAAACCGCCAACCGCCAATATCAGGAATTGGATTTTGGACCCCCTAGATGATGATGATGTCTACCAGATGTATAAGGGGTAAGCAGGCTTTTAATTCCGAGCAAATTTCTGTATTATATTTAATTATTTAAACTGATATTAATTACGCGATGAGGCATTCTCGGTGGTAAATATATTATTAAAACATACGGTCGAGTTTACTGTTAAGTACGTTAAACTATGCATAATGATTTACACTTATGTATTTAAATATGTTAATCTTTTAAAATAAATTCAATTTAATCAATTTCAGTTTGCTTTTATTTAAATGTTTCTTTCTTGTATATTAGATCTCGAGTATGCTCCTGAATCTGGGATCACTTTACGTGAAACATACGGCCTAATTAGTTTCAATGTAATTTAAATATATGAATTCAATATAAGATGAGGAAAACAGAAGGAGCGTACCCGAGCAATGGTTCCCGTGACAGTGTGCTTTAAGCACTATTTATTTAATAATTTGCAAACTGAAATTTTCTTTAAACTTAGCAAATTAAATAAAGTAAAATAAAATTTAAATACGTAACTCCCTTTTCACAAACTAATGGAAATTGTAAAAATAAAAGGGTTCAATGAATAATGAAAATAAATAGATAAAATAAAATAAATAAATTAAGGATTTGTAATTTTAAGAGAATTTAAAAAAAAAAAAAAAAAAAAATTGAAGAATGCCATCTGTACTTGATGCTGTACGTTATTTTACTTCATTCAAGCAATGATTCTACACGCTTTATAAGTAATTTAATAAGGGAGTAATAATAGTGATATACATACTCTAAGAGTTCATGCATACAATTTCAAGCAATGGTTCAAATACATTATAATGATGTATGTTACTTATAAAGAATTGACGTATATTTTATTCCTGAAGTATTCTTTAAAATACGCAAAATACATATATGTCATGAAAAGAACATAAGATGTTTACAGGAAAAGAACTGATTGTTAAGAATTATTTCATACTTAATAACATTTAAGATCATTTATTATTAATTCTTACCAAATTTTTATTCGGAAATAACTATATTTTGAAATATTTTCTTCTATATTTAAACATATTACAAATTTCTTTTTTTTCTTCCGAAAATTATTATTTACTATTAAGAAAAGAAAGAAAAGTTATTGAGATATAACTATATTATGAAATACTTTTCCTTTTATAAATTTTTTTTTTCTACACTTTGAAAAGTTGGGAAATTATTTATTACCTAATAACATTTGAAACATTTATTATTTACCATTAAAAAAAAAAAAAAAAAAAAAAAAAAAAGTTATTGAGATATAACTATATTGTGAAATACTTTTCCTTTTATAAATTTTCTTTCTTTTCTACACTTTGAAAAGTTGGGAAATTATTCATTACCTAATAACATTTGAAACATTTATTATTTACCATTTAAAAAAAAAAAAAAAAAAGTTATTGAGATATAACTATATTGTGAAATACTTTTCCTTTTATAAATTTTCTTTCTTTTCTACACTTTGAAAAGTTGGGAAATTATTCATTACCTAATAACATTTGAAACATTTATTATTTACCATTAAGAAAAAAAAAAAAGGTTATTGAGATATAACTATATTGTGAAATACTTTTCCTTTTATAAATTTTCTTTCTTTTCTACACTTTGAAAAGTTGGGAAATTATTCATTACCTAATAACATTTGAAACATTTATTATTTACCATTAAGAAAAAAAAAAAAAAAAAAAAAGTTATTGAGATATAACTATATTGTGAAATACTTTTCCTTTTATAAATTTTCTTTCTTTTCTACACTTTGAAAAGTTGGGAAATTATTCATTACCTAATAACATTTGAAACATTTATTATTTACCATTAAGAAAAAAAAAAAAAAAGTTATTGAGATATAACCATATTGTGAAATACTTTTCCTTTTATAAATTTTCTTTCTTTTCTACACTTTGAAAAGTTGGGAAATTATTTATTACCTAATAACATTTGAAACATTTATTATTTCCTATTAAGAAAACGTGAACATTTGATTGAAACATAACTATATTGTAAAATATTTTCTTTTTATATAAATTTTCTTTCTTTTCTGCACTTTGAAAATTTGGAGAAATTATTTATTGCATAATAACATTTGAAACATTTATTATTTACTATTAAGGAAGCGTAAAAATTTATTGAGACATAACTGTATTGTATAATATTTTCCTTTTGATAAATTTCTTTATTTCTGCACTTTGAAAATTTGGGAAAATTATTTATTACTTAATGATATTTGAAACATTTATTATTACTTATTAAGAAAATCTGAAAAATTTATTGTGAAATAACTATATTTTGAAATATTTTATTTTATATTTAAAATATATCAATATAAATTTCTTTCTTTACTGAATTTTAAGAATTTAAAAAATATTTATATTTTAATAATATTTAAAAACATTTATATTTTATTACTAAGAAAATTTGAAAATCTTACTGAGAAATAACTGCCTTTTAAATTAACTTTTTTTTGCATTTAAATATATCATTATAAATTTTCTTTTCCTTTTCTGAATTTTGGAATTCGGAAAATATTTCTTACAATGAAAACGTGAAAATTTTCTTGAAAAATAATTATATTTTACAATATCTTCTTTTTATATTTAAATATATTGCATTATAATATTCCTTTTTCTTCAATTTATACCTTTGAACGTTGGAAGTTAGAAAAACATTTATTATCTAATGACATTTGTAAACATTCTTATTTATCTTCAAGAAAACGTGAAAATTTTGTGATAATAATAACAAATAAATTAAATTAAAAATAAATTATATAAAATAAATTTTTTATAAAATATAACTTTGTGAATAATGTACATTTAAATACGTCTTTATTTTATTATCAATTTATTTGACCTTGTACTTTTCTAAGCGTCATAGAGTTTGTTTTGTTTTATAATTTTCTTATAATATGAATCAGAAAGTATAATCTATTATGATACGTAAGTGAGAAAATGATCAATATTAATTTTAATTAATTTTAGAAATTACTGTCTTATTACAACTTTCTTATTACATTATATGAATTTTAAAGATGATTTCACGATGAATTAATTTATAAACTTTTACTTATACGAAAGATGGAAATTTTTTTTAAATAATCAGTATCTGGTTCCATATTTGTGTATTTGATTAATCATTTACTAGTTCGATGACTACTAATGAGATATATATTTTTTAATTATGATATTTTCCTGATTACAATACCATGATAATTATTTTATTTTCTCCACGTTTTATCTCTACTCTTAGTCTTTTATTTATATTCTGAGATATTAATACTGATATTACTTGATATTATTACTATTATTAGATTATTATTTTACGATTATTGCAGATCAAGTAAAATTTTCCTGCGTTATTAATGCTATATTCTAATTGCAACGAATTTTAAGATATACTACTATCGTATTTTCTGGAATTTTAAGTAATTATAAAAATGTGTCTAACCGACAAAAATAAAGAAGACTCGGAGGCCCTTATTCGAAAAATTGCAGGATTTCAAAACGTAATTCCACAATTCGATAACCTTTCATCGATAACGCCGAAATTTTTCGTAGAAAATTTAGAAAATATTACTGAATTGGCTAAATGTACAAAACCCGAGAAATTACTAATAATGAGGTCGCGAATTCGTGGAGACGCACTAACTAATATAATCCATTCACCTGATTTGAATAGCGAGAAAGATTATGACGAATTTAAAAAGAAATTCTTGTCATATTTTGACACTCAATATAGTCTAAGTGCTAGACAAAAACAGTTTTCGAACTGTAAAATGCTTCCGAATGAGCAAGTTAAGACTTATGCAGCCAAAGTCAGTCTTGCAACGGAAAATTTTTTCAATTCTCCGGATTTAACAAATGATGCTATTAAAACAATTTTTGAACAAATGAAATTAGCAAAATTTATCGACGGTTTGCACGGAACATTCAAACAATCGGTAATATTAAAAGACCCTAAAACGTTCCAAAACGCAGTGGATTTTGCACAATTGTTGCAATCTAATGAAATAAATGCTGTTGATTCACCCGTCGAACAAATTGTAAATAATATGTCTACGACTACGAATAACAGTGAGATTAAAAACATTCTTGAAGCCCACGCCTTGAACACTCAGGAAATGATAAATGCTTTGAGTAAAGAAGTTGAAAGCTTAAAATTACAAACAAGGCAAGACCCGCCTCGAGCATATACCAATTATTCCGCTCGTCCTTCTTTTCAACGCGGTTCAGCATATCCACGCTATACACAAAATAGAAATTTCACTCAAAGAAATGTCCCCACCTGCAGAATATGTCACAAGTCACACTTTACTTCCGACTGTTTTTACAATCCGGCTAACAGGGACAATTTTAGAGGCAGAAATAATGGGTATAGAAGGAATGACCGAGCCTCTTATTCCTCACACAATAACAATAGAGGACGGCGTCCAAATCAACACCGTGAATATCGTGATAGTAAAACCTCGGGAAACTATTAAAGGGAACCCTCCCTCTCAATAGCCCTGGGCGAGTAGGTTCCCTGACCCACAAGAATCTTTTTAAAGGGCAGAAGAAAGCTTTTATTGAAAAGGTAAATACGCAAATGATACAGTATAATTCTTTAAAGAATGAACGAAAAAATACTTTGCCGGTAGTTAATTTAAAATTAGCGGGAATTTTAGTCAAGTCTTTGATCGACACGGGTGCATCGGCCACTCTTTTAGATAATAGAATTTTTCAACAAATAAAAAATGACGACAGAGTTAAAAAATTAAAAATCGACGCTCAAATTACATCGGTGACAGGAGGAAACTTAGAGATCACAAACTGCGTTTCATTACCCATCAACATTGGTAATAAACATTATCAGCATAAGATTTATATCGTTAACAATCCCTTATCCGATTATTACGATGCAATAATTGGTTACGATTTTTTAAAATCAAAAAAATTTACCATCTGTTTTAACACAGACACAATTAAATCAGAAAGTGCTGTTATTAACATACACGACGCACTAACAAACGGAGAAGTTAATCAGACAACTTATGCATATCTTCCGAAGAATGTTATTTTAAAAGCTGGTGAATCTAGAAATATTGAATTATCATTAAACAAAACTATAAAGAAGGGAGATTCAATTAAAATTTTTTCAAACTTAAAAAATCAAAACATTAAATTTGTTAATAATGTATGCCCGGTTACTACTGAAAGACAGATAACAGTAAATATATCTAATCTTTCCGATTCTCCCATTCCCATTAATAAAAATACGAAAATCGGGACAATTAGCAGTAATTTCGATACAAGAAATATAGAAGTAATTCGGCAACTCAGGAAAAATGAATTAAAACCCTCTGATTTTAATTTAGAACATTTAGACGAAGTAACGAAAAATAAATTACTAGATTTACTTATGGAATTTGCTGATATATTTAGTAAGCGCTTGTATACTATAGGTAGAACTGAAGCAATACAGCCCAACCTACATGTTGACGATGATAAATTACCATCAATTAAGCCCTACCGTATACCAGAAGCGCTGCAAAACGAAGTGAATCGCCAGTTATCGGAATTAGAAGCTGCAAATATTATCGAACGTTCCAACTCACATATTAGTTCTCCACTTATTTTAATAAAAAAGAAAAATCCAACGGGTGACCCTCTAAAACAAAAATGGCGACTTGTAGTGGATTATCGCAAATTAAACGCGCACGTAAAATACCCCAGGCATAGACTACCAATAATACAACATTTGTTAGACAGGTTAAAAAGAAAAATAATGTTTACAACCCTTGATTTAAGTAGTTCGTTCTGGCAAATACCGTTAAAAGTTAAAGATCGTGACTATACAACATTTAGCAGCCCTAAAGGGAATTTTCGTTATGTAACTACCCCTCAGGGCTTAAATGCTTCAGCAGAGGTATTCGCAGATTTAGCGGATCAAATACTGGCCCCATTATCAGATCTTGAAATTTCTAATTACATTGATGATTTTGCCATGGGATCGAACGGAGTAGACGAAATGCTCCACAAATTGAGATTACTCTTTGAAAGATTCCGGCTATTTGGAATTACAATCAACCCGGAAAAATGTTCTTTTATGTTACCCGAAATTAACTTCCTGGGACATAAATTAAACGCAGAAGGCATAAGACCGATAGAAGAAAATATAATCAAAATACGAGATTTTCCGCCACCGAATACGGTTAAAAAAATACGACGTTTTGTTGGTCTTGTTTCTTATTACAGAAAATTCATTAAAAATTTTTCGCAGTTATCCGCCCCACTCACTGACCTCACAAAAAAAAACGCACGTTTCCGCTGGACGAAAGAAGCACAAACCTCATTTGATATACTCAAAGAATGTCTTTCACGACCGCCTATACTAATTCACCCTGATTATGAGAAACAATTCGTTTTATCAGCGGACGCGTCTGACAATGTTTTGGGAGGAATGCTAGGGCAAACGGACAAAAACGGAATAATCCGCCCAATTGCCTACTTTTCAAAGAAACTTAACTCAACACAAAAGAGATATACTATCTTAGAAAAAGAACTTATGTCTATTGTTTGTTGTGTTTCTACTTTTAAACATTACCTGTACGGAAGACATTTTCTTATACGTTGCGATAACAAAAGTTTAACTGAAATGTCTAAATTAGAATGTCCGGGGAATCGCGTCGCCAGATGGTTCACGTTCCTCGCTGATTATAATTACACCTTCGAACATATATCTTCATCAGAAAATATTGTCGCTGATATACTCTCGCGTGATTATTTTGATAATTCAGCAATAGAAACAAAAACTGTTACCCTACCTAAGTACGCTAATGCCAATACACACGAAACAAAACCGAAAGAAAACATAAAAACTTTAGCAAGTACAAGCACCGATAATGTTAAACACGTAAATACAATGAATTGCGGCGGCGAAACTCAAACCAACACAGATCAGTTTATTGAAAATGGCACAGGCTTAGAGAACCTAGGAAATTCGTGTTTTATGAATGTTGTACTGCAATGTCTTATGTATTTGTCTCCATTGACAGATTATTTATCACATGACATTATAAATTGTGAAAATACAAAATTTTGTATGATATGTTCATTAAAGAGACATCTAACTTCAGTTGTTAAAAACATAGGGAAGGTTATTCAACCACTAGAATTATACGAGAATTTAACCAAAATCAGTACACAGTTTCGAATGAATAAACAATCGGATGCACAGGAATTTCTTCTTCAGGTTATCTGTATGTTAGAAAATGTTGCTAAAAATCATACGAATGAAACTTTGAACATCACCAGCATTAATAATCCAATTACATCTTTATTTGGAGGTAATTTTCAGAGTGAGGTAAAATGTTTATATTGTAATAAGAAAAGCATTACTTTTGAATTATTTAAGAATATTTCTTTAGCTATTACACAAGAAATTGATTCACTTGAAAATTCGTTACAACGTTTTACGAACGTAGAATATTTATCAGATAATTATCGCTGTGTTAATTGTAAACTAACTGGTAAAGCAAATAAAGTTACGTCTATTTCAAAAAATCCCAAAATATTAACGATTCATTTCAATAGATTCAAATTTTCGAATTCGCAAACAAATAAAATAACAACATTTGTACCTTATCCTGAGAAATTAAATATTCGACCTTACATGACTAGTAAGAAGAGTGATAAGCCACTATGGTATTCTCTCAATGCAGTTATTGTTCACGACAGTGAAATAACGGAAAACGGACATTACTATTGTTATAATAAGGATAAATACGGCGATTGGTATATATTGGATGATGAAAAAGTCGAAAAAGTAACGATAGAAGACGTTCTTAATAAGCAAGCGTACATTCTTTTTTATGTAGACATGGAAAATAATACAAAAACTTATAAATCGGAACTATTCAACGTAAATGCCATTCAAATCGACCTTCCCACGATTGAAGATATTAAATTAGCCCAGGGCGAAGATAAAAAACTTTCATTAATTATTTCAACGTTGAGAAATCCATCTAAAGGTGATTCTCAAAATTTTACCGATTATTTCATACGTGATGGCTTACTGTTACATAAAGCTTCAATACCACGAATTCGGAAATCCACAAAAGAAGAACAAATAGTTGTTCCAGATAAATTTAAACCACATATTCTAACTGCAAACCATTTGGCGCATTTCGGAGTTCTAAAAACTTATCATGCTATATGTGAAAAATACTTTTGGCAACATATGTATTCCGATACAAAACACTTTGTTAATTCTTGTAAACAGTGTGCCGCATTTAGGTCACCAAATAAGTTATTTCCTGTTCCATTAGAACGACACTATCTCCCATCAAGAGTTAACGAATTCATTAGCGGTGATTACATTGGGCCTTTCCACAAAACTGATAAAGGAAACCAATATATCCTAACATTCATAGATCATTTTTCTAAATTTATTAAACTTTATGCTGTACCGAACACTACAACACGTTACACCGCTGACTGCGTCTTAGAATACATTTGTACTTATGGAATTCCCACGAGATATCTCACTGATAACGCCTCGTGCTTTACATCCGAAGTATTTAAGTACTTATGTGAGAAATTTAGCGTAACTAAATTAACTACATCACCTCAACATCCATCTGGAAATGGATCAGCGGAGGCAATAAACAAAAATATAAAAAAATCACTCGCAATTTTTGCTGAAGAGACATCACAATGGGACGATTTTATCGACTACTACGCCTTAATATATAACAATACGGTACATTCCGCAACTAACGAAAAACCGGCGTTTATACAATTGGGATTCGAACCGATTTTACCGACAGATATACTTAATGAAAGACGCCCAGTTGAACATGTATCACATGCAGATTTCGTAGCTAAAAAAGCATCTCAATTAAATTACGTAAATCGAAAAGTTAAAGAAAATATCTTGAGGGCAACCACTAAACAGGAAAATTACCAACATCAATTTTCTAGGTACCGTAAATTTTCTCCTGGTGATTTAGTATTTTTAAATAATAGAAGCACGGACAGGAATAAATTAACGACTAAACGGCGTTTAAACGTTGGTCCCTATGAAGTAAAAAAGGCTCACAATAAAGTCGATTTCACAATCATAGACCCATCGAATCCTTCGGCTCGAAGTACAAAGGTCCATGCACAAAGACTTATTCCTTTCACTGCGAGAAAACCAGAACTGGACTTATTCCATTCTTTAGTGCAAAAACAGCATTGTGAAATACCCCCACAAAATAAAAAGACACATGCTATCTTTGACGACACCCCAGACATAGAAATCTTATGGCCTGCCCCAAGCACAATTAATGCTGAACCACAACACAACGCAGGTGAAGAAATCGTATCATATTCACCCTCAGGTGAAACACTTACAGAAGACAACAATGATGACAGTATGAATAGCATTTCCCAGGTACCAGATACCACTCTCGCTTCAGGCGATGATAGCAATGAAACTATTATATACGATCCAGTAAGGGATGCCACGCACACTTCCCAAACATATCCTTATGACTTGAGACAAATACAGCCCCGCTATGACCCTCAGCGTTTTCTTCAATGGGCCTTAGACATCACGAAATAGTGACTAACTTTCCATCCTTATTGTTAAGCATTTGTTACTATACGTGTTAAGAAAGAGAAAAAGAGAGAGAGAGAGAATGAGGCCTACAATTTTCCTTTTACTTTTCTGAGTTAAGAAATGTTAAGATAGTATTTTATTCGAACGTAGGGGACAAACATTAAAATGTACATATTCGAGCGTTTATCACTACTATGTGATTTGAAATTTGGTTTTATTTTAATGTAATTTTTTTAGCTAACTATAATCGAGGAGTTATATTTATCATGTAATTCATCATATGATTCTGGATCTTTATTTAATACTTTTTCGTTATTTATCTATAATTTAGCAAAATTATTTTATTTATGAACTATGCCACGATACTCCTTAAGGCATTATATTTCTTACATTTGTACATATTCTAGTGTATCATTTTAGAGTTTGAATCTAAATTTCATTATTTACTGCATTAATCACTTTGCTATCAATTTTGGAATTATACTTTATTTACAGTTAAGGTATAATACTCATTTAGCGCATAGTACTTATCATGTATAAACGGTCAATGTACTTACTTATTTATATTAATTTACAATCCAAATGTACGTTTTATATTACTGAGGAAATTAGCTAATTGACTAATTTTTTTATTCATGTCTTGAATTTAGTTACTGTACGTCAAAATAAATTCATTATGTTATCTCGTATAGACATATGTACATATTTTAGTATTATTTTAGACTTATTGTATTTTATTCAAGTGATTTAATTAAGTAATTCACTATAGTTTTGAGAATTGCATTTGAATATTAGGAAACATATGATACTTATCTTATACATTATATTATTCCATACCGACATTGTGTGTATGAATTTTACTATAGTATGTTACAAGTTCAATTTTAAGATTCTAATGTATTAATTAGCTAATTAACTACTAATTTTGGAATTTAGTAATGAGACAAGGCGGAGTTTTATTGTGAGTAAACCCTATCGAGAGAAGTATTTCTTATTTAGGCAAACTATACGTTATGTAACAGTCTTATCACATATAGAAAGAATTTTGATAACTTATTACGTGTACATAGAGTAATTTTTTTTCCTACTTTATTCTAGGATTGTCTACCTTCACTCTCAATCTTATTATATTATACTAATTAAGTACATCGATTCTCATAAATTTGAACCGACTCAAGAGCGACTTATAGTAAATTTGTTTATAATAATAATATTAATAATAGTAATAAATAAATAAATTAATTAACTAATTAATTAATAATAAAAAAAAATAAATAAATAAATAAAAATCTATACAGTTAAACCTTACTTGTTTAAAAAATTTTTTTTTTTGTTTATATTTATAAACATTGACCATACCTATTTAATGGTTTTCATTATTGCAGTTGTAACATATATCAAGTTACATACATACAACTGCATGTTAATCGATTTCAAACAATTCCGTTAAATAACTAATCATAATCTTAGAATATTTCAAATCGTTTGTTGTTATTTATCCCTGCAAAATGGCCAATTGCAGGGGTAAAAATTCGTTAGAACGTTAGATTTATTGACGGATTATGTATTGTACTATTAATAACTACATTACTTAAAGTATATATTATTTTAGTTATGAATTAATTTCTGCACATATTTCATTTCCTTTAACGTTATCTCCAGATCAAAGCGGGTTTTTTTTTCTTACTTTCCTTATAATGAATTAAACTTTACAGGTTCACATATTTATACATTCCAATTTCTTTTCCCACAACACAGAATCATTGCTTGAATGAAAGGAATTTTCCTTAATGTTACTTTTACCTTTTCTTACTAATTAAATAAAAAAAAATATATATATAATAATAATAATAATAATAATAATAAAAAAAAAAAAAAAAATTAGATAAGATATTATTTTAAAAATATAATTTGCAATTAAAATTGTTATTGTTCTGCATAACTGTTTGTCTTTTGCTCGGAAATATTATTAAATTAAGAGCCTGTTTATTTCAATTTACAGCTCTGCTTATCTGCATAATATTGGAAGTAGCCACTCCGTCGCGTCAGCGACATAAGTCTGGACTACAATGCCACTTTTCTAACGAGTTTGTGTGTGGAAAAATCCCTAAAAACATTTGGAATAAATTAGACATACCGCCCAATGCATGCCATTTTCATGACTGTAGTCATTGTTTAATCATCAATGAAACCTTCATAATTAAGAAAGACTATCAACTAACAATACCCACTTCATATATTCTCCGCAGCTCACGGGATGTTATTGATGCTACATCCACTGCCTATAATTGTTTCACGAAAGATAGAAAATTCTGCGAATGTGACGAAAAGAATTGTCAGGGTACCTCTGATTTCTGCAAGTTGCGCCCCTGCACCAATAACAGCGATTGCTTCTGCGACATGACTTTTGAAAAAATAGATCTTTTAGCTGTTTTGCCAGACGATATTATCTCTAATCCTGACATCATCATTTTAGAAACTTGCTACTTTGATAAACGTCACATTCCCAATTCAAATAAATTTCGCCGTCATCTATTAGAAGGAGAAAAAGCTACATTTTCGCAAAGAAACTTGTCCTTTACATTTGAGGACCCTTTACTTCATCTTCCTGATGCAGGAAAAGTGATTTTACGTAGCGAAGACTTTGAACACGTCGTGAATGTTCCTTTAGATAACATTATACATATACCATTTGAACTACTCGCCTACAAAACCGACTTACAGGTTACATACATCCATCCCAGCGGCAAAGTGGTCACAGGACTTGTACATGTGATGGGCAAAACAGTCTGCCAATTACGACATTGCCTTCTGTGTTATGATGTTATAAAACATTTTAAGTGCTATCCACCTCTCGTTCAATACGTTATGTATGTGTTGATCTTCATTCTCATCGTCATTATGTTATGGTGTGTAAAACTTATTTTTAAAAGTTTCAAATTCATTATATATGCATTCCTAACGATAATGTATGGATTAGGTCGACTATTGAAAATTATAGCTCGTTGCTCTCTGCTTTTGGGGGCTTTTATAGGATCTACATTTCGAGAAATCACACATAATTGTTATGCAGCCCTCGAACGAAATGCAATTCAACGGGCCAACATTTATACCTTACCACTTGTTCTGCTCATGTGCACTTGCATTTTCACGACAATTTCAGCCGACTGCAGTGTAAATACAATTATACAGTCTGACCTAAAGTCATGTGAGATCCTCAATGATGGAACGAAGAATTGCCAAATCTTCACCACTGCTGAAATAACATTGCAATCTATTTCAGCCGAAAATTGTTTATGGTTTTCGGACGAACATGAAAACCATTTGTTCACCCTAAAAATTAAATTAGATGCCATTGTGTGCTCTTTCACAAAAGAACGGTTGTACTTCACATTCCCCGTTACCACTAAACAAATTAGTCAGATATCGTGTATTTTCAACAAATTCTGTGGTCGTGGTACACATTGCAGTAAACGATCTATAGGAAAGGGAGGCATAAACTTCGAAGCAGAAACTCCCGAAAGCCGACAATTTCCAGGATTTTCTGCATGTGTCAGTGGAGACAGTGGCAACGGCTGCTTTATTTTAACTCGTCCGAGTTGTAACTTTCATAGAGTGTGGTATGAACCGGACCTGTTGAACAGTTTCGAAGTCTCAAAATTAACAGGCCATACATGCCAATATAAAATCTCTGTAACACAGGTTGAAAATAACACAATTTCGCGATTATTGATATCTGATTCAGCGTACACGCCAAATGGAATTAAGATTTCCATACTCGGCGCCTATGATCAACCGCAGCTACATTTGACGGAAAAACTAATCCAACGAGTTGGAAAACCTGAGGAAGCCTTTTTAGCACCTGCCTGTGAACGCAATATTCCTCAACCCAATATGATAGGAGCTATACAGGCGAATACATCTTACACCACAGATTTTATCTTTGCACCACAACTCACCACGTGTGATTATTTTGAGGATAATCTAAGATGTATTACAGCACCTGACAGCATTGAACGCCTTCGAGCATCCCAGGAATACGCTTTACCCCTACAAAAGCATATTCATTTTTTTAACATTGAAGAAGAAAAATTACGATCCACTCAATTAATGTCTTCGGCCGTGCGTGTTCAACTGCATTTTCGAAATTATAAAATCGCACTGCAGACATCCACTATATGTCCACAATTGAATGGCGAAAGCATTGCTACGACAGGGTGCTATAATTGTCCTATTTTGGCTCGTCTTACATTTAAGGCACACAGTTCCTGCCAACCTGGTATTGTGACAGTACAATTACAGCAAATTTCTCTCCATACGAAAGCTGTATATCTACAGTTAGATGCAAAAACCCACACAGTTAAATTCCAGGCTGAAGAAAAATGTGCTGCCGAAAAAATTTGCCTGAAATCTGCTGCGTTAATACAATGCCACTCCTTTAGATACTGTTTAGATGAGCCGTCGGTGGAATTGTTACAACTTAACACTAATTATACTCGAACTGTGAGTTCTGTAACAGCATCCAATATGTGGGACTGGTTGAATATACCTGATTTGAACTCTTCGATTTTCCTTTTGAAACTGATTGGCTCGGCTTTATTTATTGTATGCTTACTCATAACAACCCTAGCTACTCTCATAACATGCTGTTGCAAAGCACGCTAAAAACGACTGAAGTTTTACTAACAAAATTATGCTTGTTAGCTAAGCAGGAAATAATTCTTCTTTATTTGAATCTTCTAACCTTATATACATATGCAATTGGATAGGAAAATTTATTCATTTTATGCTTTCATTATTATCAATGTTCTTTGAGTTTACATATTATTAGAAGTTTTGATTTCTAATTGTAGGCACTTGTGGCCTGTTGTTTATATATTTTTTTTTAATTTTCTCATTATTTCCTGATTAGTATAGTTATCTTATGTTATTTGTATAAGTTGTGTGAAATTTCATGTTATACTATTAATATCGTGTTAACTTTGGTTTGTATCACATTGTGGGAATGCCTCATCACAGTTCAGCGTAACTCATCTCATTTTTCTTTTTTTTTCCTTTTTTTTTTTCTTTTCGGGGTTTTTTGCATATTGCTGAGATATACCCAGCAAGTTTAGCAGTTCTGTACTGCCCCCGGGTTCATGGGAAAAAGGAATGTCTTTTGTTACAAATTTTACTATTTCTCGCAAGAATATAAGGAATAGCATGGTAGTTCCATTTGACTAAAGATCAAACGAGTTCCGCTCAAGGTGTTTGGGGCGACAGCTGGCTGAGTGTATCCTATTGACCAAGAAAGGTATAAGAATAAAGGAATGAAAAGACGCTGGGAGATATGCAACTGCTGCGCACGGTGGTCATTTAGGGTTTTAAAAGGTAGGGTATTTTCTGTAAAGAAAAGGAATTCGAATGCACGACTTCACGTAAATTGAATAAGTACGTCCAGTAAGTTTTGTGTTCTATTGACCAGAAAAGGTATAGAGAATAAAAGAGACGAAAGGCGTTCAGAGACTTGCAGCTGGATGAAATAGTGATGCCTCTAGAAATAAGCTTTTCTATAAGATCAAAGAAACCGTCAAAGTTATGGCTTTAACACCTGATATCTTGGCCAGAGAGGGGGAAGTATTTAATGTATCCAAAATTATGGTAATGTAAAGCGAAATATGTTTATAGGAAAATCCAGTAAAATGCTGTCTTTAAATGGGGATCAGGATGAGAAAAAAGGATTGGACGACGAGATTTAGGGGAGAAAAAAGGGCGTAAGAATTACTAAATAGTTAAGTAAGAAAAAGGAGATGACCAGGGGCAAAAAGGAGAATTTTGGTGAGAGAGAAAAAAAGTTCTCAGAAAGATGATCTTGGAGTAGTGTCCTCAGGGTATTTGTAACCCGTGATTGTTAGGTGAAAATTATAAGTTTTTTTTTTTGTTGTGTGAAACCGCCAACCGCCAATATCAGGAATTGGATTTTGGACCCCCTAGATGATGATGATGTCTACCAGATGTATAAGGGGTAAGCAGGCTTTTAATTCCGAGCAAATTTCTGTATTATATTTAATTATTTAAACTGATATTAATTACGCGATGAGGCATTCTCGGTGGTAAATATATTATTAAAACATACGGTCGAGTTTACTGTTAAGTACGTTAAACTATGCATAATGATTTACACTTATGTATTTAAATATGTTAATCTTTTAAAATAAATTCAATTTAATCAATTTCAGTTTGCTTTTATTTAAATGTTTCTTTCTTGTATATTAGATCTCGAGTATGCTCCTGAATCTGGGATCACTTTACGTGAAACATACGGCCTAATTAGTTTCAATGTAATTTAAATATATGAATTCAATATAAGATGAGGAAAACAGAAGGAGCGTACCCGAGCAACATATCTTCTTCTTAATTTCTCGTTAACAGTTATAGATCCGCAATTCGAAAATGCCCTTATAGCCTCTTTTCATCATAACATCATGATTTAGGATGGTTAATGTAGGGCCATCAATGCCCCACTCTCAAAAAAAAAAAAATCTTCCAGAAACCTGTCCGCCTTCAACAACTTCGCGATCCAGCCCACAGGCCAATCTTCGAGCCCCGTAATAAGTCGAATTTTTTTTTACGAGTCAAACGACAGGTCTCTTGGCCAAGCAACAAGTGTCGTAAACATTCATTCTCCCGCGCTGCTTGAAAAACGGGACCGATCCACTCTGCCAGGGGTACGGGAATGGAAACAAAAGGAAAAATGGACTCATCGTGAAGACTACAGCTTGCCGCTCCACTCTGCCGGCCGCTTCATGGGGGAAGGAAACCATGCATCACCCCCATGGCGTGTGCTGAAGGGGGGTCCTGTTAGCCTCTGTTTACATGGGCGCCAGCTATCCGCCTGATAGCAGAGCCAATTGAAGCCTGACGTAAACTTACAAAGCCTAATTGCGTGTATAGTACACTCATAAGATAACGTAATTCTTATACAGGGCGGTCGGTCATTCTTATATCAAAGTCAGACTAGATGACTCCAAATTTTCCACCTGTGCAGTCTACTGACAAAACATCCCTCCCTTGCTGTCTGCTTTTCGTATTTGAAAAACAGGAAGCTACGTTAGACTATAAACGTTGAAATTACTTTGCAAAAAGAAAAAGAAAGAAGAAAAAATAAAAACTGATTTTATTATAATTATTACAATTACTTTTATTTATTTAAATTTTTATTAGAAACAGAAAAAAAGAGTGCTTTTAAATAAATGTTGAGAAAGTGATTTAAATAATTAATGTAGATTAAAAAAAAAAAAATTTGTTGAAACCAACCGTAACAATAGAAATTATTCCTAGGCCTTTTCTGAATTCCCTTACATAGTTGAAAGTTTTATTTAACATTCATGATTCAATATATTTATTTATATGAAATGGAAATAAAATTTTCTTATGTTATTATAAAGTTTTCAATAATGTTTAGATAAAAACACCAACAACAAAATATTTTGATAAAAACATAAAGCTTAAAAAATGTAATAAATAAAAAAAAATTGAAATTTATTAAATTGTTAGTTGTTTTTTCCCCCTAAAGTATTACTGGTATTTACTAATAAAAAGTAATGCTATATTCATCAAGTGAAATATACGTACAAGATCCTGAAAAAACACATGTAAACCTACATTGTAAAAAAAAAGTCTGTTGATTTTCCAGAAAAAAATTATCAGACAGGACGCCAGTAAAAAACTGTTTATTTTACGGGGATTTAATCTGTATTAACAACGAACTTTCTGTTATTTTAACATATTTTGCCGGTAAATTCATAATAAATACAGTTTATTTCCGTAAAATGAACAGACGTTTACTGCCGTTCTGGCTGACAGTTTTTTTTCTGTAAAATCAATAGATTTTGTTATAGTATTTCTTAGTTTATAGTATAGTTTATTAGTTTACTAGTTTATAGTATAGATATTTATATTTATTTAATTATTTATATATATTTCATTAATATTTATATTTATTGATATTTATGTTTATTAAATATTTATATGTATTAATATTTATATTTATTTAATTATTTATATATATTTAATTAAAATTTATATTTATTGATATTTATATTTATATTTATTAATATTTATTTTTATTAATATTTATATTTATTTAATTATTTATATATAATTAATTAATATTAATATTTATTGATATTTATATTTATTAATATTTATATTTATTAATATTTATATTTATTTAATTATTTATATATATTTAATTATTTTTATATTTATTTAATTATTTATATATTTCATTAATATTTATATTTATTCAATTAATATTAATATTTGTTTAATTAATATTAATGTTTATATTTTTTTTTTATTAGTTCATAGTATAGATCTTCATTATATTTTTCATACTTATAACTTATTTTTACTTTTTAGATAAACGTTTGGTTAAGCTGCGATGGGAAATAGAATTTCCTAAAGATGCAGTGGATATAAATACGATATATATATATTTTTTTTTTGTTAGTGACTAATAGAGATATCCTGTTTCAACTTGTATACCTTTATAAGAGGGTAGCGATACACATGCAGCGAGCATGCTCAAATTCCGGGAAAAATGACAAACCGAAGCAGCCTACATTATAGATGTTGCAGTTGATACCCAACAAACACGTCATATGTGGCCGCTTGCTGTGAACATTATGGCCAAATATTTTTGCGGCAATTTGTATCCAGCCACCATTGTATATTAACTGATGCGCCGCTACATCCGGTAGCAGTCGACTAACGGATAACGGGCGAGCGCAGAGAAAACTACTGCATTTTCCGCGCTCAGTAGCCACTAAAGTTAAACTTTAGGCCAGCATGTAAAAGCCTGTCATCACCTAGAAAACAGAAGGCCAGTGTCGTCTACTTGATATAATGTTGATAATAAGACAGAGAGAAATCTTTTTTCCTCACTTTTTCAGCATAATTTTCGTTATTTAAAATTTGTTTTTCTATGAAAGCATATTAAGTAAGATGCGAGTAAGTTAAGTTTCCAGCCAGCGTATAAAAGTCCTTCATAATCTAGAAAATAGAAGGCCAGTGCTAAGTAGTTGATATTTTGATTATAGGAGATAAAAAAAAATATTTTTTCAAAATAATTTTCACTGTTTAAAGAACATTGTTTAATTAGATGAACGTATTAAAATAATAATAATAATAATAATAATAATAATAATAATAATAATAATAGTAATTTCGATTTTATGCACTAAAATATATATTTGAAAATTTTTCTTTCTCTTTGCTTTTACCTATTTTTGTAAATTACAAATAAAATTAACTTGTTTGCAAAGTATTTCTCAGGCGGTTCTCAAATTCCCTACTCAACAAACGCGAAACTTCCTGACACTCTTCTGATTCATTTTGAAACGTGAAGTCATAAAATTGACAGGGGTCACTGTTGAAGTGATTTGGAATCAAATGGCGTTTTTCATTTTTTTATAAATAATTTATTGCGTTATAAGCGATTTTTGTAACGTGACCACAGATTTTTCTCTTTCCCCACACTGTCGCGCCGGAAATTTGGTTCAAAACGTCACATTTGACAATATTTTCTAAAAGATCTTTCGTCATTACTAAAAAATCGAAAACTCTGTTCGATTACATAGCTTCTGAATAAGAACACCTGCCAATTTCAGGCATTTTCGAACAAAACTGAATTCAGAAATGTGTCAGAAACTAGCTGATTTCGATTTGAGAACAGCCTTAATACACTGAATTTTCTTATGAACACACTGGAATAAAAATGAATATCCTTAAAATTTTAAACAAATTCAGACCTAAACAATATACTACTAATATATAATTCACTTTTTACAATTCGGTGTTGCAACTAATTTTTAATATCGTATGAAATTTGTTTAAAAAAGTTTTTTTTTTTCCAGATGATCAAAATTAAATAATATTTTAAAGAAAAAATATGTATATAATTGAAAGCAAGACAAAAAGACAAAGTTATTTATTTTATAAGGCATATGCCGCTTTATAAAATACATTAAAATATTTTGTCCCTCCCACCCCTCCCTCCTCTTCAAAAAGGCTTCCATGTATTAGTAAATTAGAGTTTCGGTTGAAGGACGCATTGGAAGAGACGCGGGGGATCAAGGTCAAGATAGGGGAGACTGAAAATTCTCGGAAGACACACGCCCGAGGCTCAAATCTGGCTTTTTTTGACTAGTCATTCTCATTTAGTTAGAGAGAGCGCTTAAGAGATGTTGCCTGTTTATATCTTGTATGAGAGAAGCGAACCAGTAATTTCTTAAACATTGGTAAGGTTTTATCAGTTTGTCTATTCATTAAATATATATGTTGTGATAATCTGTTTTGCATCATTTGATTCACGATAGAATTATTTTTTATAAAACCGCACGAAATTTTTAACGTGCTTTTCTTTTCAAAATGTAGAATGATATTTATTTTACAATTGCTTATTTCATGAGATTCACTGATACTGTACTTTATTTCTTAAGGACGTTCTCAAACCCTGACCCATTTCTCAATTAATTTTTGTTTAGAAACACATAAAACGTGCAGGTGTTGTTATTCAGAAACTATGTAATTGAAAGACATTTTTCATTTTTTGTTAAAGGCAGACGATATTTCGTAAAATACTGTCAAAGTCGGCATTTTGAACCGAATTCCCAAAGCGGCTGCTTGAGAAAAGGAATAAAATTGTCGTTAAAAATCCTTATAATTCGATAAGCATTTTATTTATCAGAAAATGGAAAACTCATTTCGATTTCAAATCACTTCAACAGTCAAGCATACCAATTTTATTCCTTTACGTTTTAAGATGTGTCAGAAAGTTCCGTGTTGTGGAGCAGGCAATTTGAGAACCACCTTAAAATAGAAAATATTGAGATTTAATTTTCTGTCAATTTTTTTTTCTTTAACGCTTTTTAAATCTATTAAATAATATTTTCCGATAATGCATATGATTTAAAAATAATCTATAATAATAAACTATAAAAATAATCTATAAAAATAAACTATAATAATAAACTACAATATATAATAAACTGTAATTTATTTAAAATAATTATTTTAGCATTATATAATAATTTTTAAAGAAGTTTTTTCCTCTCTTTTTCTGAGTGTGGAAAATAATTGTTCTCAAAGAAAATGGTAAATTTTAATACAATTTAGAAAACTAGAATACGAAAAAAACATTAAAAATTTCATGACAATTTCAAATTACTGAATTTTCATGTGAAAAGATTAGAATATTATTATTATTATTTTAATATTTGGCTATTAAACTTTAAAAGATAAATAATCATAAAAAACTGGTCATTCATGGACTATATAAAATAAAAATGTATTGCAATTTTCTTTTATTTATTTATTTTATTACTTAGGTGAAAATTAATATTCATAAAATTAAAATGATGCAAAAATATTTTTTTTTATTATCAATAATGATTTAATGAATAGACATCTTATACTGGTAACATACTTAACAATAATTTATTTTAAAACCATTGTGAAAAAAAAAGAAAGAAAAAAACTAACATTAGACATACATACACATAAAAGATTATTTAAGCACCAATTCAAATTTTATTCTGTTAAAAAATGCTTTTTAGAAAATTATTTAAATTATAAAGTGTTTTTGCGTGAAAGTAAGTGCTAATTAATAATAATTTAGGTTCACTTTTCAAGAAAACTATAAGTTCAAATTACCTTGTTTTTTTTCTTTTTTCTTTTTCTTTTTTTTTTTTTTTTTCAAAACAAAATACTTGACATAGTGAATTAATTAGTTTTTTTTAATCATGTACTTTTAAAATTTATATGAAATATGATTATTTAAAAATGACATTGGATAAAAATTTTAAATATATATAATTGAAAAAATAAAATTAATTCACTATGTCAAACATTGTGTTTCTCAAATTTTTGACAAAAAAAATCAAGGTAATTGAATTTATAATTTTCTTGAAAAGTGTACATAAATGATTATTAGTACTTTATTGCACGCAAAAACACTTTATCATTTAAATAAACTCCTAAAATATATTTTCTTTTATAGAATAAATTTTGATTTATGCCTAAATAATCTTTATTGGGCGACAATGGCTGGGTTTTGGCTAGCTTACATTTATAATACCCAAAAAAGGCATTTTTGTGGGCAGTTTTGGGCTGGATTTAATTCTTGAAAACCACAAATGGCGTTGCTAGGCAAGTTTCTGGCTAGCTTTTATTCATTATGATTTTTAATGGCCTAGCTATGGCTAGTTTCCATTAATAATTGCCCATTTAAAGTATGATTGTGGCCAGTTTTAGGCAATCTATCATTTATGATTAACCGTTAGTGGCCTAATTATGGGGATCTTATTGTATTTCTGGCCAATTCTGTTGCGGCCGCATTATGGCCAGCGTGACAGTTTTTTTAAGTTGCCATTACGGCCAATGATAGCGGCCCTCCATCTGACAGTTTGGGCCAAAGCTAACGTAGCCATCAGTGGCCCGAAAGTTCTGTGTTCGTTGGGTAGTTGCAAGTTGATAGTTGCAATTTCAGTTGATAGTTATTTTGACAAATAAATTACTAAAAATTTTATTTTTTAAGAAATTATCTTTGAGATTTTACTTAGAAAAATTAATATATTTTTTAATAAATTAATTTAATTTTCACAATTTATTTCTTTTTAATTATTTTTTTCTGATTTTTTAAATAATAAATTAAATTATATTTAAGGATTTACTTTTAAGAATAGATCATTTTATTTTTAAGAATTTACTTTTAAGAATTAATATTTTTTTTAACTATTTACCCATATACATACGCAGGAAAACTGGTAATAAATTTTTTTGCAAAGTTCTAACAATTTCAAGTATGCTTTTGATGATATTTAACACTTTGACAGTACAAAGAGAGGGCAAAATTGTAATGTTGTTTTCTCAGTATATATATATTTTTTTTAATTATAAAAAATGATGCTTGATCCAAGATTATGTAGAAGACTTAATTATGTGCATGAAGATAAATCTTGAGCGTATTAATCATTGCTTATTGGTTTAAAACAGTTCAAAATCTGTAAAATTATATTAATTTGAGTAATGCTTGTATTGAAGGGAAAACTGCAACTTGGTGAACGAGTTATCTCGGGCTGGACAATCAGAACACTGCCCTAATCTATTTGTATATGAAGCTGAACTAGGCGTTTACAGATCAGTTAATGGTATCTGAACTAGTAGAGAGAGAATAGTGCGAGGTATGATTCATTAGATTAGAGCCTATTACAATATTAGATTAAATAATCTATTTAAAATAAATATAAAGATTTTAACAGATAAATCACTAAAAATTTTACTTTCTAAGAAGTTATCGTTGAGAGTTTACTTTAAAAAAAATTAAGTATTTTTTAAAATAAATAAATTTAATTTTCACAATTTATTTTTTAAAATTAATTTGTTTTTATGATTTTTTAAAGAATAAATTAAATATTTTTTAAGAATTTGCTTTTAAGAATGAATGATTTTATTTTTAAGAATTTACTTTTAAGAAATAATTAATTTCATTTTCACAATTTATTTTTTTAATTAAATAACTTTTAAAAAATTTGCTTTTAAAAATCAATCTTTTTACTTTTAAGAATCATTTTTCTTTAAAAATAAATTAATTTAGTTTTCAGAAATTATTTTTATGAATCTATTTATTTTAAGGTTTTTCAAACAGAATGAATCAATTTATTTTTAAGAACCAATCATTTTACTTTTAAAAGTTTCTTTTTAAGAATAAATTAATTTCTTTTTAAGAATTCCGTTTTAAGAGTAAATTGTTTTATTTTAAAGAATTTCTTTTCAGAATACATAAATGTCTATTAAAAAAAAAATACATTTAAGAATAAATTATTTATTTTTGAGGATTCACCTTTGAGAATAACTTATTTTCTTAAAAATAACTTATTTTTTAGAATATTTATTTCTAAATAATTTACATTTAACAACAATTTATTTTATTTGCAAGAATTTGTTTTCAAGAATTTATGAATTTATTTTTTACTTTTAAGAAACAATTTGAAGGGCCCATCTCATAGACTAGATAAGCTACTGGAGCGATGCGGTGCGCAACTATAAATTAAAAACAGAGATTACACACAAAGTTAAAGAACTAAAATTCAATGTGAATTCTTACCGAGACATTCTAAGATACAGTTTTCAAATAACAAATCTTACCTGGAAAGAATAGAAAAGGCATAGTTAGAAATATTATTCAAAATATATAATATACAAAATCAATAACACTTAAAAAACATCTTTTTTTTTTAAGCACTTAATGCTAATATTAAATCCTGCATTAATTTCATAGCGGAAATTCATGTTTTTATAAAAAATTATCTTTGTTCCCTTAACTTCTGTGTGTGCCCCGATTATGGGTAATTCACCAATTTGGCTTACGTCTGTCAAAAATCGCGCTTTAGTGAATTTATTTTGTACAGTTTTTTTTTAAAGATATGGCAACAGGAAAAAAATAAAGCATTATTTAAATAATTCAAGATTTCTGAATTGTTTTCTGGACGTATAATAATAATTTACTTAATATTAACCTATTAATGAATAAAAGTGTATTATATATATATATATATATATTACTCTTTATTCTTTATTTATATTTTATTTTCTAAGTTTTAGTGTATAAACTATTGTTGCAGTTTCTTAGCCGGTTGGCTTATTTTACGGAGCATGGTTTGGCGCGTAATAAACTCCATTGATTTTTAGCCGGTATAAAGTTGTAAACATAATGAATATTTGAAGATTTATTACTTTCTCACAGTATTAAAGAATGAGACGAATTTTACTATTATTATAAATAATGAGTAATAGACATAATATTTCATCCTTAAAACTTTATTTATATTATTTTATTTTTAATTCTGTAAATAAAATATTTATTTTTCTCAAATGATTTATTTTATTTTATTGATTATTCTATACTGAGTTTTCAATGGTTCAAGTTTTCTGAAGATTTCATATGATAAGATAACCAAGGTTTTACTGCATGCAAAAATTATTCAGAAAATAAAGTATATATCATGCAATCTCAGAATACTATTTGACTTTCGATCCTGGCTAAATTTCCAAATTAAAGAACAGAACGAATTTTACGATCATCATGAACAATAACTTACATTTTTATCTGAAAAACTCTAATACATATTTCTTCAGATGTTGGCAAAAGAAATGGCCAAAAGGGGCGTGTTCCTTATGACGTATAAAAAAACGAGGATCTAACACGCAATAACTGGGATATTAATGGGCCAGAAAAATAGATATGACAAGATTTTTGGGATAGAAAATGGAGTAGTATATCTTTTTCTGTTTCTCCTAATTTTTCTCAAGCTTAATAGTCTTTTTTGTGTTTCATAAAGAACACTGTACGATGTCAAAGCGTTTCTTTGAATTATATATTGATCACGGAAATTAACTAACTGAGTTATTTAAGAAATGAGGAAAGCAAATGTTGGATTAACTAAAGAAATGATGCATTGAAAGGAACTATTTGAAAAGTATTCAAATTGGTGATACATTGAAATGGTGAGTGTCTAGTGTGTATTTTATAGAGAATAACCGAGGATGTCAAAGCGTTTCCTTGAATTGTAAATTAATCAGGAAAATGAACTAACTGAGCGGAAATAAACTAACTGAGCTATTCAAGAAATGAGAAAAGCAAATGTTGGATTGATTTAAGAAATGATGCATTGAAAGGAACTAGTTGAACATAAAAATGCAATGAAAAGAATTGAAATTGGGATAAATCGAAACAGTGATTGTTCATTAATTTATAGAGAACACTGTAGGATGTCAAAGCGTTTCTTTGAATTATATATTGATCACGGAAATCTACTAACTGATCTATTCAAGAAATGAGGAAAGATAATACTGGATTGATTTCACAAATGATGTATTGAAAGGAACTATTTAAAAATAATAATAATGCAATGGAAAGTATCGAAATTTGTGAAACATTGTAATAGTGACTGTTTGCAAAATTTCAATTTTTACACCGTGGAATAGGAAAAAGAATGATTCTTACAAACGTAATTTTCTTGGAAGCCATATCTCAATTTACTGATATTTATGGTTTTTATAATAATTTTTAAAAAGGAATACTTAAAAATTCTATATCTATCGCATGCAGCCCGGTTGCGAAACTTTAACCCGTTTGCACTTGAAACAGTACAAATAGTTTAGAATATGTTATCGTCTAATATTCCATTAAAAAAAATTAAATCTTCATCAATATATAAATAAATTAATATAATTAAAGCAAAAATTTAACAGACACGTAATTGAATGTATACATGCAAGAGTAACATAGCAATATTAATGTTAATGTTATTCTGTTAATTTTCCATGTATTTTTGTAAAACATGTTTGTTGAGAATTAAAATGTTTAGTTAAAAATTGGTAGAGTCCGAAAAACCTATATTCCGGATTGAAGACACTGATTAATACACTATAAAAACTACTCGGAAACGTTTCCGAAAATCAGTAGGAACAAAAGAAACTTTGTTTTCATTCCTTCTTTAAGTATTGAAAATATATAGGTTAATGACGTTTCTCATATACTTCTTTTTAGTTGTCCTATCAAGATTATATTAAGAAGAAACCATTCAAATAAATTTCAATGAAAGTAAAATAATTCTCCCCTGAAATCTTTACTATCCATACATTATAAGAGAAACCATAGAGATTGTAAAACGTAAAAATACAATATGTAACGATGTAGCATCATTTAGTTTACCAAAAGTGTAGCTCGAGTTACTCCATGATTAAAAATATAGAAATAAACATGGAAGTAAAAAGTAAAAATAACGTGCATAATAAACGTTTCAAAAGTCCGTGAAAAATTAAATGATGGCATTTCGAATAACTTCATAGACCGTGCATTTATAAAATATTTTTGTTTGTTTTGATAATGGCTCCGATTGAGCTGAAACATATGTCGACAGTCTAATGAAACCTATTTTGCTGTTTATAATCTTTTTATTTTGCACCTCGTTTTTTATAAAGCAATTAAAAAGGTTTCTCATGATAAAGAAAACTTTTCGGTATCATGGGTAACCCAGAAGAAGTTATTGTGTATTGTCGTTCGTGGTGTTATTATATTTTTGTAGATAGATTAAGAAATATTTGTCTTAATTTATAGAGTAAACGATGCAGCATCATTTAATATACCAAAATCATGGCTCGAGTTACTCTATGGTTACAAATATAGAAATAAACATCCAAGTAAAAAAAAAATAACGTGTGTAATTTTTTAAAAAGTAACGTGAAAAATTAAATGATGGTATTTCAAATAACTTCACTGACCGTGCATTTACAGAATATTTTTTTTTGTTTTGATAATGGCTCAGATTGAGCTGAAACCTATTTTGCTGTTTATAATCTTTTTATTTTGCACCTTTTTTTTTTTATAAAGCAATTGAAAAGGTTTCTCATGATAAAGGTAAGCTGCACAGCAGCCGCCCTGAGGGAGCGCCCTGCGAGTCAGACGACCACCGAACCCAAGTCCTGAGGGACTTATATCGCGCCAGCAGGTTTGTGTCCCTGCGACGCTTCGCCCGGTCAGAGGACCGTTACCTACGGACCTTCTAACCTTGAACCCACGTGTCGACGACGTAGGCCGTTGCGATACGCGGTGAAACCACGGGGAGTTACCGCGAGACACTTGGAGACGGGCCGGCGTCCCCCAACATCTTCGGAGCTGGAAACCCAAAATGGAACCAGGCCTTAGGATAAAGAAAACTTTTCGGTATCATGGGCAACCCAGAAGAAGTTACTGTGTATTATCGTTCGTGGTGTTATTATATTTTTGTAGATAGATTAAGAAATATTTGTCTTAATTTATAGTGTAATAGTCTCAAAATTGTGAAATATTTGACGTAGAGCATTTCATATCTCCATTACTAAAAATCCTCAAATGAATTGAAAATGAGAGGAATATTCTTCCGACTTCTCTAAAAATCCTTCAGTAAATACTCCATTCTGGAAACAGCTTTTGAAAACAAACCTTCTGGCTGAGCCCAGTAAAAGAGGTCAAACACGTGAATATCTCAAGACTAGAATCTGCACAGAGGATTTCACGAGTTTACGCAGCAAAGAGATCGTGTTTACTCTAGGGCAGAGTCAAGTTCCGTAAACATGTCCTGTGTCTTTTCCGGCAAATATACCCCAGGGAAATGGGAGAATTGTAGAGGTCAAGTAAACAGGGAGAATTAGGATGTCCAGTAAAGGTTTCCAGTTTTTGCAATTCAGTATAGCATAATATTATTCCTTCAAAGTTTTTGTCTTTTGGAAGAACTAGGGCATCCAACCCCGGGCTTCCTGGGATAGAGAATATAGTTGGAAACCATTTATTTTGTTATTGAAAACTCTAATAGTTTTTTTTTTTTACATTTAATAATTTTTTTTAGATTGATCCCTAACAACATCAATGAGCATTTTTATATGAAATGTGTCAGTTAGAAATTCAAATAAAATTTTGAAATTTATTAAAAGCGGTAATTTCGTATTGGTCTTATGCCAGAAGTTAATAACCGAAGATATCGCTAAAAATATCATTACCTAGAACAATATTTTTTCGTATAATTTCAGCGGTTTTAAGCGATTATTTCGATTACAATGTCTGTTAAATTTGTGTTTTATTTCTGCTATTTTTTATAGCTAAATGAAGTTTTAATATCGTTATTATATATTAGCTGGAAACAAATGCTGAGCTTTTTATAATGTTTAAAGTGCAAACGGATTCATATTTTGTAATCGTCTGCAAGCGATAGAGATAGGTTTAAAAAAAAAATCATGCTTGAAATTTAATTTAAAAGCTATAATAAATGAGTAAATTGCGATACAGTTTTTAAACAAATTTCATTTGAAAGTACATTTCCCCCCCCCCCCCCCCCTCTATAACGATGTAAAAATTGGATATATGCAATGTTTAGAAAGTAAAAAAATTGCAGTAGCAAAAATCGCAAAACCGCAATTTTATCGTCAAGTGTTGCCATTCGCAAAATGACGTCAGCGTTACGCACGGACACGTTTGTCCTTTATAATATAGATGGTTCAGATTTTAACAGCAAAATCTGACAAAAGCAAGCAAGTTTTTAGATTTTACATAATAAATTACTTTTTAATCCCCCTTTCTTCCTCTCTCCCTGTCTCTCTGTCTAGATCTAGAATATACATATGCATTGAATGCAATGGTCACATATTCTTTTAATAATAAGAGCGCACAATTTAATATCATTTCCTCAAAGTTTTTATATTTTTAATGAAATGTTTAGGTATAAATAACAGAATCATAGTTTTTTAAGTAATAAAAGTTTATTTACATAAATTATAGGTTATAGGGATAAAACATTTAAATTATAAAAAGAACTGTAAAGTACGTAATAAAATTTATTGCGAAACTATTTTGTATACTTTGCATAAATATTTTAAAACGTTTTCATAAATATTATTAAAACATTACTGCAGATCGAGGTGAATACATTTTTATAGAATTTAGTATGAATGTTTACAGAACCGCAGTATAAATCTTTATTATATTATTGAAGAACTGTTTGTTGATAATTATGGAATAATTTTGAAAAGCAAAGTGATTTGTAAATATTTACACAAAGTATTTTAGAGTGGAGTGCTGAATAAACAACTATTTTGACAATTACAACAAGCTATCGAATATTTAATCTATTACTAGAATTTGCAACTATTTGTTTTACTTTTAAAGAACGTAGAAAATTGTGTTTGAAAATAATTATGTTTAATTTTTATTTTGTACTTAGAATATGTAAGTATTTTCGTAATATATGATATAAAAATAAAGAAAGGAAAGAAAGTATGTAAGAAATTATACTTTATAATTTATTTTATAAAAATGTAGGAAACTGTTTCAGATCAAAAAATAAAAAAAACAAGCTCTATTCGGCTATATTATTTATTGCAAAAAGATATTGCATATGTAGGTAAGTCCGACCAGTACATGAGCACTTAAGCATATTTTTTGCAAAATTTATTGTATTATTTATTGCAAAAAAATATTGCATATGTAGGGAAGTCCGACCAGTAAATGAATACTTAAGCATATTTTTTTGCAAAATTTATTGCATTATTTATTGCAAAAAGATATTGCAAATGTAGGGAAGTCCGACCAGTAAATCAACACTTAAGCATATTTTTTACAAAATTTATTGCATTATTTATTGCTAAAAAGATATTGCATATGTAGGTAAGTCCGACCAGTAAATGAACACATAAGCATATTTTTTTCAAAATTTATTGCATTATTTATTGCAAAAATATATTGCATATGTAGGGAAGTCCGACCAGTAAATGAACACTTAAGAATATTTTTTTTTAAAAGATTGATAATATTTTAATAAACAGTATCTTTTGGTGTGTGACAGTGAAAATGCATGTGTTGGTGTACAAATTATTAAAAAATAATAAAAGGAAGTTTATATTTCATATGTTTGGAATGTTAGGGGTGTCTTAATAAAAAGCTATACAAAAACCAAGTAACTGAACAGTTTTTACCAGTGAATGAACAGTCAGCAATTAAAAAACCCTTAAGTTTCATGCTATGTTATTTATTTTACAACTTGTACAAATAACTTGTAACACGTTTTTACTGAATTACCGGTTTTTTAAACCCAGCATGATAATTAAGTATAATAGGGAGTTTTTTTAAACCTTATTCTATTAAAATATTTACTAACTGTTCATTCACTGGGGGCTGTTAACTTACTAGTCGGACTAGGGACTACCCTATATATTTGTATTTTTGTATTTTTTACTGATAAATATTCTCTTTCCTTTCTAGTTCTTTGGCAACATGAAAATGAATTATTGGAAAAATATTGATTACAAGAACGGAAGTGAAGGATTCTACTTTTCGGTGAAAGTTTTTAAAAAGCTATCAAAGCTTTAAAGAAGAGTAACAAAATACGCACAGTGATGAGATTCATAGTTTTGGGTAAAAACTATGGCACCCATATTGCAAAATAGAGCGTTACTTGCTATTGTTTTTACAACTTTCAGCTACTAAGTTTCGATACTACCAGGCTTTATATTACATCGGTGCCTGGTTTTATCCAAATTCTCGTGACCAATAAAAATTTTTACAATCTGTATGTCACTTTTCTCTTTATAAAGGCACTCTATCTAATAAAATTTAATGAAAGCTGAAAAGACGGGAGTTTATATAAGACTTACACAGTTTTCCGAATTTTGTGTCTGATTACAGGGATGGGAATTTAAAGAGCTTATACATGTATCGCAGAATTATCTAAAACTTAAGCTATCATAAGTATGATCAAGGCAACACTAGATACCGGGCTTGCTCATTTACTCTCAAAACGTCACAAATGGTGGCTGACCGCGACCAGCGATTGGTCCAAAGCAACGCGCCCATCGTTTTGTGCCAATCGCTGTATGTCTTTCCTCCTAGTCAGCCACCTTTTGTGACGTCATCATAATGAATGAGCAAGCCCGGTATGTAGTGTAGCCCTGGTATGATTGTTAACCTTCAAAAACATGGACGGTTTGTATTAATATCAAATTAGCGTTACTTGCTTAGACGAATTAACCTGTAAAAGATAATTGTTTTTACAACTTTCATTTACTAGGTAAGCAATACTACCAGCGAGGCTAACGAAAAAGAAAGGCTACCGCGGTGCTTTACGCATATCTTTTTTTACAGACCGCCGGAGTCACGTGATGCTCGAATCCACCAATGCAGGTGTACGAAAAGAGTAGCACGTCACACTAGCGGTCTGTAAAAAAAGATAAGTGGAATGCACCGCGGTAGCCTGTCTTTTTCGTTAGCCTCGTACTACCAGTCTTCATATTACTGCGGTGCCTGGCTTTATCCAAAATACAGGTGACCAGTAAACTTTTTTACCATTTGTATGTCACTTTTCTTTTTATAAAGGTACTCTATTTAATAAAATTTAATAAAACCTGTAAAGACGGGAGTTTACAAGATTTACACAATTTTCGGAATTTTGTGTCTGATTACAGGGATGGGAATTCAAAGCGCTTATATATTTATGGCAGAATTCTGTAAAAACTCAAGCTATCATAAGTATGACAGTTAAGTTTTAAAAATATGGACGGTTTGCATTAATTTCAAATTAGCGTTACTTGCTTAGACGAATTAACCTGTAAAAGATAATTGTTTTTACAACTTTCATTTACTAGGTAAGCAATACTACCAGCGAGGCTAACGAAAAAGAAAGGCTACCGCGGTGCTTTACGCATATCTTTTTTTACAGACCGTCGGAGTCACCTGATGCTCGAATCCACCAATGCAGGTGTACGAAAAGAGTAGCACGTCACACTAGCGGTCTGTAAAAAAAGATAAGTGGAATCAGGGCTACACTACATACCGGGCTTGCTCACTCATTATGATGACGTCACAAAAGGTGGCTGACTAGGAGGAAAGACATACAGCGATTGGCACAAAACGATGGGCGCGTTGCTTTGGACCAATCGCTGGTCGCGGTCAGCCACCATTTGTGACGTTTTGAGAGTGAATGAGCAAGCCCGGTATCTAGTGTTGCCTTGGTGGAATGCACCGCGGTAGCCTGTCTTTTTCGTTAGCCTCGTACTACCAGTCTTCATATTACTGCGGTGCCTGGCTTTATCCAAAATACAGGTGACCAGTAAACTTTTTTACCATTTGTATGTCACTTTTCTTTTTATAAAGGTACTCTATTTAATAAAATTTAATAAAACCTGTAAAGACGGGAGTTTACAAGATTTACACAATTTTCGGAATTTTGTGTCTGATTAAAGGGATGGGAATTTAAAGAGCTTATATAATTATCGCAGAATTCTCTAAAAACTCAAGCTATCATAAGTATGATAGTTAACCTTTAAAAGCATAAACGGTTTGCATTAACATCAAATTAGCGTTACTTGCTTAGACGAATTAACCTTTAAAAGATAATTGTTTTTACAACTTTCAGTTACTAGGTAAGCCATACTACCGGGCTTCATAATACCGCGATGTCTGGTTTTATCCAAAATCCTTGTGACTAGTAAACTTTCTTATTATCTGTGTATGTCACTTTTTTTTAAGAAATCCGTCGACACCCGGAAGTCGAAATTTTTCATGAATCCAATATTTTCTTCTTGTAAAGATAGAAAAAAAGTAAAAAGAAGTTAAATATATTAATTTTATGATTGGAATATTTTAAAAATGCGAATGTATTCTATGACTGTAGACTTAACATTGAAGCAGGAAAATTAAAATCTGGCAGATCAACAGCCTTAAGTAGAAAACTTCATACTGCAAATATATATTGCAAATATCACAGCAATACAATTTATTGGTTTAAATCGTTCAACGGGTGTCTTCGTATAGTACCGTAGTATCTCATGAATATTGGAGCAATGCTAACTAAATTTTCACGCAATATTGGGATACATTTTTTTTCATTTTGAATCAGTAACTGTTTGATAACTTTGAAAATCAATAAATTAAAAAATGTGGAATTAAAATAATCTTGTAAATATCTACAAATTTATTTAGAGGAATTCCAAAGTTTATATCCTCCGATTTTTTTTTAGGGTTCCGTAGTTAAAAAGTAAAAACAAAACCATTATAAGATCACTCTTGTGTCTGTCTGTCCGTCTGTCACAGTCGTTTTTCTCGAAAACTATGGAACGTTGAAATTTCAAACTTGGTAGAGTTACAAAAAGCTATTGATCCACCTACTTATAGATTATTAGCCACTCACAAATATTTTTAGGGAAAATTTAGGGGGCTAATTAAGTTGCGTGATTTTTTTTTATCGTGTAGGGTATTGTTTAAAAGATCTCATAAGGCCTAGCTCAAAAATATATCTTTTTTTAATTTTACGTATTATATTTTCAGAGATATCGTCCAAAATATACTGCAAAAATATGTCCCTCCCCCCCCCCCGTCCTATTGAAACTACAATTGTGAAAGATTAGGGGTACTAAGAGTTTATTTAAACTTTGCAACAAACTACAACGATTATCTTAGGTCACATAGTGTTTGTAAAAATCGCATTTTTCCGTTGCACACAAACTTTAGTTTACGGACGCTCCGAGTTGCTCGAGGTACCTATCAACTCGGAATCATCCATCGGATTGCTGATAATGATTTTCGAAAAAAAAAATTGTCGGTAATTATCCGCGTTATTAATTAAAAACATACCTACAAAAACGCGCCAAGGTGGCGTTGCAACTTTGTGACCTCCTTTTGAAGTGCGCTTTGCATAATGCCATGTTTAAAATTTGTACAAGGTCTTTGTAAGGCTAATCATAGTGATAAATAGTCAACGTTTTCCATTCCAATTGAATTCAATTTAATTGAAGGTAATTATTAAAAAATAATTCATAGAATAATTCCAAGTTTTTTTTTATTTTTTACAAAGTCTTACTATTCATTTAGAAACGATATTTTTTAGTATTGCAGTTAATAATTAGTGCATTTTTTGTACCAAACCCTTGTGCGTGAGTAAAACGCACACTTGACCTATTTTTTCTGGTACTGTATTCGAACCCATGTTGCGCTCGTCAGCCTAGCCGTTCAAAATTTTACGTAGTTTTTTTCAAACCTTGCGTAAATAGGCACTATGTTTCCTTCGTAGGATGTCCCTCATCCACCTCCTACCTTGACCTATATTCCTCTTGCTCTTGCATATAATCGATCATAAAAAAACAGTAAACACAACTATTAAAAAAAAATTACAATGTTTGAGAATGTTAAAAAATATAACTCGGTCATTAAAAAATACAGGCAAAGTAAATCTAAAATGTTTTTCAGCTTTTTCATTAGAGAACACACATACTCTAGTTACATTAGTTATACAACATATTACAAACTGTACAATGTGTAAAACACATTACAAAATGCAACACAACAATTTAAGAACATCTATAGTAAAATGTTAAATAACCTTTTTCCATTAAAGAACATGTACTCCTCTTACATAATTTATCTTACATATAACAAAATATACAATTCATGACAAACATCATAAAATGCAACATAACCATTAATGAACAACTATAAATTAATTAAACCTAAAATCTTAAATAAACTACTTCATTCTAGACATAGTTACTCGCTGTCTATTACAAAATGTATAATCTAAAGAAACTATGTCAATCTAGAAAATCACATCCACTTTAAAAATTGTACTGTCGTTCGGCTGTATAGCAAAGGATTAAATCTAAGAGGAGAACTTTACTAATTCTACTTAATTCATTTCAATTTTTTTCTCTTTCCAGCAGTTTTTAACGAAACGCTGAAGAACGGCTTATGCAGATTATGACGAGAAATAAATTCATTCCGGGAGGCACGTGATCTTTCCAAATGACAGAATAATTACACCAGCGTCTTCCAAATGAAACTTTAACCACCGATGCCACCGGAGCAATAGAAATAATGAAAGAATGGATATAATAAAATGAGATACAGAAAATGGGAAAAGAGAGATGATGAGCAAACGATATCTAGCATATTTTCTAGAAGTAATTTCCAATAAATTTTCACGGAGGAACTGCACATTTTTAAAAAGCGAAGGAAATTAAATATTAAATTTTATGTCTGCAGTGTTCTGGATTTAAATTAGCTGAAATTAAACTTGCTTTTTTTTTAATAGATTTTTAATATAAAGGAAGAATTCCACATTTTTGCAAGCGTAAAAGAATTTGCAATAGGGAGTATAGAATTGTTTCTTTAATACCGGAAAATAGAAGATCTATATTTGCAAAAGGATAGAGAAAGTTAATATGATAAAATAATTCTGGCTTTTAAAATTCGTTTAATATTTCAGATAACGTAAGCTACATATGAGTCGTTTATGAAATTAAGGCAATAAAAAAGGGTTGTTGATATCCCAAATTAATTTTTATAAATAAAGCGTATACAACTGTGATATACATTGTGGGTAGAGTTGTAAAAAGTTGGTTTATTCCCAGGTTTATTTCCAATAGACCCGGTTTATTCCCAAAAGACCTGGTTTATTCCCCAAAAACCAAGTTTATTCCCAAAAAACCCGGTTTATTCCCAGGTTTAAACCAGGTTTTTTCTTGTCTTTGTAACTCTAATTGTGGGCAAAAGTTCGTATAAATTTTAAAAATTCATAAAAAAGAGCAATTGTCGTATGTAAGTTAGATTTGTACAATAACATTTGTATGAAAGTGAGGATTTTTGTGGCAGAATAAAATATAATTTACTTCATTAATTGCTAAAACGTTTATATAAAAAAAAAACAGTAAATAAAACTGTAAAAAAGTTTTACATGCAATGTGTCTACATGTTTTGACTTCACCGAAGCCATTTTCAAGACAAATGAGAATATTCTACAGATGCACGATCTATAACACAATGATTTGAAACGCCATCATTCACGTTGTTCACATTCTCTCTTAGATTACTCACGTTATTTTATTTTATTTTTACTTGTATGTTTATTTCCATATTCGTAACCATGGAGTAACTCAACCCATAATTATGGTAATGTGATGGGTTGCGGGGCCATGAGCATAATTCATTCTGATAGGATTAAAATAATCCCTGAATATAGTGGTGTGATGGGTCTTGTTTAGCACCTATTGTAAGAGGATTATACTAGATATAAGAAATCTGTTGTTCATTTTAAGTAAGAATGAAAAACTTTCATGCTTTGTATAGCTTTTCTAAATGTGTGTGAACGTTATCTATAAGAAGATTATCTGAAGCAGTTTAAAATGTGTCAGGAAGGTATTGGTATGAATAGCATGACTAAAGAAAGGTATTTCGAAGAACTCTGTGATAAGAAGGGGTGTGTCAATCAAGTAAGATTTAAGAATGATGCAGGATGGAAGTGAGGGAGTTTTTCGCCATGAAGAGGCAGACTGGTTTTTGAGTTCTGGAGAGTCGTACCTTGTTTTGGGGATTTCCTGAAGATGTACAAAAATGTCTTGTAATATCATCTAAATTTTCACTATCATGTTATTTTACAACTGTTGTTTTTAAATAAAACTTTTTCGTTTAATACGAACTAATGTTTTTAATTATATGTTAATAATAATAATAATAATAATTAATTAATAATATGTTAATTATACGCTACCACAGTAAGTTAAATGATGCTGCATCGTTTATCGTGTTGAGATACTCCCTGGTTACAAGTATGGTAATAAGCATCACATTAAAAATAAAATAAAATAACATTAGTAATCTGAGAGATAATCTAAAATACGTGGATGAGACGTTTAAATCATTGCATTGTAGATCGTGCATCTGTAGAATATTTTCGTTTGTCTTGAAAATGGCTTCGGTGAAGCCGAAAAATGTAGACTGTTTATTTGTGTGTAAAATATTTTTGTTGTTTTATGTACTGCTTATTTGCTGTTTTATTTAACTTAGCAATTAACGAAGTACATTATCGCTGGGTGTTCTGATTTGTTATGTAGAAAAACTAGTTCAAAATGTCACCAATAGGTGTTGCTATTAAGGCCTACGTTATAAAAAGACGATAGTGAGATGCAAGAGCACTATTGCACTATCACATTCTATAATCTATTCTCAATTGCAAATAAATACCTATTATATAATCTGAATATTTGTTTTTATGACTTTTAATAATGTGGACCTAAAGTAACCACCCGTAGGTGAACTTTTGAACTACCGTATATACTCGTGTATAAGTCGACCCCCAAATTCGAGATGAAAACAGGTTTAATACCAGTAATTAAGAATATTTTTCTACTCTTTATGTAATATCTTTTAATTCTAAATTGTTTAAGGATAAGAAAACTATTGTAAAATATTGGTATTAAACCTGTTTTCATCTCGAATTTGAGGGTCGACTTAAACGCGAGTATATATGGTATGTCTTTATCTTCTTACCACAAAAAAATTCGAATCTTAGACAAGTTTTCTGGTGCAAACAATGCTTATAATTTTTTTTCTTTGCGTATTTTTTATACGGACTGTATTTTATTCATGTAAAATGCACAATATATAAATATAAATCTACATATACCGAGTGATTATAATATAAGTATCTTTATTTGGAGCTGTCTGTAGCTTGAAGGAATAATCCGAATGAAACCAAAATAAACACACTTACTATTCGAATTCGAGAAAAAAAAAGTTGCAATAATTGCCGACAGATAGCGCTTTTGGGGGCGAAATGTAATATGTAATACAAGAACAAAGAATTAAGGCGTAAAACCGGATGACAAACCTAATTTATTGGAAAGAGTCACAGTGAATGTGATTACACTTTCGCATGGCGGTGCCGATCAAGTTCAGGTTCCACATGGCCATTGTGCTGGAAGACACAATCCAGGCGGTGCATGATGTGCTCAACTGCGATGTTTTCTGTATGTTGTGATATGCGATCTTTTAAGTCATTGAGGTTTGCGACACCTCTACGGTACACAACGTCTTTTGCACCGACAGGCCCTTAGTGCCATCTGTTGGCGATTGTTGCAACTATTTTTTATTGTTTCATTCTTCTTTCCCCTTCTCGAATAGTAAGTGTACCGATTTTGATTTCATTCGGGTTATTCCTTCAAGCTATAGACAGCTCTGAATAGAGATACTTATATTATAACCTCCCTGCATATATAAAAATATACGTGTGTGTCTCTATATTTTACTTTGCAGAAACAACTACCCAGCGCAGAGCACTGGTGTTTGTGTGTTGTAGTAGCCTCGAGTATCTCCCATCGTGGCACTACTAATGGTGGTTGCATGTCGGTAGCTGTGGGGGAGTTAAGGTGGTTGAAAGTGGTCGGCTTAGAACATTTTTATATTTCCACCAAAATGTTCTAAATAATGTTTGGAATCTTCTTCGACGGGAATTGGTTCATTCAACTTAACATGAAAATATAGATAACTCAGTAAGATGATTTCGCGGCCCCTAGCGGTGGAAATTGAAACTAAACGATATTGCAGCGCGTGCGTAGCACGCCTGCTATACTGTGCCGTAGGCAGCGGGTACGGGTGTCGGAGTTTCGTTCGGAAAGAGGTTTGTTTAGAACAGAATGCGCGCCGAAAATGACTATTTTTATCAAAACCGCAAAAGAAAGTTAATGATTTCCGGGCAACGCTGGAAGGTTCAGCTAGTATAATATGAGCTAGTATTGCTTACATTAAAATCTATAAAATATATATTATTAAATTTTTGAATAACAACTTAATAGAGTCTAATTTAGATAATTATTACTGACTAATAAAGAACTCCTCCTGGAGTGTAATTTCAATTACTATTATTGAATATTCTATTAACAAATATTAATTAACTATTTGGCTAAAATTAGAATACAGCTAGAATACAAATATGTCATTCGAGTATATATTTAGTTAAATACTATGTAAAATGGAATTGTTTCAAGTTTATTCTATTGTAACATTATAATTAAAAATAGATAGATTAAAGTTCTCATTTTTTAGTATAGAACATATTTAATGAGAAAATTATTTTTAAGAACGAATGGTTTCTTACTTTTAAAGAAGTCATGCACTCGTTTATAATTAAATTGTACTTACAAAATAAATCGATTCAAGTTCTCATTTTTTTAGTATAATACATATTTATTTAACAGAATTATTTTTAAGAACGAATGGTTTCTTACTTTAGAAGAAGTCATGCACTCGTTTATAACTCAATTGTACTTAAAAAAATAAATCGATTCAAGTCCCCATTTTTTAGTATAATGCATATTTATTGACAAAATTATTTTTTAGAACGCATGGATTCTTATTTTTGAAGAAGTCATGCACTCGTTTATAATTCAGTTATACGCAAAAAGTAGATAGAATCAAATTCTCATTTTTTAGTAAAATACATATTTATTGACAGAATTATTTTTAAGAACGAATGGTTTCTTACTTTTGAAGAAGTCATGCTCTCGTATATAATTCAATCGTGCTTAAAATATAGATAGATTTAAGTTCCCATTTTTTTAGCATAATGCATATTGATTGACAAAATTATTTTTTAGATCGAATGGTTTCTTATTTTTGAAGAAGTCATGCACTCGCTTATAATTCAATTGTACTTAAAAAGTAGATCGATTCAAGTTCTCATTTTTTAGTATAATGCATATTTATTGACAAAATTATTTTTAAGAACGAATAGTTTCTTACTTTTGAAGAAGTCATGCACTCGTTTATAATTTAGTTGTATGTAAAAAATAGATAGATTCAAGTTATCATTTTTTAGTATAATTCATATTTATTGACAGAATTATTTTTAAGAACGAATGGTTTCTTACTTTTGAAGAAGTCATGCACTCGTTTATAATTCAGTTGTACTTAAAATATAGATAGATTCAAATTCTCATTTTTTAGTATAGTACATATTTATTGACAGAATTATTTTAAAGAACGAATTGAAGAATTCATGCATTCGTTTATAATTCAATTGTGCTTAAAAACAGATCGATTCAAGTTCCCATTTTTTAGTATAATATTTATTGATAAAATTATTTTTAAGAACGAATGGTTTCTTACTTTTGAAGAAGTCATGCACTCGTGTATAATTTCATTCTACTTAAAATATAGATAGATTCAAATTCTCATTTTTAGTATAATATATATTTATTGACAGAATTATTTTTAAGAACGAATGGTTTCTTACTTTTGAAGTAGTCACGCACTTGTTTATAATTTAGTTGTACTTAAAATATAGATAGATTCAAATTCTCAATTTTTAGTATAGTACATATTTATTAACAGAATTATTTTTCAGAACGAATTGAAGAAATCATGGATTTGTTTATAATTCAATTGTGCTTAAAAAAACAGATAGATTCAAGTTCGCATTTTTTAGTAATATGATAAAATTCTTAATAATTATATATATAATTATAATTATAATTTATTAATAAAAGTATTGATAAAATTATTTTTAAGATAAGAAGCTTCTTACTTTTGAAGAAGTCATGCACTCGTGTATCATTCCATTCTACTTAAAATATAGATAGATTCAAATTCTGATTTTTTTCATTATAATATATATTTATTGACAGAATTAGTTTTAAGAACGAATGGCTTCTTACTTTTGAAGAAGTCATGCACCCGTTTATAATTCGATTGTAACTTAAAAAATAAATAGATTAAAGTTCTCATTTTTTAGATTTTTTTTTTTTTCATTGCCAACAGTATGATTATTTCAAAGACAAAGAAAATTACTTTTTCAAGCATCTCTCAATATTGCTTTCGCATAAAACAAATGTAGAAAAAGGCCTAACCACGAAACTAACTATTCTCCGAAGCTTTTCTTCACTAAAGACACAAAACATCCAAGTTGCGGAATGTAAGCTAACATCCCTTGAGCAAAATGAAATACAACAACAGTACGTAAACAACGCGAAGAATCGAACCAATTTGGAATATTCCAAATGTATTTTCCTTTACCCGCTGAGAAAAAGAATTTGTCCAGAAAATACTTCGGTCACATCTCCTGGGGAACATCTGTAGAAGGAACTTTTTTTTTTCTGTTAATTTTTTCAGCTTACATCTCAAGATCTAAAGTTTTATTTGTGTACGTATTTATTTATTTTAGTAAAGTCAGCGAGGGATAATCCGATAATTATTTTATCCCGAAAGGGAAAAAAATGAACTACTTACTTTATTAGAAAAATTGCTATATATTTTTAATTTAATCATAGCAATAGATCCGTGTGTGTCTTTCGCACTGCAGTCTTTGAGATTATTTGCGGATATGTTTTTCCCTTTAATTTTATTATGACTGCACTTTTTTTTTTTTATCAAGTAGATGTTTTAATGTAATGTAAGTGTACTATGTCAAAACGTGTTCAAAAAACTTTGGTATCACATTCATCGTAGTACATCGTTGTACCATTGTTGTACCTCGGTGTGCCCTCATTGTACCTCGTTGTGCCATCATTGTACCTCGTAGTGTCATCGTTGTGCATTTTTCACGTGCATAGAAAATAGAATGTTGACATCAGAATTTATATATATCAGTGGTTCCTAGACTTGTATGTCTCGCGTACCCCTTGAAAAATTACCTGTGCCTAGAGTACACTCCATTTTTTTTACTTTCCGGGTGAATAGAGAGTTTCCCAGAGTACCTTTATAAGAGAGTAGTGACTTATGCATGAGAGGCATGCGAAGTTTTAAACCAAAATATGACAAAACACATTTCTAAATTAGAAATCTTAGACCATTCAGAATTAGACGGTGCATTTGGACTTGGTTCTTGTTCTCCAAATGAACATTGTATTTGAACCTCAGCAGATCGTAGTGGAAATGTTTCACTGGTCAAGATGGTCTTGTCAATCTTGTCTATCATTATCGCGCTTATAGCGTTAATCTAATCACGTCTCGTGTAATTAGAAAACACGACTGATGTTTGAATATTTCTGATATAGGCAAAAGCGTTGTAATGGTAAATCTAATTCTAAATGGTCTGTAATGGCAATAAAAAAGTTTACTTTTGAAAGGATATTGCTTTTGCAACAACTTTGATTAAACACAAGCTTAGTGATAATAGCATGCCCTACATTATCGCTATGTCGCTTATATACAAAATACTCTAATCCAATGAAATTTTACTTACCACACGCTTTTACTCTCCTCTAAAGACAAGGGGATCCAACGCGGGCTTCTGGGGTTATCAGAACATATGTGAAAACTATTTTTTTTATATTAAAACTGGAATAGATAAATGTTTATGTACACTTAATATAAATGTTTTTATGTCAGATTGCTCATTACCAACGCCGAAAAGCATTTTTATTCGAAAAATATCAGTCATTTATTGAGATAAAATTTTGGAAATTTATTAAAAGCGGTACTTCTGTTCTAGCTGCATGCCAGGAGGTAATAGCCGAAAAAATCGCCGAAGATAGCTACTTACAGCAGCCTTTTTTATTCTGATAATTTCAGCGGCTTAAGCGCGTAGTTCGATTATATGTCTGTTAAATTTGTATTTTATTTATATTATTTTATTTATTAATTGCGAAAGTTTTAATTTCATATTATCTGGAAACAAATACTGAACTATTTATGCTGTTTAAATTGCAGGCTATACATATATATATATATATATAATTATTTATTTATTTATTTATTTATTTAAAAAATCATGCTTGAAAATTATTTTAAAAACCTTTAAAAAATCATGCTTGAAAATTATTTTAAAACCATTAAAAAATCATCAGTTAATTGAGATACAGCTTCCAAGCAAATTGCATTTGAAAGAGCATTTTTTCCCTTATTCGACAGTGCAAAAATTGAAATAATGAGAGTTTTATAAGTTAACAAAAATGCAATAAAAGCGAAATTTATCGGTCTGTTGTTGCCACCGTCAATATGATGTCAGCGTTACTCACGGCCATGCTTTTGTTTTATAATATAGATACTCTCTTTTCTATTTATGGATGTCTATTTACAAAATGAAAAAATAAATCACATTTTTAAATTCGTTTACAAGAGAAAACTAAATTCACCTCACAATTATCTTTCTCGGAATTCTCCTTAAAAACTCAAGACAAAAAGCTTTTCCGACAGAATATATCCACAAACATTTCCGGGGAACGTAATACAACAGCACCTCATTTAAACAATGCAGAAGAAATGAAATCAATTTCTAATATTCCGAAAAAAAGTATTTCTTTACCCGCCTCGAAAAGAATTCATTCAGAAAAATAGTTTGGTCACATCTCCCGGGAGGCATCCACATAGGCTTATCTCGTTTCTTTCAATTCACTTTTTTAAAAATACAAATGAAAATGAGTCTGAAATCAAGTGCTTAAATGTGTTTTTTCTTAAGATGAGTAAAAGAAATGGAGGATATAATACTACACTGTCAAAATAAATTAACAAAGTGAGTGAAATAAGCTTACAGAAAATTAGCTTAGTAATCAATGAAACGATGAATTCGTGTCCGTTTAAGATGTGTGCTTACTTTGTTAAAACTTGTAGAAAGTTTTCCTTAAATGTTTAATAAAAATTCAATGTAACCTCGTAGATGTTTACGATTTCGGTAACCTTTCCCTAATCTTCTAAAAATTTTTAGGTGTTGAGCTTATCGGAAACCACTGAAGCCAATAAGTATCCTAATTTAACAGAAATATTTTTTCCCCAAAATTTACGTGCAACGAAGGTTTTTTTTTTTTTTTTTTTTTCAGAAACTTTTCCGCGCACTTCGGAAACCAAATATTTTTCGAATTTTCTGGTTTGTCCTTGGTTTCTGATGTAATGTACTGCACTAAGTCAATGGTTTCTGAAGATATGGAAAAGGTTTCAAATATCGTGGGTAGCTACGAGTTTACATTGAATTTTCATAAAAATTGTTAGCTATATCAGGAAACTGTTTTTGCATTAATTTTGCAACGTACAGTAATTAATGTTACTATCTTCATTTCTGTCTGCAAATTTAAATAAAACATAAAATATAATAACACAGATACTGTAATTTCTCTTTATTGATGTATATTTACAAAATGGAAAATAAATCGCATGTTAAATTCGTTTACAAGAGAAAATTGAATTCACCTCACAATTAGCTTTCTCGGAATTCTCCTTAAAAACTCGAGACAAAAAGCTTTTCCGACAGAATATATCCTTAAACATTTCCGGGGAACGTAATACAACAGCACCTCATTTAAACAATGCAGAAGAAATGAAATCAATTTCTAATATTCCGAAAAAAAAAAGTATTTCTTTACCCGCTTCGAAAAGAATTCATTCAGAAAAATAGTTTGGTCACATCTCCCGGGAGGCATCCGCATAGACTTATCTCGTTTCTTTCAATTCTCTTTTTTAAAAATACAAATGAAAATGAGTCTGAAATCAAGTGTTTAATGTGTTTTTGTAAGATGAGTAAAAGAAATGGAGGATATAATACTACATTGTCAAAATAAATTAACAGAGAGTGAGTGAAATAAGCGTATAGAAAATTAGTTTAGTAATCAGTGAGACGATGAATTTAAATTAAACTAGCACATCCAAAACCGGGCTAGAGTCCTGCATTGGGTCAAGTAACGCTAAACCGGGGGGGGGGGGGGGAGGGGGGTATGCTATATTTTTTCATTGTGGTCCGGGACTGGGTTCGAATCGGGTTGACTTTAAATGTTTCGAGTTCGGGTCGGGCTCGTATTGACCGGATTTTTCAAAAAAAAGTCTTGAATATTTTTTCAAATGAAATTTTTTTTTAATATTTGAATGTTTTTGAATTCTTGAATATCTTGAATATCTTGAATATTTTTTAAAAGAGAAAATATGCCTTATTAATAATGTGACAAAAATATAATATAACAACAAGCGAAAATGTAGAATAACATCTTCTGAGTTATTCACAATTACAAAAAGCGTTCTGTATCTCAAACTAATATATGTATTTTAACCTTAAACTAATATATTTCCAATTTTAAAGAAGAATTTTTAAAAATAAAGTTTCTTTTGCTGCCACTGATTTTCGGAAAACTTTCCGTTTTCATTTTATAGTGTTTTTCAATCATTTGTTTTTCAATCAGAAATATAGGTTTTTCGGATACTACCCATTCTCAAGCGAACACAAGTTCTTTTCATTTAAAAAATATTCAAGACTTTCTTTTGAAAAATCCGATCAATCCGAGCCCGACCCGAAAGAGCCACAACGTGACCCGAACCCGAAACATTTAAAGTCAACACGACCCGAACCCAGACCCCACCCACAATGGAAAAAATAGCATTAACCCCCTTCCCCTCCACCAGGATTAGATTTTCCCGACCCGATGCAGGACTCTAGCCCTGGTTGGATGTGCTGGTTTAATTTAAATGTAAAATATAATAACTCAGCAACGCATTTACGCTATGTAGTAGAAATAAAATGTATTTGAAATATTTCGAAAAAGTATTTCTTTTTTTCCGCCTCGAAAAGAATTCATTCAGAAAAATAGTTTGGTCACATCTCCCGGGACGGATCCACAGAGACTAGCTTTCTTTCTTTCCTTTCTTTTTTAATAAATACAAATGAAAATGGGTCAGAAATCAAGTGTTCAGTGTATTTTTTTTCAAACGAATAAGGAAAATGAAGGGTGTAATTGTAGTACATTGTCAAAATAAATTAACAGAGTGATTGAAAGAAGTTTGTAGAAAGTTTGGTGAAATTTTTTCAATATCTGCACAGTTATATTCTACAAAAATGTAGGTATAACGCTACATATTCGATATAAATTTATTGAGCGAAATTTCTAGAATGTTTGCTGAAAATTCTTGAATATCTGTAGAGTTAAATTTTAATGAAATCTAAGAATAATGCTACATCTTCGAACCAAATTAACAGATTGATTGGAAGAAATTTATAGAATGTTTTCTGAAAATTCTTGAATATATCTCCAAAGTTAAATTTTAATGAAATCTAAGAATAATGCTACATCTTCATAACAAATTAACAGAGTGATTGGAAGAAGTTTATAGAATGTTTGCTGAAAATTCTTAAATATATCTCCAAGGTTAAATTTTACTGAAATTTAAGAATAATGCTACATCTTGAAAATAAATTAACAAAGTGTTTAAAAATAAATTCTAGAATGTTTTTTGAAAATTATCGAATATCTGCACATTTAAATTCTACATGAACGAAGGAATAAGCTACATCTTTAAAATAATATAACAAATTGATATAAACAAGTTTCTAGAATGTTTTCTAAAAATTCTTGAATATCTGCACAGTTAACTTCTACAGAAATGTAGGAGAATGCTACATCTTCAAAATAAATGAACAGGGTTGGTTGAAAAAAGTTTATAGAATGTTTTCTAAAAACTCTCGAATATCTGCACAGTTAAATTCTACATAAATGTAGGAGAATGCTACATCTTCAAAATAAATGAACAGGGTTGGTTGAAAAAAGTTTATAGAATGTTTGCTGAAAATTAATGAATATGTGCAGAGTTAAATTCAACAGAAATGTCGGAATAATGCTACATCTTCAAAACAAATTAATATAAGAGATACAAAGATGTTGCTAGACAGTTTGCTGAAAATTCCTCCTCAGTTATATTCTACAGAATTGTAGGAATAATGCTACATCTTCAAAATAAATAAACAGCTTGAAACAATTTTATAGAATGCTTGCAGAAAATTCTTCAATATCTGCACAGTTAAGTTCTTCATAAATGTACGAATAATACTACGTCTTGAAATAAGTTTAATAGAATGATTAAAATAAGTTTTTAGAATGCTGATAATTCTTCAATGTCACAGTCTTTTGATCACAGTCAAATTCTACAAAAATGTACGAATAATGCTACATCTTCAACATATATTAGCAGAATGATTGAAAGGTGTTTCAAATTCTTCGATATCAGCACAGGTCAATTCTGGACGTTTTGTGTGTTACAAGTCTCCATTACATTATTGCTATTGTAGCAAAGCAATATTCGCACAAATATTAACTTAACGTTTTACAATATTGGACCAATCATCGAGCATTTATATAGAGAAAGACTTACTAAAATTCCTTTTTTTTTATTTTTGCAAAAATATAACTGAAAATGAGTGTCAAATCAAGTATTCAATGCGTTTTTTACACTCTTCTATATATCATAATTTGGTACATATATGTGCAGAAGGCATTTTGTAGAAAATTAATCTCGGTACAATATAGCCTAAATATAGCATGAAATTTCGTCCAATATTCAATATTAGTTAAAAATTGGGAGTAAGAGAAAATTTTTGTCGTCTTTATTTATGTTTTTTTCTCATATTAGGCCTATAAAAGCAGACTGCATCACCAATATTGAAAGTCGTTTTGTGTAAGCCAGGTTGTATTAAGCAAATTTTCGAGCAATTTCTAAGCCAAAATTTAATTTTAGACTATTTTTCGGAAGAACTTGGCTCCGCACCGAGTGTGATATACCGTTCAAGATTGCGCCCAATTTTTCATCCGCAGTTCACAAAAAGTTGTTCGTACGGTCACTTTTTCCTCCGATTACCAAATCAGTTATAAGTGGTTTACAACATCATTCACAATATGGCCAACATAATTTAATCTAGCAAGATGATTAAGTGGAACCATGAACAAGTTTGAATGAATTAATTTAATAAGAGAAAAAAAAAAGACATTTATATGATATAAAACATAATTTATATGGCAATAGAATTATAATCTTGATAAGGAATTCCTATCCAATAATAACAGGAAGCAGCTAAAAAAGCAGTAATAATCTAGTGATTTATTTGTGCCAACAAAAGAGCGATAAATAATTGCGAATAATCGGTTTTGCAACGTCAATTGAAACCTTTCATTCGGTTGAAACTCGGAAAAAATGGTGTTAAAATCCTCTTAAAAGGTGGGTTGTTCGATACTTCATCGGTCTGATAGCAACATTAGCAATGTATGTTTATAAATTGTTTGATAAAATAATTCACCGAAGCTAAAAAATTTGGAGTAACAGAATAAAAGTCTGACACTCATATTTACCGCTTATCAAGATATTTATGTAAGAAATTTACTTCCAATTATGTCACAGTCTAAACTAAAAAATCTCACAGTCTAATGCTCGTATTCACCATTTACCACAACCTAGTAAACCTCGGTCGAATGCTCAAGTGAATTTCACAATAAACCTCAATGGATTTTATAAAGGGAAAGCCCAATCAGATTAATGATGATGATGAATACAATTTGAGCATTCGATCAAGGTTATCTAGGTTGAGACAGATGGTGAATACGAGCATTAACCTCCTTAAAAACAAAGTACAGTTCTAACTGCTAATTAACTGCTACCAGTACCCATGAAACTACTTAAATTATTTTTATATTAATCATAAAAAAAAACTCTCGTAAGGAATCAATCAATATGAGTAGAAGTCGGTTCTTGTAAATCATATTGTATTATGAATATAACGTTTACAAAAGGTTGTTAAAATAACCCTATTATGTAACCATTTTTGAGTGAAAAATATATATCATGGTACAAGAAAATGTTTCTTGCAAACCTCGTAGGATGCACTGTAATCTTCCTTAACAACGTAGACTGATTCTAAGACTATGAGCATCTCCTAAAGTAATTATATTATTCTATATTAACCATGAGAAAAGAATCGTAGAGTCTCCGTCAATATGTGTAGAAGTACGTTCTTGTACAAGTAATATTTGTTTAAAAAATTTCGTTAAAATAACACAGATGCAAAAAAGTTCAGAAGAGACATACAGGTTGTTTCACGAAGGACTCCCAACTTTGAAAATAAATAACTCGGAAACGGTGAAAGATAGAAGAATGAAACCAGTGATTTATTTTTTTAAATAAAACGTAAAAATCTTATACAGAAACTTAAAAATTTTAGTAACAAATTGCGCCGATAGATGCCGCTGTAGTTTGCTTAACCATAAGTAGGCCGTATTACATCAAAAGCAATTCAAAATGTGCACCATCACACAACACACATGTCGCAAACCAAGAATGAAATTGTCAGTGACACTCTGTAGTATGCCACAGGAAATCAACACACACGCTTGACAAATAGCCTCCTCAAGCTCGTCGAGTGTTAAAGGATTGTTGCGGTAAATAATGTCCTTCAGTGTCACTTCCAGAATTTCTTTCACTATGCGCTAATAGTGATCAAGTTTCAACGGCGAAATCTTCGACGACTGAACGTTCTTGACGTCTGAGCTCTCTTTATAGAGATCCGTAATGCTGCCTGCAGCGATATATGTTGGAGCTATTTTTAACTAAAATTTTGAGGTTTATGTATTAGATTCTTCCAATTTTTTTTTAATAAACATACCACTATTTTCATGCTTCTATCTGTCAGCGTTTCCGAGTTATTTATTTTCAAAGGTGAGAGTCCTTCGTGTAACACCCTGTACATTCAACTCCGTTTAAAAACATGGAAACGACACAATTGAGATTCACCAGTATTAACACCATGTCCCCAAACTGTTGAATTTTTTTATGGTTATTAAACATGAAACATGAGTGAAGACTTTGGCTTTGTTGCATTAAAATACAACTAGTACATTCGTAAATTCGGTTTATTATAGTCAATGCATTATCTTATTTATTTTCAAAGTTAGGAGTCCTTCGTGAAACACCCTGTATCATGACACAAAGAAAAATTTACAGAAGCTACGTTATGTTTTGTTTTATTCATATAATGTTTGATTCTTCAATGATTTGTTTAGCACCAAAAAACTACATAAATTATTTTATATTAGTTTGTTGAAAAATTCTCATAGAAACTCCGTCAATATGAATTCGTCAAAATAAATTCTGTTTTCGTAAACCAGTTACTTGTAATACATGTTTACAAATTATTGTTAAAACAACACGAATTCGTAAAAGTTTAGAGTAACAGATATACATCATGCTTGCTACAAGGAAAAAAGTAACAAAAGCCATGTTACCTTATATTTTACATCAAAACAAGGCAGATTTCTAGGCACAAAATTACTTTCTTTTTTAGACATACATGGTACTTTAAAACACAGGATATTTTCTAACAATTCTTCAATTATTTAATAAAAAATCCGACAGAGATTCCATCAATATGAGTTAAAAATCAGATCTTGCAAACCAGACAATACTAGTAATACATGTTTACAAATTTTTGTTAAAATAACAAGGTTAAGCAAAAGTTTGGAAGATCACATATATATCATGGTACAAGAAAAAAAAATGTTACAGAAGCCATGTTAGTTTTTATTTTACTGCAGAACAAAGCAGAATTCTAGCCGCAAAATTAATTTCTTCGGAGATATACGCGTAGCTGAAGATACCAGATATTCTCCTTGCAAAAAGTAAACAACCGTCTCCCGAGAAACGAATTACAACACAGCTGAATTTAGACAACGCAAGAAGAATCGAACCAATTTGGAATATTCCAAATGTGTTTTTCTTTTCCCGCTACGAGTAAGAATTCGTTCGGAAAATAGTTCAGTTGTATCTCCTGGGAGACATCCGGAAAGATCTTTCTTTCTTTCTTTACTTACTATACTCTTAAATCATTCTTTTAATGCTTAGATGACGAGTGCAACAGAGATAGGATAGTATAGTAATGGCGACCTATTTTAAAATAAGAGTTACAAATTCATTTTTTTTAAGAACTGTAAAAAAAAAAAAAAAAAGACAAATGTTTCGTATTACGAAGATATAATATAACCATGAACAAAAATGTACAATAACTTCTTCCGAAAAGGGATATTTATCTTTAGAAACCTTACAAACCAATATTATATTATCGAGATTTAAAGAAGCACGAGCAGGGAAGACCGAGCTAAGCTCGGTCAAAATTAGCTTTGAGCAAATATGATGACCCATGACCAAAATGACCCACTAATCAAATTTTCTTCAACATGTGACCAAGCCCAATTGTCCTCTCGATCCCGAAACCCGTAAGATATAAAATGTAGTCAAAATAGTCTGAGCCGTTTTAGGATAAAATTAGCTTGACCCACAATGATCCAAAAATGACCCACTAATAAGATTTTCTCAAGCATTTGACCTTCCAAACGGCCCAATGATTTTCTTGCACCCAAAACCGTAGGATACAAGATTCTGACGTCTGAGCCGTCTGAGCCGTTTTTAAGATAAAAATAGCTTGATTCATAATGACCCATGACCAAAAGGATCCACTAATCGAAATTTCTCGAACATGTGACCTAGCCCAATAGTCTTGTCGTTCCATAAAACTGTAGGATACTAAATTTAGTTCAAATCCTCTGAGTCGTTTTTAAGATAAAAATAGCTTGACCCACAGTGACCCAAAAATGACCCACTAATCGAATTTTCTCGGACATGTGACCTAGCCCAATGATTTTCTCGCGGCCGAAACTCGTAGGATACAAAATTTAATGAAAATCGTCAGAGCTGTTTTTTAGATAAAATTAACTTGAACCGCGTTGACCCAAACATGACCCAATAATCGAAAGTTCTCGAACATGTGACCCAGCCCAATAGTCTTCTCGTGGCCGAAAATGGTAGGAAACAAAATTTAGTCAAAATTGTTTGAACCGTGATTTAGATACAATTAGCTTGACCCTGACCCATGGTGACCCAAAACGACCCACTAATCGAATTTTCTCGAACATGTGATCTAGCCCAATGGTTTTCTGGTGCTCCAAAACGGTAGAATTTCGTCAAAATCATTAGAGCCGTTTTTAAGATAAAATTTGCATATATATATATACACACACACAAGATTTGCTCATATTAGAATATATGATTTATAAAAACAAAATTTCTTTTGTTACCACTGATTTTCGGAAATGTTTCCGAGTAATTTAATAGTGTATTAATCGGTTTTCTCAAACCAGAATATAGGTTTGTTAGGATGTTATCAATTCTCAATTAAACATTTTCAGCTGCGTAATTGAATGTATACACGCAAGAGTAACAAAATAATAGTAATTTTAATGTTAATGTTATAATTTGGATTAAAGTACCAACCAGTGAATGACATGTTACCAGTGATGTAGTCCAGGGAAAAAAAGTGTGGGGACGCTCATAGTTCCGAACATAGGGTCTGCGTTACCGATAGAAAACTTGATACTGAATGTTACCTTTCATTTCGAACTGCAGCAAAAAGTAATTGAAAAATTAAACAGTTCAATTTAATTTAATTAAAGTTTTTTTACTTGTACTGTTTTAAATAACTTGCCCCTAACTGAAAAGTTGATAACTTTATTCAGTGTCTAAAAATGTCGGTCCATACAGATCTCTTGATTGAAGCTATACAATTAAGTTATATCATTTTCAATAGTGATAATAACGCAAAAAAACTCAAAAACATGCATAAATTTTGTCACAATTCAAGCAAAGTTACAGAAATTAGAGGGAGAACAGATAAATAGACAGACATGGCAGACGATCCGAAGTGATAAACACATTTCACCTTTGTTGCAAAGTATTAAAAATCAGTGATTTATTTCTTAAAATTGTTAATATATTAACGTGCTTATTCCTTTAAAAAATTAATAAGTTTCCAAAGTCTGCATCCTCCCACGTCTCCAGCGTCCCCTTGAAAATAAAAAGGTGGAGGGACGCTTGAGATAAAACAAAAAAAGTGAGGGGATGCCAACCCCCCCCCCCCGCGTTCCCTCCTTGACTACACCACTGTATGTAACCTAACATATTCTAAATTATTAGCAGTAAATTCTAAATTATTATATTGTCTTATAGTTTATCTTAAAATACGCCATAGTAATAAGCAATATGTATAATGTAGCAGCTTAAATTTTAGTTCATTGGTGAATCCCTGATGATCTGGTTTGCTTATAATACGATAACTCTTTGAGGTTAATATAAAGCTCTAATACGGAATATGCTTAATACGGCTTAACTAGTAGCTTATTAGTACGCAGAAGCACTAATGATCGGGTATTTAGAAGATTAAGAAAGAAATTGCGATTTCCTTACTGTTTACTATTCTGAAAACTATGGTATAATAAGCAATATGTAAGGTAGTTAATTACCTTATGATGGCAGTACATCAACAAATCATTTGTAGGTAATTAAATTATTTATGTAAAATATATTCCAAGTTATATGAAACTAATGCATAATAAATAATTTATAATGCAACATAAGTATTAATACATCTAAATCTCTAACAATTTGGTGAATTTAGTATAAAAGCTTCTGTATAGTTCATATGAAAATGGCATAATAAGCAACAAATGCGTTGTATAGACTAAGTAATTGTATCTCTGTGAATGACTAATAATCTCGCGAAATTATTGTATAAAACGTACTTCTTTTCTGTTGCTTATTAGGCCATATTTTGATGTAAGCTGCGGCTTATATGAAAATATGGCCTAATAAGTAACAAATAACGAGGTTTAGCTAGTAACACCGATGGATTACTGATAAAATGATACTTACTGCATCGAGATTAGAACTTGTCGAGATTTTCAAGATTTAGCATTTCATTGGATAAAATCAAAACTTTTGAAACGTAACTAGTGATAAGATAAATTTCAGTCAGAAAATTGTTTCAACTATGCAGGAGAATTTAACAGACTAATTTTTTTAAACAACAAACAAAACAAAAACAGTTTTTGGTACATTTATGCCAGCGTTTTTAAAGTCTTAGACTATAAAGCGATTCTTTTTAAATATACTTTTAATTGTTTAATCATTATTTTAATAAATTTTAAGAATTTTTAAATAAATAATAGAATTAATATATTGTAAAAACATATTAATTAATATGAATCTATAACATAATGAGGAATGTGCAATTCTACTTAACTAGCAGCCCATCAAAGAAATATATATGTGATCTGATAGAATAAGACGACAACTGAGACTTCCATGCTGTTTATAAGAAATTATGGTAATTCATTGTTGAATCACTGGCAGTTTTGTTCGTTTATGATGTAGTGTTACATTTCTGTTAATATGAAGCTGCAGTACAAAAAGCAATATACAATTCAGCTTAACTAGAAGTTCATGAAAGAAGCACTGGTGATCTGGTACATTAACAATGCAACCAAGATTTTCTTGTTGTTTATAAGAAATTATGATATAAATAGAAATTCATTGCTGAATCACTGGTAAAATTTTGTTAGTTATGATGTAGTGTTACATTTCGGTTAATATGAAGCTGCAGTACAATAAGCAATATACAATCCAGCTTAACTAATAATTTAGGAAAGAAGCAGTGTGTTCTGATAGATTAAGAATGTAACTGAGACTTCTATGCCGTTTATAAAAGTTATAGTTTAAATAATAATTCACTGCTGAATCTCTGGTAATTTTTTTAGTTTATGATGTAGTGTTTGTTACCTTTCGGTCAATATGAAGCTGTAGTTCCATAAGCAATATACAATCCAACTTAAGTAGTAATTTATGAAAGAAGCACTGGTGATCTGGTAGATTAACAATACAGCTGAGTATTTCTTGCTGTTTACAGGAAACAATGACATAATAAACAATATGTAAAGTATCTTAGCTAAATACTCAATTAGTGAACCATTGATAACTTAGTAGGTATATTACGTAAATATTATACTGATAAGAAAACAATTTTAATGCATTTTTCTGATACACGTACAAATAATTGATACGCTCTGAAGATTCTTATGTTCATTTTACCCCTTTAAAAAATATATCAAATAAAAACGCCAGTTTAGCCTCAAAGCAGAAAATAATAATAAAAAAAAACACATAATATTCATGACATCAATTTAAATCCTTATTCTTTACTTTAAAATATCGGATATAGCATATAATCAGGATTATATAAATTATCCAATAAATTACTTTCTCCTTAAAAAAAATGTTAGATTATATATATATATATATATACTTTTTTTACATCACACAGTGAAATCATAAGTTTAATCCTTCATCTATTACGTTGAAAAGACACGCCCTTTTTCCGCTCCAGCCAATCACGACAAAGAAAATGGAAATAAAACGCATATTAACTTGTTTTTCTTCGACGCGGCTAAAAGGTTATTATAGCAATAAAAGCTTAGCTTTTTCGATAGTGATTTAAAATCTTGGCACAAGCTGAAAACGGTCATAGCACCGACCGTAGTCGGATTTTAAAGCCGCCATTAACCAACAAAACAGCGGCAATATATATAGAGAGAAGAAAATGTTATGGTTATTATAAAGTGCTTAAAAGTAGCGTTTCTAACGGCATAAAATGGGAAAAGAGTTTGAAAAATGTGAAGATTTAAACGAGAAAAACACTTTTGATTTTTTTGAAGAAATGAAATGATGAAAATGACGACTAAATGAGTACGTCAAACCATAAAATAAAATTACTTACTCTATTTGTATTTTCAACGAGTCATTAAACAATTTAAAGCTTTTCAAGATTTTCACATAAAATTGTGTTGTCAACTAAAGCTATTCGAATATTCCACAGAGTACTTGTCATTACCACCTAATTTCCGATCGCCTTTCATTGTACTTGTAATTTGCAAAATAACAGTAATACATAACTAACAAAATAATAGAATTATAAGCATTGTTAGAAAAAATATTTCAGTGTTAAATTAGATTTAAACGGGGAGAAAAACACTTTTGATTGTTAGAAGAAATGAAATGATGAAAATGACGAATAAATGAGTACGTCAAACCATAAAATAAAATTACTTACTCTATTTGTATTTTCAACGAGTCATTAAACAATTTAAAGATTTTAAAGATTTTCACATAAAATTGTGTTGTCAACTAAAAATATTCGAATATATTCCACAGAGTACTTGCTATTACCACATAATTTCCGATTGCCTTTCATCGTACTTGTAATCGCAAAATAACAGTAATACATAGCTAACAAAATAATGGAATTAACAACATTGTTAGAAAAATAATTTCAGTGTTAAATTAGATTTAAACGGGGAGAAAAACACTTTTGATTGTTAGAAGAAACGAAATGATGAAAATGACGACTAAATGAGTACGTCAAACTATAAAATAAAATTACTTACTCTATTTGTATTTTCAACGTGTCATTAAACAATATAAAGCTTTTAAAGATTTTCACATAAAATTGCGTAGTGTAGACAACTAAATATATTCGAATATATATCACCGAATAATTGTCATTGCAACATAATTTCTGATCACCTTTCATTGTACTTGTAATTTGCAAAATAACAGTGATACCTAGCCAACAAAATAACGGAATTATCAGCATTGTTAGGAAAATAATTTCCATTTTAAATATAATTAGTTTTATTTTCTCATATCAGTGTGAAATACAATGAACAAAAATTAACTAAATTTTCATTAAAAATTAAATAAATTGGCTATAGATCATAACTAACAAAGTAATACAGCTGTCAGCAATGTAAGAGAAAAAACGTGAAATACAATTAGTTATATGCGTAGTTATTGGTATGTACAGTTCATTGCGGAATATAATTAAAAGAAAAAAAAATGACTAGCTCAGCGATATTCATTCTCGCATGATTAGTAAAATAACAGAATCCTCTACCATTTAAAAATTTAATTAATTGGTGTTTATGAGAACATAAAGAACAAAATAATAGAATCATGATAAAAGTTAAAAAATAAGTTCAACGTGAAGGATAATTATAAATTTTAGTTATTATTTTTTTAGCGCAGTCTGAAACATAATTATAACAAAAAAATCACTGCACTGGTACTCATCACCATCGCTTAACTAACAAACAGTAAAGCTGTGAACCCTTTAAAAAAAAAAAGTATACTGTGAAATATAATTAGTTATATATTTAGTTATTAATTATTCCAGCTCAGTTTGAAATATAATTAGAAGGAAACATAGTAAAGTTGCCACATGTAACAACTGCGTAATGAATAAAATAATTATATTTTTAGTATTGTTTAAAAAAGGTTCAGTACAAAATGTTTAGTTACAAATTTAGTTATTAATTATTACAGTGTAGTATGAAATATACTAAATAATGTAACCACATAACACCACTGCATAATTAACAAAATAACAGAATTATCAGCATTCAGTGAAAGTATAAAAAAAAAAAAATCAACGTAAAATATAATTAGTTACACTCTTATTAATTATAGTTTATTGTTAAATATAAATAGAATAAAAATTAATTACTTCGGCACTAATCCGTCATATAATTATCAAAATTACGAAATTATCAACATTTTAATAAATAGGTTTTACGACGAATGTAATCAATTATATACTTAATTGTTAGGTATTATATTGCAATGTGAAATACAATCAGAAAGAGAAAATAATTGAGTCTGCACTTAGACCCGCCACATAACTAACAAAATAATAGAATTGTCATTTAATTCATCGAATGGTCAATGACATTTTCCCGAAATCGGATGCTCCTTTGACCATAAAAAAGTCAAACCCCGCAACCATTTCCACTGTTCGACTGACACTTCCGAAAGATTACTTCCCTGAAACAAGAAAAAAAAAATAGACAAAAAACAGAAAATAAATGAAGAAGAAGAAAACTTCGGTGTTAAATATCGAGAAATAATGATTTCTGAAAGGTTCCTCTTTTTTGAGAATGATTTGAAACGGCTTGTTCCTAGATTTGGAACTCTTTTCGATGACCACCGGAGCGAGGATGTAATACCACTCGCTTCTGTCACATTCTGTGTGACACCTAACGAAGCATGCCAAAAACAAGAATTTGTGGTTTTTGTCTGTGCATTATTTATGGTGCAATTTCTAATGTTGTATATGAGTTATTTGCTACTCTTGCAAGATGTATGCAACTAAATAGTAGTGATGCATATTTTAATATTCTGCAATTTTTTTGAAAATGTTTGAAAAATAACTACCTATAATCAAAGAAGAAAAGTTACTCTAAGGTTCCCTTTTTTAAAAGAATGATTTAAAACGGCCTGTTCCTAGATTTGGAACTCTTTTCGATGACCACCGGTGCGAGGATGTAATGCCATTTCTGTCACATTTTGTGTGACACCTAACAAAGCATGCCAAAAACAAGAATTTGTGGTTTTTGTCTGTGCATTAATTATGGTACAATTTCTAATGTTGTATACGAGTTATTTGCTACTCTTGCAAGATGTATGCAACTAAATAGTAGTGATGCATATTTTAATATTCTGCAATTTTTTTGAAAATGTTTGAAAAATAACTACCTATAATCAAAGAAGAAAAGTTACTCTAAGGTTCTCTTTTTTTAAAGAATGATTTAAAACGGCTTGTTCCTAGATTGGGAACTCTTTTCGATGACCATCGGTGCGAGGATGTAATACCATTTCTGTCACATTTTGTGTGACACCTAACGAAGCATGCCAAAACAAGAATTTGTGGTTTTTGTCTGTGCATTAATTATGGTGCAATTTCTAATGTTGTATATGAGTTATTTGCTACTCTTGCAAGATGTATGCAACTAAATAGTAGTGATGCATATTTTAATATTCTGCAATTTTTTTGAAAATGTTTGAAAAATAACTACCTATAATCAAAAAAGAAAAGTTACTCTAAGGTTCCCTTTTTTTAAAGAATGATTTAAAACGGCTTGTTCCTAGATTTGGAACTCTTTTCAATGACCACCGGAGCGAGGATGTAATACCATTCGCTTCTGTCACATTCTGTGTGACACCTAACGAAGTATGTCAGAAAACAAGAAATAGTGGTTTTTGTCTGTGCACTAATTATGGTACAATTTCTAATGTTGTATACAAGTTATTTGCTACTCTTGCAAGAACTAAATAGTACTGATGCATAGGTTAATATTCTGCAAGTTTTCTTCTCATTTTTTGAAAGTGTTGGAAAAATAACTATCTATAATCAAAGAAGAAAAGTTACTGTAAGATTCCCACTTTTGTAAAGAATGATTTAAAACGGCTTGTTTCTAAATTTGAAATTCATTTCGATGATCGCCAGAGCGAGGATGTAATACCATTTGCTTCTGGCACATTCTGTGTGGCACCTAACGAAGCATGTCAGAAAACAAGAATTTGTGGTTTTTGTCTGTGCATTGATTATGGTACAATTTCTAATATTTTATAAGAGTTATTTGCTACTCTTACAGGATCTATATAACTAAATAGTACTGATGCATATATTATGCAAGTTTTCTTCTCATTTTTTGAATGTGTTTGTAAAATAACAACCTATATCTATAATCAACGAAAAGAAGTTACTGATAGGTTCAGATTGTTTAGAGAATGATTTGAAATGGTTTGTTCCTAGATTTGGAAATCTTTTTGATGACCACCGGAGCGAGGATGTAAAACATTTCCATCTGTCACTTGAGTGACAACTAACGAAGCATACCAGAAAACAAGAATATGTATATTTTGTCTGTGCATTAATTGTGGGCCAACTTCTAATGTTTTGCAAGATGTATATAAATAAATAAAACTGATGCATATTTTAATATTCTACAAGTTTTCTTCTCATTTTTTGAATGTGTTTGAAAATTAACTATTACATATAATAAAAGAAAAATTCCTCCTTTTTGAGAATGATTTGGCTTGATCCTAAATTTGGAACTTCTTTTGATGGCCACCGGTGCGTAAAAGTTATACCATTCGCTCTTGTCAGATTAAGTGTGACACCCAATGAAGTATGTCAGAAAATAAGAGTGGTATTTTATATGTGCATTAATTATAGTACATAGTCTAATGTTATACACAAGGTATTTGCTATTCTTGCAAGATGTATATAAATAAATAAAACTGGTGCATATTTTAATGTTCCACAAGTTTTCTTTTCATTTTTTGAATGTGTTTGAAAAACAGCTATATATAATCAAAGAAAAATTCCTGTTCTTTGAGAATGACTTGAAATGGCTTGATCGTATATTTAGAAAATCTTTTGATGGCCACCGGAACATAAATTTATACCATTCGCTCTTGTCACATTCAGTGTGACACCCAACGAAGTATATCAGGAAATAACAATATGTGCTTTTTTCTATGTGCATTGGTATAGTACACAATCTAATGTTAATTAACATTGTTTTCTAGATTTACAAACAATCTGCTTTACATGTATAAAGTCATTTTTAACACCTTCTAACATAGTGGAAAAGAGTTTTGAATTCTGTTTGTCTATCCGTTTGTGTGTTTGTTTGTCTGTCTGTCTATCTGTATTAAAAAGTGAAATTTTGTTACTGATTTGTATCGTGAATATGTTGAAAAGTATCTGATAATCTATGCTTGATGCATATTTTTTTTTCCCAAGTAAACATATTACGTCAATTATTCACAGAAAATTATAAAAATAATAATAAAAAAAATTTCGTCATATTTTCTGCTTTTAAATTTCGCACACTAATTTATTGTTTGTTGTTGTTGTTGTTGTTGTTTTTCTTTTGGAACGACAAATAAAATGAAATATTCAAATAGAAAAATCGTCTGTACTGAAAAAAAATATATAAGGCCATTTCATTCGAAAGAATAAGAAAAATATCGGAAATGGCCGCTGACATCATCTCGAAATGAGATACTCTCGGAACCATAAATTTCCAAACTCTCCAACCATTCACTGTTCGAATGACACTTCCCTAAGTCTGCTTGAAGAACAAAAACAAGAAAGAATAAGAAATGTACGAGACATTCGTGCCTCTGGTGTTAAATGTAGAGAAATAATGACTTCTGAAAGGTTCCTATTTTGAGTATGATTCAGTATGGCAAGTTCCGAGATTTCGAATTCTTTTCGATAACCAGCCGAGCGGAGAACTAGACGAACCCATGTCGTTCCTTTCTGTCGCTTTGCGCGCGAAATTCGACAATGCAGGTTGGAATGAAGGAAAAGAACAAGTGTTATTCTTTCAACGAAGTGCATTTGAATGCCTGGATGTGATGATGTGTGGCCTAAGGTTGTGTGATGATAAAGGCTTAAGGTTGTGATGATGTGTGGCCTAAGGCACAGGTAGATTTTGAAGACGCAGACCGTGGGGTGCCTATTTATTCGGAATTGCAGAAGAAAGACCTATTTGCCATGATGCGGCAGTTGGGACCGCCCACTTCGAAATATACTTCTGCCGGTAAGCGGAGCCAGCAGGGTTTTTTTCCGTAAAAGTTGGTCCTATAAAAAACTTGTCAATATAAATGTTGCAGATAATATTAAGAAAATTTATAATAAATCTAAGCGGATTTGATATTTTGGGAATGGACGAAGTTATGAATTTATTTTCTTCTGAAACCCCTATTTCTTTCCTCCTTGGGGGCATTTTAAATGAAATCAAAAATCTGTCATACATAAATTTTTGGCCCTTTTCCTAGAAGTAATAATAACTTTAAACGGAATCGATATGTATAAATATTAAGAAGTTTTGAGGTTTTTTCTGTTTTCACAAAAAGCTCCCCCCTATTTGCCCCCACCCCACCCCTGGTTGGATTTTGCCCATTAACGAACTTGACCAAGATATTATGCCGCTTGATTTTATGTATTAGTTGGAAGAAATTTGTGAAGAATTATGGAAGTAATCGTGTCCATAAAAAAGTGACATAGGTAGATAGGTAGATAGATAGATAGATAGATAGATAGATAGATAGACAGATAAAGTTTTGAACTGGGGGTGGTTTTGGTTCTAAGAGTCATGATTGGTGTAGATCTGCAAAATTTTTTTTAGGAATTCCAACTTAGGGGGGAACGTAAAAGGTAGTATTTCTTTCAAAATCTACCTAAAAAAGACCAATAAATCAAGGCAAAATCCTCTCGGTACACTCTAAAAATGATATTTTCAAAACTGAGCAAAAAATACTCAAATCTGAGTAGGTTGCATAGTCAAAATGGCTCCGAATCAAAATTACTCAAGTTTGAAACATGTATATACTCCTATCTGAAAACATGCACGCACTCAAGAATAAAATATCATGTGCTCATATTTGAGTCAAAGTTTAAAAAATAATTATTATGTTAATTAAAATATACACAGAAGCAGAAATTGGGCATAAAATTGAATTACTGCATTAAAATTACTATTAATTACCCATATACTTTTAGCAATATTAATGTTTTCTCTAAAGACTATTCATGTTTGATGCTTTTTGTTCTATTATCAAAGTTTAAAGAATTAGTTAGAAGAAGTTTTCTTACTCTTCAGAAACTTTTCTTTGCACATAAGGAAAGATTTCCGTAAGACCCAGGAATTTATTCTGTGTCTAAAGATTAGTTTCTGAATCAAACAGGAAAAGTTTCCTGACGGAAAGAAAAAACTTTAGTTTTTTTTCGTTTTTTTTTCCGTGTTGGTTCGGAAAAGTTTCCTTACCTATAAGGGCAACTGGAATTCCTATTCCTACCGGAAGCTTTTCCGAATTTTTTTTTACAGTGTACTTTTAACAAAATTAATGTATTCTGTTCAGAATATTCATGTATGTTGTATTTATTCTAGTATCAAAGTTTAATGAATATTTATTACGTGAATTAAAATATAAACAGAAACAGAAATTACACATAAAATTGAATTACAACATGAAAATTACTACTAATTAAACATATACTTTTAGCAAAATTAATGTTTTCTATTGAGAATATTTACATATGTTATTTTTTTTTACTTCCAGTATCAAAGTTTAAAGAATATTTAATAAGTGAATTAAAATATAAGCAGAAACAGAAATTACCTTTGAAATTGTTAACTAACTGTTAATTAACCGAATACTTTTAGCAACATCTGCTTTCTATTAAGAATATTTATGTATGTTGTATCAAAGTTTAATGAATATTTATTACGTGAATTAAAATATAAACAAAAACATAAATTACTCATAAAATGGAATTAGAACATAAAAAATACTATTAATTAACCATATACTTTTAACGAAATTAATTTCTTCTATTCAGAATATTTATGTATGTTGTATTTGTTCTAGTATTAAAGTTTAAAGAATAGTATGTGAATTAAAATATAAACAGAAACAGAAACTATGCATAAAATGGAATTACAGCATGAAAATTTCTATTAATTAACCATATACTTTTAGCAAAATTACTGTTTTCTATTGAGAATAGTTTTGCATTAAAAATTACCTTTTATCCGAACAACTTTGATACATTTTGTTTTAATAATATGGTTAATTAACAGTAATTTTTATTCTAGTAAATGTATAATGCAGTTTCAAAGGAAATTTCTATTTCTTTTTATATTTAAATTCACGTAGTAAATATTCTTTAGACTTTTATGCTGGAAGAACATAATAATATTATATGTAAATATTCTCAATAGAAAACATTAATTTTGCTAAAAGTATATGGTAAATTAATAGCATAACATAAAATAACATATCATTGTTATTTCTTCCAGTATCAAATTTTAAAGAATATTTACTACGTGAATTATAATATAAAAAAGAACTGAAATTACCTTTGAAATTGTTAACTAACTATTAATTAACCAAATACTTTTAGCAAAATCTGCTTTCTATTAAGAATATTTATGTATGCTGTATCAAAGTTTAATGAATATTTATTACGTGAATTAAAATATAAGCAGAAACAGAAATTACCCATAAAATGGAATTACAACATAAAATTACTATTAATTAACCATATACTTTTAACAAAATTAATGTATTCTATTCAGAATATTTATGTATGTTGTATTTGTTCTAGTATCAAAGTTTAAAGAATATTTATTACGTGAATTAAAATATAAATAGAAACAGAAATTACGAATAAAATGGAATTACAAAATTAAAATTATTATTAATTATACATATACATTTAGCAAAATTAATGTTTTCTATTCAGAATATTTACATATGTTATTTTTTTTACTTCTAGTATCAAAGTTTAAAGAATATTTACTACGTGAATTAAAGTATAAACAGAAACAGAAATTACCTTTGAAATTGTTAACTAACTGTTAATTAACCAAATACTTTTAGCAAAATCTTCTATTAAGAATATTTAAGTACATTGTATTTGTTCTAATATCAAAGTTTAATGAATATTTATTACGTGAATTAAAATATAAACAGAAACAAATTACGCATAAAATGGAATTACAACATAAAAAAATACTATTAATCAACCATATACTTTTAACAAAATTAATGTATTCTGTTCAGAATATTTATGTATGTTGTATTTATTCTAGTATCAAAGTTTAAAGAATATTTATTATGCGAATTAAAATATAAACAGAAACAGAAATTACGCATAAAATGGAATTACAACATGAAACTTACTATTAATTTACCATATACTTTTAGCAAAATTAATGTTTTCTATTGAGAATATTTACATATAATATTATTATGTTCTTCCAGCATAAAAGTTTAAAGAATATTTACTACGTGAATTTAAATATAAACAGAAATAGAAATTTCCTTTGAAATTGCATTATACATTTACTAGAATAAAAATTACTGTTAATTAACCATTTAATACTTTTAACAAAACTTGCTTTCTATTAAGAATATTTATGTATGTTGTTTTTTGTTTTTTGTTCTAGTATCAAATTTTGTAGACTATTTAATATGTTAATTAAAAATTAAACAAGAATAATGATTTCATTAGATTTTACTTGTCACATATTTTTATTGGAGATTTTTTTACGAAAAAAAAAAAAAAGGCTAAACAAATTAGCGTTTGCAATCGTTGAGAAGACTCTTGGAAAAAGAAGCAAAAGAAGATCTCATTTAAAAATAATAATAATAACAGCAACTTAAAATGTTATTAATATCATATAATTTTAATCAAATGAATGCCTGCCATTATGAATATTTATGTATATTTTCTCCATTCATATTATTGAGTCAGTAATCAAACTTTAATATATGCTCATTATGGTAATTAAAAATTAAACAGAAGTAAAAAATAAGAATACATGTACATTAAAATTAAATGGAATATTTATTATGTTAATTAAAATTTAAACACGTATATGAGTAACATATATTTATATTTATTATTTATTTTTATTATATACATATATATATATATTTATATTTTCTCCATTCATATTATTGAGTCAGTAATAAATCTTTAAAATATACTCATTATGATAATTAAAAATTAAACAGAAGTAAAAAATAAGAACATATTTACATTAAAATTAAATGAAATATTTATTATGTTAATTAAAATTTAATCAGGTATATGAATAAAATATATTTATATTCATTATTTATATTATATTATATATATTTATATTTTCTCCATTCATATTATTGAGTCAGTAATCAAACTTTAAAATATGCTCATTATGATAATTAAAAATTAAACAGAAGTAAAAAATAAGAACACATTTACATTAAAATTAAATGAAATATTTATTATGTTACTTAAAATTTAATCAGGTATATGAATAAAATATATTTATATTGTATTATATATATATATATATATATATATATATATATATATATATATATATATATATATTCTCCATTCATATTATCGAGTCAGTAATCAAACTTTAAAGTATGATCATTATGATAATTAAAAATTAAACAGAAGTAAAAAATAAGAATACATTTACATTAAAATTAAACGGAATATTTAATATGTTAATTAATTTTTTTATATTATTTATATTATATTATAATATATATATATATATATATATATATATATATTATGTTTTATAATGTGTAATTTGACATAGCTATTTGGGGTAATAATTTCATTGCATTTGGTCAGTTACTTCTGTTTCAATGGTTAATTTTTGCAATAAGTTTATATATATATATATATATATATATATATATCTACCCTATATATATAAAATCCTAATGAAACGAATTTGTGAAACGATTTTATGAAACGAATTTATGAAACGATTTTATGAAACGACTGATTAAACGACTGATTATGTTTCAGGGCTATTTTTAATAAAATATTAAACGCTTGATGGTGAAATTAATACCAATTGTCCATAAAAATCCGCGGATGTCACAACTGGTAATAGAATTTTGAAATTGGAATTAGTTTTCGAGATATTAATTTTTTTCTAATTTTAATGACATTTCTGTAATGATGGCAACTAATTACTCTATTTTTTGTGACAAAAAAGGGGAAAAAATTGAAAAGTATCCCGATAGGGATTATTGATTTCTTTTTATTCGTTATTTTCAAATGGAAATTGAATTTATCTTTTATTTCAATCGATAATTAAGACAAGATTGTGATTAAATTATGTTTTTCAGGAAAATTTGAAAAAAAAAATCACATTTCTATCGTCAGGATTCAGTCGTCTGTCAGCATTTAATTTAATTTATAAACTGAAAATATTTTGAATAAATTCGTCCAAATGACGTCATTTATGTAAACTCAAAAGAAAGGGGGGGAAAGGAATTAATTGTAATTATTAGCTATTGATATCATTTTGTTATTTTTTTGTAAAATTTAATTAAACGAATTTATAAAATCACTAATTCGGATATTTGAAACGAATATATTAAATAATAATTGCCCAACTGAACGGAAGGAGAATAAAATATCCTGCTTGGTTTTCTATCGTGCTTGGTTTTTTCCGCCAAGCTTTTTAATAAAGAAAACTGCCCAGTTAAACTGAGGGCATTGAGCTCACAGGCTATTCACACTAATTGTATATTATGCTATTTTTTCAAAGAATAATGCCACTCGAAAAATAAAGAAATCGACAATATATTAAGGAGGGGGGGGGATAAGCACCCGTTCCCACCCTTTATACTTAACCAATAAACGCCCAAAATCTAATCAGGCAAGCGCCTTACCACAATGAATTTATACACAAAATTTGAAAAAAATCGGATAATTTTGCTTGAAAAACCCATTTATCTAAATTAAGGGAGGTAAGCTCCCCCCCCCCGTTCCCCCCTTTATACTTAACAAATGAAAACCCAAAACTAATCAGGCAAGCGCCTTACCACAATGAATCTATACACAAAATTTGAAGAAAATCAGATAATTTTGCTTGAAAAACCCATTTATCTAAATTAAGGGGGTTAGCCCCCCCGTTTACACCCCTTTATACTTAACAAATGAACTCCCAAAACTAATCAGGGAAGTGCCTTATCACAATGAGCCTATATACAAAATTTGAAGAAAATCTGATAATTCTGCATGAAAAACCCATTTATCTAAATTAAGGGGGTTAGCCCCCCATTTAACCCCTTTATACTTATCCAATGAACCCCCAAAACGAATCAGGGAAGTGCCTTATCACAATGAGCCTATATACAAAATTTGAAGAAAATTGGATAATTCTGCATGAAAACACCATTTATCTAAATTAAGGGGGTTAGCCCCCCGTTTCCCCACCTTTATACTTAACTAATGAACTCCCAAAAATAATCAGGGAAGCACCTTATCACAATGAACCTATATACGAAATTTGAAGAAAAACGGATACTTCTGCATGAAAAACCCATTTATTTAAATTAAGGGGGAGTTAGCCCCCATTTCCCCCTTTATACTTAACCAATGAACTCCCAAAACTAATCAGGAAAGCCCCTTATTAGAAAGAACCTGTAAACAAAATTTGAAGCAAAACGGATAATTCTATCACGAGTTATCACGTTACGTACATACATACATACAGAACGGGCGGGCACATTAGCTCTCGGGCTTTGATAGCCTGTGAGCTAAAAAAGCGTCAAGACCCCTATAATAGAAAAGCACCAAAAGTTCATTGGGTTTGTTTTCATAACTTTTGGCAACAAATCTATGTATAATAAAGAATCTATCAATTTCTGAAGCTCGAATTACGCCAAAACTAAAAGCAAAGGATCCTATACTGGAAAAGTACCCGATTTTCTTATGAACAATATGCAAGTGACATAACATGGTGTAAAATTATCGCGGATAGCAAATTTGTTTAAATATCTCATCAATTGATGCAGGCATGCATGCACAAAATATTTAATTAATTTTGTGTATGGTAAATAATTATTAGAAAATTCGTATATACATATTAATTAAAATAAATAATTTACATATTTAAAATAACATGAAAATATGCATGATGGTGCACTAAAATAGAGATAAAATTAAAACCTGTTACTGAAAATGTCTATAACATAGTACTTTTCAATACCGTGGTTCTTAATGTTTTTCACAAGCAGATGGAATTTTTCTCACCCTTAAACGCAAAGGAAGAATAGAATACATATCGTTGTTATAAAAGTCCGAGAGGTAGCCACAATTTAAACCTAACCATTTTATACAACCTGGTTTTCAAGTTGTAATTGATTTTACTTTTCAAACCCAAAAACAGTTGTCAGTTGTCGCAACAGCTGTGTATGAGGCCATGATAATCAAAAAATGCCCCATTAAAACGTTAAAAGCATGGCAACCCAATTACAGATTTACCAATATTTTTAAAACAAAGCACGCTGTCATGTTTTTAGAGGCCTCGAAGTCTGAGCGGGGGTTGGCGAGCGTAGCTCGCAGGGGTTAGGCCCCCTAGTATATATATATATATATAAACATATATATATATATATAAACATATATATTATTTACATTAAAATTAAATGAAATATTTATTATGTTAATTAAAATTTAAACTGGTATATGAATAACAAATACAATTTTATTAATTATTCACATAATTTATTCACATAATTTTCAATTAAAAATGTTTATTTAAGCTGATTTCTGTCCATATTATTGCTTCAGTAAAAAATACAAAAAAAAAAAAAAAAACTATTTTAATTAAAAATTAAACGGGAATAACAATTTGATATAATTTTACTAGACTCTTTTTACAGAAATTAGCTTTTAAAATTAGTGACAACACTCGTGGAACAAAGAGAAAAAGGATATATCAATTAAAAAATATATATAATAATAACAGGAGGTTAAATTACGAATAAAATAACGTTACAGCATTTTATTTAAATTTTCTTGATTTACATTATTTACCTAATAATCAAACTTAAAAATAAATTTATTATATCAATTAAAAACTAAACAGAAGTAAAAAATTAAGAATACATTTACATTAAAATTAAATGAAATATTTATTATGTTAATTAAAAATTAAACAGGTACATGAATAACAAATAAAATATTATTAATTATTCCCATAACTCTATTGAAATTAATGTTTTGCATTAACAGTTTCATTTATGCTGATTTCTGTTATATTATTGCTTCAGTAAATAAAATTTAAAAACTATTTACTTTACTATATTAATTGTAAATTAAACAGAAACAGCAATTTCATATAATTTTACCAGACTCTTTTTACAGGAAAAAAAAAACTAAACAAATTAGCTCAACAACCCTGGTGGATCTATGAAAAGGGGATGTCAATTTAAAATAATAATAATATCAGGAACTTAAATTGCAAATACAATTATGTTACTGCATTTATTAAAATGGGAAATGTTATTAAGGCATATACTTTTGAACAAATGAACACCTTCCATTAAGAATATTTAATTACATTTTTCCTATTTATATTATTTGGTTAGTAATCAAACTTAAAAATATATTTATTATGTTAATTAAAAATTAAACAGAAGCATAACATAATAATACATTTACATTAAAATTAAAGGAAATAATTGTTATGTTAATTAAACATTAAACATGGTATATGAATAACTAATAAAATATTACTACTTTTTCACATGCTTTATTTATTAGTGTTTTCTATTAAGAAATTTATTTATTCTGAATTCTGTTTATATTATGGCGTTAGTAAGTAAAATTAAAAAATTATTTGCTATGGTAATTAAAAATTAAACGGGAACAGCAATTTCATATAATTTTACTGGATTCTTTTTATAGTAAAAAAAAAAAAAGAAGAAGAAGAAGAAGAAAAGAAAAAAGAAACAAATTAGCTTCTGCAGCCGATGCAACCCTCGTGGAACAAAGAAAAAAAAGAAAATGTCAATTAAAAAAATTATAATAATAACAGGAAGTTAAATTACGAATAAAATTACGTTACAACATTTTATTTAAATGCTCTTTAAAAATTAAACAGGTCTATAAACAACTAATAAAACATTTTTAATTATTCACGTAATTTTGTTAAAATTAATGTCTTCTATTAACAATTTTATTTATGCTGATTTATGTTTACATTATTGCTTCAGTAAGTAAAATTAAAATACTCTGTTAACTGAAAATTAAACAGAAACAGCAATTTCATGTAATTTTACTAGACTCTTTTTAAAGATAAAAAAAATACGAAACAAATTAGCTTCTGCAGTCGATGACAACTCTGCTGTAACAAAAAAGAAAAGGGGGGCTGTCAAATAAACGAAAAGGAAGTGCAGAAAAAAACGGAATCTACGCAAGAGTAAGTTTTTCAAAACTTTTCTCACGCACTGTGGTTGAACCACTACAGCCAACCATGCGCAAATCATTTCCACTGCTAAATGCTGCACCAGAAAAGAAACAAGATAACAAAGCGTTCCCCCGACTCAATGCCCGAGTAAATTTTTTATTTGGAAACTGAAGTTTTTCAATACCAGATAGCTAGATGAAACAATGGAAAGAATTTTTCTTTTCATTCCGATTCCTTTTCCTTTTTCCTGTGCTTTTCTTTTTTCCCATTTTCTTTTTCTTTGTTTCTACTCTTTCAGATTTTCATTTCGATTTGCGCTTGCTCGTCTGGCTTGAAATTTACTGAATAATAAGACACCTAAAGTATTATTTACAAAGAAATGCAAGACGTTAAGTGTAATTAGTCTACCGATATTTTAAGCTTGGTACATAAATTATTTTTTCTTTTCCTAAAATTCTTACGTACCTTGAATTAGTTAAACCGTAATTAGTCGATACGATCATACTTTCATACCATGTACATTCGTATTGGATGAGCAATTCTTAGGTTCGAAAATTTCGTACGATTTTGTACTTCTTTTTTTTTTTTTTTTTTTTTTTAAACAGGCATTATACACAACAATCTTTTCTATCATTTATAGAAGCAAAGACAGCTTATAAAAATGTGACAGTTTCTTGGCTATTTTATAACTCATGCTTTCCTTTATATTTTTTATAGGAAAAAAAAAAAGTCAGGCATAATATCAGGCAAAATTACAGACAAATGTTTTTATTCCGATTTTGCATTCCTTGCTTTTCATTTACGCTATTATTTTTGTTTCTACTCTTTCACATTTTCATTTCGATTTGCGCTTGTTCGTCTGGCTTGAAATTTGCTAAATAATACGACACCTAAAGTATTATTTACAAAGAAAGGCAAGACGTTAAGTGTAATTAGTCTATCGATATTTTAAGCTTGGTACATAAATTGTTTTCTTTTCTAAAATTCATACGTACCTTGAATTAGTTATATCGTAATTAGCTGATACGATCATACCATGTACATTCCTATCGGATGAGCAATACTTATAGGTTCGAAAATTTCATACGATTTCGTTCTTCTTCTTCGTCTCTTTTTTCTTTCTTTCTTTCTTTATTTTGAAATAAGCATTATTCACAGCAATTTTTTACATCATTTAATAGAAGACCAATGTAGCTTATGGAAAGGTGACTGTTTCTCGTCTACTTTATAATCTCCTGCTTTCCTTTATGTTTGTTATAAGAAAAAGTTCAGGCAATAGTGAAGCAGACCTTTTTATTCCGATACCCCATCCTTTTTCTCTGGAATTTTGTTTGCACTGTTATTTTTGTGTCTACCCTTTAATTCAGATTTTCATTTAGATTTGTGCTTGTTTGTCTGGCTTGAAATTTGCTAAATAATACGACACCTAAAGTATTATTTACAAAGAATGGCAAGACGTTAAGTGTAATTAGTCTATCGATATTTTATGCTTGGTACATAAATTCTTTTTTTTCTAAAATTCTTACGTACCTTGAATTAGTTATACCGTAATTAGCTGATACGATCATACCATGTATAGGATGAGCAATTCTTAGGTTCGAAAATTTCGTACGATTTCGTACCTCTTATTCTTTTTTTTCTTTTTTTCTTTCTTTTCAAAGAGGCATTATACACAAGAATCTTTTATATCATTTATAGAAGCCAAGTTTGATTTTCGCTTAGATTCCCCTTTACGTATCTGCTTTAAAATATAGTGAATAATACGATCCATAAAATATTATTTACCTACAAAGTGAAGACGTTAAGTGTAATTAGTCAACTGAGCTTTTAAGCTTTAATTTCTTTCGGAAATTCCGACGTACATTAAATTTCTGCGTAATCTGAAATTGATACAATCATGCATTTTGTGTTCGAATTAATGGATTACATCCGCAGCTTGACATTTGTTAGATTTGTAAAGTGGACTTAACAATACGATTCCTTAGGGTGTTTGAAAAGGAAGACAAGACCTCAAGTGCAATGAATATACCAAGCTTTTAAGCTTTAATTCATTCATGAAAATCCTACTTACTTTACTGTGAATTCCTATTCTCTGAAATTATGTTCCTAGGGGATATGATAATTCATTATGCGTTCGGAAAGAATGACTTAATTTGTAGGTTTGACAATTCCATTAAATTTTTTTAAGCTGAAATATGCGTTATACACTGCAATCTTTTACATCATGTAATTTCTTTTCAAAAGGCATAATATAAAATGGTGACAGATCTTTTGCTTATTTATAACTTTCTGATTTTCTTAATACTTGTAATAGAAGAAAGATCAGGCAGAAAAAGATGTTTTGCTGATTATTGCCTGACTATACTATCTCGATTTGTAATACATGAATCTGCATGATCTATTATATTAAAAGCGACAAGCCTTAGAAGCATTATTAAAACAATTTATTTGTAGATACACTGTTAAAAAGTTGTAGCAAACTGTCCAGTCATTTGACCGTTTTTATAGAAAAGGGTTACATAACCGTAATTTAACTCTATTCTGACCATAATATGGACAATAATATGGCCAAAATAGAGTTAAATTACGGTTATGTAAACGATTTTGGTAAAAACGGTCAAATGACTGGACAGTTTGCTGCAAATTTTGAACAGTGTAATAGCAATGTATAGTTACAGTATTTTCAATTACATCGGCAGTACAGTTACATTATGATCCTAAATCTAAACATCGAGCAGTCTATGTAATGAATCAAATGAGGAGTTTAAAAACACAGTGGTGTCATTCTCATATTCTGAAATGCAAAAAAAATGATGTTCTGGATACGCTAGAGTGATTTCCTATACGAATATGTAAAACATCTTCGACTGCTATTTGCAGGCAAATTTCATGGAACTATCACTTATACCGATATTCCCTAATTGTAGATAATGGCAATGAATAGTTACAGTATTTTCAATTACATCGGCAAAATAACTATTTATAGAACAGTTACATTATAATCCTAAATCTAAACATCGAGGAGTCTATGTAATGAATCAAATGAGGCGTTTAAAGGCACAGTGGTGTCATTCTCATATTCTGAAATGCAAAAAAAAAAAAATGATGTTCTGGATACGCTAGAGTGATTTCCTATACGAATATGTAAAACATCTTCGACTGTTATTTGCAGGCAAATTTCCTGGAACTATCACTTATACCGACATTCCCTAATTGTAGATAATGGCAATGATTAGTTACAGTATTTTCAATTACATCGGCAAAATAACTATTTTTAGAACAGTGACATTATAATCCTAAATCTAAACATCGAGGAGTCTATGTAATGAATCAAATGAGGCGTTTAAAGGCACATTGGTGTCATTCTCATATTCTGAAATGCTAAAAAAAATTATTTTCTGGATACGGTAGTGTGATTTTCTATACGAATATGTAAAACATCTTCGAATGCTATTTGCAGGCAAATTTCATGGAACTATCACTTATACCGATATTCCCTAATTGTAGATAATGGCAATGAATAGTTACAGTATTTTCAGTTACATCGGCAAAATAACTATTTTTAGAACAGTTACATTATAATCCTAAATCTAAACATCGAGGAGTCTATGTAATGAATCAAATGAGGCGTTTAAAGGCACATTGGTGTCATTCTCATATTCTGAAATGCAAAAAAAAAAAAAAAAAATGATGTTCTGGATACGCTAGAGTGATTTCCTATACGAATATGTAAAACATCTTCGACTGCTATTTGCAGGCAAATTTCATGGAACTATCACTTATACCGATATTCCCTAATTGTAGATAATGGCAATGAATAGTTACAGTATTTTCAATTACATCGGCAAAATAACTATTTTTAGAACAGTTACATTATAGTCCTAAATCTAAACATCGAGGAGTCTATGTAATGAATCAAATGAGGCGTTTAAAGGCACATTGGTGTCATCCTCATATTCTGAAATGCTCAAAAACAAAGATGTTCCAGACACGCTAGAGTGATTTCCTATACGAATATGTAAAACATCTTCGACTGCTATTTGCAGGCAAATTTTATGGAACTATCACCTATACCGATATTCCTATGTCTAGATTGATATGTCTAAATATTCCCCATGCAGTTTATGTAGTAATAAGTGCCATTATTTTTTCAAAAATGTTCAAAGACAAAGATGTTCTGAACATACTATAGTGATTTTCTATACGAATACGTAAAATATCTTCAAGTGCTATTTACAGGCAAATTTTGTGGAACTATCACTTATACCGATATTTGTATGTGTAAATTGATATGGCTAAGATATCCTCGATTCATTTTAATCCATCAGTCTGTGCAGTAATAATGAATCAAATGAGACGCTTAAAGGCACAGTGGTGTCATCCTCATTTTCTGAAATGCTCAAAAACAAAGATATTCTGAACATGCTATAGTGATGTCTTATACGAATATGTAAAATATCTTCGAGCGCTATTTACAGACAAATTTCGTGGAACTATCATTTATACCGATATTTTTATGTGTAGATTGCTATTTCTAGATACCTCCATGCATTTATCTCAGAGTTTCAAAATTAAGGACTTATACCACTCATTTATACGCCTTTAATCTTCACTCGAGTAATTTTTCTTCCGATAATGTTAAATAAAACTTGAAAGACTGCAATGATTTTAATACTACAAGAAAAATAATTTACTATTATCACTATCTCATTATAATTCAGTTGTTAATGTAAGCATAAAAAATTTTTGTACGTTAGAAATCCATTAAAAGTCAATGTAAGAGCTATTTATTGAACATCATAAATCTAGTGACAGTTAAAAACAAAACACTTTCGAAGCAACAATTAGCAAATTTAAAAACAGATAAAGGCATCTTCAAAATTTTAAAAACACATCATCATCTAAACATCCAAAATAACACAAACTTTAAGTATGTTCACATTTAAAATGTCAAAAAACGAAATATAGAATTTATGAAAAATACAAATTTATGATACAAACAATTCAAATTTTGAATTATGTAACTATAAAACTATATCCAGCTAAAACAATGTAAGTCACATAAAAAAATATATAATTAAATTACTTTTCGGTATTTAAAATCAATCTTTCATAAATTACATTTCGAAAGCTCTCTTTTACTGCATGCATTTATAACATTATTTTTTTTTTCTCTCTTTGAAAGGTTTATCCCATTGGTGCATTTGTAATTATTCTTCAACCTCAACATTGTTGTCGCGGGACCAGAATAAAATTTTCTCGGATCTCCGATCTCCAGTTCAAATTTTGAATGATGTGCATAAAACGATATCAAGCTAAAATAATCTAACTACACTGATACAAAAATAAATAATTGAATTACATTTTGGTATTTAAAATCAGTATTTGATAAATTTCATTTTGGAAGCTCTCTCTTAATGCATGCATTTATAACATTATTTTGAATTTTCCTTTTCTCTTCTAAATGATTATTCCATTGGTGCATTTGTAATTAATCTTCAACCTCAACATTGTCGTCGCGGCAACTGAATTACTTGTGATACACACAATTAAAATTTTGAATCATGTTCATAAAAATGTATCGAGGAAAACAATGTAACTACACTGATATAAAAATAATTGAATTACATTTTGATATTTAAAATCAGCATTTGAAAATTTCATTTTGGAAGCTCTCTCTTAATGCATGCATTTATAACATTATTTTGAATTTTCCTTCTCTCTTCTAAATATTTATTCCATTGGTGCATTTGTAATTAATCTTCAACCTCAACATTGTCGTCGCGGCAACTGAATTACTTGTGATACACACAATTAAATTTTGAATCATGTGCATAAAAATTGATCGAGCGAAAACAATGTAACTACACTGATATAAAAATAAATAATTTAATTATATTTTGGTATTTAAAATCAGTATTTGATAAATTTCATTTTGGAAGCTCTCTCTTAATGCATGCATTTATAACATTATTTTGAATTTTCCTTCTCTCTTCTAAATGTTTATTCCATTGGTGCATTTGTAATTAATCTTCAACCTCAACATTGTCGTCGCGGCAATTGAATTACTTGTGATACACACAATTAAAATTTTGAATCATGTGCATAAAAATGTATCGAGGAAAAACAATGTAACTACACTGATATAAAAATAATTGAATTGCATTTTGATATTTAAAATCAGCATTTGATAAATTTCATTTTGGAAGCTTTCTCTTAATGCATGCATTTATAACATTATTTTGAATTTTCCTTCTCTCTTCTAAATGATTATTCCATTGGTGCATTTGTAATTAATCTTCAACCTCCACATTGTCGTCGCGACAACAGGATTATTTGTGATACACACAATTCAAATTTTGAATCATATGCATAAAAATTGATCAAACTAAAACAATGTAACTACACTCATATAAAAATAAATAATTTAATTATATTTTGGTATTTAAAAATCACTATTTCATAAATTACATTTCGGAAGTTCTCTCATAATGCATGCATTTATAACTTTATTTTGAATTTTTCTTTCTGTCTTCAAAATTTTTATCCCATTGGTGCATTTGTAAGTAATCGTCAACATTGTCCTCGCGGTAACATAATTAAGTTTTCTCGGACCACCAATCTCCCAGTGCATTCTGGGTAAAGAGATAAAAATTGCACCGTATCAGGCTAGACCAACTGATTTGTCGCCTCCTATCTGAAGATTAGTTTTAATAGATTTATTCAAAAGCAATAGTACACTCAGAGTTAAAAAGAGACCAGACTTGCAACTGGAAGTCTTCAATTAGCATGCGTAACTAATATTAAATTACATTTCTAATTAAGCTCAAATTGAGTGGGTGAAAACTCAATAGGGAGACTTGGATAAATTGTAGAAACATCAAATTCCCTCAAAGCCTGTGAAGGAGGAAGGTTATTAAAGTGTGTGAAACGAAATTAATGATTTTAATTAAACAAATCGCAAAAGATATAACATACATGTTGTTTATTTACAAGATGAACAAGAGTCAAATCGATAAATATTATTAAATTAGTTGCCAATTTTAAAATTTGAAGCGCTGACAAGTCATTCGAAATGGTCATGTGGACAAATGATTACATTAATTTTTGATTTGTTTCAGAGGTTGATATATACAGTATGACAATTTTCGTCATATTTGATAAACAATGTAACTACACTCATGTAAAAATGAATAATTGAATTACATTTCGGTATTTAAAATCAGTATTTGATAAATTGCATTTCGTAAGCTCTCCTTTTAATGTATGCATTTATAACCTTATTTTGAATTTTTGTTTTTTATCTTCGAAATGTTTATCCCATTGGTGCAATTGTAATTATTCTTCAAACTCAACATTGTCGTCGAGGTAATAAAATTTAGTTTTGTCGGATCTCCGATCAAAATACAAGTTTATGATTCTTATAATTCAAATTTTTAATCATGTAGCATAAAAGTATATAGAGCTAAAACAACGCAATTACACTCATATAAAAATAAATAATTGAATAACATTTTGTCATTTAAAATCAGTATTTGATAAGTTACTTTTCGGAAGCATGCATTTATAACCTTATTTTGAAAATTTCTTTCTGTCTTCGAAATGTTTATCCCATCGGTGCATTTGTAATTAATCTTCAACCTCAACATTGTCGTCGCGGTAACAGAATTAAATGTTCTCGGATCTCCTATCTTCATAGTGCATTCTGGGTAATGAGATAAAAATTGCACCGAACGAACTGATTTGCCTTCTCCTATTTAAAGATCAGTTTTAAAAGATTTATTCAAAAGCAGTAATACACTAAGTGTGGAAAACAGACGAGACTTGCAATTCGATGTCTTCAATTAGCATGCCGTAACTAATATTAAATTACATTTCTAATTAAGCTCAAATTGAGTGGACGAAAACGCAACGAGAAGACTGGATAAACTGTAGAAACATCAAATTTCCTCAAAGCCTGTGAAGAATGAAAGTTATTTCAGAGACTTGGAACGACATTAAAGATTTTAATGGAACAATATCAGAAAGAAATAAAATACAGGTGAACACGAGTCAAATCGGTAAATATTATTGAATTAGTTACTAATTTCAAAATTTAAAGCGCTGGTAAGTAATTCGAAATGTTCATCTGAAATAATGATTACATTAATTTTTAATTTGTTAATTTGTTAATGTCTTTTGTTAAACAAATTTGTGATAAATACAATTCAAATTCAAAATTTTAATTTATTAATTTGTTAATGTCTTTTGTTAAACAAATTTGTGACACAAACAATTCAAATTACAGATAATTCAGATTTGGAATCATGTAAATAAAACTATATCGAGATGAAACAATGTTATATACACTCATATAAAAATAAATAATTGAATTACATTTTGATATTTAAAATCAGTATTTGATAAATTATATTTCGGAAGCTCTCTCTTAATGCATGCATTTATAACCTTATTTTGAATTTTTCTTTCTCATTTCGAAATGTTTATCCCCTTGGTTTATTTGTAATTAATCTTCAATCTCAACATTGTTGCGGTAACATAATTAAGTTTTCTCGGAGCTCCAATCTCCAGTGCATACTGGGTAATGAGATAAAAATTGCACCGGATCAGGTTAGAGCAACTGATTTGCCGTTTCCTATTTGAAGATCAGTTTTAAAAGATTTATTCAAAAGCAATAGTACACTAAGTGTGTAAAACAGACGATACTTGCAATTCGAAGTCTTCAATTAGCATGCCGTAACTAATATTAAATTACATTTCTAATTAAACTCAAACAGAGTGGACGATAACGCAACGAGAAGATTGGATAAATTGTAGAAACATCAAATTCCCTCAAAGCCTGTGAAGAAGGAATTGTTATTTGAGTGAGTTTAAACGAAATTAATCATTTTAATGGAGCAAAATCAGAAATAAATAAAAAACAGGGTGTTTATTTACAAGGTGAGCACGAGTCAAATTGGTAAATATTATTGAATTAGTTGCCAATTTCCAAAATTTAAATCGATGGCAAATAATTCAACTTATTCTTGTAGATAAATGATTAGATTAATTTTTTATTTGTTTAAATGTTTGGTTTATACATTATGAAAATTGTCGACATATTCGAAAAACAATTTAACTATACTCATATAAAAATAAATTATTGAATTACATTTTGGTATTTAAAATTTTGTAAGCTCTCTAACGCATGCATTTATAACATTATTTCGAATTTTTTTCTTTTTCTGTTCGAAATGTTTATCCCATCGGTGTATTTGTAATTAATCATCAACTTCAACATCGCGGTAACAAAATTAAGTTTACTGGGACCTCCGGTGCTTTCTAGGTAATGAGATAAAAATTGCACCGGAGCAAGGCCAGGCCAACTGATTTGCCGTCTCCTATTTGAAGATCAGTTTTAAAAGATTTATTCAAAAGCAATGGTACACGCAGAGTGGAAAAGAGACGAGACTTTCAACTGGATGTCTTCAATTAGCATTCTGTAACTAATATTAAATTACATTTCTAATTAAGGTCAAATTGAGTGGATGAAAACGCAATAAGGAAACTTGGAGAAATTGTAGAAACATTAAATTCCCTTAAAGTCTGTGAAGAAGGAAAGTTATTTGAGTGACTTGAAACGAAATTACTGATTTTAATGAAACAAAATCCGAAATAGATAAAATACAGTTTGTTTATTTACAAGGTGAACACGAGTCAAATCGGTAAATATTATTGAATTAGTTGCCAATTTCAAAATTTGCAGCGCTGACAACTAATTCGAAATGTTCATGTGAATAAATGAATACATTAATTTTTAATTTATTAAAGGAGTTGGTTTGTACGTTATGGCAATTGTCGTCATAATCGAAAAATGGAAGTATGATATATGAGATCATTTAATAATTACGTCTTTTTGTTTGTTTGTTTGTTTTTTTACCTTGTTCATTTAAATTAACTTGGTTCATGCATGTAAAGATGGAATTTCATAATCGATTTTTTTTTTACCTTGTTTATTTAAATTAACTTAGCTCATGTATGTAAAAATGGAATTTCATAATCGATTTCTTTTTTTTTTTTTTTACCTTGTTTATTTAAATCAACTTGGTTTATGTATGTAAAGATGGAATATCGTAATCGATTTTTTTTTTGTTTGTTTTTTACCTTGTTCATTTTAATTAACTTGGTTCATGTATGTAAAAATAGAATTTCGTAATAGATTTTTTTTTTTTTACTTAAATTAACTTCGTTCATGTATGTAAAGATGGTATTTCATAATCGATTTTTTTTTACCTTGTTCATTTAAATTAACTTGGTTCATGTATGTAAAGATGGAATTTGTAATCGATTGTGACATGTGTATTGCTTCGTTTGCAACATGTGTATTGTGTGGAAGGTTCAAAGGAAAAGGTCAAATATACCTAAAAAATACAATTTTTCTTTTATGACATTTTTTATGCTTCTTGAAAACAATACCTAGCTAATAGTTTTCACGATTTAGTTTCACGATATCATTGTTTAAGGAAAATTAAATTTTCAAAAAAGATATCATTAACATTTAATAAAAAAATCTATATTTAAAAATTTTAAAAAAAGTAAAAATAGTTTCTAAAAAAGAAACACTCTTTTTTAAGCATTCAGTGTTCATCTTAAAAATCGCCCCTCATTTAATAACTGAAAATTTTGCTGCTCAAAAAAATTATCCATTACAATACACTAATATAGCGTTGATCTTGACTATGGAAAATTCACCGTTTTGATTTTCGCTTGATAGAAAGCGCAAACTAGCATTTTTCATGTTCTATTTCTTTTCCAAGATATGAGAACAGGAAAGAAGAATGAATACTTAAACTATATATTCAGGATTCCTAAATTTCTTTCTCAATGTATAATCATAATTTAATTAATATTAAACTATTAATTGATAAAAGCGTATTTTTTTTATTATTATTCTCTTTATTTTCTATTTCTTTTTTTAATGTTTTAAATACTATTTCATTATATTTCAAATTTTAATTACTTAAAAGGCGTATAGCCAACAGAGTGAAAAAGTATCCAAGCCTGGACTCGAACCCGGGTCATCAGTATAGCACACTGATGTTCTACCAACTGAACCACCTGGAACGATACCCAGCCTGCCACTTTTCACTATCACATGTTGGCAAGGCTACAATCGCAGCCAAGATGGAATATTTTTCCGTGAGCCACCAACCCTGGGGCAAACACGAAACTAAAGAGAATCCAGCATCGATGATTGAATAAATCTTTTTAATACTTGGAAATTTTTGCATAGAAAATTTCTCACGCCTTGCATTCATAATATTTCAAATTTTAATTGAATTAAATATTTGAATTACATTTGAATTACATTTGAATAATATTTCAATTTAAACTTTCAATTAAAATTTAAAATATTATGACTGCAAGGCGTGAGAAATTTTCTATAGAAAAATTTCCAAGTGTTAAATAGATTTATTCTTTCTTAATCAAGACAATGAAATAGCAAAATTTAGTAATAAATCCTTTCTGGAAGGGTTGATTATTGACGGCCAATTATCTACACTTGGGATATAGGCCCGGGGGGAGTGTCTTTCGTGGGGTGGGGGGTCTTTCTAAGGGAACCTAACCCGTATTTACGCATGGATAAATCCACGGCTCGAAGAAAACCACGAAAACTCCGAACGATTGGGCGGACGGACGCGATTGGGATCGAACCCAGCACCTCCCGTCTACCAGCTTCGAGAGCAGAACCTCTCAGCCACTGGTGGGGCCCTTTCTGGAAGGAAATCGTTTACGAAATTTCCTCATTGCATACAAAAGCAAAGTTAAATAAATAGAGTAAAAATAAATTTTTATGTAATATCAGTTGAACAATTCAAGTCATTACTTTCATGTATTATAAATTTTAAATCAAACATAACCGCAATTTTAATATATTTATTTTTAACTAAAACGAAAGAAATTATGAAATTTAGTAATAAACTCTTTTTGGAAGGAAATCGATTACGAAATTTGGAACAGATGTGTTACACTCACGCTAAAATGTAAACAAAAGATTGGCGACTGTTTGGTTGGCGCGATTTCCAAGACTGCGCCAAACGAATAACTTAATACAATGGCTAGGTTGCCATTAAAGGAAAAAATCCCCTAAATTTGGCGACTTTTTTCTTTTTTTTTAACCGATTAAATTTTTTTTTTTTTTTAGCGTGAGTGTAAAGCATCTAAGCCCGAAATTTCCTCTTTACATACAAAAACCAAGTTAATAAAAATAGAGTAAAAATAAATTTGAAAATATAACATCAGTTAAACAATTCAACTCATTACTTTCATATATTGTGAATTTTAAATCAACCTGAACCGAAATTTTTATTTTTATTTAACCGAAATTTTCACGCATTTATTCTTTCTTAATGAAGACAATGAAATTGCAAAATTTAGTAACATATCCTTTCTGGAAGGAAATCGATTACAAAATTTCCTCTTTACATACAAAAACTAAGTTAAATAAAATAGAGTAAAAATAAATTTGAAAGTAATATTAGTTGAACAACTCAAGTCATTACTTTCATGTATTATAAATTTTAAATCAAACAGAACCGAAATTTTAATATATTTATTTTTAACTAAAACAAAAGAAATTATGAAATTTAGTAATAAACTCTTTTTGGAAGGAAATCGATTACGAAATTTCCTCTTTACATGCAAAAACCAAGTTAATAAAAATAGAGTAAAAATAAATTTGAAAATATAACATCAGTTAAACAATTCAACTCATTACTTTCATATATTGTAAATTTTAAATCAACCTGAACCGAAATTTTTATTTTTATTTAACCGAAATTTTCACGCATTTATTCTTTCTTAATGAAGACAATGAAATTGCAAAATTTAGTAACATATCCTTTCTGGAAGGAAATCGATTACAAAATTTCATCTTTACATACAAAAACTAAGTTAAATAAAATAGAGTAAAAATAAATTTGAAAGTAATATTAGTTGAACAACTCAAGTCATTACTTTCATGTATTATAAATTTTAAATCAAACAGAACCGAAATTTTAATATATTTATTTTTAACTAAAACAAAAGAAATTATGAAATTTAGTAATAAACTCTTTTTGGAAGGAAATCGATTACGAAATTTCCTCTTTACATGCAAAAACCAAGTTAATAAAAATAGAGTAAAAATAAATTTGAAAATATAACATCAGTTAAACAATTCAACTCATTACTTTCATATATTGTGAATTTTAAATCAACCTGAACCGAAATTTTTATTTTTATTTAACCGAAATTTTCACGCATTTATTCTTTCTTAATGAAGACAATGAAATTGCAAAATTTAGTAACATATCCTTTCTGGAAGGAAATCGATTACAAAATTTCCTCTTTACATACAAAAACTAAGTTAAATAAAATAGAGTAAAAATAAATTTGAAAGTAATATTAGTTGAACAACTCAAGTCATTACTTTCATGTATTATAAATTTTAAATCAAACAGAACCAAAATTTTAATATATTTATTTTTAACTAAAACAAAAGAAATTATGAAATTTAGTAATAAACTCTTTTTGGAAGGAAATCGATTACGAAATTTCCTCTTTACATGCAAAAACCAAGTTAATAAAAATAGAGTAAAAATAAATTTGAAAATATAACATCAGTTAAACAATTCAACTCATTACTTTCATATATTGTGAATTTTAAATCAACCTGAACCGAAATTTTTATTTTTATTTAACCGAAATTTTCATGCATTTATTCTTTCTTAATGAAGACAATGAAATTTCAAAATTTAGTAACATATCCTTTCTGGAAGGAAATCGATTACAAAATTTCCTCATTACATACAAAAACTAAGTTAAATAAAATAGAGTAAAAATAAATTTGAAAGTAATATTAGTTGAACAACTCAAGTCATTACTTTCATGTATTATAAATTTTAAATCAAACAGAACCGAAATTTTAATTTATATTTAACCAAAATTTTAATACATTTATTCTTAACTAAAACAAAGAAATTATGATATTTAGTAATAAACCCTTTTTGGAAGGAAATAGATTGCGAAATTTCCTCTTTACATGCAAAAACCAAGTTAAATAAAATAGAGTATAAATAAATTTTTAAAATATAACATCAGTTAAACAATTCAAGTCATTACTTTCATATATTATGAATTTTAAAACAACCTGCACCAAAATTTTTATTTTTATTTAACCGAAATTTTCATGCATTTATTCTTTCTTAATCAAGACAAAGAAATTATGATATTTAGAAATAAATCCTTTTTTGGAGGGAAATCGTTTACGAAATTTTCTCTTTACATACAAAAACCAAGTTAAATAAAATAGAGTAAAAATAAATTTGAAAATAATATCAGTTAAACAATTCAAGCCATTAATTTCATATATTAGAACTTTCAAATTAACCAGAACCGAAATTTTAATTTGTATTTAACCGAAATTTTCATACATTTATTCTTAATTAAGACAAAGAAATTATGAAATTTAGCATTAAATCTTTTTTGTTTAAAAATCTCTCAATGGAAAGAAAAACTCTTTAAAACAAAACCAATGATTCCAAATAAAAGAATAAAATAAAATAAAATAAAGAGGTAAAATAAATAGACCTAAAAGTTTAGAACAAATACAAGTAAAATAGTTTCGCAGTCTGTAGGGAATCAAATTTAATATAACAATTGAAAAAAAAAATATATATATATATATATTTCTTTCATCTTTTTTTTCCCCCTTACCCTTCTATTTTCTCTAAGTGTAGATCTATTCTAGGACAAAGTCTAGTTTTAAAAACATTGTTCTAACAATTACACTTATACATCCTCAAATAATACTTGCCTTTCCTCCGAGTTTTATATTTTTAGGTATATATTCTTTCGAAGTTAGAACGAACGAAGCAGAATTTCGAAGAGAAATAATAATAAAATAAAATAAAATAAAATAAAAAAACAGATTGAAATAAAATAAAAATCCACTTCCATTAAAACATCTAAAATATCTTCGCCTCTAATCGAATTGCAGAGACCTGGAGGAAGATGGGGGGAAAAAATATCACAAAATCCCTAAGTTTAACAAAGCGAACGCAAAGATTTACCCCCAAAACGGGATCTGGCGTATTAAGGTAAATAGCAGAAAATTTAAGAGAAAAAATTTTCCCAGAAATAAAAGGTTCTACCTTTCTAAATTAAATTGATGGAATACGAATTAATGGAACATTGCCGGTTTTGGTTACAAGCGATTAAAGTTACACTAATGACATTAATGACTAAGCGAATTCGTTTATTCAGTTTCTTTTTTGATAGATGGGGGAATTTATTTTTTCCCTCTCTGTATTTTTTATCTTCTTTATTCGCTACTCAAAAGTGGCAACGCTAATACAAAATCTTAAAAAGTTTTATTTATCTTAGGATGAGTTTTAAGAATAGGTATGAATTTAAAAGACTTTCTTAGAAAGAGACATCTTAATAAAAGCGATTTCTCAAAAGGTATTATGGTTTTAGAAAATTCGTGTAATGCCTAGAAATACATTTATTTTTGTAATAAATAAGGGGATATTTCTTTATTTCTTTTTTAATGTAAGCATACAAAGACGAAAATAACTCCATTTTTCTGTTAAATTACATTATGATGTAATCTAGTAAAGAATTTTATCTTTGAATGAAAACTTACATTTTTAGAAACTATACGAACATTATTTAATAGTGCTCATTTAATGTACGTTTAATTAAATTCGTTTTAATATTATGAAATTAAAAATTAAATACATGCAAATGAATGGATTTTTTATTGCAATCTGTATATGTTTTATCAGAATATTGTCTTAAAAGTTACTTAAAAAAAGATTCCCCCCCCCCCTTGTTGTTCATGCTAAAAGTTGAATTTCATGAATAGGAATTATAAGGCAAATAATAATATTATATGATGTAACCAACAAAATCATATAATTTTTACTTTATAGTTTAAATAACATTTAATAAGATTTATACATGCTTTGTTTATGCCTTCTTTAAAAAATACAACACGCATACGCAAACACACACACGATATAACTTCATAAAAATAGGAATTTTCAATTTATTTCATTTTATAATACTTTGGAATAGCTTAAAGAGGTTTTTCTTATTTTTTTCTTTTATTTTTCTTTACTTTCTTTCTTCTTTCTTTCTTTCTTTTTCTTTTTTTTATGTGTGTCTTTTAAGGCTAAAATTATATGATTCAAAGTTAAAATTATATTATTTAAATTTAAAATTAAATGATTTAAAGTTAAAATTATATGATTGTGTTTTAAATCATATAATTTTAACTTTATAGTTTAAATAACATTTAATAAGATTCATACATACTTTGTTTATGTATTTCTTTAAAAAGACAACACACATAATAAACACAAAATAAACGCGAAGAGACAACAACTCAACTTAACTATCAGTTTTTCACTGGTGATGACCGAGTAAGTTCGGTTGAAAACGTCTTGACTTTTTTAAAAGGACTTTAGTGTGCTTACATTTAGTTGTATCTTTATGAATTTTAACAAAATAAAGCTTCATGAAAATATGAATTTTCAATTCATTTCATGTTATAATACTTTAGAATAGCTTAAAAAGTTTTTTTTGTGTGTGTTTTAAAGTTAAAATTATATTATTTAAAGTTAAAATTATATGATTGTGTTTTAAATCATATAATTTTAACTTTATAGTTTAAATAACATTTAATAAGATAATTTAAATAACATTTAAAAAGACAACACATATACGCACGTACACACCACATACGAAATAAAACTTCATGAAAATGTGAATTTTCAATTTATTTTATTTTATAACAGTTTGGAATAGCGTAAAAAGTTTTTTTTTTTTTTTTTACTCTTTATTTTTGGCGTCTAATTCGATATTCCATAAATTATAATCCGCAAATAAAGACACGATATGCTATCCAGGAAATTTTATATTTAAAGAATCTTTCAGTGAAATCCCTGCCCATTTTATTAGAATATTGTTTTAGTATATACACAAAGAGAAATAAAAATACATGAAAAAAATATTTTTCTACACAACTTTTATTGTTTATCTTAAGATTCGAATTCGATACTTCCTAAATTATAATCATATTGCAAATAGTAACATAAGATGCAATAATTAAGTAAATTTTATAGCTGGGATATTTTTTAGCAAATTTTCGTACATTAATTTCATTTATTTTTTCTTTTTTTCTACAGTAAGGAAAAAAAAATACTTTGCAAAATACTTTTCACTACATTTTTTTTTTCCTTTTTTAATGTTCATCCTAAATTTACAATTCGATTTTCCATAAATTATAATCATGCAGCATATAGCGGCTGATATCAAGAGGATTTTATAATGGGAATATTTTTGAGCGAATGCTATCAAGAGTGCGTTAGATTTTTCCGGAGATGCTATCAAGGAAATTTTATAATATTTTTCAGTGAAATAAAGGACCATTTTATTAGAATAATGTTTTAATATATACAGAAGATAAATAAAAATACATGAAAAATGATTTTTCTACACAATTTTTATTTTTTATCTTAAGATTTGAATTCGATACTCTACAAATTATAATCGTATCGCAAACTAAATGTGATGCAATAATTAGGTAAACTTTATAGTTGGAATTTTTTTTAGCAAATTTTTGTACAGAAGGTAACTTTCTTTCACTTTTTTTTAACAGATAAAAAAACTAGTCGTTGGAGGCCACCGTAATACTTACCCATCATGGATATTCATAATATAAAATATGAAAATAAAACATGTGTAAACTATTTATAAAATGCATTGCAATTCGAATAAAATCGTGGCTTGATGACGTCATCAACCTTAAATGCTCTATTACTGAAATGCGTAAAAGAAACATCCTTATAACTCCAAAATTGATAATCATATTAACTAACGGTTTACTGCGTCGGATTAAGGGTCTCACTTCCAATTAAAATATATCTTTGAATTGAAATTTCAATGAAATACAGGGTCATGAAAAATCGAAGAGTGTGGAAAATAGGATTACAACTATCTCGGCAATTCATTCGTTTACAGATACACACACAGACTGACGGACGTCAATTTTTTTTTTTTCTAAAAATGTTTTTCGGAATATCCAGTGTCTGAAACGTGTAAATCAGTCAAAAAAATTTTCTTTCAATTTTCAAAACGATTACAAGACTTACCCTATACTACGTATGATGGGTAAGTAATAAAGAAAGAAACAAAATAAAGTAAAAGGTTAAAATTTTATTCTTTTTATCTTTTTCACTGTGTATTCTAAATGTACAATTCGATTTCCCATAAATCTTAATCATATAGCATACAGCAGCTTGAGATGATATCAAGAAGATTTTATAATGAGAATATTTTTCAGCGAATGTTATCAAGAGTGCGATAGATTTTTCATGATATGCCATCAAGGCAACTATATATATTTAAATATATTTAAAGTAACATATATTTAAAGTATTATACATAAACATATATTTAAAGTAACATATATTTAAAGTATTATACATAAACATACATTTAAAGTTGCATATATTTAAAGTATTATACATAAACATATATTTAAAGTAACATATATTTAAAGTATTATACATAAACATATATTTAAAGTAACATATATTTAAAATATTATACATAAACATATATTTAAAGTAACATATATTTAAAGTATTATACATAAACATATATTTAAAGTATTTTTCAGTGAAATATCTGCCCATTTTATTAGAATTTTTTAATATAAACAGAAGATATATAAAAATGCACGGAAAAAATTATTTTTCTATGCAGTTTTTATGGTTTTATCTTAAGATTCGAATTAGAAATTTTTATATGAATTAATATGATATAAATATTAGAAATATTCGATTTTTTTTACTTTTAACAGTAAGAAGAAAAAAAAAGTTATTATAATTTTTTTTTTTCATTTTGACTGTTTATTCTAAATGTACAATTTAATTATCCATAAATTATAATCATATAGCATATACGGGTAGGAGCTTAAGATTATAGTCAGAATATTTTATAATGGAAATATTTTTCAGCGAATGCTATCAAGAGTGCGATAGATTTTGCATGAGGTGCTATCAAGGAAATTTTATATTTAAAGTATTTTTCAGCGAAATCCCAGCCCATTTTAATAGAGTAATCTTTATATATACACAGAAGAGAAATAAAAATACATGAACAAAATATTTCGTATTCATTCTATTTAGCGTTTTCTGTTATTATACACAGGGTGACAATGTATAAAAAATGATTTAATACATTTTATTGTTTATATTAAGATTGATTCTTCAATATAGCTTTAATATTTTACAAAAAATAAATATATATGAAAAAAAAATATTTTTTTTATACATTTCTTTAACATAATTTCTTTAACATAATTTTACATAATTTAACAAAAATTGAAGCATGAGTAAAAAATACATAAAAAATACATAAAAAAATCATTTTTTAAATATTTATCTTAAGAGTGAAGTACAATATTCCATTAATAATAATCGTATCACAAATTGAAACATAATACAATTAAAGGAATTTGATAATTTAATTTTATATTTGAAATATTTTTAGTAAAATGGCTACAATTTTGCATTCCCGTTCTCTGTTTTAAAAAATTAAAATATAGGATAAAGATGTAGGAAATTATTTTTATTTTTACACGCTTTTATTTAACTTAACTTGGTTTTTGTATGTAAAAACGGAATTTTGTAATCGATTTTTTACTCATTTTCTAATAGGCTTAGAATTATAAGAAATTTTACAAAGGTGTCTTTACGGGGTATGACTGGAATCTCTGCTGCCGGCCTCTGCCCATATTTTACAGCAATTTTTTTCTGTGTGTAGAAATGTAACAGGATATTCCATAAATTATAATACTGTCAAAACCGTAATACAATATGCTATAATTAAAGCAAGTTTATAATTTCTGAAGACCTTCTTTAGTTGTAAATAAAATAATTAATCATTTTCCAGCAATGTATGAAATTTCACAATCTTTTAGCCAGTGTTTTAAAGTTCTTGCATTGAAATTTTGGAGCTTTGCCTAAAATCACCCTTAAAACCATACATATTTTTTTCCTTCTTTTTCAAGAAAAATAGAAGGCTGAAATATGACATTGTATGAAGCTGCGAAATTCCTTAGAGTTATCTGTTTTTTAATTGCACATTAAAATTTCATGAGGAGATCCTATATTTTCCTATTTGTTTTCATTTGTTTTATTTTATTTTATTTTATTTTATTTTTTGGCAATATCTAAAATCACAATCTTTCATATCTCAAAAAGCTGATGAGGCAGTTAAAAACGTATGTAAGGGAAAACTAAACAACTGTATAATAAATTCTGGTGTTGTTCTAGTTTTAAATTTATTGCATATCTGACGAGTAAGATGAAAATAAATTCTTAAAATAAGAAAGAAAACTCAGGATTAAAAACTTTCATTTTACCATTTATCGGAGTATGCTAGACAGTTGTTAACTCTTTCCAACATAGAGTTGAAAAGTGGTTATAGGTTTGTCTGTCTGCAGTCTGTCCGTACTCTAACTCTCGTAAATATACTCGGAATGCCATGAACATTTTATATTGGGTTATTCGGAAAGTTCCTTCTGTTTTTGGAAAACCAATTCGTACCGGAAAATTCTGCCATATTAGATATTGGAATTAATGTCTAATAATTAAATGATAGAATTTTCCGGTACAAACCAACTTTCCCAAACGGAAAGAACTTTCCGAACAATCCAACGTGTTATTGACATTTAGTATAGAATGTTCAGTATTGAAAATGAAATGTCTAGTATTTGCAGCTCGTTTACAGGGACGTACAAAAGGATTCCATTACATTATAATCTATGGGGAAAAATCGTTTCTGATGCATTTTAGTATTGTTACAGTACTTCAAACATAATGAAATTGCTAAGTATCACTGACAACGACTAAAACATGTCTTCTCGGGAGTATATAACAAGTAGAATTTATAGTTCATTTACAGGGACGCACAAAAGAATGCCATTGCATTATAATCTATGGGGAAAATCATTTCCGAAGCATTTTAATGTTGTTACAATACTTCAGACATAATGAAATTACTAAGCATCACTGACGTGAACTAAAACATGGTTTCTCGGGAGTATAGACTAAGTAGAATTTATAGTTCGATTACAGTGACGCAAAAAAGAATTCCATTACATTATAATCTATTGGGAAAACTCATTTCCGAAGCATTTTAATGTTGTTACAGTACTTCAGACATAATGAAATTACTAAGCATCACTGACGTGGACTAAAACATACTTTCTCAGGAGTATAGAATAAGTAGCATTTATGATTCGTTTACAAGGATGCACAAAAGAATTCCATTACATTATAATCTATGGTGAAAAATCGTTCCCGATGCATTTTAATGTAGTTTATAATACTTCAGACATAATGAAATTGCTAAGTATTACTAATGTGGACTAAAACATGTTTTCTCAGGAGTATGGACTAAGTAGAATTTATAGTACGGCTACAAGGACGCAAAAAAGAATTTTATTACATTATAATCTATGGGGAAAAATCGTTTTCTAGGAATTTTAATGATTTTATAACATTTCAAACAAAACGAAATAAAAAGGATCACTACAACATGTTTTCTATAAATTAATCCATATAATCCAATGGGATTTCCTCTCAAATTTGTCAATTAGCTCAATGTATTACTGGTATCTTTCCGAGGTTTCAAGATATTTGACTGGTCTTTTTATGTGCGTTACTCTATAGAATTGACTACTAAATAATGAAAAAAAAAATCTTTGGTATAGTTCGCGCATGTGCAGTTAAAAATTATTTCATACAAATGCCCACATCTCATCAAATATTCAATATATTAATCTTTTAATTGCAGTATACTGTTTCTTACTGTTCTTGAAGTCAAACATGTGCTTTACATTCTCAAATTTCAAGAAAACTTTGTGAAGAATTTCAGTGGATATTCGACAAACCGTGTAAAAAGCGAAAGCGTGGGGTCACTTCCCCTTAATTTTTGGGCAGCAGTGTATATTAAATTTAAAACCATTCGGTTGGGCAGTTTTTTCGCTGTTATATGCGGAAAGACGGACAGACGGACGGACCAGATGACGACTATAGGTGCTACATATTTATATAATTACGAACTCACCTAAAAACGCACATCATCGGTTTCTGACGTCTTCTTTCTGACGGTGAAAATCGTATTTCAATAATTATATAAGGTAATGAGTAATGGCGCTTTTCAGTTTTCCCATAGGTTAACATAGGATTTCGCGATAGTTTTAGCATACATAGTTCAATTACAGGGTGGCACAAAATAATTCCATTACGTTATAATCAATGGTGGAAAAATCGGTTGCGGTGCAGTTTAATGATGTTATGATACTTCCAATATAATGAAATTAAAAAGGAACTCTAAGGTGCTTTATAATATGTTTTCTATAGATTATAATGTGCGTAGCATTTATTATTCATTTACAGAGACACACAAAATTATTCGGTGAATACACTGACTATGATTGACTTGCTGGGAGTGCGTCGGTTTCAGCTTTGGTATGCATTTTAAAATTTATCTAATTTTTAATGTATTAGGTGGGGTGTATAAATTCTATAAGAAATATACAGGGTATAATGTAATAATTATTGCATTATATATGGAACTACAAAATATTGTTTTTTTTTTTTTTTTTTTACCGAATTTAAACCAAAAAGATTCGGTTTACTCTCAGATTTATTTCCAAAAGACCTCGTTATTTTCTAAACCCAGTTTATTTCCAAAAATCCCGGTTTAAACCGGGTTTTTCACAGTCTGCGCAGCTCTAATTATATATATAGTAGGTATAATTAAACAAAGTTCTTAGAAAGAAAAAAAAAACTCAAGCACAAATGGTTTAAAGAAGAGAACTCCCTCACAAATGATGCTGAAAAGAAAAAAAATGAAGCCTAAAAACTTAACATCAAGAAAATGATTATATCTGTCTGTTTCAAGCAAAACCAAGCATTCATTTCTCCCAAGTTGCCAATTTACAAGCCTTCACTTCCTATAACTTCTACCTCGGTATTCAGAACACCCCCGCTTCCTCGCAGGGTTTATTTATGGATATTTCTGAGTTTAGAGACCTACCAGTTCGCTATTAAGTTGCGAGGAGTTTGAACTTCTTTTTATATTTTCTGAGCCAACAAAGTTATATACTGGAGAAAGAACTTCTTTGTCTTCCAAATAAAACCTATCCACTGTGTTTTAGGATTTTGCACACACTGTTACAAGAATGATCTAGTTTCGCATTACACCGCTTTTCTGAACTCAATGGCACCGATTCAATACGCATTTCATTGACGTAAGCGATCGTTAACGTAGTAAATTTTCTCGCAGTCATTGCGTATAACATTTATTTTTATCGTTACTGTGAATTGTACTCTTATCACCCTCCATTTTGAACAATTTATTAATTAATTATTTTACACAAAATTTCAAAATAAAACGTATCTACTGTGTTCTAGAATTTTGCATACACTGTTACAAGAATGGTCTAGTTTTGCATTATACCGCTTTCTTGAACTCAATGGCACCGATTCAATACGCATTTCATTGACGTAAGCCATCGTTAACGTAGTAAATTTTCAAGCAGTCACTGAGTATAACATTTATTTTTATCGTTACTGTGAATTGTACTCTTATCCCCCTAGGATCCCCCTAGGATCCCCCTAGGATCCATTTTGAACAAATTATTAATTAATTAACTTACACAAAATTTCAAAATAAAACATATCTAATGTGTTCAAGAATTTTCCATACACTGTTACAAGAATCGTCTAGTTTCGCATTACACCACTTTTTGAACTCAATGGCACCGTATAACGTATTTCAAAGTCGCAAGCGATCGTTAACGTAGTAAATTTTCAAGCAGTCATTGAATTATGTCATTTATTTGTGTTATGACTGACTCTTATCCCCGTCAATTTTAAACAAATTATTAATTCATTTATTTTACACAAAATTTCCAAATAAAACTTATCTACTGTGTTCTATGATTTTGCATACACTGTTACAACAATGGTTTAGTTTCGTCTGATTGATTACGTATTTCATTGACGTAAGCGATCGTTAACGTAGTACATATCCAAGCAGTCATTGAGTATAACATTTATTTTTGTCATGACTGAATTATACTCTTTTCCCCCTCCATTTTAAATAAATTATTAATTAATTAATTTACACAAAATTTCAAAACAAAACGTATCTACTGTGTTCAGGGATTTTGAATACTCTGTTACAAGAATGCTCTAGTTTCGCATTACACCGCTTTTTGAACTCAATGGCACCGATTCAATACGTATTTCATTGACGTAAGCCATCGTTAACGTAGTACATTTTAAATCAGTCATTGAGTATAACATTTATTTTTGTCATGACTGAATTGTGTTCTTATCTCCTTCATTTTAAACAAATTACTAATTAATTATTTTACAAAAATTTCCAAATATCATTGTAAAATGTATCATTGGAGATAAGTTATATGATATGAATTTTTTAGTCAGTACTTACGGCCATTAAACTAGTGAATTTTCAAGCAGTCATTGAGTATATAATTTATTTTTGTCATGACTGAATTGTACTCTTATCCCCCTCTTTTTATTAGTAATTATTTTTTAGTAATTTTTGAAAATACGATTACAGTTGTGTTGTGCGTTATTTTCCTGATTTTAGTTTAATCTGAGGAGTGTATAAAAATCTGAATTACACATAGTATATTAAGAGAGTTTTGTAAAATATAAATAAATTCATATACATGGCTACACAAAGAACCTGGTGCATTGTTGTCTATTGACAGTAATTTCTGAAAATACGATTACAGTTGTGTTGTGCGTTATTTTCCTGATTTTAGTTTAATCTGAGGAGTGTATAAAAATCTGAATTATACATAGTATATTAAGAGAGTTTTGTAAAATATAAATAAATTCATATACAGGGCTACACAAAGAACCGGATACATTACCGTCTATTGACAGTCATTTCTGAAAGTACAATTACAGTTGTGTTGTGCGTTATTTTCCTGATTTTAGCTTAATATGAGGAGTGTATAAAAATCTGATTGTATAAAATTATTCAAGTGCATTTCCGTCTATTGCTGGAAATTGCTGAAAGTGAATTTCTGACTGTGTTATACGCCTTGTAACTAAGCAAAATTTTAGCACACTGTGTAGTGTATATACATATCTATAGATCATATACAGGGATACACAAAATAATTCGAGTTCTTTTCCGGCTGTTGTCGGTAACTGCTGAAATCTGGTTTTGCCATTTTAAAATTTGGAGTTCCGTTGAATTTTGTAAGTGTCGGAAAGTGTTTCATAATCTATGCTTGACGCATGCTTTTTTCTTTTATATAAATGTGAAATGATTACTAAATGATTCAAAGAAACAAGCTATAAATGTCAGGGTCATTACAAGTCATTCAAGATTAAGTTTAGTGTTTCAATTTTTTCAAATTTCTTCTTAAAACAGACACATCATGAAAACACATGGTATCAACTTCTTCGAATTCCGAATCCCTTTCATTAACGCCACGTGTGTAACTTAAATAAATAGAAACGTCTTTAAATACATTTCCTTCATTTTTCTAGAACTCTTTCCTTCTCATTTCCTCTTAAAAAAGATATTTTCTTTATCTGTAATATTTCAATGCATAACGTGTATTTAACACTTTCTGTTAATTAAAAAAGATGAACGTGTTTTTATGCTCATCAATCATTATTAAGCAAATAATCTATAAATAGAATGGTACTTTTATGTTAGCTGGGCGCCAGTGATAACTCGCCAAATCTTGTTTCAATTGGCGTCTTTTGAATTGCGACCCTTTCATTTTAAATGATTTGAATTTTAATGATTTGAAGTTTGATTTCAATTCAATTCTTGAGATTTTGTTATTTGTATTGATGTGTATGTGTCTACGTTTTTTATCATGATTACATTTTAGCTATTTTTAAGTAAGTTTTTTAAGATATTATACTGTAATGTTAAAATAATGATTATTTGTTATTACCTGATATTAAAAGCTGGCGAGAAAAAAAAAAGGGTTAACGAGATTCAAAAAATTTTGGCGATCACTGGCGCCCGGCTAATATAAAAGAACCAATAGAATACTTTGCCATCTTTGAATTGAAATTAGACAACTAAAAGCGTAGCGATTTTTCTAAGTAACAGCTTTTGAGAAAAATGCATTTTCCCGTTACACACAAACTTTACTTTTCGGGGCGGTCAGAGGGGGAGTTGAAGGCCGCTAAAGGCATCTATCGACATAGAATCATCCAAAGTTTGTTTATAATGATTTTCGAAAAAAATTGTCGGTAATTAGCTGAGATAATAATTAAATTACTTGACAAAAAAATCCTTATATATATCGTGTAGGCCTATCGTTCAAAAGATCTCGGAACATCGAACTCAAAAATATATTTGTTTTAACTTTAGGTATTATACTTTCAGAGATATCGTCGAAAATATACTGGAAAAATATATCCCCCCCCCCCACACTTCTTTTTCCGAATCTACTGAAACTAAAATTAAGAAAAAATTAGTCGTAGTAGGAATTTATTAATTAATAAATAGTAATTAATAAATTTAATGTACAAAACCCTTCAAGCGCGAGTTATACTCGAACTTGACTGATTTATTTATTTATTTATTTATTTATTTATTTATTTATTGGCCGACTATATACATTTTTCATCAACAATTCTGGCAACCAAATTACCAACAGATTTTAGGTATAAAAGGTACACTTTGTGTGGTTATCAATACGAAAAGGCTAAAAACAACGTTGAAGCACACAAATTATAAAAACTTTAAAACACATACGGCCGTTTCAAGGATACATCGATCCCCTTCATCAGTGTAAGGTGGGGAAAAAATTGTTAAAAGGGTTCAAAAAGACCCACGCTCGGCTATAGCCCCGAGTACTGGCTGATTTTTTTCCCACCTTACACTGATGAAGGGGATCGGTGTATCCTTGAAACGGCCGTATGTGTTTTAAAGTTTTATAATTTGTGTGCTTCAACGTTGTTTTTAGCCTTTTCGTACCAACAGATTTTCTTTCGTTTTCTTAAATTTTAAATACTATACAGCTGGTATTTAATCGGCTATTTAGTGATGTATGAGTTCCTATGCCAATTACGTAACCACTGTCATGTTTCTGTACCTGTTGAGTGTTATACAATGACTGGTCAAGGTCTGTTTACCAAATAGGCCCGTGAAGCCCGTGCTTACGCACTGAAAGACAAAGGGGCCCCAAAATTTACTTTTCAAAACTAATTTTTAGAAAAAAAAATTCAATCAGGGTAGAAAATGCATTATTTTTTTCTTAAGAAACTTTTATCTAAACTATGAAACTCAATCTTTCTCCGATCTCTCGTACATTTACTCTATATTTTTCCCTCTATTAATGTAATTAATAGTATAAAAACAGTGATTAAATGCAACTTATTTTCTTTTTTCTTTAGTTTTACATTTTAATTCCAAGTTTTTAATACTGTAAAATGTGCTAAAAATATCAGAAAATTTAATCATTATAGCTTATATTCATAAAGAGTGAAGAAATAATGTAAAATATGGAAAATAAGTTATTTAAATTTTGGTGAAAGTAATTAACATTCACTGATATCAAATTTATGTTCGTAAAATAAAATTAAAAGGAGAAGTAAAATTGCATTGCAATTAAACATAAATTTACGTCAAATATTTGTTGTCCCTGAACTGTTTTTTTTTTTTTTTTTTTTTTTTTTTTTTGTAAAGCATAAAAGATATTTTGAAGATGAAATATTCGCAACTGTAGTTCGATGTTTGTTAATACATTTACAAAATTAATTAGTTATGTATAAAATAAAATAAATTTTCATATGTATATGGGCAATTAGTTTAATATTAAATGTGTTTATATCCAATGGTTGGTGTATTATAGGTGAGATTTTTTTCCGACAGAGCGAAAATATGCCGGGACCAGGACTCGAACCTGGGTACTTTGGTTTGCCGTGCCATCGCTCTCCCTACTGAGCTATCCCGACAATATCCTGGGCTGGCATATTTCACTCTTATTTGTTGGACAAGGCTGCGAACTGCAGCGATAATTTCATTCATCTGAGCTATAACTATAGCATTTTACACGATGAATCTGAAATAACATGGAAACTCCTGTATACCATGTAATTAGGTCATAATGAACAGAGGAAAGTATATTCAACTAGGTAAATTATACCCAATGGTTGGAGTATTATAGTTGAGATTTAGTTGAAATTTTAGTTAAGATTAGTTGAGAAATTAGCGCTGCAGTTCGCAGCCTTGTCCAACAAATAAGAGTGAAATATGCCAACCAGGATATCGTTGGGATAGCTCAGTAGAGAGAGCGATGGTACGGCAAACCAAAGTACCCAGGTTCGAGTCCTGGTCCCGGCATGTTTTTGCTCTGTTGGAAAAATCTCAACTATAATATTCCAACCATTGGATATAATTTATTTAATTGAATATACTTTCCTCTGTTCATTATGATTAAAAGTGTTGTTTACTCAAAATTTTGCTGGTAAAATATGAAATTGTTAAAACATACGAAACTAGTCGTTGGGTTGCCATCGTAATACTTACCCATCATTAATATGCATAATGTAAAATATTAAAATAAAAATGTGTAAACTACTTATAAAATGCATTGCAATTCAAACAAAATCGTGGCTTGATGACGACATAAACTTTAAAGGCTCGATTACTGAATTGCTTGAAAGAAACATCTTTATAACTCCAAAAATAATAATCCTATTAACTAGTGGTTTATTGCATCTGATTAAGCGTCAAATTTCTAATTAAAATATATCTTTGAAGTGAAATTTGGATGAAATACAGGGTCACGAAAAATCGAAGAGTGTGGAAAATAGGATTCCAAATATCTCGGCAACTCATTATCCGATCGACTTCATGCTTTATGAAAAATTTACGTTTTTTTATTGTCTTTTATATTCATTTCTTAAAATAAACAATTTCAAAAAATTTTATATACTTTTTATCAGAACGAATATTTCGAGAGTCCGAAAAAAATAGTTCCGGTTAATCGACGTTATTGAAATGAAATAGGCTTCTTCCCATTATTACATACTAAGTACATACCAAATTGCAAGTCTTCTATCTCAATTTTTTCGGGAGATATAGCGTTTACAGACACACAGACACACAGAAGGACGGCATTTTTTTTTTTCTAAAAAATATGTTTTTCGGAATCTCCAGTGTCTGAAACGTGTAAATCAGTCAAAAAAAGAAATTCGATTTTCAAAACGATTACAAGACTTACCCTATACTACGTATGATGGGTAAGTAAAATGAATTAAATGAATGACAGAGTAATAGGGTGCGAAGCCCTGTGCGAAGTCGGGCTTCACCTACTTCTGAGTATTAAGCGGGCCCTGACCCTGGTTACATATCTAAGACTCTCTCGTAACAGTAAAAGTTCACAACGAAAGAGTCCCTTTGTCTCCACCGATAGGTGAACTAAACATTTATAGAATGCAACGCCAATTGTTACCGAGAATATAATGTATCGATTAACACAAAGATAACTAAAAATAAATAAAAGATAGAGAAAAGTAAAAATATACTAAAAAAAAAGGGAGGAGATATATCTTTAAACAACATTCGTAACCGAAAGGTTATCGGTGTAAAGACGTTTAACTTGAACCTTTTAAAAAACAAAGACCCCCAGTGTTATGCAATATTGAAACTAAGCAAAGAAAAACAAGAAAAACAAAAAAGAGTTGAATGTAAAAATAAACCTGAAGCTCCAGTATCTTTAACTATTTATTTTATTTTATTTTATTTTTTATTATTTATTTATTTATTTATTTATTTTATTTTTTTGAAAACTAAAAAACTAAAAAAAAAAAAAAAAAAAAAAAAAAACAAGAGTTGGTGTAAAAATAAATCTGATGCTCCAATAGCTTTAACTTGGTTGTTCAGAACGAAAAAATAAATGATAAGAAAAGCGTTGACAGCACTAAAATAAAATTAGACCGTAAGGGTGAATTTCCGAACATGTGAGACTGTGAAATTGCAAATTAAGAATGTACGGAGGTCGAAATTCTCTCTACAAAAAAAAAAAAAAAAATTATTTATTTTCCTAATAAAATACTGCAAATATTAATAAATAAAATAAACTTCTTAAATAAAAATAATTCTGAGATTTCGAAACCTATAATCCGCTAATCAAATCGTAGTCTATTTTTGATAAAAATCTTTTTAATAAAATATTACATAAAAATATAATACAATATAACACCTTGTAATAATATATTTCTTTTAAATGCTAAAAGGTGTAAACTAAAATCATAATATACAGTAAAACAGACCTTTCAGCATTTAAAAGAAATATAAAATATTATAATCAACAAAATCGAGACGGAATTCTATCGCTTACTTTTGAATAACAGATCAATAGCAAGCATTTTTTGGTGAAGATAAATTATAACCAAACGGTTATCACAGAAATTATTTAACTGCAATAGGCCACGGACAAAATCTCAGTGTTATGCAATATACAGTGAGATTATAAAAAAAAACTATCCCGATATATGAGTCCTTACCTATCACACCGTTCACAGAAACTGACTGAAATTTTGATTTTAAGTATTTTGAGGTATATGCGCTCAAGAATCGTATGAAAAACAACAGTTAAACTCTAACAGTTACGGTTACAGTGACATAAGTTTGAAATTTTCAAATGGCAACACCTATTTTTTTATTGGAATGTGATCTTCATAGTGAAAAATCATAAAAGCGTTGGAACGGTGCCTGTAGCACGAAAATTGCCGGCGCTAGATAGACTAAGAAGAAAAGTGAAAACAACGAATAAGGACAGAGAATCAACAGAAAACAAAACATTTTATTCTGTTTCACAAATTTTCCACGTCACACACGAAGACACGTTGCATGCGGCAAATGGTGGATAGCACTGAATAATAAAATGTTTTACTTTCTGTTGTTTCTCTGTCCTTTATTGGTTGTTTTCAATTTTCTTCTTAGTCTCTCTAGCGCCGGCAATTTTCGTGTTACAGGTACCGTTTCAACGCTTTTTATGGTTTTTCACTATGAAGATCACATTCCAATAAAAAAAAAAATAGGTGTTGCCATTTGAAATTTTTTAAATTTTGTCACTGTAAAACGTAACTGTTAGAGTTTAACTGTTGTTTTTCATACGATTCTTGAGCGCATACCTCAAAATACTTAAAACCAAAATTTCAGTCAGTTTCTGTGAACGGTGTGATAGTTAAGGACTCATATATCGGGATAGTTTTTTTATAATCACCCTGTACAAGATGAAGAAAGAAAATCAAGAAAATTTCTCGAGTAACAGTAAATCTGAGATTCTAAATCCCATTAACCTTTTCAGAGGAAGAAAAAATAAATGAAAATGAACGGTTAACCTCACTAAAATTAGATCGCAATGATTAACTTGGGAGCATGCATGGCTGTAAAATGCCAATTTAAATGTGATGAGATGAGACAGATTTCAATTCATCAAAGTTTTGGCAGCCTCGAACAACTTAGTGAGGAAAAAGAAAGATCTTCGTATTTGTCTTGGCAATTGTTTAGGAGCGGTGTTTTTGATTTAATGGTGCAATATTTTCATGTTCCCTATTATGCCGACATTTTTATCCTTAACCCACCAGCACCAGTAAATAGGCTTATACATATATTTATTTTTTTAATCCATATGTTTGTATTGTTTTTACTAAAAAAAGTAATTAAAAACAAATTTTATCAAAAATTCAAGATCGCATTACAGCAATAAAAAACTAGTCGTTGAGGGCCACCGTAATAATTACCCATCATGGATATGCATAATATAAAATTTGAAAATAAAACATGTGTAAACTACTTTGAAAATGCATTGCAATTCAAATAAAATCGTGGCTTGATGACGTCACAAATTTTAAATGTTCTATTACTGAATTGCGTAAACGATACATCCTTATAACTCAAAATATGTTAATCATATTAACTTGCGTCGGATTAAGCGTCTCATTTCCAATTAAAATATATCTTTGAATTGAAATTTGGATGAAATACAGGGTCATGAAAAATCGAATAGTGTTGAAAATAAGATAACAAATATCTCGGCAACTCATTATCCGATCGACTTCATTCTTTATGTAACATTTATGTTTTTTTATTGTCTTTTATATTCTTTCCTTAAAAGAAACAATTTCGAAAAATTTTGTATACCTTTTATCAGAACGAATATTTCGAGAGTCCGAAAAAAATAGTTCCGGATCATTGAGGTTGCTGAAATTCAATAAGCTTCTTCCCATTATTACATACTAAGTACATACCCAATTTCACGTCTCTATCTCAATTTGTTCGGGAAATAGAGCGTTAACAGACAGACACACAGACGGCAATTTTTTTTTCCTAAAAATATGTTTTTCGGAATCTCCAGTGTCTGAAACGTGTAAATCCGTCAATTTTTTTTTCAATTTTCAAAACGATTACAAGACTTACCCTAAACTACGTATGATGGGTAAGCAATAACCAAACCTACAAATATCAATTCAGGATTTAGTTAACTTTAACATTCTGTCAAAGGAAAAAAAAGATTTACTGCTTTTTTGACAGTTTTATCCAAAAAAAGAACACCAACTCTAAATCCTTGCTGTTTGGAGAAAGGTACAAAATTTTAGAAGATTATAAAATTCTATCATTTAGAAAATTACAATTTTAGAAAGTTTTATCATTTCAAATAATCCGAGAAATTTGGAACTTTATTATGTGATTAGTTAATCTCTTCTAGAAAAATAAAGGCGGCACGGTGCACATTGACTGAAAATGTAACCCTAGAGGGCCTACTACCAGAGCCTGAGCATGCCAAATTGAAGCTCAGACCCTCTTTACCTGTAAACTCAAAACAAAATTCGTATATTTGAAAATTGGTAGTTGTGTTCGTATGAATAAAGGACAATACGCCCCATGTAAATGAAAGGACCAATTCAACAGTGCATGAAAGGACAATTCAACATCGATATCTGCATACACAGTAAAAAATTTGTAAATTCAAGGCATTCTCCGTGAATTGCTGCCGTAATTTTACGGGAAATTCCCCTTTTTCAAGGTAAACGGTCAATTTCCGTAAATTTCATGATTTTACGGACAAAAACTGTTTATGTAAGAACAAAGCTTGTTTATCTAGGTACAAAACCCGAGATCTTATGGGCATTGCCTGGAATCTCTGATGCAATAATTTTACAGCAGAATTTTTTTACTCTGTATGATATGGTAATCCTGGCACAGGTTTGGGGGTACTTAATACAGTTTTGGGAATATATATATATACAGGGTATTCCAAAATTTGATTCACTATTTAAGAAGAATCATAGAAGGCATCAAGAGGATGAAAACTTTTTACAGAACATGGGGTCGCAAACCACGTTTAGTGGGACAAAATCTCAAAACTAGTTATGAAGGGTGGGACGTAGAGTGGAACAAAAAGGGCCAATAATAAGTAGAAAAACATTTATATGACGTCAAGTATCATTACAATACATTGCAGTTCCACGTCAGAAAGGAGACGACGACACATTTTTATAGAAATTGTTCGAAGTTGCGGCCACGAAGGGTCATTACACAGCCGACACCGACAAACGAAGGATTGCTGGACGCGTTAAAACATATTCCTAATGCATTGTAATCATGCTTTACGCGAAAGTAAAAGTTTTTCTATTTATTATTGGCCCTAGATTTATTATTGGCCTGAAGATACACTAATTCAAACTTTGAATGTTTATGCTGCTTTTCGTCGTGTTTAAAAGGTAAAAGACTCCTTAAATAAAAGAGTATAAAAAATAGTTAATATTTAATAATGACAAACATTTAGCTATATAAAAGCACCAAACAAAGAATATTAATATTTTGTGTTTTTCATTCCGAAATCGATCAATATTCATGTTTATAAATAAAAATATTTTGAAGATACACTAATTCAAACTTTGAATGTTTTTGGTAATTTTCGTCGTGCTTAAAAAGTACAAGACTCTTTAAATAAAACAGTGTAAAAAATAGTTAATATTTAATAATGACAAACATTTAGCTATATAAAAGCACCATACAAAGAAAATTATTATTTTTTTTAATACCGAAATAGATCAAAAATCATGTTTATAAATAAAAAGGTTTTGAAGATACACTAATTCAAACTTTGGATGTTTTTATTGATTTTTGTAGGGTTTAAAAGGTATAAGACCCCTTAAATAAAAGAATGTAAAAAATAGTTAATATTTAATAATGACAACACAAAACAAAGAAAATTAATATTTTATGTTTCTCATTCCGAAATAGATCAAAATTAATGTTTATAAATAAAAAGGTTTTGAAGATACACTAACTCAAACTTTGGATGTTTTTGTTGATTTTCGCTGTGTTTAAAAAGTACAAAAATGTTAACGTGTTTTAAAAAAATAGTTAATATATAATTTATTTATAATAATTTATTTATGACACACCAGACAAAGAAAATTAATATTTTGTGTTTTTCATTCCAAAATAGATCAAAATACCGATATTTGTTTTATTATTGCTTTAAAAATAACAAAAACGTTTCATCTCGTATGATGGATCGCTCTAGATTATCGATGAAGTGGAAGTTTGAAAAATATGTCTTTTGAATAGGGCTATTCGTGAATTATTTATCATTTATCAACTCAACAATGCCCAATTTTTAAAACCAGTTTTCTTTCTTTTTTCCCTGAAAAATGGAAACGCTTTCGTTCTATTTATCAAAGAATCAAAATGCACATCCTGTCTATTTATATCACGCAAAGGAAATTTTATAAAAGACATTAAAAAAAAATTTTGTGAATTAAAAAAGTATTATATTCATCAGAAATAAAAGTAATGAATTTCCATCACCTTTGTACCTGTAAATGTGCTTTTATATAATGTACAATACTGGGGAAGAAATGTATACGAATGTATTAAACACTCCTTAAATAATAGTAGAAAAAAAAAGGTACAGGTACCAGGAAAAATGTTTAATTTAGGTTTTAAAAAAGTTCTTTAATGGGCAATATCTATATTAAAATAATCACCCGTTTTAAATTTTTACAATAATTAATCCTAAACTCACAAAAATAAAAATCTTCACTTTTCAAACAATCTAAATAAAAATAAAATAATAAGGGTTAATATCTATATTAAAAAGATCATACGTTTTAAATGTTTACTATAATAAGCCCCAAATTGACAAAGAATATTCACCCTTCAAATAAGGTAAATGCACACACACACAAAAAAAAGGTACTTCCCTATTATCCCATCAACCACTTTTCATAACAAAAAACCATCGACAAACTGTAACGCCAAATAAACGGGAGGACGTTGCCATTAGAATATCAAAATAAATAAATAAACAAAATATAAGAATTTAAGGACACAATTGTTACTTTAATGAATGAAATGACTAATAAATCAGTAAAACATAATGAAAAATACACGCAAATGGCGAATTAAAAACCACTTGATGACATAACAAACACGTATAATGCTTCTCACATCAAGTAAACTGGACTGCATTTTTGGCGTTTAATCTTTCAGTCTGGCGATAGTTTTTTGTTATGAAAATTGGTCGACGGGATAATAGAGAAGTACAAAGAAAAAAAAAATCTTTAATGGTAAGTATCCATACTAAAATTATCACAAATTCAAATTTTTACCATAGTAAACCGCAAACCGAAAAAAAAAAAATAGATAGATAGATAAAGTTTTGAACTGGGGATGGTTTGAGGTTCTAAGAGTCGTGATCGGCGTAGATCTGCAAAAATTTTTCAGTAATTCTAACATAGGAGAGAATGTAATAGGTAGTATTTCTTACGTAGTCTACCTAGCTACATCTGTGTGGTAGTACTACGCAGGACTGAATCCAACATGATCTCGTTTTAATTAAAAAGCAAAAGAGCGACGAAGACGAGCAAATGGTATCAAAATTGTTTCAAAATACTCTTATATAAATTGTCTGTATTCGCTTCAAACCTCTATGAATCTAACAAAAAATATTTATGAATAAATTTATAAAACGTTTAAAAATTCTGTCTAAATTTATGCAATTTTATGAATATTTTTTTATTTATAAGATAGTTTTATAAATTTTAATACCTATTTAAAAAAATCTTTTATAATTTTACAATTTTTATTAAAAAATATATAAAGAATATTTCCACTAAAATTTATAAAATACTCATTATTTGAATTTTTAGGTGAAGTTTCAACAATTGCTCTTTAAATTTTGCTTTCTTTAACATTGTCGTTTTAATAATGCAAATGCTTTAAAATTTTAACAAATTATGCTTTACAGATTTTAGCATTTTTTGTTATCATATATATATTAAAAAATTACAGCTATGTAAAGACCAAATGGAATCTAACAAAAAGCCCGATGTATTTTGTTATATTTAAAATAAAAAAATCAATTACAAAATATGAAAAATACTAAATTTAAATTTGTCAAACATAAATTGTTTTATAATTTTTCCGATTTCATTTTAATAAAAATGCTGTATTAATATCAACATTTTTCATTACAGTTTATAAATTATTTTCTCATTTAAAATTTGAAAAAAAAAATTACTTCATTTTATAAGGAATTTTTTAAAAACTGTTTCATAAATTTATTAAAATGGTAATGCTAAATACAGAAATTCATAAAAGTTTTACAATTTATATAAAAATAAAAATATAAAATAATGTGTTTACACTAAAACAAATCATTCCTACCCATGATATATCAATAGAATCCACAGAACAATAGAATCCACAGAATTGCACCTACCTGCAAATAAAAGAAAAAGCAAAAATTAATATAACATTTTAATAATAGAAAACAATAGCGTAATATATTACAAGCTATAAAAATTATTACTTTCCAAGTAAATAAAAAAAAATATTTTTTTAAAAATCACGTTTTTCATCGTGTCATTTATTTAGAATTCGTAATCATAGAGAAAGAATGGAATGACTCTGCTATGACTTCACTGCAAGTCACGTATTTTCGAAATGTTATTGAGATATTTGTGACGAATATACTAGTAGTACACTTTATGAAAAATACAACAAAATTTGCTGTAAATTGTTGTACCCAAATTGTCATTTTTTTTTTTTTTTTTAAACAAAATTTAGTACGATCAGACATTTTTGCCGTGAAATTCCATGAATAAAGAAATGTACGAAAGTACATTAGAGAAGATGGCAATTTGGTTGCGAGCAAATGTTGCTGTATTTTTGCCGTTTTTTCTTACAGTGTGCGACATGATATTTGCCACTCCCAAACAATCCGTGAATTTTTCCGTTAATTATATTCCGTTAAAACACGAAAATTTTCGCTTCGTTTTCCCCAGTATGACCCAAAATACAGAAATTTCCCCAATCTAACGCAGGAATTTCCCAAAATCCTCGAATATAAACCTGCATTTTCGTCAAATAAGGTTCCAGCGACTGCGCTGCTTAATACTTTTTTCGTATTAGAAACGAGATTTTTACGTATGTGCTTTTCCCTCTTAAAACAACAAAGATTGGCAAACCTAAACAAAAAATTTCCTGAAATTCTTTAGCAAAAAGACGGAAATTTCTTCAAATAATAATTTAAAAAAAACCTGAATCACATGGGTGTACCGGTAGCTTGCGACGGCATGTAGGTGCATTCGTAATTAGATAAATACGTAGCACCTATAATCGTCGTCTGATCCGCCTGTCTGTCTGTCCGTCCGTTCTCAGATAACAGCGCAAAAACTACCCAACCGTATGACTTGAAATTTAATATATATAAACATTGCAGAATTTCGTCGAGACATTTCAAATTTCATGAAAATCGAATCAAAACTTAAAAAATACTAATAAAAGTTTTCTTCCTTCTATTAAATCCTATCATACGTAATATATGTAATAAAAGCGCAAGTCATGTGACTGAGGAAAGCAAATACGGGCTAACGACTTCTTTTTTCATTTGCCAAGCAGCCATTTTTATTCAAAATTATTTTTTTTTAATAAAATTGCATGAAAGTTACATTTTTAGAAAGATCGTTCAAAAAAGTTGTTCGTTTGAGAGATGACTTACATTCAAATATGTATAAATTCTGAGATAACTTCAGTAGAAATTAGGTTGATAGCTAATATCTCAATCCATTAAAGTAAATAAACACAAGAGATTCGTTCATCATGTGTCATAAAAATATTAAACCATGGAGGTAATAATTCGCAAAGCACGATCTCCATGGTGAATTTTGCAACGCTGCCTGGTGCTGAAAAAAAAATTGCATCTGTAAACACGGCTTACGTAATAAGAGAAAAGGCATGTTCATTTCGCTCATAACAAACGATATAATTCATTTCACTGGTATAATAACGATGATTTTTTTACATTGTAAAATTAGTTATATTACGAACATTGATATATACTCATTTGTCCCGTTTAACATACAATTTCCAACTTGTTGCGGTTTTAAACGAATTTTGTTTGGAGAATGTGCCTTAAAATGTGAACGTTCTAAAAAATAAGATACTGAATATAACTCTAAATTTAAATATGAGCATATATATAATTTATTTACTTCATAACGAATAAGTTTCACCTGAGAAATGTGATTACAGACTACTCTTATATAATTTTATTTAAATATGACACGAATTTCCTTTTATTTCGGTTTCCAAATTAGGTTTGAATTCAGGAATTTCGGGTGCGTATAACCCGGTCCGTACTGGACTGACGTGATAATATTATAATATGTGAAATGTTTTGTATGCATGTATGTATGGATGTCAGTTACTATGTATGTAAGTAAGTTAGCAGGCATTTATGTATGATTGCAGGACTGTAAGTAAGAAAATATGAATGTGTGTAAGTTTGTCAGTACGCAAGTATATTTATGTATTAAGGCGTTTCATCCATTTTTTAATATATTGTTTAATGTATTTTTTTAACATACTATTCCCTTCCTTTAAAGGAGCCATTTTAATATTAATGGCGCATAAATATGTAATTGTAAGATAATAAATTCTAATTTTAGATTATTAATTAGCAAAAGTGTAGTAACCCCTGTACTAACACCACTGCATTAACACATTTTTCTACAGGTTTTACCTCATGATTGTCCGTACGAGTACTGGCCGGCTGATCAAGTCAGTTCTTGCGAGTGTTATCGAAGAGTTAGTATCTTCCCCCCATCTTTTCCCCTTTTCCCCTTCTTTAATTTTTCATTTTTTATTTGCCAAATCAACAAAGTTAAATAGAAACCACGAACCGGCAAACAAAGAAACCTGAAGCAAGCCACTAAAGAGCACTGCAGTCATGTCTGATGTCGACATGGTTATTGTCAGGTGGATCACCGCCATGCGGCGATCAGACGAATATGACCCTGCGCCAGTCACTAACCCGTCAAGCTAGGTCCAATACGAGAGGGAACCGTAACTACCTCTGTAGGTTTTCACACCCCTCGAGTTGTGGTAGAGCAAGTACGGGTTGGAACATCCCGACTTAAGGCCTAGGACCTGGTTCCCTTTTGGGTTTCCAGCTCCGAAGCTGTTGGGGGACGACGGCCCGTCTCCAAATGTCTCGCGGTGACTCCCAGTGGTTTCACCGCGTATCGCAACGGCCTACGTCGTCGACACGTGGGTTCAAGGTTAGAGGGTCCGTAGGTGACGGTGCTCTGACCGGCCGACGCGCCGTAGCGAGCCAAAGCTACTGACGCGATAAAAGTCTCTCAGGACTTGGGTTCGGTGGTCGTCTACGCGTGGTGCGCTCCCTCAGTGATCCTGCGGCGCAGCTTACTTTTAACCCGTCAAGCTAGGCAATCAGCCCGGCGGATAGATGCCTGGTCAGCGGTATATCTATATATATAAAACTCCAACCTTTAACACCTTGCAGAAACAAATATCTGAATCTCTCCTTCCAACTTAAATTCCAATTTAACCTTAAACTTTATCACAAAGTTCGCTCTAGTTTGAATAGAGGTTCAATCGATTAACCATATTTCAAAACTACGAAATACGACTTAAATTTCGGCTCACTTTTAAGTAGAGAGTAATAATTCAATAAATTAACGGTACTCCAAGAATAATTCGAACTTTACCAGACTTTTAAAGAGTTATTCAATAAATTAAGCATTTTTAAAATGAGAAAAATATCACACGAAACTCTTACTGATGTGTTCTCCGTCAGTCGAAATCCTTCTGTGAAAGCTAATGTATTCAGATTAATAAGGCGATGTAACCAAAGATATTTACAAAATGTTTTAAGATATTATTTTAAAATCATTGAGCTAAGGTTTTAAGATAATTTCATTTTTTTAAACCACTACGTACAGGTTGTTCCAAATGCCCGTGACACATTTTAAAATTCATTAAAAGCTCAAGCAATTGGCGTACGAGAATGCGGTTTGAGCAGAAATTCTTCTTATGATCTGAAATTTTGTTTAAAGAAATAAAAAAAAGATAGTTTCAAAAATTTCTCATAGATGGCGCTGCTTCTGGAAAGTTATCGCATACTTAGACTGCCTTGATACATAACAATGGCGAAAGACGTACAATGCGTATGCACAGTTTTTGTCCAAACTATGGCAACCCGCATTCCCAGGGTTCGTTGATATATATCAATGGATATATATCATGATATCTATCATGATATATATCCGATATTTATTTTCAAAATATCAAGATTTTTGATATTTTCGATATTTTCATATTATTTGATATTTATTTTCAAAATATCACTGTGCAAGATATTTTTGATATTTTAAGTCGAAACAAGTGTAAATGAAATTTTCAACTGATATTGACTGTTCCATTCTGTAAGTAAAGAACATTTGTCTCTGGCAGTGATTTTTCTAGCTAAAGAAAAAAAAAAAAAAAAATCTTATCCAAGCTTTGTTTGAAGTTTTTATTTTTAAATATAGATTATATAGGATTAATAATAATGTAGGACATAACTAATTCAGAACAGATATAGAAAGATTAACTGTCTAATTTAGATAATCAGTTCTATACAGCTTCATTAGAAAAGAATCAATTTCTGGTTTTGGTGTTGTTGAGCTTAAATTGTATATGTTAGGGAATAAAAAAATAAGCTGACATTTATGTTTAAATTTTTCAATTAAAAAAAAAACTATTTTGTATTTAATTTTTTTGTTTTATAAATTTCTGATTTCTTGATAGTTGATACTGAATCTGATAGTTTATATATATATATATATATATATAAGTGTATAAAGCAAATTGTTTCTGTTTTGTTGGTTAGTTGATCTTCAATTTTGTTCAAAGTGAAAAATAAAAGAAGAAAAGGGGGTAAAAAGCAGTTTTAGTATATTGTTTAAGTTTTCATGTTAAGTGCAACATATTTTAGTTTCTAATCTATATTATGCTTGAAAATATTTATTATCAGCAGTAAGTTGACTATTTTGAAAATATCGGATATATATCGAAAATATCGGATATATATAAAAATATCGGATATTTTTGATATTTTCGAAAATATCATGATATTTACGAACCCTGTGCATTCCAGAATTTAACAATACTCGCCTATGAGTTCGATGAAACGAGTCAGACAAGTCAAAAAACATTTGTTTGGCAATTCGTTTCTTTCCAAAATCGTATCAACCAATCAAACAAAGTCCATATTTTTTTGTCCGTATGTCGCTATAATCTTACAGAGGCACCCTGTTAATCTAGCCATTAGTTAATCTTGGCGCTCTTTCTATTATCAACAAACTAATGTTTGTTAGCTTGTCTCGATTGTCTAATCGAACTCAGAAGGGAGAGTATTGTAAAGTTCTGCAATGTGGGTTGCCATAGTTTGGACAAAAACTGTACATACGCATTGTGCGCCTTTCACCACTGTTATGTATAAAGGCATTCTTACACTTTTTACATAAATACTAAATTTCTATTATCCTGAAACTAAAATTTTTCTTTAATATTATGAAGCACTAGAAATCTTTTAGAATTATAATATCGGTACTTACGTATTATCCGGGCCAGCTCAGATGCAACTGAGTCAAGCATGGCACCAATTATACTAATTACAGTAACCCTCTTTTATTTACAAGCATATAGTTTATTTATTTATTATAGTGTACGGTTTTTTAGAATAATTTATAGTTTATCTTTTATTATAGTTTATAGTTTTTTGTTATTTATTTATTATTGTTTATTTATTTATTTATTTTACATTATTTACGATTTTAAACAATTTTATGTATTTAACAATACTAAATTACTGCTTTGCACATTTTTGGCAACGCTAAACAAGATTGCCAATTGACAACCATTTTTGGCGATCTATCGCCTGGCCCGGATAATCGTAAGTACCATAATATCTTATAACTTTCAGCTAAATGATACTTAAATACTTTTTAAATATATTTCTTTCCCTTGATTATTAAAAATGGCAAATTTTGAGAATTTTCTTCACTAATTCGACGCGTAAAAGATTTTATGTTTTATTTGTACTCAAGAACTTCATATTTTCAAATTAAAATAGTTACTGTCATAAGCATTATGGATACTACATTTCTTCTCCCTCGAAATGAAACTGGCATTAAAGTATATTGAAGTACTATTATTAATGATAATAAATTAATGTATATTTAAGAGTAATAAATTTAAGTATAATATTATAAAGTGTAATATTAAAGTATAATTTAAAGTATAAACAAATTAAAGTATAATTTAAAGTATAAGCAAATTAAAGTATAATTTAAAGTATAAAAAAATTAAAGTATAAACAATTTAAAGTATAAGCAAATTAAAGTATAATTTAAAGTATAAGCAAATTAAACTATAATTTAAAGTATAAAAAAATTAAAGTATAGTTTAATATATAAACAAATTAAAGTATAATTTAAAGTATAAACAAATTAAAGTATAATTTAAAGTATAAACAAATTTAAGTACAATTTAATGTATAAACAAATTAAAGTATAATTTAAAGTATAAATAAATTGAAGTATCATTTAATGTATAAACAAATTAAAGTATAATTTAAAGTTTAAACAAAAAAATTATAATTAAAAGTATAAACAAATTAAAGTATAATTAAAAGTATAAACAAATTAAAGTATAATTAAAAGTATAAACAAATTAAAGTATAATTAAAAGTATAAACAAAAAAAGTATAATTTAAAGTATAAACAAATTAAAGTATAATTTAAAGTATAACATTAAAGTATAATATAGCGTTCTTTTAATATACTCAAAAGTGTATTAAAAGTAGCAGAAACGTTTTATTATTACTCAGTCATTTATATAAATTAAAATATTTACCATTATAAGCGTTATGAATACTGAATTTCTATTAGATTAAAACTAAAGCTTTTATAAAACGCAAGGCACGAAAACATTTTAGAATTTCAGTCTTTAAATGTTCAACCAAAATGTATTGAAATATCTGTTAAATATAACTCTTTCCATTTATGATTTAAAATACCTTATTTCAAGAATTTTCTTCAGTAAGTTTCAATAATTCGATATGTAAAAGTTTCTTGCTCGAGCATTTCATATTTCGTGAACATATATTCAAACATAAAAAAAACCCCAAAATATTACCTGTTATGAACTAGAAGAGCCATTTTTCAGGCAGAATTCCAGATTTAGAGATAGCAATAAAGAAAAAAAAAATACTGCTGAAGTTAAAAAAGAATGATCATGAAAAGCGCCAGACACTTTTGAGAACTATTGACGGCTCTCGAAAATTTTACGAAATATCTTTCTCTAGAACATAAATATGGACATTCTATCTTACTTTTTGTCCATTAGTAAATGTTATATGGATTTTTCTAAAACTTGAAATGTATTTATGGATTTTTTTTTCTAAACCTAAGGAATCTAAAGTACATGGAAGCCATTCATTTTTTTAATTTACTCATAATATATTTAATAAATGAACTAGGATTATCTAATTAACCATAAATGTACTTTTTAATAAATAAAAATTAACTTTTCAGCAATGAAAAATTAAGGGATATAATGTCGAATTTCAGAAAAATCCTTTAATAAACAAGTAAATGTTTAAAAGGAATTAAAACACCGCAAATTCGTTGAACAAATGCATAAGTCATTAATTTAACTGAAATGAAAATGCTTCAAAATTCAGAGAATGAATTTTTTTTTTTGTCGTTATCATCCTTTTGAAATAAAAAAAGAATTAGATTTTTAAAGTTATAAAGTTTTAGCTTGCATTAGAATTTTAAATTGAAAATAATGTAACTAATGCAGACTACGTAAATATTCATGGAACAAGAAATAAATGCATTAGAAATCGCTCGTCTTCCGAGGATAAAAGAGTGGGTATTTCTGAACGAAAAAAATATATATAAATTCTGAATTAGATCAATACGTATTTATACGTATTTAATAATGTAGTAAACAATATAAATAATAGTATTAAATAATATTGAAAGATTAATGTAGGTAATTACTTAAAAATTGGACAGATAAAGAAGATAATACTAAATAATAATACAGATAGAAAAAAAAAAAAAAAAAAGAGATGATTATGCAGATGAAAATTACTATTAAAAGAGGATAATTTAAGGGGGTGAGATTACATAGCCACGTGTGAGGAGACAGTTTGTATAATGAATGATTTTCTGATTATACAGAATGATGATAAATGATTGTGTTAAATGCATAAGACCCATTTTTTTAATTAAAATTTTAAACTTTTTTAGCAGTCCCACCTGAACCCTCCATAATGGCATTTTTGAATATATAATTTTGGGGGGAAATTTTATTATTATTATTATTATTATTTTAATTTTAAACATTTTTTAGCAATCTACGCCCACCCTTCATAGTATTGTTTCCCGATTGTATACTTTTCATACATACTTAATGTCCAAAGTGGCAAAATCAGATGAATATTTAATGATTGATCCATAAAGAAATAAAAAAGGGATAATTGTAAGACAATGCTGTATGCTTTAATTTTAATAAATTTGGCCTTAAAAAATGGGAGGAACATAAACGTTTAATACGATTGCAGTGATTTAGAATAATATTTCTGTAAACTGAAATATGTAGACAGGAATAAAAATTAGTAAACTTAAAGATATAAATCTGAAAGCATATTGGAACTATCTGCACCTTGAGGAATATCCTGTTTTTGAATAAAATTACAGTTAACATCAAATGGGAAATCATTACGTTTATCATAAATATTGAATATTGGAGTATGATCAGAAATAATAGTAACATTGGTGTCCATAAAATTAATTGGAGAATAATAATATTTTTGTAAACTGAAATATGTAGACAGGAATAAAAATTAGTAAAATTACAGATATAAAGACTAATAGGTTCTAGATTAGAAAGATATGCTACAGGAAGATATATAGAATGATTATCATTAAGAGAAAAAATATTTATGTCATCTATATTTTAATAGAGCAATATATTATTATTATTAAACTTTCTTCCATAGAAACAAAGATATACATCTGAAAGCATACTGGAATTAGCTGCGCCTTGAGGAATACCCTGTATCTGAGTACAGTAACAGTTAAAACCTGGAATCCGTTATTTCATAAAATACCTGGTTATTTCATGAAATAACTAACCAAATAACTAAGTATTTTATGAAATCTGAATTATACGCTTTAACTGTAACGCTTTAAATCAACGTTTTGAAGGAGGGTGGTTTTGGAGTCTGGGGGTCATGATCGGTGAAAATATACAGAAATTTTCTGGAATCGGTTCCCTCTAAATGGCTGCAATAGTTAGCTTCTTCCTTTTTATAATAGAAGCTACCTAAAAACTGACACAACTAGCATTGATGGTATCTGGTCACTTTATGCATACCATTTTCTTACGTCTTCTGCAATGTAAAGTGTTAAGGAAACTCTTTAACAAAGTAATCGCATTCTTTTCCAGAAACCAAGGCACATTAGATTAGGGAAATAAATCGATATATATGAATTGGTTCCCTCTGAACGGCTGCAATAAGTACCTTCTTCTTTTTAGTAATAGAAGATACCTAAAAAATAACCCAACTAAAACCCTAACCCGATCTGAAACCCGAAATAAAAGGGAACTAATGCCCTATTATAATGCAATTTAGAAAAAAAGAATTCTATAATCATATAAAATTTCATTTTTATCTTTTATGAAGAAAAATGAAATATATATATATATATATATATTATGGAATTTATTTTTAAAAATCAGAATTTTTCAAATTCGACCAGTTAAATCGAAATCCAACCCAAAACAGATCCAAACCTGAAAAACATTACAATCGTTCCAACTGCATTGCCGCCCCAGAGCAAGAAAAATTGAAGTCAACCCGACTTGAAACCAACCCGCAGAAATGAAAAAAAATTGTTTAACAAAAAACCTAACCCGATCTAAACCCGAAATCAAAGGGGATTTGTGTCATATTCTAATGCGATTAAGAAAAAATTTCTATAATCATATAAAATTTCATTTTTATCTGTTGTGAAGTAAAATAAAAAACACATGTTCTCACTGATATTCCAATATATAGTTTATAACTGAAAAAAAAAAAAAATCTATCCTGAAATTTCTGTTGAAAAATACAGATTTTTCAAATCCGACCTGAAAATTGAAACCAAACCCACGCCAAATCCAAACCTAAAAAAAAAAAAAAAAAAAAAAAAAAAAAAAATACAGTCATAATTCCAACCCCATTGTCGTCCCACAGAAAGAAAAATTTTCACAATTCAACTCATATCAACTCATTACGACTTGAACCCAATCCACAGACAAAAAAAGAAAAGAAAAAAAAACCCTAACGTGATCTGAAACCCGAAATTAAAGGATATTAATGCAGTTAAGAAAAAAAAAAGTCTATAAATATATCTAATTTCATTTTTGAAGTTTACGAAAAAAAAAATTAAATATACTCACTAATATTCATATATATATATATATATATATATATATATATATATATATTTTTTTTTTTTTTTTTTTAACTGAAAAAAAAATATAATCCTGAAATTTCTGTTGAAAAATACAGATATTTTCAAATCCGACCAGTAAAATTGAAATCCAACACAAAACAGATCCAAATCTAAAAAAAAAAAAAATTCTATCCTGAAATTTCTGTTGAAAAATACAGATTTTTCAAATCCGACCTGAAAATTGAAACCAAACCCACGCCAAATCCAAACCTAAAAAAAAAAAAAAAAAAAAAAAAAAAAAAAAAAAAAAAACAGTCATAATTCCAACCCCATTGTCGTCCCACAGAAAGAAAAATTTTCACAATTCAACTCATATCAACTCATTACGACTTGAACCCAATCCACAGACAAAAAAAGAAAAGAAAAAAAAACCCTAACGTGATCTGAAACCCGAAATTAAAGGATATTAATGCAGTTAAGAAAAAAAAAAATTAAATATACTCACTAATATTCATATATATATATATATATATATATATATATATATATATATATATATTTTAACTGAAAAAAAAATATATAATCCTGAAATTTCTGTTGAAAAATACAGATATTTTCAAATCCGACCAGTAAAATTGAAATCCAACACAAAACAGATCCAAATCTAAAAAAAAAAAAAAATTCTATCCTGAAATTTCTGTTGAAAAATACAGATTTTTCAAATCCGACCTGAAAATTGAAACCAAACCCACGCCAAATCCAAACCTAAAAAAAAAAAAAAAAAAAAAAAAAAAAAAAATACAGTCATAATTCCAACCCCATTGTCGTCCCACAGAAAGAAAAATTTTCACAATTCAACTCATATCAACTCATTACGACTTGAACCCAATCCACAGACAAAAAAAGAAAAGAAAAAAAAACCCTAACGTGATCTGAAACCCGAAATTAAAGGATATTAATGCAGTTAAGAAAAAAAAAAGTCTATAAATATATCTAATTTCATTTTTGAAGTTTACGAAAAAAAAAATTAAATATACTCACTAATATTCATATATATATATATATATATATATATATATATTTTTTTTTTTTTTTTAACTGAAAAAAAAAATATATAATCCTGAAATTTCTGTTGAAAAATACAGATATTTTCAAATCCGACCAGTAAAATTGAAATCCAACACAAAACAGATCCAAATCTAAAAAAAAAAAAAAATTACAGTCATAATTCCAAACCTATTGCTGTCCCACAAAAAGAAAATTAAACTCTATACAACTTAAACTTGACTTAAACTTAACCCACAGACAAGGAAAAAAAACACCTAACCCGATCTGAAACCCGAAATGGAAGGATATTAATGCAGTTAAGAGAAAAAAAAAAATCTATTGGGATGTTCGGAAAGTTCTTTCTGTTTGGGAAAGTTGGTTCGTACCGGAAAATTCTATCATTTAATTATTTTATATTAATTCCGATACCTAATGTCTAATAATTGATGGGGAGAATTATTTTTATCAAACTGAAGGAACTTTTTGAACAACCCAATATAATCATATCAAATTTCATTTTTATAGTTTATTTATATATATAAAATAAAAAAATACGTATATATATATATATATGTATATATATATCATGGAATTGCTGTTGAAAAATCGAACATTTCCAAATCCGACCCATTAAAATTGAAATCCAACCCAAACCAGATCCAAACCTAAAAAAATTACAGTCATAATTCCAACCCCATTTTCGTCCCACAAAAATAAAAATTAAACTCAACTCGGCATGAATCCAACCCACAGGAAAAGAAAAAAAAAACATCTAACCCGATCCGATGAAGGACTGTACTTTAAGCATGCCACTTTTATACATCATCCACAATCGAATATTTCCAAATCCGACCAGTAAAATTAAAATCCAACCCGAACCAGATCCAAATCTTAAAAAAAAATTACAGTCATAATTCCAACCCCATTTTCGTCCCACAAAAATAAAAATTAAACTCAACTCGGCATGAATCCAACCCACAGGAAAAGAAAAGAAAAAAAAAAAACCTCTAACCCGATCCGATGAAGGACTGTACTTTAAGCATACCACTTTTTTACACCATCCACAATCGAATATTTCCAAATCCGACCAGTAAAATTAAAATCCAACCCGAACCAGATCCAAATCTTAAAAAAATTACAGTCATAATTCCAACCCCATTTTCGTCCCACAAAAATAAAAATTAAACTCAACTCGGCATGAATCCAACCCACAGGAAAAGAAAAAAAAAACATCTAACCCGATCCGATGAAGGACTGTACTTTAAGCATGCCACTTTTATACATCATCCACAATCGAATATTTCCAAATCCGACCAGTAAAATTAAAATCCAACCCGAACCAGATCCAAATCTTAAAAAAAATTACAGTCATAATTCCAACCCCATTTTCGTCCCACAAAAATAAAAATTAAACTCAACTCGGCATGAATCCAACCCACAGGAAAAGAAAAGAAAAAAAAAAACCTCTAACCCGATCCGATGAAGGACTGTACTTTAAGCATGCCACTTTTTTACACCATCCACAATCGAATATTTCCAAATCCGACCAGTAAAATTAAAATCCAACCCGAACCAGATCCAAATCTTAAAAAAATTACAGTCATAATTCCAACCCCATTTTCGTCCCACAAAAATAAAAATTAAACTCAACTCGGCATGAATCCAACCCACAGGAAAAGAAAAGAAAAAAAAAAAACCTCTAACCCGATCCGATGAAGGACTGTACTTTAAGCATGCCACTTTTTTACACCATCCACAATCGAATATTTCTAAATCCGACCAGTAAAATTAAAATCCAACCCAAACCAGATCCAAATCTTAAAAAAATTACAGTCATAATTCCAACCCCATTTTCGTCCCACAAAAATAAAAATTAAACTCAACTCGGCATGAATCCAACCCACAGGAAAAGAAAAGAAAAAAAAAAACCTCTAACCCGATCCGATGAAGGACTGTACTTTAAGCATGCCACTTTTTTACATCATCCACAATCGAATATTTCCAAATCCGACTAGTAAAATTAAAATCCAACCCAAACCCGACCCAAACCTAAAAAAAAAATACAGTCATAATTCCAACCCCATTTTCGTCCCACAAAAAGAAAAATTAAACTTAACCCGGCATGAACCCAACCCACAGGAAAAGAAAAAAAAAAACATCTAACCCGATCCGATGAAGGACTGTACTTTAAGCATGCCACTTTTATACATCATCCACAATCGAATATTTCCAAATCCGACCAGTAAAATTAAAATCCAACCCGAACCAGATCCAAACCTAAAAGAAAATTACAGTCATAATTCCAACCCCATTTTCGTCCCACAAAAAGAAAAATTAAACTCAACCCGGCATGAACCCAACCCACAGGAAAAGAAAAAAACACATCTAACCCGATCCGATGAAGGACTGTACTTTAAGCATGCCACTTTTTTACATCATCCACAATAGAAAACTGATAGCTAACTCTTTAACAAGGTTATCTATCGCATACTTTTCCAGCCAGCAAGGCACATCAGGTGAGAAAAAAAAAAATATATCGAGATATATGATTTTATCCGTCCCCGGCCGCATAACAATAGCGTCAGTTCAACAGATTTTTTTTATTAATATTTTTTGCACGGCGATCAGATTATACGTAACGTTCTACTAGCACGGAGGTACGGTTGTGAGAGAGCGGTAAGTGCTTTTGAGTCAAGGGCAGGAACTGGATTGGTTGAGTCATAAAAAAAAAAAAGAGTCATTTGTCAGTCATTCTCGTATCATTTTCAGTAGGAGTATCGCATGTCGGCGAAAATGGATTTATTTACGTTGCTGGAGCGTTAAGAGTCAGCTTCGAATATGAATGGAAGAAATCTATAATAAATTATTACGTATAAGAAATATAAACTAGCAAAACCTCAGTGGTTTTGGAAATAATATCTCAACGAATTTATTTTACAATACAGTGATGAATTTCTTTCTAGAATCGCATATCAGCGACTTTATCAAACAGATCATTGTTATTATTAAGCGGCAGAATAGCTTATTGCTTTAGTCTCTAAATAAAACAGCTTGTCATTATGATAAAAGCACTTGGATCATGGAAAAAAACAGTAGCGATTGTACGATTGTACAATTATTGTACTGCAATTGAACGTTGTAGCTATTGTTACGTTGTAAATTTGGATTATGAAAAAAAAACTCCTTACTATCAACTATTGTTTTCGATTATTGAAAAATTTTCATTGCAACTAATTTATGTTGGAAAATGATGTTTGTAGATTATGTATGTTATAAGATGTAAGTGTATAAAATACATAAGTATGCAAGAGGAGTGGATGTAAGCATATATATGTCAGAAATTGGGTTTTGAACAAAAAGGTAAATAAAAAAAAATTTTTTTTTGGTCTTAACCACTTAAGTGGTTTTGAGTCAAGGGCAATAACTGGATTGGTTGAGTCATAAAAAAAAGAGTCATTTGTCAGTCATTCTCGTATCATTTTCAATAGGAGTATTGCATGTCGGCGAAAATGGATTTATTTACGTTGCTGGAGCGTTAAGAGTCAGCTTCGAATATGAATGGAAGAAATCTATAATAAATTATTACGTATAAGAAATATAAACTAGCAAAATCTCAGTGGTTTTGGAAATAATATCTCGACGAATTTATTTTACGATACAGTAATGAATTTCTTTCTAGAATCGCATATCAGCGACTTTATCAAACAGATCATTGTTATTATTAAGCGGCAGAATAGCTTATTGCTTTAGTCTCTAAATAAAACAGCTTGTCATTATGATAAAAGTACCTGGATCATGGAAAAATCTATTCTTGTAGCGATTGCTGAGTTGGACAAAGAGTACCGCGAAAAATAAATAAATAAATAAATAAATAAATAAAACCACCGCCACATATCTTTCTTGCGGTGACTTTTGAATTTATTTTTTTTTTTTCATGGAATCCTTCGTATTCCCGTCTTATTCAATCATCCTACAAAATTTGGATCCATTCTCGAAATTAGATCAATTAGATCCCACCGTAACAAAGTTTTACACAAATATTCGAAATATAAACATTTTATTCCTGATTCTAAATTCGCCAGAATTCCTACCAAGTATACAGCAATAACATATTTTTGGAACACAGATCTAACGGGAAAAAATGCAAACTTCATCAGACAAAAACTAAAGGGAAATCAATCTCTATCTTTCCCTTACAATATTTTTAAAGCCTTTGTAAAAAATATCAAAACAATCCTCTTTTATGTATTTTTTTCTGATGCAAAAAAATTATAAATTAATCCGCAAAAAAAAAAAAAAAAAAAAAAAAAAAAAAAAAAAAAATGTATTCTTCATCTTTTATCTTATAACTGAAATCATTAATCTCCAGCCTCACTTCATAACAAAGTTTTACACAAATATTCGAAACATAAACATTTCATTCATGATTCTAAATTCCCCCAGAATTCTTGCCAAATGCACAACAACCACGTATTTGCGGAACACAGATCTACTGAACACGAACAAACTCGTTCTCCTTTTATTTCCCCAAATTCTTTAAAAAAATTCATTTTTCTTAATCTTCTCCACAATACATTTCCTCCGGACTTGCGCCATTTTACCCCGGCCCCTTGATAAATGAAGCTAATTTCCCAGTGAATAAAAAAATGTTCCAGCCTTTCTCTCTTCACTTCAATTCCCGTCAACTGTTTTGACGTGGGTTTATTTATTTTCGAAAGACCGCTTTTGGCACTGCAGTATAACTATGAAAAGATATTTTTCAAGCCTTTTTTTTTTTTACAACCCTTGTTTTTTTTTTTTTTTTTTTTACAACCCTTGATTGTGTGAGAGGTATATATTGAAGCTTCCATTTAGTATTGCTGATGAAAGGTCAAATTTTGAAACGTTACGCTGTCAGAAAAATTGAAAAGAATAGCTTTATGATTCTATAAAAGCGAAGAAAATAAAAGGAACCGGTTATGACAGTTCTTTTGGGGTTTAATTAAGTTGATCAAAGTGTTTATATTCTCGTCACTGTTGGTCAGTTATTATATCTTAAGTTGAAGTTACAGGTTTTTTATGTAACACCCATTTGTTCGAGAAATATCAAATAAATTTAGTTATAATTATAACAAAGACATTTCCCCGTTTTTATAATTATTTACTTAAAAAAGGTGAAAAGAAAAAACTGCCTTGTAGACTGGGCAAATATTTTATTAATCGTTAGAGTACTTGAGGTAAATAAATACCTTTAAGATCCTTACTTTTACCTTTACTTATACTTTACTGATACCTTTACTTTTACCTTTACTTTTACCCTTTCTATTACAAAAAGTGAGAAACTTGCAGCAGTTCGGAGGAAAGCAATTAAGAAAATTTCGGTATAACTTCACCGATCATGACCCCCAGACACCAAAACCACCCTCCGTCCAAATGTTGATTCACTGTAAAAAAAAAAAAAAAAAACTGCTGCCGTAATTTTACGGGAAATGCCCTTTTTCTAAGATAAACGGTCAATTTCCGTAAATTTCACGTTTTTAGCGGCAAAAACCGTTTATGTAAGAACAAAGCTCGTTTATCTAGGGACAAAATACGTTTTTTATGGACATTGCCTGGAATCTCTGCTGCAGTAATTTTACTGCAGCAATTTTTTACAGTGTTTAGATATATATATACAGAGTATGTTCAAATGTAATGCAAGTGTGGTCGTTAGAAAAAAAAATTCAAGATATAGTTACAAACGTTTAGAAATCTTCGAAGTACTCCCCTCGAGCATCTATCTACACATTAATTCTAGCGATTTTTCCAGGCATGGTATGCGGTCTGGAAGGCCTCGACGGGAACCTAGCTGAGAGCGGTCGTCACGACGGCTTGGATCGCCTCAATGCCGTCCAAACAGTGTCCTTTGATGGCGGTCTTAATCCTCGGAAACAAAGAAAAGTTTACCGGAGTCAGACTCTCAGAGGAGAGTACTTTGAAGATTTCTAAACGTTTGTAACTATATCTTGAATATACTTATTTTACGACAACAGTTGAAGAACTTTTTGAACACACCTTGTATATCTGATTTTTGTCATGCGATAGCACTCGTATTTATGAACCAATTTGGATACCTAATATGCAATAGTAAACAACAATAACATATATCAATTACATGACAGTCCCAGTATATTTACGGGAGTTACAGTGCGGCCAGATGACCAGACAAACCGAATTCATAAGCACTTTTCAAATAATGTAAGATATTCGTCGATAACTGTAACTCGAAAAAAATTTCGATTACAACACTTTCTTCTATTACAGATAGAGGAAAGTAAAAATCACAACAGCAACAATATTATTCCGATGTGAATCTAATGCAAATATAAATATCTTTGGCAACTTTACTTTTTCACCAGAAAACAAACTCAATTAATTCACCTACCATACCTCAAGTGTTATATTTTTCAAATTAAAAAAAAAAGTTGGAAATTGTACGTTAAACGTGACAAATGAGGTGCGTTTGTTTCATGCTATAACTAGTTTTAAAATGTAAAAAAATCATCGTTATTATTTCAGTGAAATAAATTATATCATCTGCTATGAGCGAAATGGGATGCTTTTTTTTCTTATTACATATGCCACGTTTACAGATGCGATTTTTTTAGACACCAGACAACGCTGTAAAATTTACCATGGATATCTTGCTTTGCGAATGATTACCTGCATGGTTTAATATTTATATGACTCACGATGAATGAATCTTTTGTTTATTTACTTTAACGGGTTGAGATATTTGGCTGTTAACCTAATTTGCACTGAAGTCATCTCAGAATGTATACATTTTTTAATGTAACTATCTCTCAACCAAACTATTTTTTTTTTCAATGATCTTTCTAAAAATGTAATGTTTTTACAATTTTATTCGAAAAAATAATTTTGAATAAAAATGACCGCTTGGAATCTGGAAGAAGGTGTGGTTAGCCCGTATTTGTTTTCCTCAGTCACATGACTTGCGCTTGTACTATATAGATTACGTATGATAGGATTTAATAGAATAAAGAAAACTTTTATTAATATCATTTTAAGTTTTAATTCGATTTTCATAAAATTTTAAATGACTTGACAAAATTCTGCAACGATTGTATATATTAAATTTCAAACCATTCGGTTGGGTACTTTTTGCACTGTTATATGCGGACAGACGGACGGACCAGAAAAGGACTATAGGTGCTACATATTTATATAATAATTACGAACGCACCTAAAAAACGATTCAATTGCCTAACCATTAAAATTTTAAATTTTATTGTAAATTGGCTGTAGACTCCTTATCGAACCTTTAATTCAACCCTTCCCTAACCTAAATAACTATTTTTAATTCTTAGTTCACAAAAATCAATTATTATTATTATTATTATTATTATTATTATTATTATTATTATTATTATTATTGCTAAAATTCACTTTTTTTCTTTTTTTTTCAGGTTGTTAAACTAGAGTTTTTAGTTCTATTTTGCACTGCGCATCACACAAAAACTTTTCCTTTTTCCCCAACGTAAACGCATGTAACTGCCATTTTTATGTTCATTTTCGAACATTTTCTCGTATTAAATGACTGAATTTTATGGTTTTATGCCGCATCGGGATCACTTGGAAGGTTTAGAAGGGAGAAAAAAAAAAGAGAGAGAGAAAGAAATATCTCCATATAGAAAGAAAAAATTGTTAGTGTATTGTAGGATATTTTCCTTCTTTTTTTTTCCCCGTATGGAGAGTTAGAAGTGTAGAAAGTATAAAGGAAGAAGCGTATGAAAGGTAGAATTTTTTGCTAAAAAAATCGATTCAGATTTATTTTTGTATAACTGACTAGCGGCAATATGGATCCATTAAATTGTTACGAACACAAAAAAAAAAAAAAAAAAAAAAAAAAAAAATCAGAGAGAATTATAGAAAACCTAATATTATGCATAGAGATATGGAGGAACTTCGAATATTATGGTTGGTTGGTTGGTTGGTTGATTTATGGCGGCCAATTATCTACTCGAGGGATATAGGCCCTAGGGGGTTGTGGCCTCCGTGGGGGTCTTTCTAAGGGATCCTAACCCGTATTTACGGCAAGGTTAGAAGAAAACCACGGAAAACTCCGAACGGTTAGGTCGATGAGTGCGACAGGGGTTTGAACCCAGCACCTCCCGTCTACCAGCTTTGAGAGCAGAACCTCACTGCCACTGGTGGGGCTCGAATATTATAAAATGCCATTTACGTTTGAGGCAATATCTCAGCTCAATATTATTTAAAGCCCGAAAAACGAATACATTCCCAAACTTCAACTATCTGGATTAATTATACGTAGACAAAAATCATTTTACAAATTTCATCACATGCAAACAAATAATAACTAGTCGTTGGGGGCTACCGTAATACTTACCCGTCATGGATATCTATATTCCCATTTTATGGATATGCATAATATAAAATATGAAAATAAAACATGTGTAAACTATTTATAAAATGCATTGCCATTCGAATAAAATCGTGGCTTGATGACGTCATAAACTGTAAATGCTCTATTACTGAATTGCATAAAAGAAACATCCTTATAACTCCAAAAATGATAATCCTATTAACTAACTGTTTATTGCGTCGGATGAAGCGTCTCATTTCCAATTAAAATATACCTTTGAATTGAAATTTGAATGAAATACAGAGTCACGAAAAATCGAAGAATGTGGAAAATAGGATTATAAATATCTCGGCAACTCATTATCCGATCGACTTCATACTTTATGCAATTTTTTTTTTATTGTCTTTTATATTCAACCTTTAAAATAAACAATTTCACAAATTTTTAAACACCTTTTATCAGAACGAATAATTCGAGAGTCCGAAAAAAATTGTTCCGGATAATCGAGGTTACTGAAATTCTATAAGCTTCTTCCCATTATTACATACTAAGTACATACCAAATTTCAAGTCTCTATCTCAATTTCTTCGGGCGATAGAGCGTTTACAGACACACACGCAGACACACAGACAGACGGACGGCAAATTTTTTTTTCTAAAAATGTGTTTTTCGTAATCTCCAGTGTCTGAAACGTGTACATCCGTCAAAAATTTTTTTTTTCAAAACGATTACAATACCTACCCTATACTACGTAAGATGGGTAAGTAATAGTTGCAAAGTTTTTATAAATTCGGTTTGTCTGTCTCTCTGCCGTCTTGTCTGCGCTCTAACTCGAGTAAATATACTCTAATTGTCATGTAATTGTATATATGTTATTGAGTTTAACTATGGCATGTTCGGTATTGAAAATGAAGTGTGTAGCATTTATAGTTCGTTCACAGGGGCACTCAAAAGTATTGCGTTACATTACGGTCTATGGGGAAAAATAGTTTACGGTGTATTTTAATGATGTTAATATATTTCAAAGATTTTGAAATTGAAATATAAATCTTGAGGTGCGTTGCAAGATGATTACTGTAGATTATCGAGTGCATAGCATTCGTCGTTCATTTACAGGGACACACAAAAGAATTCGGTACACTACTTTCTATGAACCATACTGGCTTCAGTTGTGGCACGCTTTTTTAAATTTTATTGCATATTGCTTTGTTTGGATAAATTCTATAGATCATATAAAAGGCTGCACAAAAGTTGTCGATTACTTTATCGTTTATTGTCCGAAATTACCGAATAAATATTTTCAACTGTGCTGTGCATTTTCTAACTGAACGAACTTTTACTATACTATGTAGCATATATAAAAATATATTGGTTATATCCAGGGCTGCATAAAAAATTCGGATATCTACATTCGGATCATATTCATTTCAGGAATTACCAACAATATTCCGAAAAATATCCGAATTCTTCTGTGCAGCCCTGTATATGATCTATAAATTTGTATACATGCTATATAGAATGCTAAATATTAGTTAAATAATTAGAAACGCGTAAATTCCTCTTCTGGAATTTGCGTCAATAAACGGAAGTATACTCGAGAACTTTTGTGCTGCTCTGTATAGGATCTATAGAATTTATACACACCAAGTAATAGACAAAAGATGAGCAAAATTTAAAAGCGCGTTCAGCAACAGAAAACGCACTTCCAGCGATTATTGTTAACAGACAGTACCGAATTATTTTCTGTCTCCCTGTAAATGAACGATGAATGCCATACACACACAATATTCTATAGTGAGTCTCTTGTAATACACCTTAGTGATATATATCAATTTTAATATGTTTGAAATAGTGAAACATTATTAAAATAAACTCGAAACGATTTTTCTTCATAGACTGTAATGTAACAGAATTCTTTTGAGTGTCCCTGTGCACTTCATTTTCAATACCGAATGTGCTGTAGTAAACCTCAATAACATATATCAGTTGCATGATAATCCGAATATATTTACGGGAGTTAGAGGACGGGAAAAACAGACAGACAGACAAACTGAATTCATAAAACTTTTCAACAGTGTTGGAAAGTTTTAAAAATACACAAGTAGGTATGTTATTATAGCGTCTATCTATAGGAAATGTAAGTTTTTTTAACAACTTCATTTTTCTTTCTTTTTTTTAGGAAAAGGTACAGAATTAGTTCACGTACCTCGCCTGAAGTGCTATAATTTCTCAGGAACGGAAGAAAAATACAAAATCAATGCAATAAATCTAGTCATATCCCTAAAGATTCCGAATTTTATTTTTTTATGAACGTGAACGTAGACTTCTTATCCAACATTAAATTTATCCCACCAAAACCAAAATAACTAGTTTAAACGAAACACCAATATTGATTTTTTTTTTTTTTTTTTTACCCTAAAAGTCGTTTTTTCCCTACTTTTACTAAGTCGTTTAAATCCCGAGTTTTTAGTTCTATTTTCAACTATACACACACAAACCTTTCCTTTACCCTTCGTAAACGCATGTATTTGCCATTTTAATGTTCATTTTCGAACACTTTTTTCCACATTAAATGACTAAATTTTATGGCTTTATGCGATGCCGCGTCGGAATCACTTGGAAAGTTTAGAGGGAAAAAAGAAATCCCCCCCCCCTTCCTAAAAAAAAGGGTCGTTTATTGCAGAATATTTTTCCTTCTTTCTTAATTCTCCAAAACAGTTAGAAGTGTATGAGGGAGATATATTTTTTTTTACTAAAGGAAAGGCTTTAGATTTATTTTTGCACTATTGATTAGCGGCACTATAGATCCACTGAAATATAAGAAATGAAAAAAAAATTTTTTTTTTTTTTCTTCTACATACAGAATTGTAGAAAACCTGAAATTGTGCACGGAGTGAGATTTGCCTTATATATAAAAAAAAAAAAAACATTTCTGTTCGTTTTTATGCTTTACCTCAGAAAATCGTCTGTGTTTTTACAATCAATGGAATTTATACATTTGCAATTTTTGTTAATTTTTTATTTAATGACTTCTTTTCACCGTTGGCAAAGAAAGAAGCTATTTTCTTACTTAATTTGCTGTTTTTATCGTTTAAAGATTTAAAAAAAAATATTTTCTGTAAAGTGGTGTTTTTTCTTATGCTTAAAAAATAGTTAAAAAAAGCATATTTTTATGTTTCTTTCATGCGCGTTTTCCCAAAAGACAAAGTGTACTCGTTAGACTAATGCAGATATTGTTTCGTCGGAAGTAGTTAATTTTTTCCTCTCAAAAGTCTTTTTAGAAATTCTAGACAGTTCTAGAAATCAATACTAAGTTTTTTTTAATAATGTGTTATGCGTGAATGCACATTCAATCACACACAAAAATGGAAAGAACTAATATCTAACTGTTTGCACCGTTAGTTATAGTACAGATGTGGAACAGATGTGTTACACTGACGCTAAAATGTAAACAAAAGATTGGCGACTGTTTGGTTGGCGCGATTTAAAAGACTGCGCCAAGCTACTATTTTCCGTTGCCATTTTGGAAACATAAAAAACAGAACATTTATAAATATCGTATTCGAAAACGTAACAGAAAATCTTATTTCTACACAACAATTAAAATAAACCAAAAATACATTTTTTACAACATAAATTTAATGGAAAATGTTAATTACGTCATTTCAATCTTTTAAAGTGCACTACTATATTACAGTAATCCTTCGCTGATGCTATTTTTAATTTCACACAAACTTTTAGTTAAAACCATTACGTCATTTCAATCTTTTAAAGTGCCCTACTATATCAGAGTAAACATTCGATTATTTAGTTTCTAATTTCATGACGAACACAACATTTATAAATAATGACGTATTAGTAAAACCAGAAAGTAAATATCAAAATAAACGAAAAATAAAATTTTTTAACATAAATTTAATAGAAAGTACATTACCTACGTCATTCTTCTATGCAAATTTATTCCCCTCCCATGTATGGTTCTATAATACGCGACTCAGCAACCAATAACGTGCAATAGAACGTTCTTCTACAACCAATCCCGTTTTCTCTATTTTTCATCATCAATGACGTAAAACAGACATGCGCAAACATTTCCCTTAACATCCACGCAAATACAGATTACAATAACAAATTTCAACACCAGTAACTAAATACAAGCTTAATAGCCGGGTTGCCATAAAAAAAAACAGTCCCCAAAGTTTGGCGACTTTTTTCTTTTTTTAACCGATTAATTTTTTTTTTTTTTTTTTTAGCGTCAGTGTAAAGCATCTAAGCCGTAGAGTGCCTCTATATGAGAGTCGCGACATACCCACAGGGCGTATGCTCAGACTGTGCTCAAACCGCGACCTACGTTACACACGGCCGGTGCATGACGTTTAAAACGTCACATGGAGTGGATCATTTTTACACGGTGATTGGTGCAATGCGACGCGTCTACCGTTTTGCACCAATCACCGTCTAAAAATGATCCACTCCATGTGACGTTTTAAACGTCATGCACCGGCCGTGTATAACGAAGGTCGCGCTCAAACGCGACCTACGTTATACTAAGACTCCTATAATAGGAGCTCACGCATATCCATTTTGTTTCGGATTATTGGTGCTCAGTTCAGCATCAATCTACCACAGCCGGAGTTGGGGTTGCCTAAGACTCGGTTCTGATTGGCTGGACCGGTTCTGATAAGCTTGGTTTTTCGACTGAACTTCAATTTGAGCACCAAATCTGCGAGGATGCGTCAGCCCACAGATTAAATATACATCCAGATACGACAGTAGAGCAAAAACCCGAACCAGCACGATGCTAGCGCCGCTACTGGGAACAGTCTGAAACAAACGCGCATGCGCGGGATCTATAAATTGTCGGATTGTCACTATCATATGTACCTGTTGACAATTTTGCTTATTTTATCGGCAGCTTTTTGATAGTATTTAACTTATCTGCTTAGTTATTTGCTTAGTTAGCTTATTTGCTTAGTTTCTAGTATTTGTATGATAAAATAAAATGCGTTTGATGTTTTAAATAATAACAAACATCGCCGAAACTGCTGAAAAAAAAAAGATAGATACTAAACAAATAAGATAAGCAATACCCACCTGTGGCGACACGCCCGGAACGTTTGCTACTGTTGTCACTAGGGGCTCTGAAGTTGCGATTCGGTTACCATTGAGCTTATGGAAGTGTCCTATCTGGTGTAATATATTTAATCTGTGGCGTCAGCCTCTATTATAGGAGCTCTACGTTATAAACGACCGGTGCATGACGTTTAAAACGTAACATGGAGTGGATCATTTTTACAGGATGATTGGTGCAAAACGGGGGACACGCCACTTTGCACCAATCACCTTATAAAAATGATCCACTCCATGTGACGTTTTAAACGTCATGCGCCGGTCGTGTATAACGTAGGTCGCTGCTCAAATAGAAGTTTTTGTCCAAACTATGGCAAATTTGCATTCAGGAAGTCGGCCTGAATGATTTCGATCAAAAGAGTGAGACAAGTTAACAAACATTAGTTTGGCGATAATGGCAGGCTCGGCAATATGCTTGGCGATTCGTTTTTGCCCAAAATTGCTTCAACTAATCAAATTTTATATCTTGTAGGCAGCCACTCTCATATAGAGGTACCTTAGTTATAGTAATAACAAAAAATTAAATTAATAAAAAAAATAATTTAAGACAAATTAATCTCTTTTGGGCAGATAAAAAGTTTTCTCTATAGAAGAATGGAAGAAAAAAAAAGCATGGACACACTATTAAATCTAAACATGTATGAATAGTGTTAATAAATATTTGAAATTGAATCATCAATAGTGATGTTATTATTACGCATATCTATAGAAATATAAGTTTCTTTAAAAAGACAAATGAAAGCTGAATTAACGTATCGAGCCTTAAATGCTGTAATTTTCAAAAACTTGAGAAAAAAAAATCAATACCTTCAATCTACTTAAACTCTCTGACCATTCCAAATTTTATTAATTATTAATAATTCGCGGTTCACCAATATTGTTTTTTTCCCCTAAAAGCTGCTTTTTCCCTACTTTTTCCAAGTCGTTATGCAGTTTTTAGTTTAATTTTGGTTTCAACTATACACACAAACCATTCTCTCTCCCCCTCACCCCCCCCCCCCATGTAAATGCATATAACTGTTATTTTAATGTTCATTTGCGAAAAAAATTTCATACTAAATGACTGAATTTTATATTTTTATGCTGCATAAAGATCACTTGTAAAGTTTACAGGGGGAAAAAAAAGGAATATCCCAATAAGAAAAAATATCTCGTTTTTTGCTGGATATATTTCCTTCTCTTTTATTATGGTGGAGAGTCAGGAGTATATGGAGTATATTTTTTGCTAAAGGAAAGAATTTAGATTTATTTTTGCCCTATTGACTAGGGGCAATATGGATCCAGTGAATCGTAGCGGACGCAGAAAATAAATAAAAATACAGAAAGAGTTGTAGAAAATTTGAAATTGTACACTAAGAGAGATGTGTTTTTAAAAAAGATTTTATGTCCGTTTCTGAATTTTTTCGAAATGAATCTTTTTGTCTTAGAAGGAATCGAATTTAGAAAATTTTAAACATGCGAAATATTTATTAAATGTTATTTATTGATTTATTATATATATATATAAGAAAAGGAAAATTTTTACTCAATGGAATTTGCATTTTATCATTAGAAGGAAAGAATATCTTCGAAAAGTGGTAGTTTTTAGTTCCGTTCGTAATTATATAAATACGTAGCACCTATAGTCATCGTCTGGTCCGTCCGTCTGTCCGTAAGTAAGTTTATAACAGCGCAAAAACTACCAAACCGGATGGTTTGAATTTTAATATATATAATCTTTGCAGAATTTCGTCCAGTCATTTCAAATTTTATGAAAATCGAATCAAAACTTAAAAAAGATATTAATAAAACTTTTCTTCATTCTATTAAATCCCATCATACGTAATTAATTCAATGATATCCCTTGATAGGTAATGATTCTAAGTTGCCATGGGGATTACGTCCTATTTAAGATGGAGTCCTGTTATTTCCGTATTACTGAATTTAAAAACCGAATTTGTATACTAAAATTGTTTAATTATAGCAATCCTATAATCTACCAACAATTTTTTGGATAGCTGTTTCCAGAGAAATAGATATTAAATGGAAACAGATTCTAAGAGTCTAAATGATCATTAATGTTGTTATTCTCCATCCTATGGCTTGCGAACATAAAGTAATCTAAAATATATGTAAAATTTTCCCATAAACATATATGCAATATCCATTAAAAGAATCTTAATTGTGTGTAAAGAAAAATCAGAATTTTTTGTTGAAATTGAGCTGGTTGGGCCGGGTCGGGCCTGATTTTATTGGTTTTGGCACGGGACGGGCTTGTTTTCCCTGATTTTTGAACGGTCCTGGCCGTGAACTGCAAAATCATAAACAGGCCAAACTTTTAGTATTTACACCAGGTCAAGATAGCTTTCGTTCGGGCCGGGTCGGGCCCAATTTGTGAGATTTCGGCCTGTGCAAACCTCTACAATATGGATCATAAGTTAGAATAGCTCTGAAGGAGGCATAATGACTCGTTCATGAGAAGCATTAATTGTAACCGGTTCAGCCATTTAACCCAATAAATGCCTAGAGTATCAAATTTGCAACACTTTTTATTTAACTTGTAATAAATAAATCAAGTTTTTCGCAATCACTATATTTATAATCGAAATATTAATCCTTTAAAAATCACATAAATATGCTACTAAATAAAGTCAAAAATATATCATAAAATTTCTGGTGTCTAATCCTTAACCCTTAAATGCATAAATTTTTCTTTTAGATTTTTTTTTTTTTTTTTTACTTATATTAAAGATTAGACACCAGAAATGTTTAGATATATTTTTAACTTTATTTAGTAGCATATTTATGTGATTTTTAAAGGATTAATATTTCGATATGAATATAGTGGTTCGAAGAACACTCCTCCAAGTAAAAGTTTATTTATATTAACCCTTAAATGCATAGTGTATCAAATTTTCAACACTTTTTATTTAACTTTTAATAAATAAATCAAGTTCTTCGAACCACTATCTTTATATCGAAATATTAATCCTGTAAAATTCATATTAATATGCTACTAAATAAAGTTAAAAATATATCTTAAAATTTCTGGTGTCTAATCTTTAATATAAGTTTAAAAAAAAACAAAACACAATTCTAAAAGAAAAAATTATGCATTGAAGGGTTAAGGATTAGACACCAGAAATTTTAAGATATATTTTAAAGTTTATTTAGTAGCATATTTATGTGATTTTTACAGGATTAATATTGCGATATAAATATAGTGGTTCCAAGAACTTGATTTATTTATTAAAAGTTAAATAAAAAGTGTTGCAATTTTGATACACTAGGCATTTAAGTGTACCCAAAACATTCCGTGTATTCGCGTTAGTCAGTGTGGTTTTAATATAAGTATATGCCTTTGTATAATAAATAGTTTCTTATATGCAGAGTCATTTCGAATTTTTTTTTCCATTTCCAAGAAAAAAGAAAAAAAGGTTAATTGCATAAAATTGTAAAAAACTTTTCTAAAACACTTTCACAAAATAAAACTTACTTTTCATTACTTAAAAATAAAATAAAATTGAAAAAAAAAAAATTCGGCGAACTTTATTTATTTATTAAAAGTTAAATAGAAAGTGTAAATTTGATACGCTAGGCATTTAAGTGTACCCAAAACATTCCGTGTACTTGCGTTAGTCAGTGTGGTTTTAATATAAGTATATGTCTTTGTATAATAAATAGTTTCTTATATGCAGAGTCATTTCGCAATTTTTTTTTCCATTTCCAAGAAAAAAGAAAGAGAAAAGAAAACAAGGTTAATTGCATAAAATTCTAAAAAACTTTTCTGAAACATTTTCACAAAATAAAACTTACTTTTCATTACTTAAAAATAAAATAAAATTAAAAAAAAAATATTTTAAAAACTTTTTTCAAACATTTGCGCAAAAAAATCTCGAAATCAATTATTATTTTTTTTAATTTCATAATTACTTTTTGACGCATCTTTAATGCACTCCAGTGTATTATAGACAGAATACTTACTGCATCGGGCAGGTTAACCCGATTATACCCGAACTCGGCTTACCCCCTTTCGGGTCGAGTAGGTTTGGCTGTAATTTGTTTTGTTGACTATATAAGTGTTTCGGGTTTGAATCTGTTTCGGGTTAAGTTTTGACACTTCGGATCGGGATTTGTTTGATTCGATTTTTGAAAAGAAACTCCTGAATATTTTTTTTCAAATGAAAAATAAAAGCTATATATTTGAATATATAGTGTATATGTGTTCATTTTAATACAAAGAAGATAAAATTGATGTTAGAGATATAATATTGTATAGACTACTTTATCATAATTATATTAAAATATGGATTAATTTTATTTTACTTCAGACTTGGGTTCGGGTTCGTGTCGGGTCGGTTTTGGTTTGGCTTTCAGCAGAAATTTGGAGTTCGATGGGTAAAACCCGAATCATACAGGACTCTAATTACAAATGATTTTTTGGGATACGCCAGCTACACAACTAAAGTGCCCATACACTTATTACACATTTCCCCTATAGGCAATCAGATTCTTGCCTTCTCGGCTCTATCCTGACTCCGAGATATGGATCTACTGAATTATAGCGGACAAGAGAAAAAAAATTCTACGGAGAGAATTGCAGAAATCCTGAAATTTTGCATCAAGAGAGATGTTCTTTAAACAAAAAGAACTTTTATGTTCGTTTTTTTGGGGGAGGGATACACTCTAACGCCAGCTATACAACTAAAGTGTTCATACAGTTATTACACATTTCCCCTATAGGCAAACAGATTCTTGCCTTCTCGGCTCTATCCTGACTCCGAGATATGGATCTACTGAATTATAGCGGACAAGAGAAAAAAATTATACGGAGAGAATTGCAGATATCCTGAAATTTTGCATCAAGAGAGATGTGCTTTAACCGTTTAAGCACCACGACGTTTCTGTGTACGTCATGAACTCTTCTATTTGAAATACCATGACGTATGTGCATACGTCCTCATTTTAATTCCACACTTATACTAAGCATAGTCCTAAGCACCTGTTTTTGTGTCGCAAATTGCTGTGTGATTGGTTTTGTACGAGCTTTATAGCAATGATTGTTTTCGCACCCAATAGATGGCGTTACATGTCCAAAATGCATAATTAGTTTTCTTGTTGCTTTGTTTCTTTCTTCGTCGTTCATTTGTTTATGTATTGGTTATTCTGATCAATTGTATTTTGTAACCCCTTAAGCACCACGACGTTTCTGTGTACGTCATGAACTCTTCTATTTGAAATACCATGACGTATGTGCGTACGTTCTCATTTTAATTCCACACTTATTCTAAGCACAGTTCTAAGCCTCTGTTTTTTTGTGTCACAAATTGCTGTGTGATTGGTTTTGTACGAGCTTTATAGCAATGATTGTTTTCGCACCCAATAGATGGCGTTACATGTCCAAAATGCATAATTAGTTTTCTTGTTGCTTTGTTTCTTTCTTCGTCGTTCATTTGTTTATGAATTGGTTATTCTGATCAATTGTATTTTGTAACCCCTTAAGCACCACGACGTTTCTGTGTACGTCATGAACTCTTCTATTTGAAATACCATGACGTATGTACATACGTCCTCATTTTAATTCCACACTTATTCTAAGCACAGTTCTAAGCCTCTGTTTTTTGTGTCACAAATTGCTGTGTGATTGGTTTTGTACGAGCTTTATAGCAATGATTGTTTTCTCACCCAATAGATGGCGTTACATGTCCAAAATGCATAATTAGTTTTCTTGTTGCTTTGTTTCTTTCTTCGTCGTTCATTTGTTTATGTATTGGTTATTCTGATCAATTGTATTTTGTAATCCCTTAAGCACCACGACGTTTCTGTGTACGTCATGAACTCTTCTATTTGAAATACCGTGACGTATGTGCATACGTCCTCATTTTAATTCCACACTTATTCTAAGCATAGTTCTAAGCACCTGTTTTTTTGTATCGCAAATTGCTGTGTGATTGGTTTTGTACGAGCTTTATAGCAATGATTGTTTTCGCACCCAATAGATGGCGTTACATGTCCAAAATGAATAATTAGTTTTCTTGTTGCTTTGTTTCTTTCTTCGTCGTTCATTTGTTTATGTATTGGTTATTCTGTTCAATTGTCTTTTGTAAACTATAGTGTTTTGCTTTCGGTTTTGTGTTTGTTTGTATCTCTGACTCATAGTGATTTTATAGAATAATTATGTCAGACACGGACAATGATTAAGCTCCTAATTCTGACGGTGACATAAACTATAGTGATGATAACTTTGAATCAAGCGGTGAAGATTGGAACTTCGGACATTATTTCAATTTCTATAATATAAATAAACATTTATATCATCTCCTTACATTTACAAGTAATTAAATATTTCGCGTGTATTTAAAAATAATGACATAAACTACTTTTGACGAAATTTAATAAATCTGGTATTCAGGATACTATCACTAAATTGAATATGGTGCTTAAGAGCCTACGCTAGTCACGCGAAGAAACGCTCAAGCTAATATTAAGTCTATGGGAAGGTTCTTGAGCGATTTCTCTCTCGCATTTTAATATTTTTAAATGATTTTTTTGTGCATAGGATAGCTGAGGCCGATCTATAATGCTGTTAGTTTTCACTTTTTCGATTTTGATTTCAGTTTTTTTTTATATAAAGGTATTTTCCCTTTCGGAACCGGTTCCAACCGGTTCAGAAATTGAAAATGTCCGCTTATAAAAAAAGTGTAACTAAAGTTTAAAAAAAAAGCAAAAACTAACAACGATAGGGATCGGCCTCAGCTATCGTATGCAAAAAAAAAAAAAAAAAAAAAAAAAAAAAAAAAAAAAAAATCATTTAAAAATATTAAAATGCGAGCGAGAAATCGCGCAAGAACCTTCCCATAGACTTAACATTAGCTTGCGCGTTTTTTCGCGTGACTGATGTAGGCTCTTAAGGGGTTAAAACAAAAAGAACTTTTATGTTCGTTTCTGGCTTTCTTTTTTTCTTTTTTTCAGTCATTCATCTGTTTTTTTTTTGTTTTTTTTACAAACAATCGAATTTAGATTGTTTTATACATACACAACGTTGGTTAATTTTTATATATTGATTTCCTTTCTTGGTTCTCAAAGAAGAAGCCGTAATGTTAATGGAATTTGCATTAGAAGAAAAAAAAAAAGACATTTCGTAAAGTGGTGTTTTTTTTTTATGTACAGAACGTAAATGAAAGTAAAAAAAAAAAGCAATTGGGACAAAAATGGCAGAGCCATATTTTTATGCAATGCGTCAGTGCACATTTTTGCGAACGACAAGTGTACTCCAAAAACTAATGCAGATTGTCTCTCAGGACGAAGTTTTCTTATTTCTTTTCTTTTTTTTTCTTTTTTTTTCTTTTCTTTTTTTTCTTTTTTAATCTAAATACTTCCTAGTTATATTCTACAAAACATAGCTATTTTTTTCATTAATCTATTATACATGAATACGTACTTACTCACATGTGTAAAAGAGCTAACAAACATATTACAGTTCGCACCGTTAGTTAGAGCATTATATTATCTATAATAAATGAAATTAACAGAAAAAATATTTGAGAAAATTAATCTGTTTTTTGCAGAAAAAAATTAATAGTTTTTTTCTAAAAAGAATAGAATTAGAATCAAAGGATAGAGTCTAAATATTGGGAAGAAAGTGAAATGGTATAGCTGTAGTTATAACTAACTACTTCTAAGGAAGTTGAAGAAGTAAAAAATAGGGTTCGGAACAGTTACGAACCCAATTTTTTTATTTTATTAAAATAAAAAATAAAAGTAAATAAACAACAATTTATTTTTTTCGTCAAATTGGCGGGGGGAAAAAATCGCGCCAACGTGGTGCGTATATGATATTTATGCCGAATTTTGTTACTCCTGCATGTATGAATTCAATCACGCAGCTCAAAATGATTAATTGAGATTTGAAAACATCCGAAAAACCGATATTCAGGTCTGAAAAAAAAATTGAACAATAAACTATAAAAATACTCGGAAACGTTTCCGAAAATCAATATAAAATTTTCGTTTTTATAAATGCTCTTTTTAACTCTCATAAATATATTGGTTTCTGAGGTGACTAAATATAAAGATCAATTGTCGGAATCATGGGTATCTTTTCAATCAGGAATGCGAAGAGGTGTGTCAACGAGTACCTTTGACAGTACAGATTCCCCTTTCTTTTCCCCCGATATTTCCATCCCCTCCCGTAAAGCTAACATCAAGCCATTTCGGAAGGGGTTATTGTATATTTTCTTTTGCGGTAATGTTATATGTTCGTAGAGGCTACTTCACTCAGACGAAAACACCCGCTCGCTAATGTTAATCCTATGGAGGAAATTTTTGAAGATATCTCGATCGCATTTCAATATTTTTAAATGATTTTTTTTTTTTTTTTTTTTTTTTTTTTTTTTGCATTCGATAGCTGAGGTCAATCTCTATGCACGCTCCTTTCTACTTTTTCGATTTTGATTACAAGTTTTTTTTATTAAGATACTTTCACTTTCGGAACCGGTTTTGAAAGTGAAAGTATCCTCAATAAAAAAAAAAAACTGCAGCAAAAATCGAAAAAGTAGAAAGAATCATGCATAGAGATTGACCTCAGCTATCCAATGCAAAAAAAAATCATTTAAAAATATTGAAATGCGAACGAGATATCGTCAAAAATTTCCCCCATACGATTAACATTAGCGAGCAGGTGTTTTCGTCTGAGTGAAGTAGCCTCTTAAGAAACATTTGTCTTTTCTTTACTGTGTAGTGTTAGAAAAGCATGGAAATCATGGTTTGTATGTTTGTGAACTCGACAATGCCCAAACATTATTTCTGATCGAGTTCCCTGTTGGTGAATATGTATTACTAGCTGTTTAACCCGTTCTACGCACTGGACTTCATGAATTTAATTCTTAAACCTAAATTAAAAATAAAAATCAGTACAACCAAATGTATCTATGTAATATGTAGAAAAATATTTTTCTACTACTGTGCATTTGTTTTTTAAAATGACATTTAATTTATAATGTTGTTATGGCAAGCAGACGATAAAACGATATCTTTGGAATAAGGGAATAAATAGAATAAAAAGTTTTGTTGGTGTTTGTGATAAAATGCTTATTTCTTTATTCTTTAAAAAAGGTAATAATTAAGCGCAATTAAATAATCTTTCATCATTTGCATGCGAGGTAAAATAATTATCGTAATACCCACTACAGCTTCTTAGTATTGCAGCTTGGCGTACGTAATATGTATATCTCACATTGCAGTAAACATTTAGAACTGGTTAGAACTCGCGCGATTACCGGTTGAACATAAAAAAGGCAAAAAGTCGTCAAAAACATAAAATAAAAAATAATCCATATAAAAATTTCGAATTTTTTGCCCAAATTGTTCATGGGCCCCCTATCAGCAACCCGTGTGCCACATTTCGTAGCCCTGTGCCCTGTGGTTTCCAAGTTTTTGAGGTTACATACATAGATATGCGCACGGATTTTTGTAAGGTAGATATGTCTCGAGAACTGTATAGATTTCGTAAAAATAGACCAAAGGATTAGGTATTTTATCCATTTTGAAACCGTTTTGAAACCATTTTGTAACCAATTCTATACGTAAAATCACCAAGGAAATGTGACAGAGTATAAGGGAAAAAGATTGCGGTGATGTAGTCAAGCATTAATGACTCAGATGTAACATATCCAGTTTCAAAACGTAACGCCTGCTCTTCGAATCCCGCTGATTGCATTATATCAGATATTTACCTGAATCCACGGTATTCTTTAAAATGTTCGGAAAGTCGAGTGGAGTAATTTCATATTCTTTTAGAAGAAAAGACACTGAATTAGTTCACGTACAAAGTCTGAACTTCTGTAATTTAAAGAAGCGGAGAGAAAACACAAAATCGATACCCATAAATCCACTCTAATTCCCTAACGATATTTATTTTATTTCAGGTGGACGTGGACTTCTTATCCCGCATTAAATTTACTCCCCGTCAACCAAAATTTTTTTTAATTCTCGGTTCACTAAAATCAGTTTTTTTTTCCTTCTAAAAGTTGCTATTTCTCTATTTTTACCTACGTCGTTTAACCAGAGTTCTATTTTACACTGCACACACTCACAAACTTTTTCTCTACCCCACGTAAACGCATGTAAACTGCCATTTTTATGTTCATTTTCGAACATTTTCTCGTACTAAATGACTGAATTTTATGGTTTTATGCCGCATCGGGATCACTTGGAAAGTTTAGAGAGGGGAGGGGGGGGGAAAGAGAAAGAAATTACTCCATATAGAAAAAAAAATTGTTAGTTTATTGCGGGATATTTTTCCTTCTTTTTTTATTCTCCTGGAGAGTTAAGAGTGTGCGGGGGAGATTGAATTTTTTTTGTTGAAGGGAAGGATTTAGACTTTAAGGGAACGTTTTACTTTTGCACTATTGACTAGCGGCAATATGGATCCACTGAATAGTAGCAAACATATATATATATATAAAAAAAAAAAAAAAAAAAAAAAAGAAGATTTTTTTTAAAATAGAGAGAGAGAATTGTAGAAATCCTGAAATTGTGCATCAAGAGAGATCCTTGAAAAAAAAAAAAAAAAAAAAAACTTTAATGTTCGTTTCTTTTTTTTTTTTTTTTTTTAGTGATTTGTCCTTGTTTTACCCGCAATCGAATTTAGAATGTTTTTTTACAAGCGCAATATTAGTTAATTTTTATTTATTGATATCTTTTCTTGCTTCTCGGCGAAAGAAGCCATTTTCTCAATGGAATTTGCATTTTATCATTAGAAGAAAAAAAATTTTTTTTGTAAAGTGGTAGGGTTTTTTATGTGCTGTACTGAAACAAAATTAGAAAAAAAAAAGTCTGAAACAAAATGGCAAATCCGTATTTTTATAAGATGCTTCAATGCACATTTTTTTTTTTTTTTTTTTTTTCCAGACAAAAAGTGTACTCCATATTACTAATGTAGATTTTCTTTATTGTGTATAAGTTTTATTTATTATTCTGTTATTTTTTAGTTAAATACTTCCTAGTTGTATTCTGAAAACACAACTATTTTTTTTTATTTATTATTATTTATTTATTTATTCATTAAATTTTTTGCTATAAATTGTATTACATTGATTTGCGCTCACTAACAAAGACTACACGTAATATTGTTTGCACCGCTAGTTAGAGCATTATATTATCTATAATAAAAGAAACTAATAGAAAACACAAAAACGAAAAGGTAATTTTTCTCAACCTATAAATGAATAATTCATGTTTCTTGTATATTCGTATATTAAATCGCTAATATTTTCATGAATTTATGTATATTTTTTCGTTTTGATTTAAGTATTAAATTAATAAAGCAATGAAGCATATAGTTTGCATTAAACCTAGATAGCTAGTACACAGTAAAACTAGTCGTTGGGGGCCACCGTAATATTTACCCATCATGGATATGCATAATATAAAATATTAAAATAAAAAATGTGTAAACTACTTATAAATTGCATTGCAATTCGAATAAAATCGTGGCTTGATGACGTCATAAACTTTAAAGGCTCGATTACTGAATTGCTTAAAAGAAACATCCTTATAACTCCAAAAATAATAATCCTATTAACTAGCGGTTTATTGCATCTGATTAAGCGTTTCATTTCCAATTAAAATACATCTTTGAATTGAAATTTGGTTGAAATACAGGGTCATGAAAAATCGAAGAGTGTGGAAAATAGGATTACAGATATCTCGGCAACTTATTATCCGATCGACTTCATGCTTTATGCAAAATTTATGTTTTTTTATTGTCTTTTATATTCACTCCTTAAAATAAACAATTTCGAAAATTTTTATGTACCTTTTATCAGAACGAATATTTCGAGAGTCCGAAAAAAATAGTTCCGGATAATAGAGGTTACTGAAATTCAATAAGCTTCTTCCCATTATTACATACAAAGTACATACCAAATTTCAAGTTTCTATCGCTCTATTATCAATTTTTTCGGGAGATAGAGCGTTTACAGTCACACAGACGGACTGCAATTTTTTTTTTTCTAAAAATATGTTTTTCGGAATCTCCAGTGTCTGAAACGTGTAAATCCGTCAATTTTTTTTTTCGATTTTCAAAACGATTACAAGACTTACCCTATACTACGTATGATGGGTAAGTAACTAGTCGTACGTGCCAATCCCAAAACTTTCTTCTATCGCGTACATGTTAATGTTTCAAAATAGCAGATTAGAAGTTTGATGGAATTCTGTGCATTAATTCTTGAGATATGACAATCGCAAAAATCATGTAAATCCTGAAAAACTTAGCATAGAAGCGCCACTTGCAGGGTTATGTACACCAAATCCTAACAGCAACTTATGTTAACGTCTAATTGAATCTGAAGTTTGATAAAAATTCATGCATTAGTTCTTGAGATATAGCTATCTTGAAAATCGTGAATAATGCAGCATTGCAGCGCCACCTGTTGGGTTATTTACACCAAAAACGAATCAGCACCATTTTATATCAAGGTCTAACTGAATCTAAAGTTTTATAAAATTCCGTGTATTAGTTCTTGAGATAGAACGGCCACAAAATTCTTGTCACATTACATACAGATAGACACGCAGACAGATGCACAGACAGACATTTTCTAAAAACAGTCAAATTGTATTCAGGACCTTCTAAAACGTAGTATTAATCCGTCGAAATCCGGATGTCGAAAATATCATAAATCCAATACTCTCTTCTTGTAAAGATTTAGATGATTTGTTTCTGATTTATGAGAAGGGTTTTCAAAATTAAGGTAACCTTGTGAAAGTTGAGCGTTATCCTATAGTTCGAAAACATTGTCCTAATCTTCAAAAAACACAGAACAACCAACATGTTTCTAAGATCCACACAAAATAACAATAAGAACAATAATTCTTTATTTATGAAATTTCTAAGTAAGGCAAATTGCAATTAATTATTATTCTTGGCAATGAAATTTTTGTTTATTTCTGTAAAAAAGAGCATTAATAAGAGCAAATATTCTACGTAGAAGAGGCACAAAATACAAAAACAATACTTTGTAAATGAAATTTCTAAGCGAAACTGAGCAACAATAATTATTATTCCCGTCACTGAACAGTTTTATTTATTTTTGGCAACGACATTGTCAGTTAGAATTAAAAAGACCTCGTTAGAAAACACAGCAGCAATATTTTATCAATGAAGCTTTTAAGTGGAACAAAACAGCAATATAATTAATAAATGACACTCTAAAAAACATGCGGGTAATCTTTATAGTATCTTCACTTCATGACAAGCGGTCTATCAAAGGTTAAATAATATCCACCCATTGACTGTTAAAAAAATTTTCAGGTTATTCTTTTCTTTTCCTACTCATCTTTTAGAACATTAAAAAAGAAACTAAAGTTACAGTTAATTCAGCTGTTGTTGACCGAAATTGGATTCTAAGAACATTTTTCGATTTAAAAATAGAAATAAAAGCGGTAGCATAAATAATATTTTTAGAAAATTGTACTGCATGTGGGAATACTAGACGTAGGATTCTCGCATGCGCAAGGATTTCATTAAATTAGCTCACGATGTTTTCGTATCTTGAAGTGATGAATTAGCAAGCAACACACAAATTAAATCCCGGCTTGACAGATTTCCAACATAAAGCAGACGATTTTTCTTCTCGTTCGCATCCTTTTAACTTTATTTTCCAAATATGCTTTCTTTTATGCGGAAGCTTCCGAATTTTTTAACTTATAATGTACCTATTCATATCATAAACGAAATAAATAATTCAAAAAGTTATGAAAGGGCTTTTTGTTGCGGTTCGCAATAAAAATAGATACATTAAGCTTATATTTCATCATATTGCTTTCTATATCGTCCAATATGATTAAAAACTATGGTCAATTTAGCTGTTATTGACTGAAATGGGATTCCAAGAACATTTTCGATTTAATGAAAGACAAATAATTTATTTAGAAAATTGTACTACGCCTGGTATTATTAGACACAGAATTTTCGCATGCGCAAAGATTTTATTTAATTAACTCACGGTGTTATCGTATCATGAAGGGATGAATTAGCTAGCAACACACAAATTAAATCCCGGCGTTTACAGATTTCCAGCATACTGCAGACGATTTCTCTTTTTGCTCGAATGCGTTTAACTTTATTTTCTTCACCATGGCGATATCCAAATCCGTTTGGACGATCTAGTGAATGGGATTTTTTTATATGCAAGAATTGCAATGCAGTATTATGTGACATTTCTATTTTTTATAACACATACAATTATTACTATTATCTTTTACTAGGGTATCAAACTCGGGCTTCCCGGGATAGAAAATATATGTGAAAACCTTTTTTCTATTTTTTTTTTTTTTTTTTTTTAATTCTAATAGATTTTTACATTTAATACTTTTATTTTTGATTGCCCCTTAACAACATCAAAGAGCATTTTTAGATGAAATATGTCAATTATATATTCAAATAAAATTTTGAAATTTATTAAAAGCGGTAATTTCGTATTGGCTTCGTGTCAGAAGTTAATTAGCCGAAGAAATCATTAAAAAGTTCGTTATCTACTGCATTTTTTTTTATTCTGATAATTTCAGCGGTTTTAAGCGTTATTTCAATTACACGTCTGTTAAATTTGTATTTTATTGATTGCTTAGTAAAGTTTTAATTTCGTTATTGAACATCAGCTGGAAACAAATGCTGAACTTTTTATATTGTTTAAAGTGCAAACGGATTAATATTTTGTAATCGTCTGCAAGCGACAGAGATAGATTTTTTAAAAATAAATCATGCTTTTAATTTAATTTAAATGCTATATTAAATGAACAAATTTCGATACAGTTTTCAAACAAATTGCATTTGAAAGTAGATATTTTTCCCGATATAACGATGTAAAAATTAAAAATGTGCGATGTTTAGAAATGAAAAGAATGCAGTAGAAAAAATCGCAAAACCGAAGTTTTATCGTCAATTGTTGCCATTTGCAAAATGACGTCAGCGTTACGCACGGACACGTTTGTCCTTTATAATATAGATAGATAGTATACTTTAGAAAGAAGAAAATGTGCAAATTTAATAAGTTTCAATTAAAACAGACACACTGAGTTAATTTTTCTCACTCAAACAAACGGATCCCCTGAAATCTCTCTATAGAAGACTTAGGCGTCCGTGGACAGCTTTTAAGAATCTTTACCTTAAAACAAAATTCCACTCATTGATTCTAAATTAGTAAAGTTTACTAATATATGGAAGTTATAAAAATTTCCTGTGCTAATGTGAAATCAGGTAATACAGATCGGATCTGAAATAAGTTTTTGAAATACATTATCAATTATAGGATATATATGAGATGTAATCTTCCCTACTGAGCGAAAAAGTCCGTGCCAGGATTCGAACCCGGGATCACTTGGCTGAAGTTGCCAATGCTATACCAACTGAGAAATTCCGGACGAATATGGCTGAACTAATTCACTCAATTAACCTTAATGATCATAGCATCTGGTCTGATATCTGAATCAGCACAATAGAATAAATCACGGTATGGTGTGAAAATATTGGTTTTGTCTATATCTAATGGCTGGTTGAACTGTTGATTATTTATTTAGTGGATACATTGCATTCGCAAGAACTGAGATCCGTACATATGAAAAAGAATTTAGAATGATAATAACTGATTTTTGATAAGAATGAATTAAAATATATGATTCCATCATACACAGGTAATGGGACCTCCAGTAAACGCTGGAAACGTGATTACACTCAGGGTCGGCTTAAGACTTAGAAGTAAGGGAAGCTCCATGTCACACAGAGTCCCCCCCCCCCCCCCCACCCTCTATTTCTCTGCCAATTATCCTTCAAAATTTTGAAATTTTACCATAAAAATTTCGAGTAAAGAATATTTTTAATATTAAACTAAAACTTTATAAAAAAATAGTTTATTATACACATAACAAATTAATTTTGTAAATGAATTTACAAATATGGAACAGGTGCAAATATTTGAACTTCAAAATATATTTTATGCTTTACAAATTTCAGGAGTTGCCAGTGTTAAGAACAATGCAGGGACAACAAATATTTGACGTAAATTTATGTTTGGCTGCAACACAAGTTTGCTTCTATTTCATAAACAGAAATTTAGTATCACCTGAATGCTAGTTACTTTCCCCTTTATTTAAATAATCTATTCTCCCTATTTTATATCATGTCTCCACTCTTTATGAATATAAACAAAATATAACTATACAGATTAAATTTTCTGTTATTTTTAGAACGTTTGAAATTAAAATGTAAAACCTAAGAAAAATGAAAATAAGTTGCATTTAATCACTGTTTTTATACCATTTATTATATAAACAGAAAAAATAATAATTCAGTATAAATGTGTCAGTAATAGTCTGAGGGAAAATTTAGTAACTATAATTTAGAATTTTTTTTTGTATTTCAGTGTGTAAGCTCGGGCTTCACGGGCCTAATCAGTAAACAGGCTCAGATTACAATAGTTAATTATGACACAATTATTCAAATTGGTAAAGAAATCATATGAGATGTAACCTTTCCAAATGAGCGAAAAAGTCCGGGGCACTGGCCCGGACTTTTTTGCTTATTGTGGAAGATTACATCTCATATGATTTCTTTACCAATTTGAATAATTGTTGGCCCGGGCTTTTTCCCACATTTGGGAAGATTACATCCCATATGATTTCTTTACCAATTTGAATAATTGTGTCAAAATTAATCTAGTATAGACCCGGACTTTTTCGCTCATTTGGGAAGATTATATCCCATATGATTTCTTTACCAATTTGAATAATTGTGTCAAAATTAATCCGGTATAGGATATATGTATAGTTTATAAAACGGCGAAATGCTTTCGAAAGAATTTGAAATGCATTCCTCTTGACCCTCCGATTAACTCGCATAATGTGTACTGAACTCAACAATGAAATGACTTATGTGCTCCCAAAACTCCTTACCATAAATCAGGCACAACTACTTTTCTAAACACGGTCCACTTTAAAAACCAAACCCTTTTTGAAAAGTATTCCGTATCCATTTCAAACACACATATCCCGGAAATTCTTTACGGACGGTAAATTTAAAGAAGCAAAAAAAAAAATGAAAAATAATAATAATAATAAAAAAAAAACAGCTCATAAAAATACAGCTACCGCTAGCCGGAGACAATGGCGAAAATGGAGAAGCGAAATCCAAGCCGAAAAAATGTCTAAGTGAGTCACGTGATCTAATATGGCGGAAGTGTCCCATTGTGTTCGCGTGCTGGTCTTCCAAGGTCGGAACACAGAGTGCAGAATTACAATGCTAGCTTTTCTCGTACAATTTTCTGTCACTTCGTAGATGGCTTGTCCACGGCTTATTAAAGTCGTGGATGTTATTAGCTCCATGACAAGCGCGGTGGCAATGACGAGAATGGAATCGTTACATGTAAAATTTCCACGAAGCGAGTATTATCTAGATAGGATAATATCGTTTGCATTTGGAACAGCAAAATCAGGAATCTAAATCGAACAAAAGTTATCCAATGTATGGAAAGCTAAGACTTCATACAATCACAATTATTAGCTGCAATTAAAGTATGCTTCTTTTAGAAAAATGTAACTTAATTTAGAATAAATTTTAATGCATTTTAAAATAATTTTAATGTATAATTAAAGTCGTCGCATAGTTTGAATATTATTAGCTCCATGTCAAGCACTGTGGCAATGACGAGAATGGAATAGCTAGATGTAAAATCAGTACGTAACGAGTATTACCTACAAGAATTAATTATATCGTCTGCTTTGGTAACAGAAAAATCAAGAATCTAAATCGAACCAATTGAATTGCTACGTGCTAAGTTATTACAAAATGAGTATTATCTAGATTAATTTAATTCTAGTTTATCTTAGTTTAATTTGAAAAAGCAAAATTTATCAATTTTTGTGAAAACGTAGACATAATTATTAGCTCCAATTAAAGTATCATTCTTTTTAGAAAAATGTAGCTTAATTTACAATCAATTTTAATGCATTATATAATAATTTTAATATCTAATTAAAGTCGTCACAGAGTTTGATTATTATCATATCCATGACAGAGTGATGGCAATTACTCTTTACATACTAAGTTAATATAAAATGAGTATTATCTCGATAGGATAATTTAATTTGTTTTTGGATTTGGAACAGAAAAATCAGGAATCTAAATCCACCAAAATTTATCCAATGTATATGGAAAACTAAGATTTTATACAATCATAATTATTAGTGGCTATTTTAATGGTTCTTTTAGAAAATGTAGCTTAATTTAGAATTAACTGTAACATATTATGCAATAATTTTAATATATATAATTAAAGTCGTCGCAGAGTTTGAATATTATTAGCTTTTTTTTTCTTTGTTTTTTACCGAAGATAAACATATTCCAAAATCTAGAACAATACATCTTGAATAGTTTTCTGCAGACGTTTCTAGAATGTTCCTTACATAAAAAAGTGGCATTTTAAAATTCTCCGCACCAATGCTGATTATTTTTCTATCGACGATAAAATTATCGACTATTTAAAATTATTTTTAAATTAATTTCCAAAATCACAATATAAAGACGGTCCCACAAACAAGGAAAATTTAATTTAAACTTTACCTTAAAATTTTTAATTTTTTACTTTCTTCTATCTTTACAAGATGTTAGTATTGGATTCATGAAAATTTTCGACGGATTTGTACGTTTTAGAAGGTTTTGAACACGATTTGACTGTTTTTAGAAAATGTCTGTCCGTGACAAAAATTTTGTGGGCGCTCTATCTCAAGAACTAATGCACGGAATTTAATAAAACTTTAGATTCAGTTAGTCCCTGATATAAATTGGTGCTGATTAGTTTTTGGTGTAAATCGCCCAACAAGTGGTGCTGCTATGGTGCATTTTTTGCGATTTCCGCAATAACTCTATCTCAAGAATTAATTCACTAATTCTCACTAAACTTCAGATTCTATTAGATCTTGACCTACATAGACTCTCATTACGTTTTGGTGTAGATATCCCAAAAGGTGGCGCTGCTATGCTACTTTTTATGATTTTCACGATAGCTATATCTCAAGAACTAATGCACAGAATTTTACCAAACTTCAGATTCTATTATACCTTGACATAAATAGATGCTGATTACGTTTTGGTGTAATTAGCCCAACAGGCTGTGCTACTATATTACCTTTTTCATGATTTCCACGATAACTATATCTCAGGAATTTCAGCAAACTTTAGATTCAGTTAGACGTTGATATAAGTTGTTTTTGTTTAGGTTTTGGTGTAAATCACCCAACAGGTAGCGCTGCTATGCTGCATTTTTCAGAATTTACACGATTTTGGCGATAGTCATATCTCAAGAACCCCGTTATGAGTCATATCTTGAGTCATATCTCAAGAATTCCGTACATTAGTTCTTGAGATAGAGCGCCCACAAAATTTTTGTCACATACAGGCAGACAGAATCATAGAGTCACAGACAGTCATTTTCTAAAAACAGTCAAATCGTGTTCAGAACCTTCTAAAATGTATAAATTCGTCAAAAATCGGAAGTCGAAAATTTTCATGAATCCAATACATTTTTCTTGTAAAGATAGAAGAAAGTAAAAATCACGGTATTAAGCTTCAAATAAACAAGGAAGCTGTAAAAAATTTCGCAAAAGTTTTTTTTTCTCTCTCTCTCTCTCTCTCTCTCTCTATCGAAGCTAAACATATTCCAAAACAAAATATCTTACATATTTTTATGCAGGCGATTTATCTTTCCAGGTTGTTTGTAATATACCTTACATAAACAAGCGAAGTTTTAAAATTCTCAACCAATACTGACTTTTTTTTTTTTTTTCAAAGAAGATAAATTATCTACCAAAAATCAAACTTTTCTCCTCCCAGGGTCCTGTTTTTGTGAAATTGTGAACAGCTTTTTTACATCATTTGTGAAAAATCTAGTCATAATTTTATGAATTTGAAATGATCATTATATCTAGGTTTTTGTTTATAACACTTCTAAGACGATATATGTTTGTACACATGAATACACATATTTTCGCTATATATGTAAATGTAACAGACAGATTTTACTTTTGAATGATTAAATTTGTAAAAGGTTCAGTTTGGCGAGGGAAAAGTTTTGTGAACAGTCTATTTTCAAGACAAAGAATGTGAAGGGTCTTGTTTTAAAGTGAAAAGTTTTGTGAAGGGTCCTGTTTTGAGATGAAAAAAATTGTAAAAGGTCCTTTAAAGGACCAAATTTCTTCCTAAACAGATCCCTGCCTACTATTATGTAAAACTACTTTAAATCATTTTTAATCCTGGAATAGAATGACTTGTCACACTTCTCATCACTTATCTTCTTTAATGGAACAAGGAGTCAAAATGACTCAATCCTTCATTCCAGGTTAAATTAATTACAAAAATCAATTTTACAAGCAAGATTTCTTTAAAAATTTGCCTTAAAATTTGCCATTAAACTGCACTTTTTGATACTGAAGTACTACTTATCCCTTCTGTACTACATATCTTTTTACTACGTATCCCAAAACAATAGCTCTTGCATGCGTTTTTGATGACGATTTATCTTTCTGGAATGTTTGTATGGATTTTACATAAATAAGGAAATTTTTTTAATCCTCCACCAATTTTTTCTATCGAAGATAAAACTATCTACTATTAGTTAAACTAAATGAAATAATTTGTAAATTCATTATAAAAATCTAACTATAAATACTTCATACAAACAAGGAAGTTGTGAGAAATTTTGATAATGCTAAGATTTTTTTTTCCTTTTGCTACTAAATCTAAACATGTTCCCAAACAGTAAATCCGGCATATTTTTTGTCTTTCTGATTTGTTTGTATAAATCTGACACAAACAAGAATTTTTTTTTAATTTTCAACAAATGCCGATTTTTCTTTCTTTCTTTATTTATTTTTAATCGATGATAAAAACTATCCGCAATTAGTTTAACCGATTTTAAATCATTAAGTAAATCACGAAAATCGCAGTTTAAAGACTTTACAGAAACAAGAAAGATTTCCTTTAAAAATTCCCCTTAAATTGTCCTTCCTTTCTACCTTAAATATTCCAAAACAATAGATCTTGCATTTTTTTTCCCTCAGATGATTTAACTTTCTGAAATGTTTGTATAAATTTTACATAAACAGGGTAAAATTTTAAATTCTCTACCATTGTTTACTTTTCTTTATATCGATGTCAAAACTATTTACTATTTAAGTTATTTTATAACATTTAAATCTTGATTTCTTTTTCTTAGATTTTTGTACAAATCTTACATAAACAAGGATATTTTTAATTTCTCCACCAATGTTGATATTTTCTCTATCGATGTTAAAGCTATCTAACTGTTAGTTTAAGCTATTTTATATCATCTTTAAATTAATTATAAAAATATCGTGATATAAAACTTCACACAAGCAAAATAAGACGTAAAAATGTTTACTAAAGCTAAACTTTTCTTTTTTCTGATTAAACTAAATCTATTTCAAAACAGTAGGTCATATTTATTGTCTTCGGGCGATTTTTTTTAGTTTAAAATTTTCCATCAATGTTGATTTAATATTTTATTTTATGCCGATGCCAAAACTATCTACTTTAGTTTAATTTGTTCTACATTATTTTCAAATTAATTACAAAAAGTCGTAGAATGAAACCTTCATGCAAATAGAAGAAAATGTATTTTCAAAAAAGCTAAAATTTCCTATTTTTGTACCGAAGTTAAATGCATTCCAAAACAATAGGTCTTGAGTATTTTTCTGCAGACGATTTATTTTTCAAGAATGTACATAGATTTTATATAAAAAGGGGAAATTTTTAATTTCTCCATCAATGCGAATTATTTTTTCTTCTGATGCTGAATCTGTCTACTAATAGTTCAATCTATTTCAAATCATTTTTAAATTAATTTTAAAATCTTTGTTTTAAAAACAAACAAAAGATGAAAAAATTTTCATAAATCTAAAACCTGTACTTTTTTCTACCGGGACCAAACGCATTACAAAAAAGTACGTCTAGCACATTTTTCTACAGACGATTTATTTTTCTGAAATGTTTGTTTAGATCTTACATAAGGAAAATTTTTAAATTCTTCTTCATAGCTGATTTTTTATATCACTGTAAAAACAGTCTACTATTGGTTTAAATTGAAAAAAAAAAGTTTAATTCATTACAAAAACTTCACACAAAATAAATAAAAAATGATGTAAAAATGTCTCTAAAGATAAAATTTCCTTTTTTTTTCTATATTGAAACTAATAGTATTTCAAAACATTAGGCCTTGCATACTTTTCTGTAGACCATTTATTTTTCTGGAATGTTTGTATAGATATTACATAAGCAAGGACAAAATTTTTAATTCTCCCCCAAAGCTGTTTTTTTTTTAACATACAGTGTCTCACAAAAGTGATGGGACACTTGTGCTTTATAAAAAGAAACTGCAATAAAATAAATAAACAAACATGTGCAAAAATTTTTTGGGTGTGTTTCATATTTAAAGTTAGTAACAATTATTACATAACATACATTTTGTCAAAATATTAAAATATTAATTTAGTAAAAATACAATTGTTCAGAACGGAGCAAAAAATGGCTCACATAAGTGATGGGACACTTACTTTTCCATCAAATATTTATCCAAAAATTTTACTTTTTAAAAGGTTTTAATATTTTGTTGGATTTACTTTTACTTTTAAAACATGATTTAATCTTTTTGGGATGGATTAGACTAATTTTTTTGTGATTTCTGGAGTGATTTTACCCCATTCTTCTTAAAGCACCGATTTTAGTTGTTATTTTGAAGAAATGGTGTGTTTGCGAATTCTTGATTCCAATTCTTGCCAAATATTCTCTATGGGATTAAAGTCTGGAGATTTTGGTGGTGTTTTTATTATTTCAGGACAGTTATATAGCAGCCAGAGTCTAACGTTCAGAGCAGTGTGCTTGGGGTCATTGTCCTGGTAGAATTGAAAATCGTTATGAAGGTTCAATTTTCGTGCTGAAGATTTCAAATTTTGCTTTAAAATATCAATATACTTGTACTGATCCATTATACTGTCAATAAAAACAAGATTACCAACTCCAGCGGACGACATACACCCCCATACCATAACTCCTCCTCCACCATGTGTTACTGTTGGTACCAAGTTCTGTTTGCGAAATTCTTCCCTGGGTTTTCTCCACACCAAGATTCTACCGTCAGAACCAAATATATTAAATTTACTCTCATCAGCAAATATAACTTTATTCCAGTAATCAGAATTCTTATTTATGTTGGATTTTGCGAAAGCTAGTCTGAGTTTTCTATTCTTTTCACTTACGAAGAATGTTTTCCTGGCTACTCTACCGTGATATCCAGCAGATCGAATTACCCTTCTAATAGTCTCAGGATTAACAATTATTCCATATAATGCTTGTAACTCAGCAGCAACTTTTGAAGCACTAATTCTTGGATTTTTTTTAATATTTCGAACGATAATTCGCTTTATTCCATTGGATAGCTTTGATGGTCAGCCAGGTCTTCTTTTATCCTGAATCATATGATTCCTTTTATATCGTTTAATGATATTGAAAACTGTTGAACGACTCAAGTTAACTGTTTCAGGAGTTTTGCTAATAGATTTTCCACGTTCAATATGCAAATTAATAACTAATTTTCGAATTTCAGGCGAAGTTTCTTTTCGTTTAGCATTCATGGCTACACAGAGCTAAAAAACACAAAAATTCCAAAACAAACTGGAGAGAAATACTGCAGACGATTTTATAAATTATTGCCAATTGCTTTTAAGTAAAAATAAAACCCCAAAAAATATTTTTATTGCTTATTTCAGACGATTTTTGTTGCATATATGATGGTGTCCCATCACTTATGTGAGCTATTTTTTGCTCCGTTCTAAACATTTGTATTTTTATTAAATTAATATTTTAATATTTTGACAAAATGTATGTTATGTAATAATCTTTACTAAATTTAAGTATGAAACACACCCACAAAAAAATGTGTACAGGTTTTTTTAATTTATTTGATTAGTTTCCTTTTGTAAAGCACAAGTGTCCCATCACTTATGTGAGACACTGTAAATTCAATAATTTAATACTAATAATTTTAAATATCATTTTAATTAATTACAAAATATCACTGCATTAAGACTTCATACAAACAAAAAGCGATGTAAAAAAAAAAAAAAAAAAAATCACCAAAGGTAAAATTTCCTATTTTTTTCCCTACTAAAGTTAAAGATATTGCAAAACAGTATGCTTTACACTTTTTTTCTGCAGATGATTTATTTTATTTAAAAACTTTGATCAACATTAATTTATATATTTTTAACTGTCAATTCTAAAACTATCTACTTTAGTTTAATTATTATTTTATTATTTTCAAACTAAGAACAGAGAACGACAGAGTTAAAGAAAAACAGAGTATAAAACTTCCCACAATAGAAGATGTAAAATATTTTCAACAAATCTAAAATTTCCTATTTTTTCTACCGAAGCTAAACGTATTCCCAAATAATAGATCTTGCATATTTTTCTGGAATGCTTGCATAAACTTTGCATAAACAGAGAAAGCTTTTAAATCCTTCACCAATGCTGATTATATTTTCTTCAGATAATAAAGCTGTCTACTATTATTTTAATCTATTTCAAACCATTAAAAAATATATTGTATAAAGACTTCACACAAAGAAAAGATATAAAATATTTCATAAAGCTACAACCTCTTTTTATCTACTGGAGTTAATTATATTTCAAAGGAAAGGTCTTTCATATTTTTTTGCAGACGATATATTTTTCTGGAATATTTGTTTAAATCTTAGATAAATAAGGAAGTTTTTTTTTTTTTTTTTAAATTCTTCAACAAAGCTGTTAGTTTTTTCTGCCGATGTCAAAACCATCTACTATTAGTTTAAATTTGTTTAAACGTTTTTTTTTTTTTTAATTAATTGCAAAACTTCACACAAATGACAGCTGTAAAAATGTCTCCAAAGCTAAAATTTCTATTTTTCTTCTACTGAAGCTAAAAGTATTCCAAAACAGTAGGTTTTGCAGACATTTCTGCAGACGATTTATTTTCCTGGAATGTTTTTAAGATTTTACATAAATGAGAAAAAAAATTAAATTCTCCACCAACGCTGTTTTTTTTTTCTATCGATGTTAATACTATCTACTGAATAACACGTAACTATTAAATTGAATAATTTTATAATAATAAGTTTGAAAAATGTTTTAAATTAACTTCAAAATAACGTTACATAAAGACTTCATACAAACAAAAGAAGATGTAAAAAAAAATCACCAAAGCTAAAATTCCCTATTTTTTTCTACCGAAGCTAAACGTATTCCAAAACAGTAGGTTTTGCATATTTTTCTGCAGACGATTTATTTTTCTAGAAACCCCAGCAAAGAAGTTCCGATGAAACAGAGAGGGTGGCAGAAGAATAAAAGGGCGGGAAGCATCGCAGAAATATATTTTCTTACAAGAAATATTTCCGTTTCCGCGATGAACGATTTTTCAACGTCAGGAGGGCTGATGTTTATTCAAAATGAAAAATCAATTTCTTTAATATCCAGAGAGCGAACCACGGCTCGAAGAAGTGTATGTATCTGTTTATATATATTTTGAGAAAAAGAGATAGGGACTGCGTGAGAAATTGAGATACTATGCGGAAAGGAGCGGGATTCTCAGATTATCTGGTTATTTGGAAACTGAGCATACGTCGAGTGGTTGAATAGAGATGAAAGGAATATGCATGAAACATTCGGTTTTATGTATTAACAATGACTGAGGCAGCTTAGTGATTAAAGTTAGCTCTACGCTTTTAATACAGATGCGGAAATGTGAAAGAATTTTATATAAACGGGAAACACGTATATGAAATATTTTTCTAGGAGAAATTGTCGTTTCCTATTGGTGGAAGGGATCTATCTAAAAATTCGTAGATTCAACAGAAGAATTACGCGGATAAACGTATAGATAAAATTTAATTTTATAGTTAAAAAATAAAAAGAAATATTGGAACGTAAGTATAAATATATGATAAATAAAATGCTTCAGTTCATAAATATCGATTTTAGTAGAAAGTATTGCAAAATTCTGATGCTGATGGAGAAATATATTCTTTGTGTTTAAAAGTAACTGCAATAATAATGACTGAGTAGCTAGGTGATTAAAGTTTGCTTTTAGAAGCGATGCGAAAAGATGAAAGAATTTTATGGAAACGTGAAACATATGAATATGAATTATTTTTAGGAGAAAATCTTGCATCTTAGTTTTTGAAGAATAGTGAGATCTGACTAAAAATCTTTACATTAAGTTGCAAATTTACGTGGAGAAACGTATAGATAATATTTTATTTCATAGTTAAAATAATTCTCAAAACATAACTAGAAATGTATGGTATATAGTTTTTTTTTTCAGATCTAAACTATCAATTTTATTAAAACGCACCCATTTTGCAAGTACAATCGGACCTCTATATAACGAAGTCGCTAAATCCAGCAAAAAAGTTCCTTATATGGAATATTCCTTAAACAAAGATTCACCAATTAAAACGGTTTAAACTACATAAATACAAATGTCCAATTAATAAACACTAAATATCATATGAAAAAGAAATTAATTACGGTTTTTGTAAATTATATCCATTTGTTTTAGTTATTTTAGTCTTTTAAACTAATAACAGTAATAATAATAAGACGATATTACTGTTCAGAAATACACTGTATTTTTAGTTTAAGAAAATAGTTTTACATTTAAAATTAATGAATTAATTTATTATTATGTTATCGTGTGTGTAAAATGTGTGAAAAGAAAGGATTAAGTTTGAAAAGTATAGAAATATTTTGAGAAATAGGTAATAAACAATGTTCGATCGCAAGAAAATGTTTGTTAAATAGAGAATGCACGTCGCTATTTGGAGTTATTTTAGATGGAAATTCGTAAAATGTTTTTCACTCTATGGGAAAGTTCGTAAAAATAGAGAAATTCGAAAAATAGACGTTCGTAAAATAGAGGAATTCGAAAAATAGAGATTCGTAAAATAGAGAAATTCGAAAAATAGAGGTTCGTTAAATAGAGGTCCGACTGTATGTTAAAGATCCTTGTCGCGAGAACCGTACAGATTTTCGTAAAAACCAGCCAACGATTATGTATTTAATCCATTTTTGAACCACTTTCAAACACTTTTGTGACCGATTCTATAAGTAAAATCACCAAGGAAATGTCGCAAAAACAAATATTGCGGCGATATAAGCAAGCATGAGTGGCGTAGAGGTAACGTCTCCAGTTTCAAAACGGGTGGTACAGTGTTAGAACCCAGCCTGTTAGGGAAATTGAATGGAGTCTCTCCAGATTTTGTTTTAAATTTAAAACATCTACCAGAATTTTTAAAATGTAATCTTTGCTGTATCTAATCACGGAATGTCTGTCATTAAATAAAGAAAAACTCACTGTGGAAAAACTATGTTGAATATCTTGAATAATAAAAAAAAAACTTGCGCCTAATTCGTAACACGGTTGGCCAAAAATATGTTAAAATTTTGAACAGAAATACAGGTTCAGTTCTAGTCAGACGCTTTACATTTTTATTAATTCTGGGACACCATGTATTATATACAGATGAAAATTTTTTCTAATAAATGGCTGTCGCAGATTTTCGGAAAAATTTCTGCTTCAAAGCATACAGTGGTAATGAAGTAAAATTCAATGTAAAATCTTACCGAGTTATTTTAGGATAAAGTTCTTCGAGTGATAAATCTTACCTAAAAAGAAAAAGAAAAGAAGAATATTTAGAAATTTTATACGTTACATGTATTTTAAAACTAAATATAAAAGTAAAAATACTTTACAAAAATCTCCACTTTCTTATAAGCATTCAATTTTTATCTTAAAAATCACGCCTAAATTCCCGCCTAAATTCGCGTTGTCCAGAAAATTTCTGTTACAGTACGATAATTTGCCGTGGACCTCGATTATGGAAACTTTACCTCATTGATTTACGCTTGGTGGAAAGCGCGAATTAAGGAATTTGTATATAAAAAAAAATATATATATATTGTTGCGTTTTTACTATGTCAACATTAATTTTTGCTCGGTTTCTTTTTTAAGATATGGCAACAGGAAAGAAAACAAAGCATCATTTAAACTATCTATTCAGGATTTCTAAATTGTTTTCTCAACGTAAATCAAAATTTAAATAATATTAAACAAATAAATATTAATTAATAAATATATTAATTAATAATAGCGCATTAAAAATATATTACACTCTTTATTATTTTTATTTATGTTTTCTTTTCTACTTTTTAATGTTTAAAATAGTTCATTGTTGCAGTTTCACAGCGGCAATTAGAATACTTTATCAAATGTGATTTGGAGTATATTTAATTCCATTGCTTTACTCGTATAAAGTTGTAACCATAAACAATATTTAGAGATTTATCCCCTCCGCCCGGCGAACGGAAAAATGTATTAAAATTAATATATTAATTTATATTTAATAAAATAAAATAAATAAATATTTGAACTCTAAAAATATTAAAATATTGCACTATAATCGGAAATTAAAATTTAATTTAATACGTTAACAATATTTAATTAATCATCCCTTATTTTTTTTAAAAATAGTAACTTTTATTAAATTATTTAATTTAAATCAAGAAAATAGTGGAACATGAATAATTTAATCAATAAAATTAAGCTTACTCCCTCCCCCCCCCCCTCCAAAAAAAAAGAAAAGAAAAAGAAAAAACAAACAAACAAAGGAACATAATTTGCGAAAGAAAGTTAATATCATTTGTAAAAAGCATCGGAAACCGGATCATTTTCATATAATCCCTTCTTTCTGTTTAAATACTTCTCTTTTAAAAACTCTTTAATCTCAACTGAAATCCCACTGTTCTCGGATACGTAACAATATCTCAAACATCCACTCTTAGAACAAAGGAACTGCATTTTAGAGATACGAACATAAGAATCTGCTAAAAAAAACATTCTTTCCTCGCCAAAGGAAACGCGCAGAATATTTGCGGTACGTGATGTTACCTTTCCAGCCCGCTTTTTCTTTACATACATACATGCATTTTACATACATATACATTACATCTTACATACATACTTACATCCATCTTACATTTACTTCAATCTTATAACATCCATACACATTTCAAAACAACTTTGATTTCATACAATACTTATAACAACCCTTGTTTAAACAACTGGATTAAAATGGCTAGTGAGGAATCTTCCATCATCATAATCCATAATACAGCAATCGCACAAACTTTTTCCATGAACAGAGTATATGTAATTAAGTAAAACAGCGTTTTTTCGGCAACTGAAAGCAGCAAGCAACTCTGTCCCTAAAACATCGTGGGAGGGGGGTGCGGGGTAGAAAAAACTTATTTTCTCAAAAAAAAACAAAAAAAAAAAAAACATTTAATTTAATATTCTAACAAGATTTAATTCGTCATCCTTTATTTTTTTTTAAATATTCGATTTTATTACATTATTTCATTTAAATCAAGAAAATAGTGAAACACGAATAATTTAATCAATAAAATTAAGCTTTCTTCCTCCCTCCAAAAAAACAAACACAAAACATCATTTGCAAAAGAAAGTCAATATCATTTGTAAAGAACATCGGAAACCGGATCATTTTCATATAATCCCTTCTTTCTGTTTAAATACTTCTCTTTTAAAAACTCTTTAATCTCCACTGAAATCCCACTGTTCTCGGATACGTAACAATATCTCAAACATTCACTCTTAGAACAAAGGAACTGCATTTCAGAGATACGAACATAAGAATCTGCTGGAAAAAAAAAAAACATTTCTTGCTCGCCAAAGCAAACGCGCAGACGATTTATGGTATGTGATGTTCCTCTCTACTCCCCCTTCTCTTTCGACTGGAAAATAATCCATCAATCTGTTTATCGCTAAAAAAGCCAATTTGGCTATAATAAGTAAATAGATGATTCTTTTTCCCTATAAAATTCCGATAAGTTTAATCCCATAAAAAAATTCGTCTGCGTATAAGAATATCTCTGAACGTTCCACCCTCCCTGTTGCCAGCAAGTCCTTTTAATCTTATAATAAATATCGCAGATGAATTGGTAGTCAGTGTAATAAGGAGATTTGAGCTATAAATAAGTAATTATCCCAAAATCTTGCGACAAAGAAGTAGCAAGCAGCGCGTGTAATAATGACGAGGGGGGAGAAGGGATTTTCTGAAAAGGGGTTGTAAAAATCAAAGCGTGGGATTTAGGAGAATTGAAATACCAAACTGGCCATTTTGTGCAGACGCTGAGATTATATGATACCGATAAAATAAACATTCAGATAAATAAACAAATTAATAAATATACTTGAGTATATGTTTTTTTAAAGTTGATTCTAAAGATTTATTTGTGTACGGCTTTAATTTCAGAATGAAATAAATGAAATGTATATGAAAGTTACATGCATTTGATACAGTCACGATACAGTAATTTCATTTTTATAACAATGAATTTTTTTTTTGCTTAACATGTCGGCAGTTTCGACGTGAAATCTCTTCGTACGTACTGAGATTAGATCACATGATTTAACTGATGCAATCAGTTTGACTTTAAACCAAGGCCATCTAAAGGAATTCGCTAATCTATCTACAGTGTCTCACATAAGTGATGGGACACTTGTGCTTTACAAAAGGAAACTAATCAAATAAATTAAAAAAACATGTACACATTTTTTTGTGGGTGTGTTTCATACTTAAATTTAGTAAAGATTATTGCATAACATACATTTTGTCAAAATATTAAAATATTAATTTAATAAAAATACAAATGTTTAGAACGGAGCAAAAAATAGCTCACATAAGTGATGGGACACCATTATATATGCAACAAAAATCGTCTGAAATAAGCAATAAAAATATTTTTTGGGGTTTTATTTTTACTTAAAAGCAATTGGCAATAACTTATAAAATCGTCTGCAGTATTTCTCTCCAGTTTGTTTTGGAATTTTTGTGTTTTTTAGCTCTGTGTAGCCATGAATGCTAAACGAAAAGAAACTTCGCCTGAAATTCGAAAATTAGTTATTAATTTGCATATTGAACGTGGAAAATCTATTAGAAAAACTGCTGAAGCAGTTAACTTGAGTCGTTCAACAGTTTTCAATATCATTAAACGATATAAAAAGAATCATATGATTCAGGATAAAAGAAGACCTGGCCGACCATCAAAGCTATCCAATGGAATAAAGTGAATTATCGTTCGAAATATTAAAAAAAATCCAAGAATTAGTGCTTCAAAAGTTGCTGCTGATTTACAAGCATTATATGGAATAATTGTTAATCCTGAGACTATTAGAAGGGTAATTCGATCTGCTGGATATCACGGTAGAGTAGCCAGGAAAAAATTCTTCGTAAGTGAAAAGAATAGAAAACTCAGACTAGCTTTCGCAAAATCCAACATAAATAAGAATTCTGATTACTGGAATAAAGTTATATTTGCTGATGAGAGTAAATTTAATATATTTGGTTTTGACGGTAGAATCTTGGTGTGGAGAAAACCCAGGGAAGAATTTCGCAAACAGAACTTGGTACCAACAGTAAAACATGGTGGAGGAGGAGTTATGGTATGGGGGTGTATGTCGTCCGCTAGAGTTGGTAATCTTGTTTTTATTGACAGTATAATGGATCAGTACAAGTATATTGATATTTTAAAGCAAAATTTGAAATCTTCAGCACGAAAATTGAACCTTCATAACGATTTTAAATTCTACCAGGACAATGACCCCAAGCACACTGCTCTGAACGTTAGACTCTGGCTGCTATATAACTGTCCTGAAATAATAAAAACACCACCACAATCTCCAGACTTAAATCCCATAGAGAATATTTGGCAAGAATTGGAATCAAGAATTCGCAAACACACCATTTCTTCAAAACAACAACTAAAATCGGTGCTTCAAGAAGAATGGGGTAAAATCACTCCAGAAATCACAAAAAAATTAGTCGAATCCATCCCAAAAAGATTAAATCATGTTTTAAAAGTAAAAGTAAATCCAACAAAATATTAAAACCTTTTAAAAAGTAAAATTTTTGGATAAATATTTGATGGAAAAGTAAGTGTCCCATCACTTATGTGAGCCATTTTTTGCTCCGTTCTGAACAATTGTATTTTTACTAAATTAATATTTTAATATTTTGACAAAATGTATGTTATGTAATAATTGTTACTAACTTTAAATATGAAACACACCCAAAAAATTTTTGCACATGTTTGTTTATTTATTTTATTGCAGTTTCTTTTTATAAAGCACAAGTGTCCCATCACTTTTGTGAGACACTGTATATATTTCTTTTACGTGGCGCGAAAATAAGGCTGAATTTATAGCTTGTCATTTGGCAACAACCGTAGTTTCTAGAGCGGCAATTCTAAGTGGTTAATTTTACGGTCACATGATCCAATCAGTAAATCAAAATATCTATCTATATATTTCTTTTACGTGGCGCGAAAATAAGGCTGAATTTATAGCTTGTCATTTGGCAACAACTGTAGTTTCTAAAACGAGGATTCTAAGTGGTTCGTTTTACGGTCACATGATCCAATCAGTAAATCAAAATACAGATCAGGATCTCTGTTTAAACACAGCATGATTTTTCGGCCCACATAGCTGTTTTCGGGTGATGCCTTTCATTGGTTCGTTTTACGATCACGTCATGCGTTCAGCAAATCAGCTTTTTCATCAAGTGTTTCAACACATCAGATAACGTGTTACGTCTGAGAGATACTGTACTTTTCACGTCGAATGAACTTAGACGATGATTGTTGATTTATATTGAACTATCTTACTATCACGTAGGGTTTTTTAAAAATTAATTTAAGCCGTGCTGTACAATATTATAGACGCAATGAGTTTGAAATTAATTGTAATTTTTTTCATAATTTTAAAATGATTTATTTCCATTAGTAGCACAAACTAAATGCATTTTAATTGTGTTTTCAACAAAGTTTTTCATTACTTTTTTATACATAAAAAAATAAAATGTTAATTTCATATGTTAAAATTATTTATGCTAGCACTCCTAGAGTTGATTCAAATAGTGGCGAGCGAGCGACGCAAACTGGGTTCGCGTAGCGGTCCCAATGTGAATTGCGTTGCAATTCTGGGAGGTTGGCAAGCATTAGAGAGCAGGGGGCTTAGTTAGATATAATGCGCGCAATACACATTACTTATATTATTAAAAAGTCTTTGTTTGTGCGGGTGTAATATTCAGGACAATCTGTCGCGCACACGCAAGCACATTAGAAAAAATCATTAAAAAAATAATTAAAATCGTATTATATGACTTCCAAATAATGATTATTGAAAGGAGGGGGAAAATTTACTATAAGGCCACAAAAATTAAAATAAGATGGTTAATTAGAATTAAAGATTTTATTCAATTCTCCATGATTCACCTAGGTTCATGGGAGGTAAAACCATATCTTAAATGTTGCCATGGCCATAGAAATGAAATTTTGCACAATGATAAATCTCGGGATATATGCAAGTAATAATAAGCAAGTACTCGAAATCAACACCCTTCCCACACCCCACACACACACATGTACTCTCTTATATGGCGCTGACCATACCTAAGAGCGTTTCAAACGCACAAAATCTTGTTCAATGGTAAATTTTAAATCTTCATTTTTATACAGGGCAAAACGTATCTTGTTTGCTAGTATATAATAAAACAATTAACTTTCCTTAGTCTGCTGTTACCCAAATGCATTTTTGATAATAATTATTCTTCATACGCAATTAATTGCAATTTCTTAACAATATATACATATATTAATAACTTACGGCATTTTGTTCGATGGTAAATTCTAAACCTTCAAGGTTATCCATAGCAACATCGGGCATGTGTGCTAGTATATAATAAAACAAATAACTTTCGTTACTCTGATATTGGTCAAATGCATTTTAAATAATAATTACTCTTCATACGTCATTAATTGCAATTCCTTAACAATATATATTTTTAAATAACGTACGAAATTTTGTTCGACGGTAAATTCTAAACCTTCAAGATTATCCTGGGTAACACCGGAAATGTGTGCTAGTATATAATAAAACAATAATCTTTCCCTAGTCTGATACTGTCAAATGCATTTTAGATAATAATTACTCTTCATAAGCCAATAGATACAATTCCTTAACAACATTTTTTTTTTTTTTTTTTTTTTTGAAATAACACTTGAAATTTTGTTCTATGATAAAGTGTAAACTTTCAAGGGTATCCATAGTAACACCGGGCATGTGTGCTAGTATATAATAAAACAAATTACTTTCGTTACTCTGATATTAGTCAAATGCATTTTAGATAATAATTACTCTTCATACGCTATTAACTGTCTTTTTAAAATTTTATTATTATTTCTTTTTTTTTTTTTTCAAATAAAATACCATTTTTTTTTTTTTTTTTTTTTTTTTTGGTAAATAAAAAACAATGCATTTCTAAGGATTGTAGCATCAAGGTCACACGAATTATGAGCTGCAGAATGCTTTTTGTATTTCATATTGTTTTAATGGAATAGATATTAAAAATAATCTCATGTTCAGCTGGAAATGAATTCAGAGCAGGGAATTGACATATTTGTTTCATTTTTATCTCAAACGGCATCGTGTTTAATGAAATGATAGAACATTTGATCTAGAAGTAAAACGGAGATTTATTTTCTTTTAATAATCAAAGAGCTATTATGTTTTAAAAGGTTATCTTCCCGGTTCAGTGTTATCTGCACGCTTGATTAATGGGTTATTGTTTCAAATTATCATGTGATTAGAGAAAGACGGCTCATATTTAAACCCATTCGTCAAATTTCGTTTATTCATCCGTGTTTAAGGATATCATAACTTTTGTTTGTTTTTTTGAATAATGCCTTTATAATGAAAACTTAGGAGGATTTTCTGACAAACTACTATTGCAGATCAGACACTGTTAAAAAATATCTATTGAAAAAAGAAAACTTGTAATTGTATTCGTAAGTTGTAGTAATTCGTAACCACAGTTGCATTTCCTTTTCAAAATTTTGGAAATTCAAACACAAACTCCAATTGGAGTAAAAAATAATTTGACTTAAAAGTTTCAGACAGCTGCATAAAATGAAATAAATAATAGTTTTAATGTAGTCGCAATATAAATTAAATTTTTATAGAATTTATGGTACTTTCGTATTATCCGGGCCAGGTCAGATACAACTCCTCCAAGCATGGCGTCAATTATAATAATTACAGTAACCCTTATTTTTTTTGACAGCCACATAGTTTATTTGTTTATTATAGTTTATAGTTTTTTTTTTTCATTATAATTTATAGTTTTTTTCATTATAATTTATAGTTTTTTTCATTATAATTTATAGTTTTTTTCATTATAATTTATAGTTTTTATTATAGTTTTTTGTTATTTATTTATTATTATTGCTCATTTATTATATTTTATCTATTTAATATTATCAACTGGACGAAAAATGTCCGGGCCAGGATTCGAACCTGGGATCGCTTGGCTGAAGCCGCCACGCTCTACCACTGAGCTATCCCAGTCGAATCTGGAGGGCATAATTCATCCAGTTAACCTTATTGATCAAAGCATCTGGTCTGATATTTTAATCAGCTCAACAGAAAAAATCGCAGGTAATGGAACTCCAGTAAACGCTGGATACGTGAATACACTAGATTATTTTTTAACACAATTTTTTTTTCTTTTTTTTTTTTTTTTCAAATTGGTAAAGTAATCAAACAAGTTGTAAATTTCCAACTGGACGAAAAATGTCCGGGCCAGGATTCGAACCTGGGATCGCTTGGCTGAAGCCGCCACGCTCTACCACTGAGCTATCCCGGTCGAATCTGGAGGATGATTACTTTACCAATTTGAAAAATTGTGTTAAAAAATAATCTAGTATTTAATATTAATTAATCATTTTTAACAATGTTATGTATTTAATAATGTTAAATTACTGTTTGGAAAACGATTGGCAACAATACACGAGATTGGCAATTGACAACCATTTTTAACGATATATCTCATGGTCCAGATAGTACATTAATACCAAATTTATGAACATGAAAAAAATATTTTATTATATGAATTTAATATGCGAAGTAAAGGCCAAAATTAAAGAAAAGATCTGTCTGATTGAACGACAAATATAAAAGGAAAATACATCATACAGAAAGTATAAAAAGAGCGAATTATATTTGTTATTTGAAATGTATTTGAAATTAATAATAATAATTTAAACTTTCTTTTATTTCAATATGAAAAGAAATGCTTTAGGCTTTGACTTTGCAAGAAGTACTCATATTGATTTTTTGTAAGTACTTTGCCAACGGCCAAAGCCTGTAATTGAAAAGCAAATTTTCATCGAAATTATTTTAAAATGCTCGAAGAAAATGTTATGAAAATGCTCTTGTAGCCACAATAAGTAGAAAATTTAAAATTTATAACTGACATACAGAAGTGTGTAGAAAACAACTGTGGGAATTGTTCTTCCAGAATTCACAAAATTAATTCATATTGTATTTGAATCAATATTTTTGAATTAATTTTAGTTTATTTAAGTTAGTTTGAAAATTTCATCAAAATTATTTTTAAACAAACAACAAAAATGTTATATACAAGTGTTTTTAAAGCCGCAGTAAGTAGGAAATTCAAAATTTATAACTGACAATATAGATACAGGTAGTAAACAATTGTGGGAATTAGTTTTACAAAACTGAATAATTTATTACAAAATTAATTCATATCTTATTAAAATCAAATTATTTAAATTAATTTCAATTTATTTGAATTAATTTGAAATTTTCATCAGAATTGTATTAAAACGCACAAAGAAAATGTTATAAAAATGCTCTTGCAGCCGCGATAAGTAGAAAATTTAAAATTTATAACCGACATACAGAAATGTGTCGAAAACAACCCTGGGAATTGTTTTTACAGAACTGAACATTTTGCGAACAAAATTAAATTATATTTTATTTCAATCAAATTACTTTAATTAATTTCAATTTATTTGTATTAATTTGAATTTTTCATCAAAATTATTTTTAAATAAACAAAGAAAAAGCTATAAAAATGTTCTTACAGCCACAGTTAGTAGAAATTAACTGACATGACATACAGAAGTGCGTCGAAATCAACTGTGGGAATTGTTTTTCCAGAATTCGCAAAATTAATTTATATTGTATTTGAATCAAAATATCTGAATTAATTTGAAATTTTCATCGAAATAATTTTTAAATAAACAACGAAAATGTAATACAAATGTTCTTATAGCCGCAGTAAGTAGAAAATTCAAAAAACAATTGTGAGTATTGTTTTTACAGAACTGAACACTTTGACACGAAATTAATTCATATTTTATATGAATGAAATTATTTGAATTAATTTCAATTTATTTGTATTAATTTGAAATTTTCATCAAAATTGTATTAAAATGCACAAAGAAAATATTATAAAAATGTTCTTATAGCCCTAATAAGTAGAAATTTATAACTGACATACAAACAAGAAATTAGTCAACAACGATTGTGGTCATTAGTCAATTGTAGAAAACAATTGTGGGAATTGGTTTTACAGAACTGACAAATTTATTACAAAATTAATTCATATTTTATTTGAAACAAATAATTTGAATTAATTTCAATTTATTTGAATTATTTTCTATTAATTTGAATTATTTTGAGCTTTTCATCAAAATTGTATTAAAATGTAGAATTTATATATATATATATATATAAACATACAGGGAAACTTTTCGTTCATTTGAATAAAAATTCCTATATTTGCTTGAACTTGAACACGCCTAATTTCATGCCTGCAATTCATGCCCCCCTCTCCCCCCCCAAACACTCGCAAAAAAAAAGTTGGAATACATTAATTTGTCTTGGACACCGAACTCGATTATTAAGAATTCACTGCTTTTTTTACTGCTGTTAGAATGCGCGAGCAAGTGAATGTATTAAAAAATATACAATTTTTGCTCTTGCTCTTGCTGTTTCCTTTTTAGATATGATCAACAGCAAAGAAAAACATCAAACATTATTTAAACTGTCATTTTAATATTTCTAAATTGATTTCTCAGCGCATAACAGTAATTTAATTAATATTATACTAGTAATTGATTAAAGCGTATGTTTTTTTTAAATATTATACTCTTTATTTTTTATTTATATTTTATTTTCTACTTTTCAGCGTTTAAAATGTTTCAATGCTGCAATTTCATAGCCATTTGGCAAATTTTGGCGAGTGTGCTTTGCCGCATTATTAAATACATTCTTGTTGTAACTCCTTGTATACAATTGTAACCCTCAAGCATATTTGGCGATTTATCATCTTTGGCGAGATAACGGGAAAATGCCTTAAAATTAAGGATTTAATTTAAAATTAAGTTATAAAATTATTAAAATGTTGTATTGTCGTTGGAAACACACCTGTGTACTTAATTATTATAATTCTAGCCTATCAAGAAGTGAGTGAAAAAAAATCTATCACGTGATTACAAAATTCTATCATTACACATAAAAAAAAAAAACCAAGTTGAGTTAAATAAAAAAGTGTAAGAATAAGTATATTTTGTTTGTTTTTAAGAACCAATTTTTAACAGTGATTGTTTTAAAAAAATAATATTCGTCTGCACCAAAATCCATCTTGTAAAAATAATGTTTAACTCTTATAGATTTAAAGTTACTATATCAAACCTTGATTATGCCTGATTTTCAAGATAGAGCTTTTTAAGAACCAAATTTTAACGGTAATTGTTTTTAAAAAAAATAATATTCGTCTGTACCAAAATCCATGTTGTAAAAATAATGTTTAACTCTTATAGATTTCAAGTTACTATATCAAACCTTGACTATGCCTGATTTTCAAGATAGAGCTTTTTAAGAACCAAATTTTAAGAGTGATTGTTAAAAAAAAAAGAACACTCGTCTGCACCAAAATCCTCCTTGTAAAAATAACGGTTGACTCTTATAGTTTTCATGTTACTATATGAAACTGTAACTACGCAGGATTTTCAAGATAGAGCTTTTTAAGAACCAATTTTTAACAGTTATTGTTAAAATAATAATAGTAGTCGTCTGCACCAAAATTCACCTTGTAAAAATAATGTGTAACTCTTATAGATTTCACGTTACTGTATCAAACCTTGACTATGCCTGATTTTCAAGATCGAGCTTTTTAAGAACGAATTTTTAACAGTGATTATTTAAAAAAATAACACTGATCTGCACTAAAATTCTCTTTGTAAGAATAATGGTTGACCGTTCTCGGTTTCATGTTGCTATATGAAACTATGAGTACGCGTGATTTTCAAGATAGAGCTTTTTAAGAACCAATTTTTAACAGTGATTGTTTAAAAAAATAACGCTCGTCTGCACCAAAATTCTTCTTGTAAAATTAGTTGTTGACTCTTATAGATTTCACGCTATATCAAACTATGACTACGCGTGATTGCAAAGATACAGCTTTTTAAGAACCAATTTTTAACAATGATTGTCTTGAAAACACACACACACACACACACACTTATGCTTGCACAAAAATCCTCCTTATAAAATGAGGTTTCTTTCATATAGATTCCACGTTATTATACCAAAATATGGCAATGATATTACTGTATCCCGTACCACTTTTCAGGTGGGAGGACTTGCTTTCCAAGTTAACATTTTATACGAAAATTGCGTAAAGAGTAAAATGTACATAAAAAATATGCGTACATAAAAAAATGTGTACATAATTTTTATAATTCTAGCATATCAGGACGTGAGTTTAAAATCGATTACAAAATTCCATTTTTACATACAAAAACCAAGTTTAGTTAAATAAATGACTGAAAGAATTACATTCAACTTTCCTGTTCCCAATTACTTTTCCCAGTCACCTTTCCTATTACCATTATTAAAATCTGATACTTCACTCAGAATTAATTAACTGAAATTTTGCAGCAATTAAAATTGGAAAGTTCTTTTGACTTTCACTGTTGAAAACAAAACATTGTTGCCAACAATGACCAAACATGTCGACTGTTCCCAACACTGACAAATTCTGGTGATAAGGGAGAGGAGACAGGAGGTAACCAGGGATGAAGAACGGATGGGGGGAAAGTTTTGGAGGGGCATTGTAGTGAAAGCTCCTGATATCGACTTTAGCTCAATTGTATCAGTGGTTTCCATAGTGACCCAGCCAGGGAGAGAGAAGGGGGGTGAGGAGCGATTTTCAGAGAAGGGGTAATTCACTCAGCGTTATTTTCAATGAAAGAAAAATAAGAAAACACAACAGTTTTTGAAATTATCAAATTTCTCCTGCGCCGCACCGTTAATGAACGTTTTCCATGTTTCACGCTATAACGGATGCTTCGGCTGTAACGAGAAATGAATAGAGATGATTATGATGTCATTATAGAAGGGGGAAATAATTATAGTTGTCTACAAAAATGTAAGCGACTTATAATTTATTAGAAAACTGACAAAAGAAAAAATATATAGAGAGATATATACATTCTGTATATATGCATATAATTGGAGGGACATCCAAAACATTATACAAGCTATCTGTTTTAAAGATTTTTTTTTTCTTCAGATTAAAACAGTTTAGAAAATTAACTAATACTGAAGTCATAGGTTTATAGTTTAGAAATGATATTTATTTTGCTCTCATAGTGGCAGCTTCTATTGCATTTGTAGTAGCTTGTATCTGATATCGAGCTTAGCTCAATTGTATCAGTGGTTTCCATAGTGACCCAGCCAGAGAGAGAAGGGGGGTGGGGAGTGATTTTCAGAGAAGGGGGTAATCCACTCAGCGTTATTTTCAATGAAAGAAAAATAACAGGTACAAAATAAGCTAATGATAGCATTTAAATCTAAGAAAGGTCTAAATAAATGTTCATTGTCATAACTAAACAAATCTCTCAAAATTATTTTATTCTAAAATTAAGCTTAAAAACTTGACCGTAAATAAAAACTGCCAATAAACCAATTTTCCTTCTTTCTCTTTTTTCATATAAAAGGTTCAAAATAAGCTGTGGAAAGCATTTAAATCTTAGAAAGGTCTAAATAAATTTTCATTGTCATAACTAAACAAATCTCTCAAAATTATTTTATTCTAAAATTAAGCTTAAAACTTGACCGTAAATAAAAACTGCCAATAAACCAATTTTTCTTCTTTCCCTTTTTTCATATAAAAGGTTCAAAATAAGCTGTGGAAAGCAATTAAATCTTAGAAGGGTCTAAATAAATTTTCATTGTCATAACTAAACAAATCTCTCAAAATTATTTTATTCTAAAATTAAGCTTAAAACTCGACCGTAAATAAAAACTGCCAATAAACCAGTTTTCTTTCTTTCTCTATATTAAAATAACAGGTTCAAAATAAGCTGTGGAAAGCATTTAAATCTTAGAAGGGTCTAAATAAATTTTCCTTGTCATAACAAAACAAAACTCTCAAAATTATTTTATTCTAAAATTAAGCTTAAAAACTTGACCGTAAATAAAAACTGCCAATAAACCAATTTTCCTTCTTTCTCTTTTTTCATATAAAAGGTTCAAAATAAGCTGTGGAAAGCATTTAAATCTTAGAAAGGTCTAAATAAATTTTCATTGTCATAACTAAACAAATCTGTCAAAATTATTTTATTCTAAAATTAAGCTTAAAACTCGACCGTAAATAAAAACTGCCAATAAACCAGTTTTCTTTCTTTCTCTTTTTGAAAACAACAAGTTCAAAAAAAGCTGCGGAAAGCATTTAAATCTATGAAAACCCTTTTCGTTTTCATAACTAAACGATCTCTCATAAGTGGCATAAACACACGCGCGTACATACAAGAAATGAGCTCTCTAATATTAAAATAACAGGTTCAAAAAAAGCTGCGAAAACCATTTAAATCTATAAAATCCTTTTCGTTTTCATAATTAAATGATCTTTCACAAGTGGCATAAATGCACGCGCGTACATACAAGAAATGAGTTCTCTAATATTAAAATAACAGGTTCAAAAAAATCTGCGGAAAGGATTTAAATCTATGAAAATCCTTTTCGTTTTCATAACTAAACGATCTCTCACAAGTGCCATAAATGCACGCGCGTACATACAAGAAATGAGCTCTCTAATATTAAAATAACAGGTTCAAAAAAAGCTGCGGAAAGGATTTAAATCTATGAAAATCCTTTTCGTTTTCATAACTAAACGATCTCTCACAAGTGGCATAAATGCACGCGTGTGCATACAAGAAATGAGTTCTCTAATATTAAAATAACAGGTTCAAAAAAAAGCTGCGGAAAGGATTTAAATATATGAAAATCCTTTTCGTTTTCATAACTAAACGATCTCTCACAAGTGGGATAAATGCACGCGCGTACATACAAGAAATGAGCTCTCTAATATTAAAATAACAGGTTCAAAAAAAGCTGCGGAAAGCATTTAAATCTATGAAAATCCTTTTCGTTTTCATAACTAAACGATCTCTCATAAGTGGCATAAATGCACGCGCGTACATACAAGAAATGAGTTCTCTAATATTAAAATAACAGGTTAAAAAAAAAGCTGCGGAGGATTTAAATATATGAAAATCCTTTTCGTTTTCATAACTAAACGATCTCTCACAAGTGGGATAAATGCACGCGCGTACATACAAGAAATGAGCTCTCTAATATTAAAATAACAGGTTCAAAAAAAAGCTGCGGAAAGGATTTAAATATATGAAAATCCTTTTCGTTTTCATAACTAAACGATCTCTCACAAGTGGGATAAATGCACGCGTACATACAAGAAATGAGTTCTCTAATATTAAAATAACAGGTTCAAAAAAAAGCTGCGGAAAGGATTTAAATATATGAAAATCCTTTTCGTTTTCATAACTAAACGATCTCTCATAAGTGGCATAAATGCACGCGCGTACATACAAGAAATGAGCTCTCTAATATTAAAATAACAGGTTCAAAAAAAGCTGCGGAAAGCATTTAAATCTATGAAAATCCTTTTCGTTTTCATAACTAAACGATCTCTCACAAGTGGCATAAATGCACGCGTGTACATACAAGAAATGAGTTCTCTAATATTAAAATAACAGGTTCAAAAAAAAGCTGCGGAAAGGATTTAAATATATGAAAATCCTTTTCGTTTTCATAACTAAACGATCTCTCACAAGTGGGATAAATGCACGCGCGTACATACAAGAAATGAGCTCTCTAATATTAAAATAACAGGTTCAAAAAAAGCTGCGGAAAGCATTTAAATCTATGAAAATCCTTTTCTTTTTCATAACTAAACGATCTCTCACAAGTGCCATAAATGCACGCGCGTACATACAAGAAATGAGTTCTCTAATATTAAAATAACAGGTTCAAAAAAAAGCTGCGGAAAGGATTTAAATATATGAAAATCCTTTTCGTTTTCATAACTAAACGATCTCTCACAAGTGGCATAAATGCACGCGTGTACATACAAGAAATGAGTTCTCTAATATTAAAATAACAGGTTCAAAAAAAAAAGCTGCGGAAAGGATTTAAATATATGAAAATCCTTTTCGTTTTCATAACTAAACGATCTCTCACAAGTGGGATAAATGCACGCGCGTACATACAAGAAATGAGCTCTCTAATATTAAAATAACAGATTTAAAAAAAGCTGCGGAAAGCATTTAAATCTATGAAAATCCCTTTCGTTTTCATAACTAAACGATCTCTCATAAGTGGCATAAATGCACGCGCGCACATACAAGAAATGAGCTCTCTAAACACGGATCATTTTATAAGGGGGTAGGGAAAGTGAAGAAGTTATTTTTTGATACCCGTGGGAACTTTTTTATCCCCAATTCCATCCTCCTTCGAAAAAAAGAAAAAGATCAGTTAAAGGGAATAGCGGGGTTGAACTTCATCCTCATGTAAAAAATTAGGCATTGAAAATTTTATAGATTTAAAGAAGACACAACAACCCATATATTTCTATACAACAAGAACGAAAAATCATGCGACAAGCATAGGTAATGTAACACTTTCCAACACTTCCAAAAATAGTTTTACAAATCTTTACCGTTTTATAAGGTGAAAAGATGGTATCCAAGTAAACAATTTGGAAAACGCGTAACATATTTAAAAACCTAGTTTCAGAAATGACCCAAAATACTTGAAAAAAAATCTGAATTCTTTTGTGAATCCCTGTATAGGATCTATAGATTTGTATATATACTACATAGAATGTTAAATTGTAGTTCAGTTTAGGAAACGTGTGATACAGTTTAAAATTCCCCTCCTGGAATTTTCGTCGATAAACAGAAATGTATACTCGAGAACTTTTGTGCTGCCCTGTATGTGATCTATAGAATTTATACACACCAACTAATAGAGAAAAAATGAGTTAAATTTAAAAACACGTTCAGCAACGGAAAAAGCACTTCCAGCAATTATTGTTAACAGACAGTGTACCAAATTCTTTTGCGTGTCCCTATAAATGAACAAGGAATGTTATACACAATATTCTATACACTGTAAAAAAAATTCAGTAAAATTACGGACAGAGGCCGGCAGCAGAGATTCCAGTTATACCCCGTAAAAAAAAAAACAATCCATGCCCATCATTTTGTGCAGCCCGTAATTTTACGGGGCAAAGTAATACAGCATTATAATGCACAGGATATAATGCACTTTAAAACACAATAACACTTTACTTACTGCTCCGTAACACGTTAGATAATCATCACAGATTCGCTTTTTTGGCGGGTTAAAATTTTCGAAACACGAGTAAAATGAAGGGTTACACCCTAGCGGAGGACAATGTATGGGGTCGTACCGTATTTTTGCTAACAGATGGGCTAGAACTGTAAGAATATGTGGATTGCTCTTAATTTTCTAAGTATCTATGGGATAAGACCGCTTATTTAGTGGATCAGACCGTTTTTCATCAAATAAGGCTGTTGCCCGTGAAAATTGAAGGGCAAACGCTCATAAATTTACATTTTTTTCTGAGAGTGTAGTAAGCACCTTAGTGATATATATCAATTTCAATATGTTTGAAATAGTGAAACTTTATCAAAATAAACTATAAACGATTTTTCTCCTTAGACCGTAATGTAACGGAATTCTTTTGAGTGCCCCTGTAAAGGTACTATAAGTGCTATGCACACCCTATTCTATAATAAGCCTCTTGTAGTGCACTTCAGTGATATGTATCAATTTAAATATGTTTAAAATTGTGTAACATCATTAAAATGTACCGCAAATGAATTTTCGTCATAGAGCGTAATGTAACGGAATTCTTTTGAGAGTCTCTGTAAAAAAACTATAAGTGCTACACACTTCATTTTCAATACCGAACATGCCATAGTAAACTTTAATAATATATATCAATTGCATGATAATACGTGTATATTTACGCGAGTTAAAGCACGTACAGACAGACAGATAGACAGACAGACGGCAGACAGACAGACAAACCGAATTCATAAACACTTTTCAGCTTTGTTGGAAAGTGTTAAAAAGGATTAAAAGTGACATAGAATAAAATTGAAAATACTTAGGACTGCATATAGCACAGCTGAATGTAATTAAGATGTTACCTCTGTCAAAAATACTTTTTAAAGTTAGCTTTGAATTAAAGTATTTTTTTTAAAAATCTATGTATACATATTTCAAAAATTTGGATTTCATAACTAAACCTTTATTTTATTAATAATTGAACTCTTAAACATTTATGTTTACAGTTGTGGGCGTGGAAGTTAGGGTGAGGGTAGAAGGAGACGCTTTAGTGGCCCAAAATTTGTTTTAAATAACTACTTTGGGATGAAATTTTAAAGTCAAATTTAATTTACGGTTAAATAAAAAGTTTATTGAGTTGTTTGATATGCGAATTAGAACATTTGAAATTTTTACATAGAACTGGTTTTGTTTAGTGCCGCTGCAATCACTTTTATTTCAAAAAGACGAAACTGGATGGAATCTCCAACTTAAAATGGATCCCGAACTACTGACGTTCGTATTCACCCTCTACCTCAACTCCCGGTTAAGCGCGATTATCTCGTTTGAACGCTGAAATGATGTTCACTATTAATTTGATTGGGCGTCGGCTGCAGTCAGGTTCAATCAGGTTAATGGTGAATACCATTTGAGCGTTCGACCGAGGCTATTGTGGTTATCCGGCAGTTGAGGTAAATGGTGAATACGAGAGTTAGAAACACAAGACAGACCAGTGATTTGATCCCGTTATGTGTGGACAAGTGTCTATTACGCTAATCATTAAGAAATATAGTGTTTTCGAACTATCGATTGTTTAAAATTATTTTATGACTATTACAATGTCTCGATTCATCAGTTGGCCAGAAACAGAAAACATAAAATGTATTTGACTGCATGAAACACTGATATTGTTAGAAAATTCTACAATTATAAACTCTTAGAGACAGACAATGCGGTAAGGAAATAAATTAATGTAATTTCAGAACTCTATGAAACGGAGATAGACACTAGATTTTTTCAAAAAGACAATCGATAAACGAAAACAATGCATTTAATTCTAAATTTAAACGAAATTCACTGCAAAAAAATTTCCAAATACTTTTAAAATTATAATCTAATATCAATCATCAAAAGATTTAGTGACATCTATTCTTGTGTGAAATATGTAAATTTAAGTTTTGTTGATTTATGCAGAATATTATTTTGTTTATTACAAACTGAAAAGAAGAAAAACATAAAACAAAATATAATAAATAATAAATATTTTTAAAAACGCAACAAAATATTTTCAAAACATATTCAAAATAATAATAAACACCCACACAAAAAAAAAAAAAAAAAAAAAAAAAAAACAATTTATTTTTTTTTTCTTTCTGGAATTTATTCAACAAGCTTAAGAAAAAAAAAATATGATAAAAAATTCTTAAGCTAATCATTTATTTCCCGAAATTTTAGCTAATAAAAATTTAAGATTACTTACAACGCCATATATTACAAGCCAATTTAAACTAACTTTATACTGAAAACGTTTTTTATAAGCTGTTTGTTAAATAAAAATCTACAAGAAAATACACTTTATAGTTAATTATCTTTACAAGAACTAATATATATATATATTTTTTTTTTACCAGATTGGTAGTCTAAAAAATTACTTTCTTCATGTTCCAATTGCCCCTTTAATACTAGAGGCACGTATTTTAAAATTATTAGCCATAAATATGAAAAACTTAGCATCTTTTTTCTTTCTTTACATAAATTTCAATTTTTCTTTTTTTCCCGCTCTTCCATATTTTTTGAAAGGCCAATTTTTTTCTTCTTCGCTGACAGGTTGCTAGATGCTGCATAAGGAAAAAAAATAAGGGGTACAATAAATCTTTTCTCGATTTTTGCAGCCTATAAATCTCGATTTTACGAATCAGGTATTCCGGGGAACATTTTAACGGGTAAGGAAAAAAAAAAAACTTAGGATATTTATTTAAGGCTATAACTATTTCCAGCCGTTGGAAAGCTATAAAGTTACTGAAAGTCCACGATTATAAGAAGTTTAAACGCTTTCGATTTATGTGAAAATGCCAGTTGCCATGCAACATTAGGCACAGCTTCTTTAAGGTTAAATCTAGAGAAATAACTAAAATATGTTGCAAGTGTACGTTTCATTTATTATTTATTATCAAATTATCTCTGAAATAACAAGAAAAATAGAGTTTGAAAACTTAATTGCTCTTATATATTTATTTTCATTAGTCCGGCATAATTCTACATTGTAAAACAAGAACGAAAAATAATACATCACGCATAGATTATAAAACACTTTCTTCCAACACTGACAGAATATTATTAAGAAATTTCATTTTTTCATACAATGAAATATACTGTTAAGAATATAGAATAATACCTATAAAGTATAATACTACCTATTAATACTAAAGCATAATACTACCTATTAATACTAAATAATAATACTACCTATTAATACTAATGTATAATACTACCTATAAAGTTACTGAAAGTCCATGATTATAAGAACTTTAAACGCTTTAGACCTACTCTGCCTATAATACTAAAGTATAAAATACCTATAAAGTTACTGAAAGTCCACGATTATAAGAAGTGTTAACGCTTTCGATTTATGTGAAAATACCAGTTTCCCTGCAACATTAGGCATAGCTTCTTTAAGGTTGAATCTGGAGAAATAACTAAAATATGTTGCAAGTGTACGTTTCATTTATTATTTATTATCAAATTATCTCTGAAATAACAAGAAAAAGAGAGTTTGAAAACTTAATTCCTAATATATTATTTTTTTTTTCAATATTCAAATATAATTACTATATTGCTATGTCTCCAACAGTTTTTAGTAATACTTGAAAGAAATTTTACCATCATTTAACGGAGGAGTAAAATCCAGCCAAATATTTCGTATTCAGGCCAATAATTTCTCATTTAGTATATATAATGACAAAATTATAGAAATTTGTAATTATACTGATTTATAGTTTTGAAAATATATAAAAAAACAGCAAGGGCAATATTTCTAATATCGAAATTCATCTCAGTTGTCAACATGACATGTTAGTAGTGACATTTCAATAACAAAATTTCCATGTGTTTCAATTTTATATTTACAGCAATTTGTCCAAATACTTGAGAGAAATTTTAGAACGATTTACGGAACAACCAAAAAGAAAAGTCCAGCCAAATATTTTGTATTAAGGCAAATATTTTTTTTTTAATTTAGTATATGGAAAGACAAACTTAGAAATTTGATATGATACTGATTTATATATTTTAAAATATAAAAATAAGACAAGGGCTATATTCTTAAATTAGAATTCTCCTCAATTATCAACATGAAACGGCAGCTACATTTCAATAATAAAAAAAAAATCACATGTTCACACACACACACATCACAAATCACAATTAGATGTTTATTTTGTTATATATTTTTAGAAATTTTCTGCCGTTGAAAACATATATGTGTAAAAAAAAAATCTGTAAATATTTTTTCACGTATTTTTTTCATTAATTATGTAGTAGAGTGCCTTTATAAGAGAATAGTGGCATATGCATAAAGCGATTGCTGTGAATAGAAGTTTTTGTCCAAACTATGGCAACCAACATTTTAGTTTATTCTTTTGAATATAAGTTATTGGACATGTTTACAATTATTATGTTATGTACAATTATTATGTATTATGTTTACAACAATTTTTCCAAAACTTGAGAGAAATTTTAGCACCCTTTAATGCAACACCCGAAAAGAAAAATCAAGCCAAATATTTCGTATTCAAGCCAACAATTTCTTATTTAGTACATAGAATGACAAACTTAGAAATTTGATATTATAATGATTTATAGTTTTAAAAAATATAAAAACAAGGGAAGGGTTTTTTTTTTTTTTTTTCAAATCGAAATTCACCTCAATTATCAACATGAAACGGCAGCTACATTTCAATAAAAAAGAATCGCATGTTTCAATATTATGTTTACAACATTTTTTCCAAAACTTGAGAGAAATTTTAGCACGCTTTAACGCAACACCCGAAAAGAAAAATCAAGCCATATATTTCGTATTCAAGCCAACAATTTCTTATTTAGTACATAGAATGGCAAACTTAGAAATTTGATATTATAATGATTTATAGTTTTAAAAAATATAAACACAAGACAAGGGCTTTTTTCTCAAACCGAAATTCACCTCAATTATCAACATGAGACGGCAGCTACATTTCAATAATAATAAAAAAAAATCACATGTTTCAATATCATGTTTACAACAATTTTTCCAAAACTTGAGAGAAATTTTAGCACCCTTTGATGCAATATACGAGGAATAATATCTAGCCATAACTCATTACACAAAATATGTTCGCAAACAAATATACCTCATACATCTTAAAACGAAATCTTTCGGGGGGGGGGGGGGTAAACGAAAAATACGAAAGATAAAATAAAACATTTTCTGGGCCCACCGCCAAAGCGATTTGTTTTAAAAACGCACGCGACTATCGCCACTAAAATATTCACCAAATCTCATCTCAGATATTTCATAATTTTCCTTCCAAATAAATTTTTCACTTATTATTTTTTTTTTCATATTTCCTCTCTCCCAACTTGAAATCAAAAATCACAGAGCGTACACGCATATAAAGTTCTCCGGTTTTTATACTCTCTAACCCCTCTCTTCCCCTTTCGTTCAATGCATATTTTATTATCAATAAAAGTTTTTGTAATATATTCACATAATTTATTTATAGCCCCTGTCATAATCCTTTTTATGTCGATTTATATTTTTCTTCATTTTTATTTTGTTCCCTTTTTTTTTGCCTCTTGTGTTCGCAGAGATTCCTTTGTCATATTTTGTTGAAGCTGAGAAAGAGAGATTTTCTACCCTTTGGGCAGATAATTATGTGTGGATAAATATAAGGAAGAAATTATATATTTTCTTTTCGGTTTTACATAGTTTTTCTTTTGAATATAAGTTATTACATGAATCACGCGAAGAGCTTTATATTTTCAGATTGTTTTAGAGGGTTGCCCTCAAGACCTGCGTTTTCGCGTATTAGATTATTTTAACAAAATATAGTGGCAGGAAAATACAAAAGACTCAGTACAATTAGATGTTTATTTTATTATATATTTTTAGAAATTTTCTGCCATCGAAAAAGTACATGCCTAAAAAAGTCTATACATGTTTTTGCGTATATATATATTTTTATTTTTTTAGTAGAGTACCTTTATAAGAGAATTGGGGTATATGCATAAAACACACAATTATAATGGAAGTTTTGTCCAAAGTATGGCAGCCCACGTTTTATTTTTTCTTTTGAATATAAGTTATTACATGAATCACGCGAAGAGCGACGTGCATATTTTCAGATTGTTTTAGAGAGTTACCCTCAAAACCTGCGTTTTCGCGTATTAGATTAGTTTAACAAAAGATTTAGGAAAATACAAAAGACTCAGTAGGAAGTACAATTAAAAGTTTATTTTATTACACATTTTTATAATTTTTCTGACGTATCGGAAAAAAATTATGTGTAAAAAATCTATAAATATTTTTTCATATTTTTTCCATGAATATTTTCAGTAGAGTACCTTTATGTGAGAATTGTGGCATATGCATAAAACATATTTTCAGAATGGAAGTTTTTGTGTAAACGTTGCAAGTTTTTTGATTTTGTGTGTCGCTGTTATAAAAGCTATAAAAGCTACATACTAGATTAACGAACTCTTTCAAGATACTGGCAAGTTCTTTACACTGTCCCAATTATGTTCTAATTGGTTCTGCATGAGCAGTTGATATACATGTACAACACATCTACTAAAAATCGAGAAAATCGCTATCACAGCGTCTCCTTCGAGTTCAATAGCCCCAAATTCAACTGGGACCTGATGGTCATAGCCAAAAACCTATAAACTAAATTTGGTTCAATTCTATGCAAAATGTCATACACTTTTCGATGATACAATAATGAAAATTGCACAAAAATCGCTATTACAGAGCCCCCTTTCGGCGGAATACCTCCAAATTCAATGGAGCTGGCTGGTCATAGTCAAAAACCTACAAATCAAATTTGGTTGAATTATATGCATATATTCACACACTTTTAGATGATACAATGAGGAAGGACACACGGACAGACAGACATTTTGTAGAAACATATTTTTCGGGATCTCTGACCTCTGAAACGTGGTAAATTTGTAGAAAACCGGAAGTAAAAATAATACAATACTTTCTGCTATTATAGATAGAAGAAAGTAAAAAAGAAAAAAAGCGAGGTATTTACTAAATATAACTTCCAAAATTATCTACAAAAAAACGAAACAGTTAGATGTGATAATAAATAATAAATTACATAAAAACCTTATACTAGCAGAATTACTTGAAATAATGAAACCAAACTCAAATCCTCTCCAGGTAAATTTAAGTTTTGAACAATCTTCTCGTGAAATGAAGTTTGCCCTTTGGTTGAAACTCCAAATTTCACTTTCTGAAGCAGATGGAAATAAGAGGGAAAGTACCGTGCTCCTTACAAATTCCAATTTACGGATGCGAAGTACTTTATTCTTAAGGGCATATTTTAGGTCCGCCAAGATTTACAGTGCAGAAAATAAATTAAAAAGACAGTGAAAAGTATTTAAGAGTCAAGCTTTAGGACAAGAAATCAGAAAACAAATTCTTCCATCGTAAATGACAGGTTACAATAATAATATTAATTCTTGTCATTTTTACAGCGGTATAAACCATAATATTTACATAAAATTGGAATTGCAAGTGCATACAAAGTGTTTTTACATTAATAATACCCATTTACACAGACATTATTTTATTTTCAAACACATAAACAAGCAGTGTGCACGTCTAAAAGCATTAAAAAACACCTTTAAAACTACACAAAACTTAGTCCATCTGTTAAAAATTGTAAAACAGTAAAAATATTTTCACCTGTCGTTTTCAGGCATTCTCAATCACTGATGTTATGTTTTCTGCTTCGTTAGTCAATCCGTTGAAAACTCCCGTTTTGCTTTTTTCTAGTAACATATGACGCCATCTGTTATCTACTTTTGCGTAGATCATATCATTGCATGTTTCTGAGTTTGATGTAAATATTTCTATGGCTTCCCTCAGAAACATGCAATGATATAATCCACGCAAAAATAGATAACAGATGGCGCCATATGTTACTAGAAAAAAAAAAAGCAAAATGGGAGTTTTCAGCGGATTAACTGACGAAGCAGACAACATAACATCAGTGTGTGAGGATGCCTGAGAACGACAGGTGAAAATATTTTTACTGCTTTACAATTTTTAAGACATGGACAAGTTTTGTGTAGTTTTAAAGGCGTTTTTTAAGGCTTTTAGACTTGCACACTGCTTGCTTATGTGTTTGAAAATAAAATAATGTCTGTGTAAATGGTGTAAATGGGTAGTGAAAATAATTATTAGATTAAAAATGACATTAAGAACGATCATGGATTTTTTTTTTATGTTTTACACTAGATGTAATAATTCAGTAAATGAAAATAGGTATTTTAAATAATAGTTTGAATAATAACAATGTTGATTGTCTATAAATTCAAAATCAAAAATGAATTGATAGTTTAATCCATGATAGCATACAAGGATTGGAGAATCCAGCACACAAATATATGCATACATCTAGTTTAACCTCGACATAACAGATATATAAAATCTTAGTATATAAAATCTTAATACACAAAATCCTAAGAATAGCAAGATAAGTTAAAAGTAGAATTAGTTGAAATAATGAAACCAAACACAAATCTTCTGCAGGTAAATTTAAGTTCTGCACAATCCTTTCATGAAATGAAGTTAAAACTCTTTGGTTGAAATTCCGAGTTTGACTTTCTAAAGAAGACGGAAATAAGAGGGAAAGTACGTGTGCTCCTAACGAATTGCAATTACGGAATGCGGGGTGCTTAAGAGCATATTTTAGGTCCGCAAAGATTTACAGGGTAGAAAATAAATTTCGAAATTATGAAAATTTTGAAATTAATACTACTAATAATAGTAATAGTAGAAGTAGTAATAGTAAAGTAATATTTTATTACGAATCTACGGGTAAAATCTCTTAAAATAGCTGAAAATTCGAAATAAATTTCAAGTTATGAAAATTTTGAAATTAATACTACTACTAATATTAAGAGTAGAAGTAGCAATATTTTAAAATAGCTTATGCGCGTACTATAATTTCGAATTCATGAATGAATTTGATAGGTCAATTAATAAAAGCATAAAAATTTTAAAAAATCCAATCACGCACACATCCACACTGTTTATTTTATAGAAAAAGTGTCAACTAGGACGCCAGTAAAAAACTTTTTATTTTAAGGAAATAATCTGTATTTATTACGAACATACGGGTAAAATATCTTAAAATAGCTGAAAGTTCGTAATAAATTTGAAATTATGAAAATTTTGAAATCAATACTACTACTAATAGTAACAGTAGTAGTAGTAATAAGTAAAGCAATTTTTTAAAATAGCTTATGCGCGTACTATAATTTCGAATTCATGAATGAATTTGATAGGTCAATTAATAAAAGCATAATTTTTTTTTAAAATCCAATCACACACACACATCCACACTGTTTATTTTTTATTTTAAGGAAATAATCTGTATTTATTACGAATCTACGGGTAAAATCTCTTAAAATAGCTGAAAATTCGAAATAAATTTCAAATTATGAAAATTTTGAAATTAATACTACTACTAATAGTAATAGTAGTAGTAGTAATAGTAAAGTAATATTTTAAAATAGCTTATGCGCGTACTGTAATTTCGAATTCATGAATGAATTTGATAGGTCAATTAATAATAATAATTTTTTTTTAAATTTTAAATCCAATCACGCACACATCCACACTGTTTATTTTATAGAAAAAGCGTCAACTAGGCGCCAGTAAAAAACGTTTTATTTTACGGAAATAATCTGTATTTATTACGAATCTACGGGTAAAGACTCTTAAAATAGCTGAAAATTCGAAATAAATTTCAAATTATGAAAATTTTGAAATTAATACTACTACTAATAGTAATAGTAGTAGTAGTAATAGTAAAGTAATATTTTAAAATAGCTTATGCGCGTACTATAATGTCGAATTCATGAATGAATTTGATAGGTCAATTAATAAAATCATAAACTTTTTTTAAAAATCCAATCACGCACACATGCACACTGTTTATTTTATAGAAAAAGCGTCAACTAGGCCGCCAGTAAAAAACGTTTTATTTTACGGAAATAATCTGTATTTATTACGAATCTACGGGTAAAGACTCTTAAAATAGCTGAAAATTCGAAATAAATTTCAAATTATGAAAATTTTGAAATTAATAATACTACTAATAGTAATAGTAGTAGTAGTAATAGTAAAGTAATATTTTAAAATAGCTTATGCGCGTACTATAATGTCGAATTCATGAATGAATTTGATAGGTCAATTAATAAAATCATAAACTTTTTTTAAAAATCCAATCACGCACACATCCACACTGTTTATTTTATAGAAAAAGCGTCAACTAGGCCGCCAGTAAAAAACGTTTTATTTTACGGAAATAATCTGTATTTATTACGAATCTACGGGTAAAGACTCTTAAAATAGCTGAAAATTCGAAATAAATTTCAAATTATGAAAATTTTGAAATTAATAATACTACTAATAGTAATAGTAGTAGTAGTAATAGTAAAGTAATATTTTAAAATAGCTTATGCGCGTACTATAATGTCGAATTCATGAATGAATTTGATAGGTCAATTAATAAAATCATAAACTTTTTTTAAAAATCCAATCACGCACACATCCACACTGTTTATTTTATAGAAAAAGCGTCAACTAGGCCGCCAGTAAAAAACGTTTTATTTTACGGAAATAATCTGTATTTATTACGAATCTACGGGTAAAGACTCTTAAAATAGCTGAAAATTCGAAATAAATTTCAAATTATGAAAATTTTGAAATTAATAATACTACTAATAGTAATAGTAGTAGTAGTAATAGTAAAGTAATATTTTAAAATAGCTTATGCGCGTACTATAATGTCGAATTCATGAATGAATTTGATAGGTCAATTAATAAAATCATAAACTTTTTTTAAAAATCCAATCACGCACACATCCACACTGTTTATTTTATAGAAAAAGCGTCAACTAGGCCGCCAGTAAAAAACGTTTTATTTTACGGAAATAATCTGTATTTATTACGAATCTACGGGTAAAGACTCTTAAAATAGCTGAAAATTCGAAATAAATTTCAAATTATGAAAATTTTGAAATTAATAATACTACTAATAGTAATAGTAGTAGTAGTAATAGTAAAGTAATATTTTAAAATAGCTTATGCGCGTACTATAATGTCGAATTCATGAATGAATTTGATAGGTCAATTAATAAAATCATAAACTTTTTTTAAAAATCCAATCACGCACACATCCACACTGTTTATTTTATAGAAAAAGCGTCAACTAGGCCGCCAGTAAAAAACGTTTTATTTTACGGAAATAATCTGTATTTATTACGAATCTACGGGTAAAGACTCTTAAAATAGCTGAAAATTCGAAATAAATTTCAAATTATGAAAATTTTGAAATTAATAATACTACTAATAGTAATAGTAGTAGTAGTAATAGTAAAGTAATATTTTAAAATAGCTTATGCGCGTACTATAATGTCGAATTCATGAATGAATTTGATAGGTCAATTAATAAAATCATAAACTTTTTTTAAAAATCCAATCACGCACACATCCACACTGTTTATTTTATAGAAAAAGCGTCAACTAGGCCGCCAGTAAAAAACGTTTTATTTTACGGAAATAATCTGTATTTATTACGAATCTACGGGTAAAGACTCTTAAAATAGCTGAAAATTCGAAATAAATTTCAAATTATGAAAATTTTGAAATTAATAATACTACTAATAGTAATAGTAGTAGTAGTAATAGTAAAGTAATATTTTAAAATAGCTTATGCGCGTACTATAATGTCGAATTCATGAATGAATTTGATAGGTCAATTAATAAAATCATAAACTTTTTTTAAAAATCCAATCACGCACACATCCACACTGTTTATTTTATAGAAAAAGCGTCAACTAGGCCGCCAGTAAAAAACGTTTTATTTTACGGAAATAATCTGTATTTATTACGAATCTACGGGTAAAGACTCTTAAAATAGCTGAAAATTCGAAATAAATTTCAAATTATGAAAATTTTGAAATTAATAATACTACTAATAGTAATAGTAGTAGTAGTAATAGTAAAGTAATATTTTAAAATAGCTTATGCGCGTACTATAATGTCGAATTCATGAATGAATTTGATAGGTCAATTAATAAAATCATAAACTTTTTTTAAAAATCCAATCACGCACACATCCACACTGTTTATTTTATAGAAAAAGCGTCAACTAGGCCGCCAGTAAAAAACGTTTTATTTTACGGAAATAATCTGTATTTATTACGAATCTACGGGTAAAGACTCTTAAAATAGCTGAAAATTCGAAATAAATTTCAAATTATGAAAATTTTGAAATTAATAATACTACTAATAGTAATAGTAGTAGTAGTAATATTAAAGTAATATTTTAAAATAGCTCATGCGCGTACTATAATGTCGAATTCATGAATGAATTTGATAGGTCAATTAATAAAATCATAAACTTTTTTTAAAAATCCAATCACGCACACATCCACACTGTTTATTTTATAGAAAAAGCGTCAACTAGGCCGCCAGTAAAAAACGTTTTATTTTACGGAAATAATCTGTATTTATTACGAATCTACGGGTAAAGACTCTTAAAATAGCTGAAAATTCGAAATAAATTTCAAATTATGAAAATTTTGAAATTAATAATACTACTAATAGTAATAGTAGTAGTAGTAATAGTAAAGTAATATTTTAAAATAGCTTATGCGCGTACTATAATGTCGAATTCATGAATGAATTTGATAGGTCAATTAATAAAATCATAAACTTTTTTTAAAAATCCAATCACGCACACATCCACACTGTTTATTTTATAGAAAAAGCGTCAACTAGGCCGCCAGTAAAAAACGTTTTATTTTACGGAAATAATCTGTATTTATTACGAATCTACGGGTAAAGACTCTTAAAATAGCTGAAAATTCGAAATAAATTTCAAATTATGAAAATTTTGAAATTAATACTACTACTAATAGTAATAGTAGTAGTAGTAATAGTAAAGTAATATTTTAAAATAGCTTATGCGCGTACTATAATGTCGAATTCATGAATGAATTTGATAGGTCAATTAATAAAAGCATAAACTTTTTTTAAAAATCCAATCACGCACACATCCACACTGTTTATTTTATAGAAAAAGCGTCAACTAGGCCGCCAGTAAAAAACGTTTTATTTTACGGAAATAATCTGTATTTATTACGAATCTACGGGTAAAGACTCTTAAAATAGCTGAAAATTCGAAATAAATTTCAAATTATGAAAATTTTGAAATTAATACTACTACTAATAGTAATAGTAGTAGTAGTAATAGTAAAGTAATATTTTAAAATAGCTTATGCGCGTACTATAATGTCGAATTCATGAATGAATTTGATAGGTCAATTAATAAAATCATAAACTTTTTTTAAAAATCCAATCACGCACACATCCACACTGTTTATTTTATAGAAAAAGCGTCAACTAGGCCGCCAGTAAAAAACGTTTTATTTTACGGAAATAATCTGTATTTATTACGAATCTACGGGTAAAGACTCTTAAAATAGCTGAAAATTCGAAATAAATTTCAAATTATGAAAATTTTGAAATTAATACTACTACTAATAGTAATAGTAGTAGTAGTAATATTAAAGTAATATTTTAAAATAGCTTATGCGCGTACTATAATGTCGAATTCATGAATGAATTTGATAGGTCAATTAATAAAATCATAAACTTTTTTTAAAAATCCAATCACGCACACATCCACACTGTTTATTTTATAGAAAAAGCGTCAACTAGGCCGCCAGTAAAAAACGTTTTATTTTACGGAAATAATCTGTATTTATTACGAATCTACGGGTAAAGACTCTTAAAATAGCTGAAAATTCGAAATAAATTTCAAATTATGAAAATTTTGAAATTAATACTACTACTAATAGTAATAGTAGTAGTAGTAATAGTAAAGTAATATTTTAAAATAGATTATGCGCGTACTATAATGTCGAATTCATGAATGAATTTGATAGGTCAATTAATAAAATCATAAACTTTTTTTAAAAATCCAATCACGCACACATCCACACTGTTTATTTTATAGAAAAAGCGTCAACTAGGCCGCCAGTAAAAAACGTTTTATTTTACGGAAATAATCTGTATTTATTACGAATCTACGGGTAAAGACTCTTAAAATAGCTGAAAATTCGAAATAAATTTCAAATTATGAAAATTTTGAAATTAATACTACTACTAATAGTAATAGTAGTAGTAGTAATAGTAAAGTAATATTTTAAAATAGCTTATGCGCGTACTATAATGTCGAATTCATGAATGAATTTGATAGGTCAATTAATAAAGGCATAATTTTTTTTTTTAAATCCAATCACGCACACATCCACACTGTTTATTTTATAGAAAAAAACGTTAACTAGGTAGGACACCAGTAAAAAACTTTTTATTTTACGGAAATAATCTGTATTTATTACGAACCTGCGGGTAAAATCTCTTAAAATAGCTGAAAGTTCGTAATAAATTTGAAATTATGAAAATTTTTGAAATTAATACAAGTACTAAAGTACTAATATTAATAGTAATAGTAGTAATATTTTAAAATATCTTGTGCGTGTACTGTAATTTCGAATTCATGAATGAATTTGATAGGTCAATTAATAAAAGCATAAAATTTTTTTAAAATCCAATCACGACACATCCACACTGTTTATTTTATAGAAAGAACGTCAACTAGGTAGGACGCCAGTAAAAAACTTTTTATTTTACGGAAATAATCTGTATTTATTACGAATCTACGGGTAAAATCTCTTAAAATAGCTGAAAGTTCGTAATAAATACGGATTTTTTTCCGTAATACAAACAGTTTTTTATTGGCGTCCTGGTTGACAGTTTTTTTTTTCTGTAAAATAAACTTTTTTTTCACAGTGCAGTTACATAAATATATATGCATTATTGTTTGAATGGAAGTCGTAAATTTTCTTGGTATATACGGGAAATTACTTTTTTACTTGTTATGTGTTAAAAACGGAAATGTTCCTTCCAAGACAGACAAACGGAAATTTTCCTTTACAATTGAGAGAAAACGGAAAAATTCCGGTTAAATTTTTATAATTGATGGTTTGGTCTATAACCAAGTCCTTGGATGTGGCCAGATGGTGTAAGGGGAACGCGCATTTATCTTCTAATCACGAATACCGAAGTTCGAATCCAGAGGAAGGCAATGCGATAAAAAACGGGCTGTGATAATATTCAATACAAACAATGCGTGTTCCATTGTAAACATGCAACAATATAATATAAATATTTTTCAGATTTTTAAAAAAATATTGTTCTTTTTATTGCTCAAGTTTATTTTTAAAACCGGAAATTTCCCGTTTTGAGAAGCGGACAATTTTCATCTTAAAAACATATCAAAACAAAAGTTTTGTTAAAAAAAAAAAAAAAAAAAAAAAACGGACAGTACACGGCGATTTTGTTGTCAGTACATTTTCTGTTTTTTCACGGAATTTTTGTTTACAGTGTATATAATAATAATAATAATAAAAAAAAAACAATTTTTATTGATAAGACATTTAATGACGCCATACAGAAAAATTTAAGAATACAATTACATGCATATAATCAAGTCGCGGCACAGAATATAAATGAAATCTTAGTATATATGATCTTAATATATAAAATCTTAACACCAGCACCGTTAGTTAAAAGTAGAATTAGTTAAAATAATGCGACCAAACTCAAATTCTCTCCAGGTAAATGTAAGTTTTGCACAATAATCTCATGAAACGAAGTTTGTCATTTTGGTTGAAACTCCGAATTCGACTTTCTAAAGCAGATGGAAGTAAGAGGGAAGGTACAATTCTCCTAACAAGCTGCAATTACTGATGCAAGGTGCTTTATACTTTTGGGCATATTTTAGGTCTGCAAAGAAGATTTACAGGACAGAAAATAATTTAAAAAGACAGAGAAAAGGATAAAGGAAAGTATTTAGAAATCGAGCTCTGAGATGAGATACCAAGAAACAAATTGTTCCATTGTTATAGCCTATAACTTAAAGCGTTTTTTTTTTCATTTAAATTTAAATCATAGAGAAAGTCAAAATCATTATTATTAATTACGTCTCTTATTTTACGTACAAATATTAAAACAAAGCTTTTCACACTTTTTTTTTTTTTTTAAATAATCGAATAAGAGTATTTTTCTTCGTAAAGCGCAATTACATACAGTGTCTCACAAAAGTGATGGGACACTTGTGCTTTATAAAAAGAAACTGCAATAAAATAAATAAACAAACATGTGCAAAAATTTTTTGGGTGTGTTTCATATTTAAAGTTAGTAACAATTATTACATAACATACATTTTGTCAAAATATTAAAATATTAATTTAGTAAAAATACAATTGTTCAGAACGGAGCAAAAAATGGCTCACATAAGTGATGGGACACTTACTTTTCCATCAAATATTTATCCAAAAATTTTACTTTTTAAAAGGTTTTAATATTTTGTTGGATTTCCTTTTACTTTTAAAACATGATTTAATCTTTTTGGGATGGATTCGACTATTTTTTTTGTGATTTCTGGAGTGATTTTACCCCATTCTTCTTGAAGCACCGATTTTAGTTGTTGTTTTGAAGAAATGGTGTGTTTGCGAATTCTTGATTCCAATTCTTGCCAAATATTCTCTATGGGATTTAAGTCTGGAGATTGTGGTGGTGTTTTTATTATTTCAGGACAGTTATATAGCAGCCAGAGTCTAACGTTCAGAGCAGTGTGCTTGGGGTCATTGTCCTGGTAGAATTTAAAATCGTTATGAAGGTTCAATTTTCGTGCTGAAGATTTCAAATTTTGCTTTAAAATATCAATATACTTGTACTGATCCATTATACTGTCAATAAAAACAAGATTACCAACTCCAGCGGACGACATACACCCCCATACCATAACTCCTCCTCCACCATGTTTTACTGTTGGTACCAAGTTCTGTTTGCGAAGTTCTTCCCTGGGTTTTCTCCACACCAAGATTCTACCGTCAGAACCAAATATATTAAATTTACTCTCATCAGCAAATATAACTTTATTCCAGTAATCAGAATTCTTATTTATGTTGGATTTTGCGAAAGCTAGTCTGAGTTTTCTATTCTTTTCACTTACGAAGAATTTTTTCCTGGCTACTCTACCGTGATATCCAGCAGATCGAATTACCCTTCTAATAGTTTCAGGATTAACAATTATTCCATATAATGCTTGTAAATCAGCAGCAACTTTTGAAGCACTAATTCTTGGATTTTTTTTAATATTTCGAACGATAATTCGCTTTATTCCATTGGATAGCTTTGATGGTCAGCCAGGTCTTCTTTTATCCTGAATCATATGATTCTTTTTATATCGTTTAATGATATTGAAAACTGTTGAACGACTCAAGTTAACTGTTTCAGCAGTTTTTCTAATAGATTTTCCACGTTCAATATGCAAATTAATAACTAATTTTCGAATTTCAGGCGAAGTTTCTTTTCGTTTAGCATTCATGACTACACAGAGCTAAAAAACACAAAAATTCCAAAACAAACTGGAGAGAAATACTGCAGACGATTTTATAAATTATTGCCAATTGCTTTTAAGTAAAAATAAAACCCCAAAAAATATTTTTATTGCTTATTTCAGACGATTTTTGTTGCATATATAATGGTGTCCCATCACTTATGTGAGCTATTTTTTGCTCCGTTCTAAACATTTGTATTTTTATTAAATTAATATTTTAATATTTTGACAAAATGTATGTTATGTAATAATCTTTACTAAATTTAAGTATGAAACACACCCACAAAAAAAATGTGTACATGTTTTTTTAATTTATTTGATTAGTTTTCTTTTGTAAAGCACAAGTGTCCCATCACTTATGTGAGACACTGTAGCTTTCGATCCATTGTTTATTTTCCATCCACATTTTAAGGCAAAAAATATTTTTAATGATGCAGACGATAATTAAACCTCATTCAAAATTGATGCCATATAGGGATTTTTATCATTTAAATTTAAATCATAGAGAAAGTCAAAATCGTTACTAGTAATCAAGTCACTTAGTTTACGTGCAGAAATATTAAAAACCATGCACACATATTTTTAATAATCGAATAAGAGTATATTTCTCTTCGTAAAGAGAAAATACATAGCCTTCGATCCATTATTTATTTTCTAGTGACATTTTAAAACAAAGAATATTTTAAATGATGCTGACGGTAATTAAACACTATCCCAAATTGATGCCGTATTGTTTTTTTTTTCATTTAAATTTAAATCATAGAGGAAGTCGAAATCGTTACTAGTAATAAAGTCACTTGTGTTACGTACAGAAATATTAAAAACCATGCACACCTTTTTTTAATAATCGAATAAGAGTATATTTCTCTTCGTAAAGAGAAAATATATAGCCTTCGATCCATTATTTATTTTCTAGCGATATTTTAAAACAAAGAATATTTTTAATGATGCAGATGGCAATTAAACAGTGTTTTAAATTGATGCCGTGTAGTTTTTAACACTTTCCAACCTAGTTGAAAAGTGTTTATGACTTCGGTTTGTCTGGCCGTCTGCCGTCTGTCCGTGCTCTAACTCCCGTAAATATGCTCGGATTGCTCTGCAATTTTTATATGTTATAGTCGTTATCTATAGCATGTTCCCTATTTCAACGGAAGTGTGTAGCACTTATAGTTTTTTTACAGGGGCACTCAAAAGAATTCCATTACATTGCGGTCTATGGGGGAAAATCATTTGCGGATTATTTAAATAATGTTTCACTATTTTGAACGCATTGAAATTTATATATATCACTAAGGTGCATTAGAAGAAGCTTAACATGGAATAGGGTGTGCATAGCTTTTATACTTACTGTACAGGGACAGTCAAAAGAATTCCGTTACATTACGTCTATGGAGAAAAATCGTCTGCAGTTTATTTAAATAATGTTTCTCTATTTAAAACGCATTGAAATTTATATGAGGTGCATTACAAGAGGCTTACTACAGAATATCGTGTGTATAGCAGTTATCGTTCATTTACAGGGACACACAAAAGAATTCTCTACTGTCTGTTAACAATAATTCCTCGAAGTGCGTTTTAAGTTACTGAAAGCGATTTTAATTTTAACTCGCTTTTTGTCTATTAAGTGGTGTGTAAAAATTCTGTAGATCCTATACAGGGAAGCACAAAAGTTCGCGAACACATTTCCGTATTATTTAACTCCAGACAGAGAATTTTAAACTGTGCTACGCATTTCCTAACTGAACTAAAATTTATTATCCTATGTAGTATATATACAAATCTATAGATCCTATACAGGGCTGAATAAAAGTATTCGGATTACTTAGATGTTATCTTTTAGCTTATTAAACGGTATGATTTGTAAAATTATTTTAGAAGCGTTGGAAAGTGTTACATAATCTATGCTTGAAGCATGATTTTTCGTTCTTGTTTTCATTTAAATTTAAATCACAGAGGAAGTCAAAATCGTTATTATTAATCCTGTCACTTACTTTACGTGCAGAAATATTAAAAACCATGCACACCTTTTTTTAATAATCGAATAAGAGTATATTTCTCTTCGTAAAGAGAAAATACATAGCCTTCGATCCATTATTTATTTTCTAGCGATATTTTAAAACAAAGAATATTTTTAATGATGCAGACGATAATTAAAGACTATTCCCAATTGATGCCGTATTAGTTTTTTTTTTTTCATTTAAATTTAAATCATAAAGAAAGTTAAAATCGTTATTATTAATTATGTCACTTACTTTACGTGCAGAAATATTAAAAACCATGCACACCTTTTTTTTAAATAACAAAATAAGAGTATATTTCTCTTCGAAAAGAGAAAATACATAGCCTTCGATCCATTATTTATTTTCTAGCGACATTAAAAAAAATATATATTTATTTTTAATGATGCAGACGATAATTAAACACTATTCTGAATTCATGCCGTATAGTTTTTTAGGTGCGTTCGTAATTATATAAATACGTAGCACTTATTGTCTTCGTCTGGTCCGTCCGTCTGTCGGTCCGTCTGTCTGTCTGTCCGTCTGTCTGTCTGTCCGTCTGTCTGTCTGTCCGTCTGTCCGTCCGTCCGCATATAACAACGCAAAAACTACCCAACCGATTTTTTTTTAAATTTCAGATATATTATCTTTGCAGAATTTTGTCGAGACATTTCAAATTTTATCAAAATCGAATCAAAACTTTAGAAAATATTAATAAAAATATTTATCAAGAAATTTGAAAAAAAAAAAAAAATCGGTGCTTTTTTGTTATAGGAGGTTCCGAGGTTTAATCGTCAAGCGACCGAGAAACTTATTTTATTACAGAAATTAATCTGCAGACGATATAATTCATTTCACAGAATTAAAAATCATCAAGATCTGAATATTTATATAACTAGATACAGTACGAACGCACCTCGTTTGTTACGTTTGACGTACTATTTCCAACTTGTTTTCATTTAAATTTAAATAATAGAGAAAGTGAGAATCGTTATTATTAATTATTTTACTTATTTTACATGTACAAATATCCAAACCATTGTTACAAAAGTGTGTGTACACTCATTAATATTCAAATATACAGGTTTTTTTTTGTTGTTCATTTGAAATATGTACAGGACATTCTTTTGAAAAATCTGGTCAACCCGAACTCGTTCCGCAACGGAACAAATGACATCAATCCGACTTGACTCGAACCGCGGGTTCGGGTAAAATCGGGTCACTCGACTCGATGCAGAACTTTATCTCCAAACAAGTAAACACAAAGTCATATGTTAAGCATTCCTTTCTCCTAACATCAGCACAAAATAAACTGACATTTGAACTGCGTACTCTTCAATATTTTCTTTTTCTAGAACAATTAACCAATTTATCTATCTTATTGATTATTAATAATTAAACATCAGCCTAATTAAAACTTTCCACTGGCGTAACCGTAACTTCTTGGTGAATTTCTCCAGAATGTGCGGAGCTAACTACGCGTGACGTTGAAAAGCACTCCCGTTAATATAACTACAAACAAGAGAAAAGAGGAAAGGCTATTAAAGAACACCATAAACAAAAACTAGAGAAGCGTAGATTTTGGAAGCAGATACGCCAAGGAGTGAAACAAAATTTAATGCCCGCTCGGTTACAGAGAAATTTCTTACACGGCACTCCTTGGATAAAATTTTGTACTTCGTTCTTCCAAGGATTTTCGACTTTTCCTGAACCAGATGGAGCTAGGGAGAAATCCAAGTAGAGAGTGTTAACGAAGTGTAATTATTGGAAGAGGATACCCTAGGGGGTATTTTATGTCAGCGGAAAGTTTTAGAGTGAAGAAGTATTGAAAAAGAGAAAACGTGGTCGGCGAGAACGCTGAATGGATAGAAATCGCAAACTAAAACGTTCTATTCAATATTATCGAATAGGTTGATACTCTTAATCTAAATGGTTACCAAAAGATTTTTCTTCGAATTAAATTTATTGACTTCACGTGGCTTTAGTTCAGAAACGAAAATCAATTAATTCAGACAAATATCGCTTTATTGCCTATATTGCATATTATACCTATTACTGTATATTTGAACTCATTCAAGAATGCAGAGTATTTCCGAAAGTAATTTCTTATTACAGATAAATACATTTTTTTTTCTTTGCCATTTATTGACCATTTATTAAATAATGGATTTTGATGTTTTGAAAAGACTAATACATGATGCCTGTCTGTCTGTATGAATGTATTAATGCCTATATACATGAGTGCAACAACAAAACGTTTGCATTGTTCACAAAATGTGTATTATGTTGTTTCCAAGTCTGTTTATCTTCTTACACGATATTTTTCGATTTATCAGAATTATTATTTTTTTTAAATAACACTTCTATTGCATAAACTAAAGCCTTATATATTTAAAAAAAAAAAAGAAGTTTATTAAACACGAAAATCAAATGAAAAACCGGAAATTCACTCATCATCTACACATACACAGAATGAAATAAATACATACTTCTGCATCTGAATCTAAGATAAGTATAATACCGCTGTACCAATAATAATAAAAAATACTACAGCAAGAAATAACTAAGGAATAAAACCATTTGCGCGTAAATCAAAGAATTTTGTTTAACTTTTGTGCGTGTGAATTAGTAAAATATTTTGCCCGAATGAAGTTTATCTTTTATATATATGTTTATTACTTGTACATTAGAATAAATGTTTAGCGCCCCAAAAAAGGAAAGCTTATACGAAGAATTTCCATGTGGATTATGGTATTACTCTTGCTAATTTTTAGGTTCGGATCCAATGTTTTATTTTTCATTGGATACAGAAAATGTTTTACGCGAATTTTCTTTACATCAATTCTTCGAGAAAGAATCTATCGTGTAAAAACATAATTTTTGTGCGATATTTAAAAGTGCTACATGCCTAAAGATCCTACTAATACCATCTAAAATTAAGACTAAAAAAAAAAACCTTGTAACGATTAAAAGAACACCACAAAAAATACTCTAAGAAGTTAGATTATATAAGAAGATTCATCAAGCAGTGAAACAAAATTTAATGCCTACACGGTTACAAAGAAACTTCTTCCAAGATAAGAATTTTTGTGCTCTTCTCCCCTGAAACTCCAACTTCTTCGAGCCAGAAGAAGCCTTGGAGTAATCCAAGAAGTAAAGTGTTAACGAACTGTAATTATTGAGATAGAATGCCCTAGGGGGCACTTTATGTCGAGTGAAAGTTTTACTGGGAAGAAAATACTAAGGAAAGGGGGAAACGGCGGCTAAAGTTGAGGGCTGCAGTGCTGAAGCATGAGAAATCGTGAATTAATATGAGTTTTTAAATATTTAGCATAAGTATTTTTTAATACTTTGGCTATAGCTCGTTCATAATTCAGTAATTAAATGTTGCTTTATTATGTAACAAAGAAATTGTATATTGGTAATTCCAAATTGAACTCTTATAAATCAAACTGACATTGACGTAAATAAGATGGATTCTTAACTCCTTCGCAACCAACTCTGTGAAAGCGAAGAGTTCTACAAGGCTCGGAGTGTCGTGAAACGTCCTCTGTCAAACATTTAAATCATAAGAATAAATGTTACCAAAAATTTAAGGCACGCTATCTCCGCTAATCGCTTGAGAATGCAGGAGTCAGGGCGACAGGTTCAAATCCCGTCACATCCATTGCACACTCGTAGAGGTCCGGGATGTAATTCTTCGGTGATGTAATTTCCTTGTGTCTATCCCGTCCTCATCAAGAAGATTTATGTAATTGTCGAAGTCATGTATGTGTTTCTGTGAATAAAAATATATGGATCATTCGAGACAACAGCCTGTGTAGCTATAGATCTCAAAGCAACTCTCCTTCAAATGTTCAAATGTTCAAAGTACTAAAAATCCAAACGATTCAGATGATTTATGTAGCAGCCCGTTGCTTAGAAGCAACACTGGACACAGGAGAGACGTCACCAAGTGTTTCAATCATTGCGCACACGAAACGTTGGAAACGAACAAGTGACCGTAACTTAACTTCTACTGAAGCGAGCAGTAAATGTGTCAAGAAGAAAAAAAGTTGCAAATTATTCATATTTGTGAATGTGTGTCCTGTTGTCCCATTTTTAAAGTTCTCGACAAAAACAGCAGTTGCACATAGATCACAATTTTCTAAAAGAGAAGGAAAGTCCTTCTGGCCTGTACCGGGAGGAAAATGTAAATTTCATAATCAATGTTTTTATAAATTCTACTCATTTTACTCAAATATCTGAAGCTAAAATTCTTGGAACCTGATTATAGAAGATTCAATTCCGGTTTTCGTTATTACTGAATTTAAATGCGAATTTCAGCATGAGAGTTACAGCATAACAAAAATCAGATTGTTTCAAAATATCAGCCACCCTAGAACCCTGCCATATCTCAGCCATTTTTTAAGATAAAGCCAAAACAAAAAATGTTCCGTGATCCTTGCATCACGATCTAACTCTTAACTGAAACAACTTTTCCAATTTATAAATTTTTATACGTCTTTTTGAATTTTCTTTAAAAAAAATAGAAAATTTAACTGGCCGCCATTTTAAAACAAGATGGCCCATGAAGCTGGCCAACGAACTCGGTCGATACCTTGGTATGTCCTATACACATACTCAGTCACATCCAAATCGGTTCATAAATAAGAGAGTTACAACATGACAAATGTCAGATATATATATATGTAATGATAGAAGATAGTCTTATATATATATATATATATATATATATAAGCTCAAAAAAGATTAAAAATAAAACTAAAATTAAAATCCATACATAACATTTCATACATAATGTGCTATATATATAGGCTAATATGATGATGAAACCACACATTTTATTTATGGTAATTTAGGCATTTGGAACCTGAAGATTCTGTTTAAATTCCACAAATTTCATTTTTTTCAATTTTGTAATTTAAATTCTTCTTCTTTTCTTTTCTCTCTCTCTATTTTTTTTTAACTATGTACATGGAATCTATATTCAGTGTGTTGGGGGAACACTATTGTTGTCATTCAATTATTATATTCTAATTCACAATTTCATAGTTTTTGTTGGTGTTTCAGTAATGTTTCATTAATGGTTATATATATATATCAACATTTGAACGGAGGAAGGTTTGGGGGTTTGGGGGGTCATGAACGGTTAAAATATGTACAAAATTTTTTTGGAATTTCTTTCCTCCGAACGGCTGCAATAGGTAACTTTTTGTAATGAAAGCTACCTGAAAGTCTACGGACAAACATTGTTCCTACCGGACAACCAAACCCTTCTCGCCTCATTAAGAGGATAAGTTTTTATTTTCTTAATTAAACGGTTTCACAGAGTTGTGTGCGCAGTTGAGAACAACGAAGGATCAGGAAAGTCATTTCCGATTTTGCTTGACCGGGGAACAAATGGACATAGAAAATCCGGATTTTCTGCCTACTTGCGGTGGACTATCTTTTTGCAATTATTTTTCCTTCGTATTTTCAAAGTATCATTTGGTACTTCTCTATTATCCCGTCGACCACTTTTCATAACAAAAAACTATCGCCAAACTGTAAGATTAAACGCCAAAAATGCAGTTCCATTTACTTGATGTCAGAAGCCTTATACGTGTTTGTTATGTCATCAAGTGGTTTTTAATTCGACATTTGTGTGTATTTTTCATTAGGTTTTACTGATTTATTAGTTATTTCATTAATTAAAATAACAATCGTGTCCTTAAATTCTGATATTTTATTTATTTATTTATTTTGATATTCCAATGGCAACGTTCTCCCGTTTATTTGGCGTTACAGTTTGGCGATAGTTTTTTGTTATGAAAAGTGGTCGAATAGAGAAGTACCTATCATTTTTTTTACTGTTATAATTTATCTACATGCAAATACTAATATACTTGTAAAAAGAAGTGAAAACATTCAAATAATAATTGAAAGTAAAGAAACAGAAAATAATAAAAGAAATTATGAAACTCAGAAGGGAAGAGGGGCAATTGCCCTAACCTGCCCTCAAGAAACGACGCCCTTGGTTGCGATTTTTAGTGACAAGTGTGGTTTTGATGAGAACACTTCATTTATGGCCATGCACTGTAGTCTAAGCGTTTTAAGATGCATATAGTTACATAGGATATAAGCAAGGGAAATACGCTTTGCCATCATTTGTGTATTAGGCAGCTGGAATTTATGGTGTTTGCTGTGCGATACATAAGAGTGTTGTTTTTAAAAGCTTATGTTCTTGGCAGCTCAAAATTTGATCAGCATATACAATTTGGAATCAATGATTAATTTTGACTAACCATTAAGTGTCTGTTGCAACTCTTAAAATCAACATTTATTTTTATTTTACACGGACGCCACAAGCATACATATATTAATTAAGACTGTTCGCCTTACTTAATTTATTCAAAGAGGGAAAAGCAAGTATCGTTGTTATATTACTTTTAATAAAATAAATCGTTCTTACCCAGGCATTTATACAAGACTTTTAGAAAAATTTAACCTACCTGCAAAAAACAGAAAAAAAACAACATAAATTATCATAATTTTAAAACTATAGAAAACGATCTTACAATATAACGTAGTTACATACAATTACGTAGAACAACAAATACACATAATAATGTACGTAACTACGTACGTATAATAATATACGCAATTATCTTAGTTACAACAATTTACAATACATATAACATACTTAAACTACGTAAAAATTACAATACATACTTTTTTTTTTCTTTTTTACAAATGAGAATAATAGTAACCACTCTACCACTAAAATTTTCCATGCTGGTGTAACTAAAATTTTATAAATGCACATTTAAAATGAGGAATTTTTCATAATCGGACTGTTCGATCTTTTATACACTTTTGTATATTTAACTTTACTTGGTTCGTGTATGCAAAGATGGAATCTTTGTATTTGATTTTTCACTCACTTCCTGATATGCTAGTCAGTTAAATTTATGTGTCGAGGTTTGTTTCCGATGACAGTACATTTTAATATTTTTAGAGCTTAATTATAAATTAATTAATTAATTTAACAACTGAGATAAATCACCAAATAATCTTTCAAATAAACAGCGCGGTTACAACTGTACACGAATTGAAACATTGGAGGTAATTATGTGAAAAACTACACTCGCCAAAATATGTCAACTTGCTATGAAATGCAACAATGAAATATTTTAAGTACTAAAAAGTAGAAAAAAAATGTAAATTAAAAAAATGTAATAATTAAAAATAATGAAATAAAATAGGCTTTTATTTTACTATAAACTAATACATTATTGCGTTATATTTTCATCATCTATATATTTAAAATGAAAAGCGCATTCTATCAAATCCACATGAAAATTGTCTCTTTGCGCATGCCTCAACGTTTTTTGATGGCTTCTATCCTCAAAAACGGGAAACATGATTGATTAAGCCAACCCTCACCTGTTTAGCAAGAGGATTGAAAACGGCCGTACCATTGCATTGAAAGCATAGACCTTCTAATTTATTTTTTCTCTGAAGTTGAAAGTTAAAGTTTTTTTTTTTTTTTTTTTTTTTTTTTTTTTTTAAGAATTTATGGTTTCAATACTAAATATGCATATTTTTTCGCAAAATTTTAAAGAAGGCTTGGATACAGTTATATTTATAACCGACTAAAATGTCAGAGAGTTCGGAAGATGAAAACTATTTTTATTGCTATGTTAAAGGAGCTGACGCGAAAACAAACAAACAAAAAAGCGAGAAGAAAACATTTCTTTTACAACGAGATAACAATATTTTTCCACGAAAATTTTACACGGGCTATAAAACCGTTTTATTTATCACCAATAAATAATTTATCACCAATAAGAGTTCGTACAAAAAACACTTTTTATTTTAAAACTATGAAACAACTCTGGGTTAAAAAAAAAAAAAAAAAAACAAGAAAATGAGCGCTTTTATCACTAAATATCAATATTTTTTCGCAATTTTTTCATTTAAAAATATAATTTCATGCAAAATCGGGTTTAAGTTATAGAATAATAAAAACTTGATTTTTTTTTAAATTTATTATCACGGGCCCGGGCAACGCCGGGCGAAGGTCAGCTAGTTACAGTTTAAAGTGTTTGACTTTAATTTTTCACATTGTACTTTTATGAATATTTATGTGTGTAATTCTTATACACATGCGTAACATTAAATTAAAACAAATTGCAAAATATTTGAAAATTTCATAACCCGCAGAAAATGATTTTTCATGCATAATCATTTCCAAAGGTTAATGGTACTTTAAAATTTACGCAAATCTCCCATTTCACATTATGCACTATGCATATTTATGAAAATAATATATATACGTTTAAGTAACTTTAAATTAGGATAAATTGTTACGCATTTGAAATTTTAGTTACTTGGAGGAAATAAACTTTTATTCGTAATACTTCTAAAGTTTACTGACAAATAAAATTTATCATTATTGCACTTCGCACGTAAAATATATACATTTTAAATTTTATAAATTTGTATACATAAATGCATATAGAGTTAGGTTACATTGCATAAAATATATATACATCGAGTAATTGAAATCTTAATTATCTACAAAAATTCCTCATTCGTAATTATTTCTTAAGTTCACTAATAATGAAAAAGTATCATTATTACAATTATAAAACTATTATTATTTCAAATTTAAATAATTTGAATTTTACATGTTATGTTTGCTTAAATAAGATTTTATTTATTATTTTTTTTACAAAGATGATAAATTGCCAAATAGTCTTTCAAAAACAATGTGATTACAACTGTATACGAGTTCCAACATTGGAGTTAATTATGCGCAAAGCCATGCTCGCTAAAATGTGACAACTGACTGTGAAACAACAACAAAGAAATATTTTAAACACTGAAAAGTAGAAAAAAAAGGACTGTAATCTATATATTTAAAGCGAAAAGCGCATTCTGTCAAATTTACACTCTTATTTCCACGCGAAAATTGTCTCTTTGCGCGTGCTTCACCTTTTTTTTTAAAGGCCTCTGCCCTCAGAAACGGGAAAGGCGTTTAGCCCTCACTTGTTTATCCTAGAAAAGGGTTGAATAAGAACGGACGGCGTAATATGGTCACTGTGTAGAAAGTTTTTTTTTTTTTTTTTTTTTTTTTTTTTTTTTTTTTTTTTTTTTTAAGAACTCATGTTTTTACTACTAATTACGCATATTTCTTCGTAGAATTTTAAAGAGAGCTTGGATACAGTTATATTTATAACCGATTAAAATGTCAGAGCGTTCGGAAGATGAAAACTATTTTTTATTGCTACGGTAAAGGAGCCGACGCGAGAACAAAAAAGCGAGAAGAAAACATTTCTTTTGCAACTAGATAACGATATTTTTTCACGAAATTTTTACACTGGCTGTAAAACCGTTTTATTTATAGCCAATAAAGATTTCAAAGAGTTCGGACAAAAACAACAAGAAAATGAGCGCTTTTATCACTAAACATCAACATTTTTTTCGCGAATTTTTCATTTTAAAATATAATTTCATACAAAATCGGGTTAAAAATATAAAATAATAAAAATTTGATTTTTTTTTAATTATTATTTATTATCACGGTCTCGGGCAACTCTAGGCAGGTCAGCTATTTTTTTTTAATATAAAAATACGATTTTAATTTTTAACAAGGATTTTTTAAGAAACGAAAATAATAAGCACTCTTTTACTAATAAAAAAACATCCTTAGACTATAAAACAGTAATATATTCACCAATAATTAAGCAAATCAATTTCAGAGTATAAAAACTATAATGAATTTCAATATAATAAAATTTCTTGAAAAAATAATCTTGAAGCACCATTATTAGACACACAAATGCAGCTTTGTTATTATAATCCGATAAGAAAATAAAGTTTTATCAATTTAATCGAATATTTTTTCTTTCTAATTCGTTTTCATCTCATTAATTTTTCATTAAATTACCCCGAATATTAAAGATTGTTCACCCATGAAATTGCAACCAGTATTTTGGAAAAATTGCCTCAGCATTCTAAGAATAAAAAACTATTGAAACAATGTCTTATGTACTTCAGAATTCCAAAAGAAATTTTCTATAAATGTGTATATTTACGACCGCTATTTTTTAGATCAGAGCTAAATTTTGGATTACATATTTTTATCGTTTTCCAGATTTATTTTTTATTTATATCTCTAGAACATTTAGTATTGCTGCAAAATAAATTTTTCTGTTCGTTCTTTATTTTTTAAGATTTCTTTCGTTTTTTTTTTCTTTTCTATGTTAAAGTAAAAAATTTAAAATCCCAAGAAATGTTGGATTTTAAAAGATTTGATTCTGAAGGATTTTCTGTTGTAATACGGATTAATTTGGCATTGTTTTAGTATTTAAAACTTTTTTTTTTTAGCTAATTTTGGCTTCCGTTTTGCTTCAGTCATTTTCAATTGAATATTTCTAAAGTATCTGTTAAAAAAACATTTATTATTTTTTTTTCAAAAGTATTGAATAAAAGTAAAAATGTTTTCTAAATTTCATGATGAAACTCTTAGCCTATAACATCTGACTTTTTTTTTCAAAATATTCATTATATAAACTGCTTATATGAACATTTTAATTTACATATTTTTATCGTTTTCTAGATTTTTTTATTATTATTATTTATTTATATCTCTAGAACATTTACTATTTTTGCAAAATAAAATTTTCTGTTCACTCTTTATTTTTCTAGATTTCTTTAGTTTTTTTTTTCTATGTTAAAGTAAACAATTTAAATTCACAAGGAATTTTGTATTTGAAAAGATTTAATTCTGCATGATTTCCTATCTCAATACGAATTAATTGAGTATTTTAGCTAATTTTGGCTTCTGTTTAGCTTCAATCCTTTTCAATTATTGAAAATTTCTAAAGTATCTGTTAAAAAATCATTTATTAATTTTTTGCAAAAGTATTGAATAAAAATACAAATGTTTTCTAAATTTCATGATGAAACTCTTAGCCTATAACATCTGAAAAAAAGAAAAATTTTAATATTAATTAAATAAACTGCTTATATGAACATTATATAAACAGACAAATGAAGAAAAAATATGTAATATTTTTTATTGTATTTCATTTACAAAATTCTCTACTGATGCTTTTTCATTTTTCAATGACATTTGTTGTATATTTACAAACGAAGATATATTTATAAGATAATGTAGATAAAATATGCTTCTTAAAGAGTCTGTTGACCTTACTTACATAAAATTTACACAGACAATATACAGATTTTTAAAAATATTCAATACTGAAATTTTTTTTTTAAAAAAAGTCCTTCCGGCCTGTACCGGGAAGAAAAAGTAGCTTCCATATTCCACAGAATTTAAAACAGCTATATCTCATCCGTTTTTTAAGATAAAAAAAAAAAAAAAAAAAAAAAAAAAACATATGCTCCGGAATCCTTGTATCATGATCTAACAGTTAACGGAAACAACTTTTTTAATTTAAAATTATATATCTTTTTCAATTAAAAAAAAAATTAATTCTTTTAACTGGCCGTCATTTTTAAACAAGATGGCGCATGATGCTGGCCACCGAACTCGGTCCAGACTTTGATATGTTCTGTACACATGATCAGTCACATTCATATCGGTTCATAAATACGAGTGTTACAGCATAACAAAAATCAGGTTGTTTCAAAATGTCAGCCTCCCTGGAATTTCAAATTGCCATATCTCAGCCTTTTTTAAAGATAAAACCAAAACAAAAACTGTTCCGGAGTCTTTGTATCACGATCTAACAATTAACGGAAACAATTTTTCCATTTTATATATTTCTTTGTTCATCTTATATAATATTTAAAAATTTAAAAATTTTTAACTGGCCGAATATACACTGTAAAAAATAACAAATGTTTCATAATCTACGAAAATATAATATAATCACGAATAAATTTATAATATAAACTCGTCCTTGTTAACCATGATTCTGAAAAGGGTTTCTTTATCATTAGAAACCTCAGACATCAATGGCATTTCGAGATTTAAAGAATCATTTATAAAAACAAGATTTCTCTCGCTGCCCGTTATTTTCCGAAACGTTTGCGAGTAGCTTTTAAAGTGTATTGATTAGTTTTCTAAGCCCGGAATATAGTTTTTCCCGATGCTATCAATTATCAAGTAAACATTTTCAGGTTCAACAAATATGTTTAACAGACAAACATGCAAAATTAACAGCGTTAATTTTAACATTAAAATTAAGATTATTTATATACTCTTTCATGTATAAATTAACTTATGCAGCTGAAAATGTTTACTTGAGAATAGATGACATTCCTAAAACAGGTATACCAGGCTGAAAATACTGATTAATACACTATAAAAACTATTCGAAAACGTTTCTGAAAAATACGGGCAGCAAAAAATACTTTGCTTTTATAAATAATTCTTTAAATTTTGGAAATGTATTGGTTTCTGGGGATTTAAAAGACAATGAAACACGCTTTTCGGAATTTCGGATAACTCAGAAGATTATATTTTATTTTTGCTCGTGGTTATAGTATATTTTCATAAAATAAGAAACATTGGTCTTTTTTTACAGTGTAGCCATTAAAAAGATACATACATAAACATACATAACTGTATGCTGAAATTCCAATTGTAACAACGGTCTACCTATAAGCATACACAGAATTTGAAAAATCCTCTAGCAGCAAGCGGCAGATTTGCCTTTATAATGGCTGTAGTATAGTTCTCGGTATACAATAGTTGACGTTTGCCTTCTAATAATATTATCGAAGAGTTGGCCTGATCGTCACAGTGGATATTTTACTATATTAGTACATAGTTATTAAAATTAAATTCGTTGTACCGCAAAACACTTCAGATGCGTTTCCTGAGTAAAGAGACACAACAATAGTTCAGAGATATAAAAAGAACTCATTCTGTCGAAATTAGTCCTTTATTTGAAGCGAAAAGTTGCATAAAAGTAAAAGCAAACAGGTGGTCGGCTTGCTCCATAGCAAGGCAGTATCAAGAGAGTCTTTACACCTCTACATCTCAGCAAAGACTGATCATCTCAAATCATGACAATGTTCACAGGTCAGAGAGTATTTTTACACCAAAAATAAAGCAATTGGCAAGATTCATTACCGCCAGCAAAAATAACCGTTAATGATAAGAAATAGATATATTTAAATTTGGCGATTAAAGAGGGGTGTGTAATATTACAAAGTTCATCAGTAACCCTTTTGTGGTTTTTATGCGCTGGGAAAACCATCTGCGATCACGAAATATCGAGACAGAAATAACAATTTGTAACAACATAAACTGCGGATGTATATACATTTTGTGTTAAACTGAAATAATTACAAGACTAAAAGTAAATGTATTATGATAACTAGCAGATGCTCAAAGTTCAGAATTAAAAATAAAGAAAAATAATACCGGACAAAGTGCATACACACGGCCAGAAACATAGAATAAATTGCATCTGCCTGCAAAAAGGATAAAGCATTAATCTGTTAATAAATGAGACTTGATTTTAGAATAAAAGGAAAAGAGAAGCGATAACTTTTAACAAAAGAATTAAAAATGTTTTTTTTTTGCTTGTTATAAAAATGCATATATATGGATCTATACCCTATATATATCACCCCAAATCTGGCAAAAAAATAATAATGAGTCTTACCAAAAACCTGTGCATCTCAAATATAAAACATATATACAATAAATTGAAAATGAGACATAATGCACTACAATATAAAGGACGTAAATATTATTATTATTATTTTTTATATATATATGATTAGAAAAATGCTATAAGGCAAGTAAAAATATGTATATATATGCACACATATGTCCATAGCTAGTCAAAAATAGTGCGTCTTCACAAGGTTTGCCCCTTTTTTTTAAAAATTGTCTTTCGAATTGAAAAAGTTTTTTTTTTTTTTTTTTGCAACAAATAAAAATTCAAACTATTTCTCCTGGCTGCCATTATATTATCAAATATAGCTTGCTAAAAATACATACATTGCAATGATGATAAACGTATAAAATGTGGCCATGCTATATGAAAAAGAAAGAATTGTGATCAGCAATTCTTAAAAAGTTCTTTGGTTTGTTTATACATTTGTTAAATGTTCCTTTTCACGTGAAAAATAAACAAAGTTAAACAATGTTGAACATCTCAAGTTGCATTACTATATCAACTAGCTGTGTTTACTCTTTTTTTTTTATGAAAGTTTGTAAACTCAGAAAAGTTTTCTGGAGATACAGCTAAAGCTATGTTTACATTTTGCTATGCAATAGTACAGTTTTCTTTGCTTTTCTCTTTTTTATTATTTTGAAAAAATTGTAACACATGTTCAACTTACTTTCTTTGTTTACTAACAAACCATAAATATATCAAAATGCAAAAATTAAACACAGTTATAAAATACACAAAAATATTATTACAAGTTAAAAAGAATATATATGAAATGAAAATTGAAAAATTAAAAATTGTTTCGTGTATACACTCGGTCAAATTCAGTGCAATTCAATTCTGCTGAATGCGAATCTTTTTACCCTAAACTTGTATTTATTACAAGAAATATGACCATTGGTTATTGCTTTTGGTCATCACACATAGTTAAAAATAGTAAAATTTTCAAGTTATATTCCAGAGTGCAGAGAGCAATTAAGGTCACAGTCATGATTTTGTATTCCTTGACTATTATTATTATTATTTAATTAAATCTAGAGAATTCACAATAGAAATTTAAATATCACCATTGATACATTGAAATGGACTATCTGAATTAAAAATATTATAAAAAATGAAGACTTAAATGATAAACATACCTGAACTATTGTCATTCATTTGTTTTTTTTAAATATCAGCGTTATTTATTTATATATATATTATTATTTTTTTTTAAAAAAAGAATTGAAATTTGTCAAGAATATAGTAAATAGCTTCCCTGTATATAAAAATAACAAACGATACACCATGAACCAGTCATGAGCATCAAAAACTTAACAACCATATACAAGAATACTACAAACTAAATATAAATGGTACACGAGGATTTGCGCAACTCCTGTGTAGCAATGACTGACAAAACAACAATATAAAATATTAATTACGAGGGCGTAAATTATAGGGATGTGGCTGATTTAGAATTTGTCTAGTGTCTACAAAATTGCTAGGATTATTGTGATGACTTGTATCGAATAGATGATTATTACGAGGTGGAGCAAGGATGATTCTGTCTAAGTGAACTCTAAATATGGTATTATCAAGATGTGAGTTGAGTTTCATAATAGAAAAGGCTACAGGTGAGTGCTTTTGGACTACAACATAAGGTCCTGTATATTTGGGTTTAAATTTGTCAACAGATTTCAGATAAACAATGTCTTTTTTACAAATTGGTCTTAATTTAGCTGTCTTTTGGTGATAATTGTTTCTTTTAAATTGTGAATTTTTAATGTTGTTATATGCTTTTCTGTAAATGCCATTTAAGTCATCAAATAGTTTATATGTTTCAACATTTTGATCCAAAAAAGGTTGATTTGCATTATAATTATAAGTGTCGAATATTAGTGATAGTTCTCGGCCAAAATGTAAGAAGTTAGGAGAGAATAAAGTGGAGGAATGTTTGGAACCGTTGTATAAGTTTTTGTGTATAGCAATAGCGTTTTCAAATGTATATCCTTCTTGCATTAGAGTAGAGACAAAAATTTTATATATTTTATATGATTCGAGGAATCTTTGTCTAGAATTCCCGGGTAAATTTTTGTTACCAAAACATTCAACCGGTGGGCAAAATTTTTAATAGATTCATGCGGCAAAATGGTAAGCGTATTTAAATCATTTAAAGTCGCAGGGGCAGAAGTCTTAGCAAAAAAATCTGTTATTCTATTCTGAATAAACTCAAAATCTGTAGCTTTGTATAAGACTGGGTCTTCTATCATATATTGCCGCGCAGGACCTTTAAGTTTTGATTTTAGAAAAGCCACAGTTTCATCACGGGACAAGCCCTTAAGTTTTTCGTATGTTAAAATCTGATCAAAGAAAAAATTCACAAGGGAGGAATCTCCACAGAAATCATCAACTTGGAATTGAAAATTACTAGTCATTTTAAATTTTTAAATCTTTCTCTTTTAAAAAAATATATATATGACCTCACACAAAAGTTTTAGCACAAAAATATCAATAAATATATAAATAATAAATTAAATGCATAACACAGTAAAAATATTAAAATAATAAATTACTACCATCATTTTGCACAAATATATTTTTCACCTACCTTGGTGTTCTTCCATCTACACAAAACATCTAACTAGTTTAAAAATCATGAGCATATTATTATATGAAAGATAAACATGAGAACCTATATTTATTATTATTATTATTATTATTAAAATAATAACCTTCAACAATTCAAAATATCATAACTCAGTACATTACTATGAGAAAAATTAAACTGCAGTAAAAACTTATCTTTTTTTTTTAAATCATTATTATCATTTTTCCCAACACTTAAATACTTTTAAAAACATAAGAATAAAAATTTGTAATTTTTTCTTTTACTTATAAATTAAAAATATATCGCGTGCATTGTACCAAAAAATGACGGGTTGAAGTAAAATATATGATATGTTAAAAATATTATAAGCTGTAAACCACTTTTAGTACCACTTTTTTTTTTTTTTTAGTAAACCACTTTTTACACAAGGCAGTGGACACCTTAAAATTTTTCTTCTCTCTTTTTTTTTTATTAATTCTCGATATCACTTTAATTAATTACGAAAATTAATTTGAAATCACCCTTTTTTTTTTGTAAGTAAAACAACATATAAGGAGGACGCGGAAAGACACATCCGGGCAAATTATAATTCCACTCGTCACTGTACCTAACCGATTGCCGACGCTACACAAAATATCTTTATAGAATTTCACACTATCAAATCTTTAGCACTTCACTACACGGAAGAAGCACTTTCACAATTTCTCCAAAAATCTTCCTTCAGCAACAAAATGGAAAGAAAAGAAAAGAAAACTTTTCTAACCGCCGAAGACACAAACACTGTTGTTGAATCCACATATTGAAAGATGCAAACGGGCGCATTTCACAAAAACGAAACTCAATTCACAAGCACAGTATGAAAAGGGGGAAAAAAAAAAATTCTCCCGGACACGATATGTTGAACAGAGCTGCTAATTAGTCTCTACTTTTTTTGTTATCACGGTCGCTCCGTAATAAGTTATTCCAATACCGCAAACACTAGAAGAGCGTGCGTCATCAAATACTTGCGTCTATTTTGACAATAAAGTAGGAGATATTCGGAGATTGCAGTGTATCAGGTCTGTAAATATCTTGATTTCAAACTTTTCCGCACACAGATTCCGTCAATTATGAAGGAGATACAGTCCCATTTTGTAGATTGATAGACGCATGAAAAAGTTTTTTATACCAACGTAGCAAAGCGTACACACGCAAGCGAAGCCAGACCACCCATTTTAACGTACATACTTTACTTCAAAAATAGGCACCACTTTGTGTAGTATAGTTTTCGGTATACATTAGTTGACGTTTACATTCTAATAATATTATCGAAGAGTTGGCCTGATCGTCACAGTGGATAGTTTACTATAATAGTACATAATTGTTAAAATAAAGTGCGTTGAATCGCAAAAACACTTCAGATGCGTTTCCTGAGTAAAGAGACACAACAATAGTTCAGAGATATAAAAAGAACTCATTCTGTCGAAATTAGTCCTTTATTTGAAGCGAAAAGTTGCATAAAAGTAAAAGCAAACAGGTGGTCGGCTTGCTCCATAGCAAGGCAGTATCAAGAGAGTCTTTACACCTCTACATCTCAGCAAAGACTGATCATCTCAAATCATGACAATATTCACAGGTCAGAGAGTATTTTTACACCAAAAACAAAGCAATTGGCAAGATTCATTACCGCCAGCAAAAATAACCGTTAATGATAAGAAATAGATATATTTAAATTTGGCGATTAAAGAGGGGTGTGTAATATTACAAAGTTCATCAGTAACCCTTTTGTGGTTTTTATGCGCTGGGAAAACCATCTGCGATCACGAAATATCGAGACAGAAATAACAATTTGTAACAACATAAACTGCGGATGTATATACATTTTGTGTTAAACTGAAATAATTACAAGACTAAAAGTAAATGTATTATGATAACTAGCAGATGCTCAAAGTTCAGAATTAAAAATAAAGAAAAATAATACCGGACAAAGTGCATACACACGGCCAGAAACATAGAATAAATTGCATCTGCCTGCAAAAAGGATAAAGCATTAATCTGTTAATAAATGAGACTTGATTTTAGAATAAAAGGAAAAGAGAAGCGATAACTTTTAACAAAAGAATTAAAAATGTTTTTTTTTTTTGCTTGTTATAAAAATGCATATATATGGATCTATACCATAATGGCCTTATTTGTAATGCAACAACTGACAGCTGAAATTCTAATAATGATACATCACAAAGTACTATACAATAAATAACAAATATGTCTAAATAACGAACCCTTTTTAATGAAAATGTTGCTATGATCATGCAGTAATTTTATGAAAATATCGGAGAATCAACTTGCAACAAATTGCAAATACATTTTTAGCGCCTACATTTATAATAGCCTAACTGTCAGTTGAAATTGTAATATTAATAATGGTGTACAACAATGTATACGGTAAACGATGAGTACTTCTAAATAATAAGTCCTTTTTAATGAAGTTGTTGCGATGAATATACATTAATTTTTAAAAATATCCATTAAATCAACTCGTAATAAATGACAGACATATCTTTATAAAGACTATATTTCAAATAATATAACTGTCAGGTGAAATTCTAATATTAATAATGGCGAATCTGTATATAGTATGAATCTATTTGCAAAATAATGCTTTAAGAGATAATTCCAAACAATATATTGCACTTGAAATTCAACAGAATATCTCCCAATTGATCGTCATAATAGAAGTTATATGAAACAAAAGAAAAAAAAATTAGAACTGCACTATATTTCAGAAACTGGAAAATTTAATAAAAATCATTACCGGCATTCATCCGATTGAAACAATTGACTGCTTCACCGACATTTTATAAATGAAATGCTTAACAACCACTTAAAATATTTCAATAAATTAATGAAAGCTGCTTTCAAAAACAAAAATGCACAAAATGCTTACCATACTCAAGTTTTAAACTGGAAATTTATTTTCGATATATTCTATCCAAAATGCTATTCCCTCCGGCTTTTAATCATATTTAAATGGAGTTTAAACTATTTTAAACTGTCTAAATGAAAACTCTCTGTATACGGCTGTATCGATTTATTTTCGATATCAAATGAATTCTACAATGAATAGTCGATATATCGATTCACTAACATTCTTTATCTAAATTCTGCGCAGATGCAAATAAAATATCTGTAATTCAAATTCGGGCAGCAAATGCATTTCGGTGATTATGTAGCCCATAAAAATGAACGTTCTTTCTCTAAATTTAAACTCTTTTTCAATTCAAAGGATACAGTTTGCATTTTGGCTAAGCGAAAGTATATATTGACTTTTATATTTGTCGACTAACATATAACATAAAAAGCAAGCGAAATAACTCTCGGTAACAATAAGATGTATATTTTGGAAATTTATTGCAATTTGAAAAGAATATTATGTATTTACTTTCTGGAATAACATAGTTTTTTGAAAAAATCTCATAGTAAACTACAATATCTGAAGTGTTATGCATTGTATAAAAAGATTGGGATATTTAAAGTATTATATTAAGAAGTTTTCCATATAAAATTTCAATTGTAGCAGAAATTCACTACATTCTTTGCCTCCAAGTAACAGTGTTATGTATGTAAAATCTCACTTCCAAGGAAATTGATTTAAAAAAATCATCTGAATAACAGAATTACATTTGAAATATTACTACGCAAATGTAAAAGGAAAATCATATATTTATTTTCTAGAATATCCGAATTTCTTTAAAAAATTCAGTCAAAAAATGTTTCTATGTTTTAAAACAATAGTGGTGAGATTTAAAATAGTATATGAAACAATTTTGAAAAACAAAATTACTTGCAGTAAATTTTTCTCATCTTTCTCTCTTATAATAACAGTGAGGCGACTTCAAAGGAAATTGATTAAACCATTTTGAATACGGAAATAGGTTTAAAATTGTAATGCAATTTAAATCACATATTTACTTCCTTGAATAACCGTTTTTTGAAAAATAACAAATTAAACTATAACATCTGAAGTGTTTCTATGTTTTAAAACAATGGTAGTGAGATTTCAAATAGTATATTCAAAAATTTTGAAAAAAAGGAAAGAAATGCAACAATGTTTTAAAAATCTTTCTCTTATAATAACAGTTAGGCAATTTCAAAGGAATTAAATCATTCTGAATCAGCAAATATGTTTGAAATTTTACAGTAATTTAAACCAGATATTTACTCCTTTGAATAACATTTATTTTAAAAATCTCGTATTAAACTATAACCTCGGAAGTGTTTCTATGTTTTAAAACAATGGTAGTAAGATTTAAAAATTATTGCAACAAAATTTCTTATTTTTGTCTCTTATAGTAACAGTTCGGAGATTTCAAAGGAAATTTATTTAGCCATTCTGAATACGGAAATATGTTTGAAATTTTACAGCAATTTAAATCACATGTTAAAATAGGAATTACTTTTTATTTCTGCAATAACAACAAGAAAACACCCTTAAAATAATTGTAATCTACTATTATCAGTGGGATGTATGAAGTTTTATTGAAAAGATAAAGATTTTTAAAATATCATATTAACAAAAGCGTTAATATTGTTTGAATTTCAAGATATATAAAATCAATATTATAAGAAGGTTGCTTTGAAGTTTTCCAAATTAGTAAAATTTAACTTTTTTATCAATTATTTAGTTGTAGTTTTATTTATATATTTACGGTTTTATTTATTTATTCATTTATTATAGTTTTATTTATATATTTAGGGTTTTATTTATATATTTAGGGTTTTATTTATTTATTTATTATAGTTTTATTTATCTATTTAGGGTTTGATTTATTGATTTATTATAGTTTTATTTATATATTTAGGCTTTTATTTATTTATTTATTTATTTATTATAGTTTTATTTATATATTTAGGGTTTTATTTATTAATTTATTTATTATGGTTTTATTTATTATTTATTTAATTATTTATTTATGTAGTTATTTAGTATAGTTTTATTTTTCTGTATTTTCTTTCAACGGTTATATATTTGCATTCAAACTATTTTTCTGCATTCCCGCATGATGGTTATTATACATTTATCTATTTACATTATATTATTCACTTTAAATAGAGATATTCTTTTTGAAATCATATTTCTCATTTTAAACGGTATCTTATACATTATGCAATAATATAAATGGTTAGTTAGATTTTAGCATTTAAGTGACTTTCAAATATTATATATAAGTTTACTGCTGCAGTTGCGCATTTTCTATGTGTATTATCTTTAATTCCTACGTCTGTAGTTTATTGATAACTCAATTTATTAGATTTACTATTGACATGCATTTCATTGATTTTTTTTTTATTAATTATCTTTTTAAATATTTATTGTATTTATTTAAATATTTATTTGTTTTTTACGAATGATTTTGACTTTGTCCCCTTTTGCACTTCGTTTTCTGGATATTATTCAAACATGTATGTATTCATATTTCAATTTTTGATTTTTATTCCCCGATTTGTGTATGAAATTTCTGTATTGTCTTTTAACAGTTATATATATATATATATATATATATATATATATATATATATATATATATATATATATATATATATATATATATAATTATAATATCTATGAATTTCAAAAACATATCAAGTTCTAATATCATTCTACTAAAATCTACTAAGAGATAATTAATGATATTGTGTAATCAGAATACCACATAGCTAATAATTAACTTGTGCAATCATAAAATTACCATAGCATGTGCTTCAATGGTAATTAGCCAAATTTACTCATACCTGAAGAACATTTAAAAAGAAAGAGAGAGAAAGGGGAAAAAAATTATAAATTGGAGTTGCTATTATGTAAACACAAATGGATTAATAAATTAATTATGAACATTATTCAGGGGAAAAACCGGACCACAAGAGAACCAATCAAGAATTGGATATGAAAAAACATATGTGGATGTACTCGTCAGCTTGGCTGCACCCACATGTGTTTTAAAAATAATTCAGTATTTCATAATTCTACTGGCATGATGCTAAGTACAGTAGAATATATATATATATATATAACTGTATATATATATATATATATACCATTGAAGCACAAGCTATGGTAATATTATGTTTGCACTTGTTAATCTATTAGCTATGTGGTATTCTGTCTACACATTATCATTAATTATCTCTTTGGAGATTTAAGTAGAATGATACAAGAACTTGATATGTTTTTTGAAATTCATAGATATTATAATTATATATATATATATATATATATATATATATATATATAATATATTTACTTATTATAGTTTTATTTATTTATTTAAAGAAAGTTTTGAAATAAATTACTATAATGTAACGTAAACTTTATGTGTGGGGGGGGGGGGGGGAGGGGAATAGGAAATATCTTAGAGGAATAATAAAATACGCATATGAAATTTTTTGTATGAATTTCCCCTGAAATAACATGAAACTGCAAGAAATTTTAAACTAAGCTATAATCCATGAATTTGTCCATATTTTATAGTAAAATTGAAGAATTTAAAATAATGCATTTAAATTTAATCGTAAGGTCACCGAAATATCTGCTGTCCATACTTCCTGCGGATGTTTCATTTACATAATATATACTGTAAAGTGATATAGATAGAATTTTTTGTTTAGGAAATGTATGATTTGCTATTTATGTTTGTTGACAGGCACATAACGTGACAAATAATTCTCGGTAACGAGAATAAATAAACACCCGAATGAACATTGAAAAATGATTATAAACATATTCTGAATGCCAGAAATACAGGGTGTACATAACTAAAGTTCACCTACTCAGGGCTGTCTGTAGTCGAAACTACTGATCAGAAAAGTATGAAATTTGATATGCGTCTAAATGAAGAGATGCGAAGTACTGTTATCAGAATTCCCTTGTACCACACACACACACACACACACACGCATATACACACACATATATACACACACAGATATATATATATATATATGATTTGATGGTTATTATTAACAAAAGTTTTATTATATATATATATATATATATATATATATATATATATACCGGGTGAACCAAAAGTTCGTTAAAACTTTAAAAATTCATAAAAAATTATGATAAAGAAGTGCGGTTTGCAAGAAAAGTTTCACAGGGTAGTCGGATTTTTTTTAGGAGCAAAAATTTTTTAGTTATAAATGTCACTGGTAGAGGGCGCTGACGACGCGAAACACGATGAACAGGACAACAGTACGCTCCATCCATTTATTCTTGCAATAACCGTTGTTCAACATGACCTCCAGAACATTGTACAACACAACTAAGACGACTCACAACGCCCGTTACAGCTGAATGCAACATTTCGGAATGAATTGCAGAAACTCTCCGTTCAAATAGAACAACTTCACCAACAACGCTCGATCGAGTAATGATAACATTCTGAAAGCGAATGAGAAATTCTCGTGTATCCCGGCCTTGTATTGCAGGATTATTTTGCATAATTATGCTGAATCTCTCTTATGTTAGCGCCATCTACAGGTGATTTTTTTTAACTAAAACTCTTTTTTTTTTTTTTGCTGCTAAAAAAAAATTCGACTACCTTGTGAGCCCTTGCTTGCAAACCGCACTTCATTACCATAATTTCTTCCTTTTTTTCTGAATTTTTAATTTTTTGACGAACTTTTGGTTCACCCGGTATATATTATATATTGTATATTTACGCTAAGACATCACTCTTTCGTGTTTTACTTGTTTTAACATTTAACAAAATTTAGAGAAATATGTTTGACAACCTCAAATAATCCTACCTCAAATAATGCTACCAAACTATCCATTACGAAAGAATCAATGCAATGATTATTTGTAAATGTCGAATACAAGAAACGGAATAAAACCCAACCCGACTATAAAATTCAAAGCTTATCTTTTTAATCCAAAAATTATTTTTCTAAAAGAAGATCAAAAACAATAAAATCCTTTCCGTACTTTTCGCTAGCAGAACTCATGGGACAACTAAACTCTTTCAGATTTACCAATGAAGCAAGAAGGCTTATCGGTCCACTGGCAATATTTCCATGGCAGCATGATAAGGTATCACTTTTATCTCTGCTGCCATTCCGCCAAAAGAAATTCTTACTGCGAAATAAAAAACCGAACATACATCCGAGTTAGTCGCACATTTCTTAATTTCTGTTTACCGCACAATTCTTTTTCTCATTCCTCTCTCTCTCTGCCGGGCCATAAAGAGAAGTTTCTTCTCCTTTTTTACAACGCTAAACACCCCCCAGGGCCCCGTCTGCCCATAATTACAGTTCGTTAGCACCTTCGCTTTTCATTGAAGGAGTCCCGTTTCTACTACTCGCTGAGAAGTGTGGTTGCAGGAAAAGGAGAAACTGATTTTTTTTGAATTTGTAGCACGAGATATAAATCTAGGTTTTAAAAACCAATTTTTCCTTGAAATATACGTCCTAACAATAAATCGAAGTTTATAGAGGAAAGCGTGAATTACTTTGTTTTCTAGCAGTGGCGTACGGAAGTACCAGTAGCGTGGGGCATCCGTGGCCGAGTGGTTAAGACACCATTCCGCTAATCACTTGAGAGCGTAGGAGTCAGGTCGGCGGGTTCGACTCCCGCCAGCTCCATTGCACACCACTTTGTGGAGCTTCCGGATGTAACTCTCTGGTGTTGTAAATTTCCTTGTGGCTATCTCGTCCCTGTATATTGACGATGACTTATAAACGGGCACTTGATGTCAAGCACACAAGTCAGATATATGTTCTCAATAAATAAAACCAGTAGCGTTTCTAGCAGTGACGTTCGGTAGCATCATCGTTTACACTACTCTGTGAAAAGTGTGGTTTTGAAATCGAAATTTTTATACAAAAGCGTGAATCACTTTGTTTTCCGACAGTGGCGTACGAAATTAATAGTGGTGTTTCTAGCAGTGGCGTTCGTTAGCGACCTTCGCTTTTCATTGAAGGAGTCCCGTTTCTACTACTCTCGTTGAGAAGTGTGGTTGCAGGAAAAGGAGAAACTGATTTTTTTTTAATTTGTAGCACGAGATATAAATCTAGGTTTTAAAGACCAATTTTTCCTTGAAATATACGTCCTAACAATAAATCGAAGTTTTTAAAGGAAAACGTGAATTACTTTGATTTCTAGCAGTGGCGTACGGAAGTACCAGGTGGCGTTTCTAGCAGTGACATTCGTTAGCATCATCGATTACACTACTCGGTGAAAAGTGTGGTTTCGAAATCGAAATTTTTATACAAAAACGTGAATCACTTTGTTTTCTAACAGTGGCGTATGGAACTGGCAGTGGCGTTCGTTAGCAGCTTCGTTTTTCATTGAAGGAGTCCCGTTTCTACTACTCGCTGAGAAGTGTGGTTGCAGGAAAAGGAGAAACTGATTTTTTTGAATTTGTAGCACGATATATAAATCTAGATTTTAAAGACCAATTTTTCCTTGAAATATATGTCCTAACAATAAATCGAAGTTTTTAGAGGAAAACGTGAATTACTTTGTTTTCTAGCAGTGGCGTACGGAAGTACCAGTAGCTTTTCTAGCAATCATGTTCGTTAGCATCATCGTTTACACTATTCTGTGAAAAGTGTGGTTTTGAAATCGAAATTACAGTTTCTAAATCGAAATTTTTATACAAAAACGTGAATCACTTTGTTTTGTAGCAGTGGCGTTCGTTAGCACCTTCGCTTTTCATTGCAGGAGTCCCGTTTCTACTACTCGCTGATAAGTGTGGTTGCAGGAAAGGGAAAAACTGATTTTTTGAATTTGTAGCACGAGATATAAATCTAGGTTTTAAAGATCAATTTTTCCTTGAAATATACGTCTTAACAATAAATCGAAGTGTTTTAGAGGAAAACGTGAATTACTTTGTTTTCTAGCAGTGGCGTACGGAAGTACCAATAGCGTTTCTAGCAGTGACATTCTCTAACATCATCGTTTACACTACTCGGTGAAAAGTGTGGTTTCGAAATTGAAATTATAGTTTCTAAATCGAAAATTTTATACAAAAACGAGAATCACTTTGTTTTTCAACAGTGGCGTACGAAAGTAACTGTGGCGTTCGTTAGCGATCTTCGCTTTTCATGAAGGAGTCTCGTTTCTACTTAGTGAGAAGAGTGGTTTGGAAATCAAACGTAAATCACTTTGTTTTCCAGCAGTGGCGTATGGAACTAGCTGTGGCGTTCGTTAGCATCTTTGCTTTCCATTGAAGGAGTCTCGTTTCTACTACTCGCTGATAAGTGTGGTTGCAGGAAAGGGAAAAACTGATTTTTTGAATTTGTAGCACGAGATATAAATCTAGGTTTTAAAGATAAATTTTTCCTTGAAATATACGTCTTAACAATAAATCGAAGTTTTTTAGAGGAAAACGTGAATTACTTTGTTTTCTAGCAGTGGCGTACGGAAGTACCAATAGTGTTTCTAGCAGTGACATTCTCTAACATCATCGTTTACACTACTCGGGGAAAAGTGTGGTTTCGAAATCGAAATTATAGTTTCTAAATCGAAAATTTTATACAAAAACGAGAATCACTTTGTTTTCCAACAGTGGCGTACGAAAGTAACTGTGGCGTTCGTTAGCGACCTTCGCTTTTCATGAAGGAGTCTCGTTTCTACTTAGTGAGAAGAGTGGTTTGGAAATCAAAATTAACGTAAATCACTTTGTTTTCTAGCAGTGGCGTATGGAACTAGCTGTGACGTTCGTTAGCATCTTTGCTTTCCATTGAAGGAGTCTCGTTTCTATTGCTCGGTGAAAAGTGTAGTTTCGAAATCGAAATTACAGTATCTGAATCTAAATTTTTAGACAAAATTGTGAATCACTTTTTTTTCTAGTAGTGGCGTTTCTTGATGTGGCGTTTGTTAGCACATTCGTTTTTCATTGAAATAATCTTGTTTGATACTACTGAATGTGAAGTGGGGTTTCAAAACTGAAATTGCAGTTAAGTTTTATACAAAAACGTGAATAACTTTGTTTTCCAACAGTGGCGTTCGTTAGCACGTTCGCTTTTCATAAAGGAGTCTAGTTTCTACTAAGTGAAAAGAGTAGTTTGGAAATCGAAGTTTTTGGACAAAAACATAAATTACTTTGTTTTCTACCCCAAAATCTGACCCAAAATAATAATAATAATAATAACCTCGAACCAAACACACTTTAAACAGAAAGGGACCCGAACTCAAAATATTCAAACCCAAAACCGAACCAAACCTCATGGCGAAAAAAAATCAATCCATATTCTAATGCAAATATGAGTATATCTCTAACATCAATTTTATCTTTTATGTATAAAAATGAACATACATACACATAAATGGTCAAACATATAGCTTTTTTCAATTCAAAAGACTTTCTCTTGAAAAATTGAATTAACCCGAACCTGAACCAAAATAATCAAAACTCAACTCGAAATCGACCCGAACCCAAAACATTTAAACTCAATCCGACTCGAACCTGACCCACAACGAAAAAAACCGTTAATCTGACCCGACCCGACCCGACCCGAACCGAGGGTATGGTCGAGTTCGGGTAAAATCGTGTTACCCGATACGGTTCAAAAGCCTCTAGTCCAGAGAAGTACTTACATTTGTGAAGTCATATGTAAAGTCATATGTAAAGTAGATTTGTTTAAAAATTTTACTGTTTCTAGAATAGTGTAGCTTTAATGACTCCAAAATGCCAATTCCTGTCAAAAAAAGAACTAGACACACTTTATTTTTAGAGAAAAAAGACTCAAACTGTCCTTAATATGTATGAAAAATGTTGCAGTTCCATTAATAACGTCAGCGATAAGAGTTTCAAACAATTTTAATGGATTTTTACAATTCATTTCTGATTATGATTTTGAGTACAAAGTAAAAACATTTATCTATACCCCCTTCATGTAATAAAAACACACCGCTTTATCTGAATTTCCTGTTGAGTGGAGATATACGTGGGGGTTATAACTTGACTTGGAACGTAAAATATTAGATAAAAGAACGTGAAAACATAACCTTTGGTTCTATGAACGATAAGGACAGTATATTGTGTGGAGGCTTTTAAATTGCGTTTCCGCACACGTATTTGTCGAAACTTGTCATTCGGTTTTCACTAGTATATTGAAATATAGTTACATTAAAATTTGAGCTAAACCAATCTTCTTGATGCTTCAGTCCTAACTCAGGATCCATCGAAGCAATTTTCATTTTGGAATTGATTTGAAAACAAGATAAATAAATGCAATTTTAATTGTTTCCCCTTTTTGTTATTATACAGGGTGTTCATAATTAAACGACCCTACTTTAAAGTTGTCTTTCTAAAGACGAAACTATTGATCAGAAAGTTGTGAAATTTTGTGAAGGACATAATGAAGGATTGGGAATTTGTTTGAGCGAAAAAAAAAATATTTCAAAATTTCGCCTCCAGAGGGCGTTTTTTTAACGAATTACATATTTAGCATACATTTACGATAGTTTAAATATTTTATTACAACATATGTTCCATATGACGACCATCAATTTCAGCTACCATCTGTAATCGTAAGATAGCATGTTCGTTCAACAATTGACCTCAGTGTGTTTTGGGAAATGCAGAGAACGTGTCGTGAAAAAAGTTTTGGTGAACATCTTTTGTTGTAATAAAAATTTTAAACTATCGTAAATGTAAGCTAAATGTGTAATTCATTAAAATCGCCACCTGGTGGCGAAATATTGACCTTTTTTTTTTTTTCGCTTAAACAAATTCCCATTCCTTCATTCCCTGGCCTTCACAAAATTTCACAACTTTCAGACCAATAGTTTCGTCTGTAGAAAACTTAAAGTAGGGTCGTTTAATTATGGACACCCTGTATTTCCACTCTATTTTCAAATGGCAATACCACTTCACACAGTTTTTTGGATCCGTAAACCAGGATCAGGTTGGCCAGAAACTGGCCGCAAAAATAAATAGTTTAGACATCTTTTCTCAAATCTTCATACAGATTTCACTCGGATGTAAAACTACGTACAAACTACTCGTATGATTTATATACAAATTAGAATAACTGGATATTTCTTTTAATGCTAAAAGGTGTAAATTAACAACATAATGCACAGTAAATTAACTTTTATTAGGTTGTTTGACATGTTTCGTCTAACTCCGAATCATTTTCAAAAACAAATGGGAATATTCCAAAATTGCACGGTCTTTGAAGTTATTATTTACTTTATTTTGTTATGATGAAGTTATTTTTTTACTTGGTTGTTTATTTTCATATCTGTAACCATGGAGTCACTCGAGCTACAATTTCGGTAAGTTAAAAGATGCTGAAACATTACATATTGTATTTTTGCGAGTTAGTATCTCTATGGTTTCTTTTATTATGGATGGATAGTATAGACTGGAAGGAAAAATTATTTTATTTTCATTGAAATTTATGTGGATGGTTATATAGAATATATAATATATAATAATAATGGTTATATACTTATTATATAGAATAATTGTGTTAAATTAAGAAAGTGTAATTACGTATCCAACATTTTCTTGGAGTTTGATTAGCAGGCAGTGCTTAATTTTCGCCGGATCTCTGTTCCGGTTCTTCTTTGTTTTTAGTGAATATTTAAATATTGGTCGAAATTCACCGGAGCTCAGAAATGCTGCGCTCCAGAGCCCAGCGGAACAGCATTTCCGAAACGTCGAATCCTAAGTTATCTTTTCCTTTCCCTACCATCTCCAATCCTTTGCTTTCATTCCTACTATAGTAAAGCTGGCAACTTGGATGAGAATATATTTTGATGGAATCGGGAAGGGAAATACTATATATTTTTGTAAATAGTCACTTAAGCCGTGAGAGTACACCATATGCGTTGTTTAGGAAAAAATATACGAAATTTTCTTTATATTTTGTTAAATTATTTTATTTTTTTAATTTCTATCATTCTTTCTGGATATTAAATGAAAATTCCGTGTATTTCCCTTGTAAGATCTAACTTTAATTTCTCTAAATTTATAGATAAACCACTACCACATTTTTCCCTTTATAACTGCATGAAGATTTAAGAAAAAGTACATTATACTTTGCCGGACCTCTTTGATACAAAGAAACAAAAAAGGCAAAAGTGGGTGTTACTATTTGAAAAATGAAGGTTCGTACAATTTTTAATATGCAGACGACCCCAAAGCAAAGTTTATGAATAGCATTTTATAGTACATCTTATTCCCAGTCGATTGGAGCCTGTATATCTTTTATAAGATTATTTGCAGGCGAATTAGTAGTGTGGTAATAACTTTTTTTCAGGACTTACACATAAAAATCATGCTCGCGAAAAAAAAAAAAAAGTTTACAAATATGTAAATGAATAAACAACATGGTAACAAAGTGCAATTTTTACAACCTGTGCATAATTTACACACGTTAATTAATGACTCTATTAAGTATTTAACTGTATTATAACATTTACAAAAGCGTAAATATGCGTCTTTGAAACAATTTAAAACAAATCCGAAGCTTAAAGTTACATGAAATATTACGCTATCATGCTCGCGAAAAACAAAATAATTACTGTATGTTCGTAAATGAATACAAGTTGTCAAAATGCAATATCTACAACCTGTATACAGCAGATGCATAGTGGTTAATCGTATTACTATCACATTGTGAAAGTGAAAATATACGTCTTAAAAAAAAAAAAAAAAATCCCAGCGTAAAGGTATATAAAATATCGCTCTCGCGAAAAAAAAAAGTTTCATCTTTGTAAATAAATACAAGGTACACAAGTGCAATTTCTACAACCTGTACACACCACAAAGATTTTGAATTCTTATCTTGTTAGCGAAGTACACTTATCTGCTTTTAAATAAATAAAAGACGATGCTAGAGTTATCTTTGTTGCAAAGATAAGGTGGTAGGTTGAAAGCAGTAAAATGTTATTTGAAATTGCGATTTCTCAGAGAAAATGTGTTAAAATTAATTAATTCTTCCGGAAGAATTTATTGATGCAAGCACGTTAAGAAATGTTTTCTATCTCTCTTTAAAAATAAATTCGCTGTAGAAGTTAAAATTCTTTTGAACGTAACTCACAAATTCAAAGCTGGGAGTTATTTCGAAGCTATAAGTTATTCAAATAACTTATTTTAAGACTTTAATTCATAATCGATAACTACGATATACAGCTGAAACACATTAACTTTCAATTGTTAAGCAAAATGATATTACCGGTTGGCTGTAATTAAAGAACACGTGTTTGGAAGGCTATAAATTGTTTGGAATATTTTTAAATATTTGGTATTTATTGTGCTGTCCTCTAAAAAAAAAAAACCCATTTGTTGAAATTTTCTCTATATAAAGTCTAATGAAGAATTAAAAAAAAATTAAACATGGCTAAATTTTTACAGCTTTTTCTGACTAAGATTTTAATGTTGGACAATTTTCATTTTATCATTTTATTACAAAATGGGAACCAATTAAGCGAGAATTAAAAAAAAAAAAAAAAAAAAAAAAAAAAAAAAAACACTTTTTCAAATAATGACCTATGTTACCTGAAAAAAAAAAAAAAAAAACCACACCTGACATAATCAGCTTAATATGAAGCATTTTATTACATATTAACGGTTTAACAAAAAAAAATATTTAAATTTATGTAGAGAAAAAGGAGAATAAATAATATTTAAATAGAGAATTTACTACCATCTAAATTTTAAAACTTTTTATGCAAATTTCAAATGATTCTACCTAAAATTTTAGCCTCGAAAAGACCTTATGAGCACTGAAATTTTAAACGAAAGAAGCTGCGCTCGGTTAATACAGCATTTTTATCAAAATGGTAGTAAAGTGTTAATTACAGCTTAAAGTCATAAAAACATAACATAAAAGGCTTAAAAAAACCCTTTTAATATATACATTACATATGTTTCATGCGCTCAAACGGCGACTTCTTCAGATCAAAATGATAAAACTGAGCTGCACCGCCAGGTGCCTGAGGGGCGCCCGTCAGCGTCTCAACCACCATACCCATATCCTGAGGGACATATAGCACGCACAACTGGAGGCTGCTGTCCGTATGCGTTACGGTAGTCGGTGCAACGCCACCTGCGCATCACACCGATTCTACCAAGAGGCGACGACATGGTCACCACGATAGGTGGTGACTCCTGCACACAGCGAGAGCCCCCACACGAACACATGATGAATCGCCAGAAGACACACGACGACTTCGTCGCCGGAGCCTCATAAAAGGAACCGATCCCTAGGCCATATGTCGAGCTCCCCTGACGACTTTTGCTTTTCCACGGCTTCCGAATATTGAATCATAGGGAAGGAGGAGACAACTTGTTCATCTGCCGTGGTTAATAAAATATTCTCGTAAAGTTTTAAAAACTTTGAGAGAATCACAACCCAGTGCATAGTTCTAAATCTAGAGAACAAACCTCGCGTTTAATATAAAAGAGTATTTGATTTCCATTTCAATATATATTTTAGCTTCATTTAGATAATAACCGCTTTAATATTCAATAATATAATACAAAATTTAAACAAATTTTAATACAAGCAAACCGAATCAACTATTGTTTTATAATTATGTATGTATGATGCAATTTTCACAAACATTAATTCCAAACAATTGATCCAAATGAATTATACCTTGAAATACTATCATAAATTTCATTACATCACGAAATCTTAATTGATAAAAATGTGTATAGAAATCACCATCCATCCATTGCGTAGTTCTAAATCTAGAGTGAAAACATCACGTTTAATACAAAAGAGTATTTGACTTTCATGTCAAGATATATTTCAGCTTCATTTAGATAATAACCGCTTTAATATTCAAAAATATATTACAAAATTTAAACAAATTTTGATACAAGCAAATCGAATCAACCAATGTTTTTTAATTATGTATGTATGAACATATTGTGTAATGTTCAGAAACATTAATTACAAACAATTGAACCAAATGAGTTATACCTTGAAATGCTATCATAAATTTTATTACATCACGAAATCTTAATTGATAAAAATGTGTTTAAAAATCACTATCTATCCATTGCATAGTTCTAAATCTAGAGTGCAAACCTCACGGTTAATACAAAAGAGTATTTGATATTCATGTCAAGATATATTTGAGCTTCATTTAGATAATAACCGCTTTTAATATTCAATAACATAATACAAATTTAAAGAAATTTTGATTCCAGTAAATCGAACCAACTAAATTCTAATTTTATATAAGATAATAATTTTATTACATCACGAAATTTTAACTGATAAATATGTTTAGGAATCACCATCCAGTGCGTAGTTCTAAATCTAGAGTGCAAACCTCACGTTTAATACAAAAGAGTATTTTATTTTCATGTCAAGATATATTTAAAATCATTTAGATAATAAACATTAAATAACATATTACAAAATGCAAACAAATTTTGATTCCAGTAAAACAAACCAACTAAATTATAATTCTATGTAAAATAATAATTTTATTACATCACGAAGTTTTAATTGATAAAATATGTATAGGAAACGCCATCCAGTGCGTAGTTCTAAATCTAGAGTGCAAACCACACGTTTAATACAAAAAAGTATTTGATTTTCTTGTCAAGGTATATTTTAGCTTCATTTTAATAATAACCACTTTAATATTAAATAACATAATACAAAACTCAAACAAATTTTGATACAAGTAAACCAAATAAACTAAATTCAAATTCTATAAGATAATAATTTTATTTCTTCACGAAATTTTAAATTGGAATTAATATTGGAATTTTTATCCAATGTGTAGTTCTAAAATATCTAAGCTTCGTTTCGATAATAACCACTTTACTATTGGATAACATGATACAAAATTTAAACAAATTTTGATACAAGTAAATCGAGCCAACAAAAGTTTTTTAATTATGGATGTATTGTGCAATTTTTCCAAACATTAAATTCCAAACAATTGATCCAAATGAATTATACCTTGAAATACAGCCATAAATTTTATTGCATCACGAAATCTTAATTGATAAAGTGTATATAGGTATCATCATCCAGTGCGTAGTTCAAAATCTTACAAACCATGCGTTTAATACAAAATAGTATTTCATTTTCATGTCAAGATATATTTCAGCTTCATTTAGACAATAACCGTTTTAATACTAAATAATATATTACAAAATTCAAACAAATTTTGATCCCAGTGAACCGAATCAACTAAATTCAAATTCTATAAGATAATAATTTTATCTCTTCACGAAATTTTAATTCATAAAATATGTATTAGAATTTCCATCCAATGTGTAGTTCTAAAATCTCTAAGCTTCATTTCGATAATAACAACTTTAATATTCAATAACATAATACAAAATTGAAACAAATTTTGATACAAGTAAGCCGAGCCAACTAAAATCTTTTAAATTATATATGTATGAACATATTGTGCAATTTTCACAAACATCAAATTCCAGACAATTGATCCATATAAATTATACCTTGAAATGCAATCATAAATTTTATTGCATCACGGAAGTTTAATTTATAAAACGTGTATAGTAATCTCCAATTACACTCAGCGTAGTGTTCTAAGCACATTTCTAGTACGAAAGAGTATTTAAGATTTTTATGCATATATAATGATGTCGAAATATATTTCAGTTTCTCTTAGACGATAAGTTGCACAATGTTATATACTTACGTGCATCTTTTCCCGAATTGTGGTTGCTTCAAACCGAACTTAGTAATTAAATTCCAAACAAAATCAAAAATTTTATCGGCTCACGAAATTTTAATTGATGGAATATGCATAATAAAAAGAAAAGTGCCCAGTTAAACTGATGGCATTGAGCTCACAGGCTATTCACACTAACTGTATATTACACTCTTATTTCAAAGAATAATGCCCCTCCAAATATAAAGAAATCGACAATAAACCTGTAAACAAATTGGAAGCAAATCGGATAATTCTGTAAGAAAAACCCAATTATCTAAATTAAGCGGGGATGAGCCCCCCGTTCTCCCTTTTATACTTGACAAATAAACCCCCAAAACTAATCCAACTCAGTCCGGTCCATGTATAAGGAAGGAAAATGGGAGCAAATTCATGGTTTTTTTTTTTTCCCTGTAAAAATAGCAGTAGCATTGTACGGAAATCTTTAAAAAAATATTATTGTTGCAAATTACAAGGAATATTTTTAAAATTCCACACTTTTTTTAAAGAGAATTTTAAAGTTAGGTGGCGTAACCTCTAAAAAGTGCCGTACTTTTAAATCGTTGCATAAATATGTATGAAATAGTCTTTTAAAAAAGGATTTTAGTTGTAGGATAACGCTGGTTAAGGTAAATCATTATTTTTTTTTAATTGAATAGGCGAACCTGATTTAATTGATTTTTGCAGTGAGCTGGCCATAAATTTAACAAATAAATAGTAAATAAATAAATAAATAAACGGGCCCGGCCGGTTCTAGGCCTGAGAATTCCTGCCCGTGCAAACCTCCGACTTATATTAAGGCATTTGTCATTGAAATAAAGCTGAAAAATATTTTGACAACTTCCTTAGTATAAATAATGACATACATCATTCCCGAATTAAGATTCTGGCAAAGCAGTGCAACAATTAATTTCTAAACAAAATCATATATTTTATTGGCTCACGAAATTTTAATTGATAAAATGTGTGTAGGAATTTCCGATTTCCCAGCGTAATTCTAAATCCAAAATATACACCACACCTTCAACAGAATAGAGCGCAATAAAATAAGTAAAATTCCCATCAGCCAATCCCTGACGGGCAATCCAGAAGCAGTTAGATACTTCGCTTCAGAAATCGATTCCACGAATAAAACAATCGATTTTTCGAACTCGAACCCGTCGCACATAAATATCCTTCGGGCACACATATATAGACGTAGAGTGGTTTTAAAGTTTCTTGAAACGAGCGTTACGGAAACGATGTTAGGAATGAAAAACAGCAAGAACGAAAAATGAATTGATTAGTTTTATTCCAGCAGCCTCTAAGCTTCTATCAACGTCAGATTAACGTTAAATATTATTTTACGATAAGGAAGATGTAGAGTTAAAATAATTTCCAATGAACTCCAAATTTGTTATAGAAAAGTAGATGGGAAAATAAAATCTTGTGCACCAGAAACGGTAGTCTTTTTGAAAAGATATTTATGAAGAAGGTTCGAGTCCAGCTTTTATAAGCCGAAAGATGAAGAAAGAAGAATGCAAGGTTTTGCACCCGCATATAGCAAAACGTATTGGGTAATATTCTTTGTATTGGAAATATTTTGTCCGATATTTTTACGAAATATTGGACTAACATTATGATGGCCAAAAATTGCCATCATCATTACTATTGCCAAAACTGCACGAATATTAGTAAGAAATATCTGATCACTTCATTGTCAATAATGCTGCAATATTGACGTTTCATTGTAAGTATTTCCAGTGAAAAGCCTATATTTAATCAATATTGGTATTTCATTGGGATTCAGATGTAAGAAACAAGAGAATCCTCTTTTAGTCTGGATTCAGATGTAAGATTCAAGAATGTAGGGTTTTGTATCCGTAGTTCGCAAAACGCATTAGGTAATATTTTTTCTATACTTGATCACTTCAATAAATATTTTATCACTTCATTGCCAAATAACTCTGCAGTATTGGCGCTTTATTGCAAGTATTTCCAGCGTAAAATCTATCTATAATCAATATTAATATTTCATCGGAATTCAGATGTAAGAAACAAGAGAATAAATATTTTACCCTGGATTCAGATGTAATAAACAAGAATGCAGGGTTTTGCATCCGTATATAAGCAAAAAGTATTGGGTAATATTGTTTCCATTGGAAATATTTTGTCCGATATAGTCACGAAATATTGGTCAAACAGTATGATGTTTACTATTGCCAAAACTGCACGAATATTGGTAAGAAATATTTGATTACTTCATTGCCAAAAATTCTGCAATATTGGCGTTTCATTGCAAGTGTTTCCAGTGTAAAGCCTAATATTTAATCAATATTGGTATTTCATTGGAATTTATCCATACTGTAAAATAAATTCCGTATAATATACACGGGTGATTTTATGTGAAATTTCTGTCTGTTTCTAATTTGAGCTAAAGTCGTAAATTTTCCGGGAATAAACGGAAAATTTCCTTTTTATTCTTACTCGTTGAATGTTAAAACGGAAATGTTCCTTCGAAGACAGACAAAGGGAAACGTTCCTTTTTGATTAATACAAAACGGAAAAATTCCAGTTATATTTCGTAATTCATGTTTTGGCCTATAATCAAGTCATCGGATGTGGCCAGATGGTGTAGGGAAAAGAGCATTCATCCTCTAATGGCGAATTCCGAGGTTCGAATCCAGAGGAAGGCAAGTCGGTAAAAAACGGTGTGATAATATACAACACAGATACCAGCTCAGTATAAATGTGCATCAGTATATATACTTATTATATATATTTGTTTTCAGTATTGCGTAATAGCTCATATTTATCAAAACAGAAGTTTTGTGAAAACACGGAGAATAGACGGCTGCCAACTTTGCTGCAAATACATTTTCCGTTTTTTCACGGACTGTTTTTTTTTCACAGTGCAATTATTACAATATTTGTGCAATATTCCGCCTAAATACAACCGTTATAATCAAATATTAGTTGAATTCCAAACAGAGACGTGTTCAAGGCAAAATATCTTCACCTTGGTGAAACGATGAAAACAATAATGTTCATTTCTTTAGAATTTTTAAACAAAGCTACGAGATCTAATGTAAATTTCAATTTTTTTAAACCATTTTTTTTTAACCCGGGAGAAGTCGCGCATACCCAGTGTACGAATGGTTTTTACTTTGTCACCAATAAATGCAAATGATAATCGTCACCTTTATTTAGTCGGAGACAATTGTTATAAATTCTGCAATAGAGTAAATTGAAGATTACGTTACGAAAAATAGTGGTGACAATTGTAAAAACCGTGGACACCCTGAAAACGCCAAACGTCACTCTCCTGCTAGAAAAATAATAGAGAGACATATATATAGACGTAGAGTGATCTTATAGTTTCTTGAAAAGAATATATATTTCCAATGAAATACCATTATTGGATAGATATTAGTAATACTTTGAAACTATTTGCAATAAAATGACACTGGGACAGAAATATTAGTTTTATATGTGGAACATTTCCATAGAAACGAAAAAAATGTCAATATTGTAAAATATTAACTTTACATTGCAAATAATGACAGTGAAAAGATGAAATAGTTCTTGAAAATACTGATGCAATATTGTCAATATGAAAGCATCCGAATGCTGGGAAAATATTTCGTGTCAAAATAACAAATATATAAGCAATGCAAACAATATTGCCCCAATATGTTTGGTAACTAAGGTGTAACCAAAAAAAATGTTTCTGTCATGACAGTTCGACCAAAATATGTACAGCTGGCCGATCTTGAAACGAGAACGCATGTTTATTTTGGATATATTCATGTTCAAGCAAAGTAACCTCCGCGTTCAGTAAACGATGAAAATAATAGCTTTCTACTTTTTAGCATTTTTTTTTAACGCTACAACTCGCATTATTATTATTATTATTATTATTATTATTATTATTATTATTATTATTATTATTATTATTACTATCATCAACATTATTATTATTATCATCATCAACATTATTATTATCATCATCATCAACAACAACATTATTATTATTATTATTATTATTATTATTTTAAGTAAAACACCGAAAAACACTCCCCGATAGAAGGACAAAAAATGTACAGTTACAATTTATAATCACTTGCATTATTTATTAATTTTTTAAAAGCCTCTTTCTTAGCTACCAGCCTTTCTGTTTTATTATTATCACAATATTTTTAATATTAGTCTTCGCCTTATTTAATTGGTGATTAAATAAGACAAAAAAATATTCTAAATAATAGTGGCAAGAAAAAAAAGCAGAAAAGGTGGTGGGTATCGTTTTCAAGAATTCAAAAGAACGATTATTCCAATTCTTTAAATATAAGTTTATTAAATACTCTCTTTGAAAGGATGTTCATGTGAGGAATATTTTACTTTTACTTTAACTAGAATACACATAATTTTATTGAATTCTAGAATTAACCTCAGAGATTAAATATATTTTGTTAAAGACAAACCTTTCAAACAACTCTCTATTTTACGTTAGGTGAAGATTAATATTAAAAATATTGTAAGAATTAATATTAAAAGATTAATATTAAAAAGCTGGAAGATTAATTAAAAATCTGGTAGCTAAGAAAAATACTTAAAAAAAATAATCCAAGTGATTATAAACTGTAACTGTACATTTTTTGTTCTTCTATCGGAGAGTGTTTTTCGGTGATTTACTTAAAAAAAAAAAAAAAAAAAAAAAAGATGATGATGATGATGTTGATGATAATAATAATGTTGTTGTTGTTAATAATAATAATAATAATAATAATGTTGATGACAATGATAATAATAATAATAAAGATGATGGATGATAATGATGATGATGCATTCAACGAATCGTTGTGGGGAAATAATAGTTGATACAGTCTGTTTATTAATATAAAGTAATACATAATAAAATTACATTATTTTACTTAATCGTTTATTCTCTATTTTAAAATTCTATAAAATTAAATGCAGCTCAGAAAAGATACATACACATTAACATTTTTATAAGCGCACAAAATGTTTTCTATTCAACAAATGCAGATAATTCGTTTTCTTTTTCAGTTTACTGTGAAAAAAATTTCTCCAATTCATAAGGACTTTTCAAAACAAAATTACAAAAAAATGAATTTGTTAATTTTGAATTAATAGCTAATAATTTAATTAACAAATTATCTTAGATTTTTATTGATAATTTAGTAAAAAAGAACATCAAAATATTGAAGTAGTTTATTTTGAAAAGTATTTGAATTTCAAACATTTTGTTTAGATCAGCAGTTATTTATTCGTTCATTTGCTTTTTAATGAAAAACTATTTTAATTAATTAAAACTTAAAACGATTAAAAAATAAGTTATTTTGAATTAGTGGCTAATAGTTTAATCAATTATATCAAATTCTCTGAAATAATTAGATGAAAATTTTATTAACTATTTGTTGAAAAAAATCAATAGAATTAAAGTATTTTTAAATACGAAGTATTTTGCTATTTACAAAATATATTTCGCTTCCAATGCTTTGTTTATATCAAATATTCTTCAGATTAGGTTTTCTCTCTCTCTCTCTCTCTCACTCTTTTTCTTTTGTAGAAGAAGAGATTAATTGTAATTAGATATAAAATGAATAGTAATATCGCGATAAAAAAAAAATGCATAAAATCAAGTAACAAACATTTTATGTCGCTAGTTTTTAATTAAATGTTTTTGATTTAATTAAAAACTCCAGTTTCTCTGAATTATTAATTAAAATTTTTATTGATATTTTGAACAAAACATAAATCGCAATAAATGTATTCTATTTGAATGAGGAGTAGTTTAATTTACAAAAAGCACTTCTGCTCTGGATGCTTTATTATTAAAAGCTATTTAAGTTTTTTTTTTCCTCTTTCAATAAAAATAAATTTTAACTAGTTTAAAAATATTAGTAATATGATAAGAAAAATTATTGATTATAAAAACACTTTTTTATTATTTTAAACGTTATCATTTAATTTAACAATACGTCTATGTTAATTTTCTTTAAATAATATAAATGTTTATCCCATTACCATCTACAAATAAAAAATTCATTTGAAAAAATATATAATTATAAATTAGACATAAAAGCATATTATGTATTCAATGTGTATTGCATTTTTTATTAAAAGATAATGACACTCTCATAAAAACAGTTAAATGTTATGAATAACAATATTTCCTTTAATTTCAAGTCAATTAAAATTTCTCAATAAACAATGTAAACGAAAAAGATTAAAAATTCATGCATTTTTCATTACGAAAATTTCTCTTGGAAGTTCAATACTATGTTTAGACAGCAAAAATGTTCCTTTTTTAACGTTTAGTTAAAAATATCTTCTTTTTATTTATTTTTATTTTACTCTGTAAGGAGAAAAAAAAATAAACTACAGAAAAAAAGTTCAAGAAAAATTTTCAGTTAAATTAAACATCTCACGTGAATTTGTTTTATGAAACAAAATGGTTTTTACACTGTTTTCTTTTCTTTAATGTTTACGCAGTTGAAAAAGAATTTTACACAAAACAAATACGATTACATACTAACGTCAAAAGTGCGTCCAAAATATGCAAGAATGATTCAGGTCTAAGAAAAATTAAATGTATTTTAAAAATAATATTTCATTTCTCCTTTTTTTTTTCCTTTAGTGGTATGAATGAGTTAGAATAACAGAATGTTAAATGTATTTTCAGAAATTTCAGTGTTGTAAATTTTTAGGAAATTTATTACGGTTAAGATAAATGTTTACAAAGTAAACTTAAAATATAAATTCAGTAGCACATACCACTTTTTCAAGGAAGGTTTGATAACCAAACATAAACACTGGAGCAAATGTTAAATAAAAGTAAAAATGATAAGAGAAGTGCGGTACAAACACATAAAAAAAATTCCGATTGAAAAAAAATTATATGCATGTAACATATGAGGGGGTTAGGATGACAGTGGGGTAAGTCAAAAATTTTGAAAATCGAGATAACTATATTTTCTTTGAACATATATTAATTTCTGTTCAATGTGCCAGTCAAATAAGTCATAGTTTACTTAGGTAGTCGCTAGAGGGCAAAACAATTTGGACCACTAAATGCAACGGCGATACAACAAGTTTCTCAAATCCCTAAATTTTGACTTATTCCACTGTCATTTTAACCCCTCCATATTTTAATATTCTAATTTTCCCCCCCATTTAATTTACTATTTTTCTCGTTAAAATATTTTTTCTTTCATTTCTTTCTCAAATTCTTTCACAAATCCCCAAATTTCATTTGATTTTATGTGCAGTAACTTTGTTTTCTTATTTCAGTAATCATTCGATTTCAGAATATTTTTTTTAGCTATAAACATACTTTTATTTTCCTTCGAGGCACATTTCGAGGATTTTCCCGCGCGAAGCAGGACCAAAGTGCAGCGATTTGATGCATACACCTATAAAGATCCCCAGCGCCTCTTCCCATTGGTTTAGAACCCTTTTTGAACGGCTCTTTTTCTGGATTTTTGTTCCTTAAAGCGCTCTACCATTATAAGCTGCTGCATTATTTCTGAGCTCGCTTTTTCCGTGTTTTCCCCATGCATTAAAACCGACGTGACGTCAGATTCATTGTCGAATACTCTTCACTGCCATAATGTTCGAAGGTCATTGCAATTGCTATTAGAAGGTTATTGCAATTGCTATTCGAAAGTTATTGCAATTGCTTTTCGAAATTTGTTGCAATTGCTATTCGAAGGTTATCAGCTTGTTTTATTCGTTGGGGATGGTTTTTCTCTCAATATTTTCATGTTAAAATCATTTAACTGAAATTAAATTCCCGTGGAAAGTTTTCGAGCATGAGAGTCTCATATGTGATTTTTATTTCTTTTTTGAAATAAAGATATTTGCCTGATAATCTGCCTATTTATTTGTGGTGAAACTTCATGGATTTCTCAATGCATTTAAACCATTCAATAAGTCAATCATTTCACCAAATAAATAAATAAATAAGTAAAAACATACATTATAAATGGCATTTTTCAATATTTCATTATCAAAAGACATGTAATTGTCGTCCTCAAAGAAAATATAAATATTGAACTACTTCAAGTACAACTTTTGTTTTTCTTTTTTTTTAATCAAATTTTTCAACGACTATCAAATATATTTATCAAATATATTTTTATATTTTTAATACACTATCAAAAAACTTTTAATTTCACATGCATTTACATTTTCAGAACAATTAAAACTAACAAAAGAATTACTTTTTTATTTTTCCAAAACAGTGAAACGTTCATGCCAACATATTTCTCTTCCTACCTTTAACGTCTTAATCCCTCCTGCAAGCTTATTTCGAAAGGGAAAGAAAAATATGTTAATTCCCCCTTTCTACCCGGCCTATTCAGGCGTTAATCTCCAGATAGTGTCGCACGTCCAGTTTATTACGGGATTTGTAGACAAGACAAAGTCTTTAGTGGAAACAAAACAAATGAAACAATAGGAGAAAATGAGATTCTTCGTAAATTAATATTTCGGAGACTTCTGGAGGAGACCGAAGTGTCTTTGTAATAGGAAAAGTTAATGGTAAGAACTCTATATAAAAATGTTTAAATAGTTCAGGTGACGGGAAAGAATTCTGTTGCTAGTGTAAAAAGGTGCATTTTTATAAATGTAATATTTTACTTTCGTGACAAAAAATGACTCAATTTAATTTTAATATATTATTATTATTATTATACGTCCAGTTTATTACGAGATTTGTAGACAACACAAAGTCTTTAGTGGAAACAAAACAAATGAAACAATAGGAGAAAATGAGATTCTTCGTAAATTAATATTTCGTAGAGTTTTGGAGGAAATCGAAGTGTCTTTGTAATAGGGAAAGTTAATGGTAGGAAGTCTATATAAAAATGTTTAAATAGTTGAGATGATGGGAAAGAATTATATTATTAGTGTATGAAACTGAATTTTTTATAAATGTAATACTTTTACTTTCGTGTTAAAAAAATAATTTAATTTAATTTAAATATATTATTATTATTATTATTATTATTATTATACGTCTAGTTTATTACGGGATTTGTAGACATGACACAAGTCTTTAGTGGAAACAAAATAAACGAAACAATAGGAGAAAATGAGATTATTCGTAAATTAATATTTCGTAGACTTTTGCAGGAGACCGAAGTTTCTTTGTAATAGGAAAAGTTAATGGTAGGAACTCTATATAAAAATGTTTAAATAGTTCAGATGATGGGAAAGAAATCTGTTGCTAGTGTAAGAAGGTGCATTTTTATAAATGTAATATTTTACTTTCGTGACAAAAAATGACTCAATTTAATTTTAATATATTATTATTATTATTATACGTCCAGTTTATTACGGAATTTGTAGATAACACAAAGTCTTTAGTGGAAACAAAATAAACGAAACAATAGGAGAAAATGAGATTATTCGTAAATTAATATTTCAGAGACTTCTGGAGGAGACTGGAGTGTTTTTGTAATAGGAAAAGTTAACGGTAGGAATTCAATATAAAAATGTTTAGGTAGTTCAAATGATGGGAAAGAATTATGTATCATCCTCATTTATCATCCTTATTATTTAGTGAAATGAATTATATCGTCTGCTATGAGTGACGATTTTTTTTTACGTGTGCCGCGTTTACAAATGCGAATTTTTTTTTCTACACCAGACATCACTGTAAAATTCACCATGGAGATCTTGCTTTGCGAATGATTACGTCCGTGGGTTAATATTTTTATGACTCATAATGAATGAATCTCTTGTGTTTATTTACTCTAATGGATTGAGATTTTCGGCTGTTAACTTAATTCCCACTGAAGTTATCTCAGAATTTGTACATTTTTTAATATAACTCATCTATCTCTCAAACAAACAATTTTTTTTTCAATGATTTTTCTAAAAATTTAACTTTTATGCAATTTTATTCGAAAAAATAATTTTGAATTAAAATGGCCGCCTGGCATATGAAAAAAGAAGTGGTTTGCCCGTATTTGTTTTCATTAGTCACATGACTTGCGCTTTTATTAACTAGATTACGTACGATAGGATTTAATAGAATAAATAAATATTTTATTAATATCTTTTTAAGTTTTGATTCGATTTTCACAAAATATGAAATGACTCGTGAAAATTCTACAACGATAATATATATATGTTAAATTTCAAACCATGCGGTCGGGTAGTTTTTGAGCTGTTATATGCGGACAGACGTACAGACGGACGGGCCAGACGACGACTTATACGCTACGTATTTATATAAATACGAACGTACATTGTTAAAAATTTTCGTTTATTGACTGGTTGTCTCCCGTGAATTTCGATCAGAAATTTTCCGTTTTGTTAGAAAAATGGAATCTCTCCCATGTATCTATTACCATTTTAAGATTACAGAGTTTCAAATACGGAATTATTACTGTAAAAATCTATCATCCAATGGGATTGCTGTATTTTTGATCAACACGCATGCGCTTCAACTCCTTCGCGTCTGTATCGAGCCATTTACAGAATTTACGGGCTACAAAGACGGAACTTTCCTAAAAAAAAACGGAAACATTCCGGCAACTCTGCTGCCAGTCCTTTTTCCGTAATTTTTTTTTTTTTACAGTGCACCTAAAAAGAGACATCCTTTATGAAGTGTACACAATAATAAAAAAAGTTAAAAATATTAATTTCCTGAGGAGATATTTTATAAACACGAATGCCTCACACGGCCATAGCGAGGGGAATTTGAAATCTCACTGATGAAGAGTCTTACAATATTTTTACAAAATATATATACTAAGAAATTCCCCGTAGTCTCTGAAACCCTCTAATACTCTATTATAAAGCGGTCACTTTCCCGCATCCAACTTTATGCGCATTTATTAACAAAGTATTAGATAGGAACACCTTATTCATATTCATCCAAAACCCGCTTTAATGACCAAATAAGCCCTTGCTGACCTTTCAAGATACTTTGACATGCCATTTCACTTATCTGTGAAATATGACATCTTTCGGCAACATTAATTTAATGCCCCCCCGAGCAAGCTAGCTCCCATAAACGAATCCGCATTCGTATACAAGTCGAGCTCTGGAAACAGTCATTTTTAATCCGTAGCCTGGCTTAATCTTCCCCAAAACTGATCAAGCATGGCTCAGCAATAACCCACAATCCCTCCCATTTACCTGGTCCATCCTCGTGAATAATGAAGGCAAATTCTGCCGTGACCGGTCATTTATACACCGCCCTGTAACTTTAATCAAGTCCGGACGCTCCGCTATTCCGCACCGACGGACAATTTCATATTAAATTCGCGGACCCGCTCGAATCCCAGCAGATCTTGTGCACGCTAAGGTGGCTCCCACTGCTAGATTTGGCGGTGATCGCCTGTTTCGATCGAGTTGGCGGTGATAATTTTGATGTTGTTTAACTGATAAATAAATTGAATTGGTCATTTAAAAAACCACATTAAGAGCCTACATCAGCAATGCAAAAAAACGCTCAAGCTAATGTTAAGTCTATGAAAAGGTTCTTTCTCGATTTCTTGCTCGCATTTTAATATTTTTAAATGATTTTTTTTTTTTTTTGCATAGGATAGCTGACGCTGATCTCTAACGTTGTTAGTTTTTACTTTTTCAATTTTGGTTCCAGTTTTTTTTTTATATAAGGGTACTTTTACTTTCAGATCTGGTTCCAACCGGTTCTAAAATAGAAAATGTTCGCTTATAAAAAATCTGTAACTAAAATAAAAAAAAGTAAAAACTAACAACGTTAGAACCTCAGCTATCCTATGCAAAAAAAAAAAAAAAAAAAAAAAAAATCATTTAAAAATATAAAAATGCGAGCGAGAAATCGCGCAAGAACCGTCCCATAGACTTAACATTAGCTTGAGTGTTTCTTCGCGTGACTAGCGTAGGCTCTTAAGTCGCAAAATCAGAACATTTCAGGAAAAAAAAAAAAAAAAAAAAAAACTGTATTATTCACAAGTAAGGTGAAATCCCTAGTCATTGACACCTAACCAGTAACTGACGCTTCAGCAGAAATCTAACTGAAATAAGCATTTTCTTGTAAAATTCTGCAAAGTAATGTCTTCTAGTGGTAACTTATTTGTCTTAACTGCTATAAGTTATTTTTCAGCTATTGGTTTTAAAAAAAGGATGGTGTCAGTTACTGGATATATTGACAATATTTATCACAAAATTAATTTTTACTAATAAAAAGTATAATTTTTCAAAATTTTGTCAACAATATATTTTTTAATGTATCTTTACTATACTTTCAAAAACAAAGAGAAGTGTAAAATAGATTTAAAACTTTGTAATAGTGATTCGAACAAGAAAAAATCTTTAAAGTGTCAGTTACTGTGCAGAATTATTGAAGTTATCGTGTCCATAAAAAAGTGATATAGATAGATAGATAGATAGATAGATAGATAAAGTTTTGAACTGGGGTTGGTTTTGGGTTCTGGGAGTCATGATCGGCGTAGATCTGCAAAAAATTTTTAAGCCTATATTTGGTCGAAATTTAAATCGGTATACAGTCTACAGTAAAACAATTAGCTTTGTTTCATATGCCCAATTAATATTTCCAAGTGTATGAAGGTATTCTAATTTTTTTTTAATTGTTTGTAACAAAACTGATTTTATCAGGCTTGCTGTTTTATTTAACAAAAACAATTTTAGAGTAATTTTTATTCCGCAGCCCTTTTTTAACCCTTTCCAATATAGTTAAGCATTTATAGTTCGTTTACAGGGACGCACAAAATATTTCCGTTACATTATAGTCTGTGGGGAAAATCGTCTGCGGTGCATTTTATTGATGTTAGATATTTCAAAAATAATGAGTTGATGTATCTCTCTGAGGTGGACTACGACGTGCTTTCCAAGGAATATAAAATAAAAATCATTTATAGTTCGTTTACAGGAGACAAACGATTTCCGTTACATTATAGTATATGGGGAAAATCGTCTACGATAGATATTATTGATGTCACAATATTAAAAAAATAATGAGTTGATATGCCTCACTGAGAAGGACTGCGACGTGCTTTCCAAGGAATATAAAATAAAAATCATTTATAGTTCGTTTACAGGAGCGCACAAAAGAATTTCATAGCATTGTTATGATCTATAGGGGAAAACATTTTGCGGTGAATTTTAATGATGTTATGATACTTTAAACATAACAAAATTAGAAAGGATCACTGAGGTGCATTATAACATGTTTTCTATAAATTATAAATTATAGAGTGCATAGGTGCGCATCGTTCCCTTTCACAGACGCACAAAATGATTAGGTTACGTCAGTGACTACGATCGATAGCTGCTGGAAGTGCGTATTACTCTGTGATATGCATTTATGTGTTATTATGTTTATGAATTTTTATGATTTTTAAATTCGATATTAAGATATCGCATTTCATTATTAAAAAAATCCCTGACGGCTCGGCCTACAGGCACAGGTAGATTTCGAAGACGCAGACCGTGGGGCGCCTGTTTGTCGGGAATTGCGGAAGAAATGATCTTTTTGCGATGATGCGGCAGTTGGAACTGCCTACTTCGAAACCTAACTTGTTTGCAGGCGGAACTAGCAGGGATTTTTTTTTTTTTAGCTATAAGAGTTGGTCCTATAAAAAACTTGTCAGTATAAAAGTTTTAGATAATATTAAGAGGATTTATAATAAATTTAAACGGATTTGAAATCTAGGGAATTGACGAAGTTATGAATTTTTTCTTCTAAAACCCCCTCCCCCCCCCCTTAAGGCAATTTTTAATTATATCAAAAATCTGTCATACATAAATTTTCGGCCCTTCTCCTAGAAGTAATAATAACTTCAAATGGATTCAATACGTATTAAAATTAAGAAATTATGTTTTTTTTTTCTGATTTCACAAAAAGACACCCCCATCCCCCCCTTGGTTCGATTTTGCCCATTAACGAACTTGACCGAGATTTTATGCCCCTTGATTTTGTGTATCAGTTTCGAAAAGATGCGGGAGTTGGAACCGCCTACTTCGAAAAATAACTTGTTTGCAGGCGGAGCCGGCAGGGATTTTTTTGTTTTTAATTCTTTTTTGCTGTAACGGTTGGTCCTATGAAAAACTTGCCAATATAAAAGTTTTAGATGATATTAAGAGGATTTATAATAAATTTAAGCGGATTTGAAATCTTGAGAATTGCCGAAGTTATGAATTTTTTTCTTCTAACCCCCCCCCCACCCCCCCCCAAGGCAATTTTTAATTATATCAAAAATCTGTCATACATAAATTTTCGGCCCTTCTCCTAGAAGTAATAATAACTTCAAACGGATTCGATACGTATTATAACTAAGAAATTATGGGTTTTTTTATGTTTTCACAAAAAGCCCCTCCCCCATCACCCCCCCCCCCCATTGGTTCGATTTTGCCCATTAACGAACTTGACCGAGATTTTATGCCCCTTGATTTTATGTATCAGCTTCGAAAAGATGCGGGAGTTGGAACCGCCTACTTCGAAAAATAACTTGTTTACAGGCGGAGCCGGCAGGGATTTTTTTGTTTTTATTTTTTTTTGCTATAACGATTGGTCCTATAAAAAACTTGTCAATGTAAAAGTTTTAGATAATATTAAGAGGATTAATAATAAATTTACGCGGATTTGATATCTTGTGAGTTGACGAAGCTATGATTTTTTTTTCTAAAACCCCCCTTCCCCACCCCCTTGGGGTTATTTTTAATTATATCAAAAATCTGTCATACATAAATTTTCGGCCCTTTTCCTAGAAGTAATAATAACTTTAAATGGATTCGATACGTATAATAATTAAGAGATTATGGGTTTTTTTCTGTTTTTACAAAAAGCCCCCCCCCCCATTCCCCCCCCCCCTTGGTACGATTTTGCCCATTAACGAACTTGACGGAGATTTTATGCCCTTTGATTTTATGTATCAGTTTGGAAGAGATTTATGCAGAATTTTTCCAGTTATCGTGGTCAGAAAAAAGTGACATAGATAGATAGATAGATAGATAGATAGATAGATAGATAAAGTTTTGAACTGGGGGTGTTTTTGGGTTCTGGGAGTCATAATCGGCGTAGATCTGCAAAAATTTTTCAAAATTTCCAACTTAGGTGAGAATGTAATAGGTAGTATTTCTTACGAAATCTACCTAAAATATAATAAATAAATAAAAATTCTTAACAATATTAAGTTAGTTTTGGAAAGTGTTTCATAAGCTCTGCCTGGTGCACGGTTTTGCGTTCTTGTTTTTATGATCGCCCCAACTATCCGAATTGCTTTATATCGGGATTGCTTCCAGAACACATTAATCTAGATAAGTTTAACTGCTGCACTAATTTAATTTATAATATGAAAATTCATCGATTTATAAGCAAGAGATAAATTATAATATTTGAAGATTGTAAGTGAAGACCTGACTATGTTTATGAATAAGTAATGATAATAATTTTATCATTACTAAATGATTAAACTAAAGAATACCTTCTATAATCTTTGTCAGTAAAAGTATAAAATTTTTTGAAACTGTGTATTATTGTCAAATTACTTTACTATAACTCGATCTTTCCCTCCTTTGATCCTTTAAAACAAAGAGGTCAAAATTAACTTAGTGCCTCTGCTAAACGTGATCTTTTGGTAAGTTTTGCATATGGGATTTAAAAAAAAATAATAATAACGAAAGTACTTTAACAATATATATCTGCCGTGCGTGCACTTTGTTTCAAAGATTTCGAAAAACTTTCAGTGATAAGAAAAGATAAAAGACTATAAAAAATATACTGATCAAGAGACTGTGAAATATACACTCTGAAAACGACATTTTAAAAACTGAGCAAAAAATACTCAAATCTGAGTATGTCGCATAGTCAAAATGGCTCCGAATCAAAATGACTCAAGTTTGAAACATGTGTAGCCTCATTTCTGAAAACATGCACATACTCAAGAATAAAACATCATGTGCTCATATTTGAGTATTATGATGTCGCATCATATATTATTCAATTTTAGTAATTATTCCCCTCTCATTTAATTCCCTTTTCCAAATTTGTTCCCTTTTTCATTATTTTAATGCTCACTGTTCTACAAAAATACTTTTTCATTTTCCTTTCCCACCATTTTGTTAAATTCAATGTAACAAATTTCATTCCGTTTATTCTAATATCCTTTTAATTCAGTTACACTAAAAATATTTCTATTCTGTGCTATGTAAAGGAAAACCGCTACATTTACCCTTTCAAATAGCCAGCAAAATTATGCCCATCTGCTATCTCCTTATTTGGTCACACAGTTCTGTTGCTAACTGATTTCTTCATACACACCCTTTTTAATTACAATGATTCCCAATCGCATCTGAATAACTCCGGTCCAAATATATCTAACGTACTTATCAAAGTCATAACAATCTCTAAGGTTCGCGGGTTCAAGAATGCGAAAACTTTTCCGAGCCCCATTTGTGTGGTTTTGCATTCCCATACATGTTGGCTACCGCCAATATATTCGTTAGGATAATTTATGCCAAAAATGGCTCTGTTCTCTAAATTTTTAATTGTCTTTATGCTCTGTTTGGAGAAATGATCGCCATATTGTAACCTTTTGGCGAAATGTAATTTTCATTCGACTTCATGTCATGATACAAGAAACAATCACTTCTCTCGTTAATCATCTTGCTTTCAACATGTAACTTTTTACGAATTGTGTTGCCGTCCCGGGTGCCCTGCGCTGCCGTGGGCAGCCAATGTTTTCCTGTACATGTGCATTATCTATAGAACCTGGGATTTATTAAAATACCTTCATCTACTCATATCTGCCTGTTCTTCTAAATGTGCCTATTCTTATTTCTTCCGAATTTCTAGATTTCTTAGAAGGTAATGATGTTTTTAGTCATCGAAGCACTCATCGTATCAAATCCACTTTACCACGACCAAGAACTTAATATTACAAGTATGCTCATGTTTCAAAAATGAGTATGAACTGACTTCTATGTGCTGCTTTTTGAGTATTTCCATGTTTCAAAAATGAGTTTGAACTGATTCTAATGATTTTAGAGTATGACCATGTTTCAAAAATGAGTATGAACTGACTTCTATGTGCTCAGTTTTGAACATGTCCATGTTTCAAAAATGAGTATGAACTGACCTCTATGTGCTCAGTTTTGAACATGTCCATGTTTCAATATTCGGAGTATTTCTGGTATTTCAGAATTGAAAGCATTGGGTTGTCGTGTTTGAAACAAAAAGTGTCATAACAAAATGAAAACATCGATTTACTCAGATTTGAAAGCGTCATTTTTCTCAGTGTATTGCTAATTAACTAAACTTATTAATTACTATTTATAATCATTGTATTATTTGTTAATAATTCTAATAGCATCACCTAAATTTGATCGAATTCTGAATGTACTGCGAGCAAAATGCAAATTTTACTGTCATTTCATAACGTGGTAGATGAGGTTTATCTAAGTCACTATGACGTCAAGTGTCCTTTTTTTGTGACAAGATACAAATGACGAAAAAACAAGTCATGGTAATTTGAAAGTTGATTCATAAGGTGAATGTCACAAGAGAGTCATCATGCGAATAAATAAAGAATTCACCTTTCGACCACCGTCGTGAGTGAGACTGTTTTAATCATTATGACGCTATAGTATATAGACGCCTTCCTTGCTATGTTATTCGTAATATATATATATATATATATATATATATATAACCATTAATGAAACATTATCGTAACACCAACATAAACTATGAAATTATGAATTAGTATGTAATAATTAATTGACAACGAAAGTTTTCCCCAACACGCTGAATATAGATACCATATACTTATTTAAAAGAAGAAGAAATTAAATTAAAAATTGAATGAATGAAATTGAATGAATGAAATTTGTGGAATTTAGACAGAATTATCAAGTCCCAAATGCCTAAATACCACAAATAAAATGAGTGGTTTCATCATCATATTAGCCATAACATTGCTAAAGAATATGATTTTGGGACGACCACATCATAAACAAAGAATAAAACCTGTGAAAAAGTCTTAAAGTTCAAAAAATATAAAAACAATATTAAAAAGGAAAGAAACCTTACCCATAATAAAGAGATAAAAACTTGAAATTTAATCATAAAGTAGGAAATACAATTGGATTAAAAAGGGTAGTCATTTATGATGTCTTTATATTATGATGTCTTTTCATTTTGAATTTCAACAATTCATCTTGATCTATTTTCTTATACATTCTGGTATCGTATATATATATATATATATTATGATATCGTACGTGGCTAAGAAATCGGGATTATTTGTTAATTGTTTAATGGAAACGCCCGAATGAAATGCATCTCATTGGTTATTGAGTAAAAGTCCTTTGGCAGGATTTAGGCCGAGGAAAATTGGGTTTGTTTACGTTTCGCTCTTTCGCTGCATTTATGTAGCTTCAAAATATCATTAGAAATGCCCGAAAAAGATTTCGGCGAATACTTGAAAGTGAAGAAGAAGCCTAATTAAGAAGAGATAACCGAAATAGATTGGTCAAGAACGCCGTCAAACACAGAGCATTAAGCGATCGCCAAAATAGGCTTAATATGCACGAACGCGTTGCTTCTGAAATCCAAATTACTGATTTAAACGTTCCGGAGATAACTGTGGGACTTTGAGTGAAACGCGCAATTTCTGCCAAGCACTGTATTGGAAATATATATATATATATAACTAAGTTTTTACTATAAATAAATATTATCCAGTCTTTTTTATGAAGTCCCCTTCACTGTTATATTTTTCAATGACAGTCTGCCCGGGCAACACTGGACGGATCAGCTAGTTAAAATAAAAACATTTATAGATGAAACCTATTTTTATCAGTATAAATCCAAAATGAGAAGCTTGGGCCGACGTCCGGGTGTTCGAAATCACCGTGGTCTATGCAACGTGATTTTCCTTGTACGAGAACGATAATTCGGATCACCTTCCCTTTAAAAAGTTCTCTCTGAAGGCATCCATACTACACGGTTAAAAATTTTGTGGTGTGTTGAACCAACTTTTGGTGCTGCAGTAGCTGTAACCATAAGTCTCGTCCTAACACTTGGGTCCTCTGGTCAAAAGTTCCTAATGTTGTAACAAGATTTTACCATCTGCAGCTTCAACAGCACCAAAAGTTGGTTCATTCCACAATAATTTTTTTAAGAGTGCGAATCATTTTTTAGCGATGCCGATGCTTCAGATTGCGTTCAGATTACACTTGCTACAAAAAAGTCAAATTATTTCGCTGGGTTTTCTTTTCCAAGGGCTCTGTGGTAATCAACAAAAGAAAGTGGAGAGTGAAAAAAAGAAAGGGGCGGTGGTGATAAATATGTCAGGGATCCGCTTCCATGGATGCGCTACAGAAGACTGACCACATCAAAGAGAGCGACAAAGAGTCCGCTGTATCTAGTTGTAGTCTGTTAGCAACTAAAGATAACTCATCCGCCAGCTTAAACAAAATAAAATTAGAAGATCCAAATTAGTTTATTAAAGTTCGATCTTCTCTATTTTAAAATTCAATCTTTGAAAACAAAAAAGCCAAAATTAGCTGGTATATCTCTAAGAAACGTGACTACTCGAAAGTTTTGCCTGTCGTATCAAAAAGAGAAAAAAAAATCAAAAAAGCTTTAACAATACATCTGCCGTGCGTGCACTTCTTTTCAAAGATTTCGGAAAGCCTTCAGGGATGATGATAAGTTGAGAAAAGACTTTATGAGCCTTTGCGTGACATTCTTGTTCTTCTTAACGAAGACATTTATCGGAACTAGTTCACCCACACATATCGTTATAGTGAGTACAGTTAATTTTCAGCTAATTGTTTCTAGCAACGCTAAAATGTCAAAAAAATCGATTTTGTTTTTGTTGCGAAAAGCACTTTTTGACACGCAGGTATAAAATGCAGCCACTGTTTGGGAATTCGACAAGTTTGGATAAAGGTTTGGATTTCTTAAATCCAAACTGGCTACTTTCTGACACTTTCCTAAATTCATTTTTGTTAGCAAACGCCGGAAATTGGAAGGTTCTCTTATTCCAAAACTATGTATTTGAACAGTTTTACAATTTTTCGATAAAAGTAGAAGATCTTTCAGAAAATGTTGTCAAATTTAAAGTTTTGAACATAATTTCCTAATGCGGAAAATTCTGTCGTCATGAGACAACAATCGCTACAATATAACTCATTTATTGAAAAATGAAAGACTGTTCGATTACAAATCACTTCAATAATCAGGCTTGCAAGTGTCATAATTTAATGTATAAAAATAAGTCACGAAATGTGTGAGAATAATTCATGTTGTTGACCAGGTTCGACGACATTTTTGGGGGAAACCGCTTTAGAGGCTTTAACAGCGTTAAATTGCATTAAAAAGTCGTAAATATTACAATTATTTTGAATAGATAGATTCAGACAACTACTACGTATTACTATTATTACTATTATTATTATTACTGTTTAGTTGTTATTGGATTAGGTAGATCACTAATGTTTATTATTAGTTGTTTATAAATAAAAAATAGACTAGATTCGGTACTCTAAAATATATTATAAACTGCCTAAATTTCACAAAACATAAGCTGAACTATTATATTATTATTGATTGTTAAACATAATCATAGTACTAAAAACTGTTTTCTTAATATAAAGAAAACTTTCTATAAATTTAACCATTAAAAAGAAAATAATTTTTGAAGTTTAATATTACGAACAAATGAGCATCTTGGAAATTGATCTTCTTTCCTTTAAAATTTAATTCTTTAAAACAAAGAGGTCAAAATTAACTCGTATATCTCTATCAAACGTGATCACTCGAAGATTTTGCCTGTCCAATAATAATAAAAAAAAAAGATAGAAAAAGAAAGAGCTATAACAATATATCTGCCGTGCGTGCAATTCTTTTCAAAGATTTCGGAAAGCCTTCCAGGGATGAGGATAAGATGAGAAAAGACTTTATGGGCCTTTGCGTGACATTCTTGCTCTTCTTAATGAAGACGTTTATCGAAACTAGTTCACCCCAAACAGATCGTTAAAATGATTGTAGTTAAATTTCAGCTAATTGTTTCTAACAATGGTATATGACGTCAAAAAATCGATTTTGTTTTTGTTGCGAAAAGCACTTTCTTTGACACGCAAGAGATGAAATATTTACTAAATGCTTTGAGATTGAAAATTCGGTAAGTTTCAATCATTTCAAAAGACAGAAATAATGTCGTATAATGGTTTTAAAAAGGTGTATATATTCAGGGATTTCTGTAAAATCGTGTCATTAAATATATTACTGTTAATGGTTTAAAAAAAAACTCTACTAAGAAGAAACAATAAAGAAAAATTATGCGTCAAGCATGGATTATGAAACACTTTCCAACACTTCCAAAATACTGTCACGGCCGTTATAATAAGATGAAAGAAGATACCTTAAGTAAACGATTTAGAAAACGCATAATGACTGAATACGTTCTTTCAGAAATAACCTTGCATATACGGCAATGTATCCAGTCCTTTGCGTTGCCTTGTACATAAATTTATTTATATTCTACAAACAACTCTTAGTATATTAAGTATAGTTCACCTGGAAAATGCATAACTATATTACAACACATCTTTACGCAATTCATGCTCAAACAGAGTAATGCTTATGAAGTCTTTTGTGTAACAATGTATATGGTATATATGTATATCTTTTGTGTATCCCATCTATTTGACCCTTATTCCTTGTAAATATTGCAATCATACTGTTTAAATTAAGTGTGATTTTACCTAGAACCCATTAAACTATCGTTACTTACTAAAGCAGAGTATTTATTGAGTTTTTCCATTATTATATACATTTATTTAAAAAATTAAAGGATGATGTTAATTTGTAAATTAACAATAAACCTTAAAACACATCTTCGACTTTGAGGAACTATTTATATATAACAAAACCATGCCTGATCCTCATACGAATCTCTATTAATTATTTCTAGAGTATCTACAAAACTTTTAGAATAATACATTAGTTCAGTAATGCTGTATCCAAATGGCGCGGAGTAAAAGATCCGAAGAAGAAAGATTGCAAAATCTACAAACTAACATCAGCAAAGACATAGGTTGGTAAGACAAACCAAGAAAATCCCTAACTCCACTAGGAAGAATAAAAAAAAGGGGTTAAAAAACTGGAACTAACTGAGAGAGGCCTGAAAGCTGCATTCATGAATTGTAATGCATTGTAACACTAATAGTCCTACCAGAAAACGCTGCTCTTATAACAATATGTCTCAAACAGAACGATGCCTAATAAAGTTTCTTGTGGAAGTTTAGAATCAGTAAAAGCTATCCAAAACTGAATTGTAATGCATTGTAACTATAATAGTCCTCCCAAAAAACGCTTCTCTCATAACAATATGACCAAAACAAGCCGATGCCTAGTAAAGTTTCTATTAGAAGTTTAGAATCAGAGAAAGTTCTCCAAAACTGAATTGTGATTCTAAAAGTCCTCCTAGAAAATGCTTCTCTCATAACAATATGACCAAAACAGGCCGATACCTAGTAAAGTTTCTACTAGAAGTTTAGAATCAGAGGAAGCTATTCAAAACTGAATTGTAATGCATTGTAACTCTAAAATTCCTGCTAGAAAATGTCTCTTTCGTAACAATATGACCAAAACAGGCCGATGCCTAACAAAGTTTCTATTAGAAATTTTCAGCATCGTATTGTTAAGACACTGACCAATACCTCCTAAGGCAATGAAATATTATATTGCTGAGAAAACAATTCTCATTCATTTAATTTTTGTGTTAAAAATTTTACAGTACAGTTGTGTTAAAAATTCTACATAAAAAAATTAAAACTATATTACTAAATATTACATACATTAACACACAATTTAAATTACACAAAATTACACATAAAAAAAAAAAGGATGATGTAGTTATGTAAATTAACAATAAATCCTAAAACACATCTTCGAATTTTAGGAACTATTTATATATAACAAAACTTTGCTTGGCCTTACGAATCTCTATTAATTTATTTCAGAGTATCTACAAAACTTTTCGAATAATGCATTAGTTAAGTGTCCACATGGTGCGGAATAAAATATCCGGAGAAGAAAGTTTGAAAAACCACAAACTAACATCAGCAAAGACATTTGCATAGGTTGGCAAGACGAAACAAGAAAATCCCTAGCTCCACCAGGAAGAAGAAAAAAAAAAAAGAGGGTAAAAAACAGGAACTAACTGAGAGAGGCCTGAAAACTGCATTCATGAGTTGTAATGCATTGTAACTCTAATAGTCCTCCCAGAAAACGCTGCTCTCATAACAATATGACCAAAACAAGCCGATCCCTAATAAAGTTTCTATTAAAAGATTAGAATCAGAAAAAGCTATCCAAAACTGAATTGCAATGCATTGTAACTCTAAAAGTACTCCTAGAAAATGCTTCTCTCATAACAATATGACCAAAACAAGCCGATGCCTAATAAAGTTTCTATTAAAAGTTTAGAATCAGTGAAAGTTCTTCAAAACTGAATTGTAATTCTAAAAGTCTTCCTAGAAAATGCTTTTCTCATAACAATATTACCAAAACAGCCCGATACCTAATAAAGTTTCCACTAGAAGATTAGAATCAGAGAAAGTTATTCAAAACTGAGTTGTAATGCATTGTAACTCTAAAAGTCCTGCTAGAAAATGCTTCTTTCATAACAATTTGACCAAAACAGACCGATGCCTAACAAAGTTTCTATTAGAAATTTTCAGCATCGTATTGTTAAGACACTGACCAATACACCTCCTAAGGCAATGAAATATTATATTGATAAGAAAACAATTCCCATTCATTTTTTTTTGTTAAAAATTTTACTTAAAGAATTTAACACTATATTACTAAATATTACATACATTAACACACATTTTAAATTACACATAAAAGATTAAAGGATGATGTATTTTTTGTAAATTAACAATAAACCTTAAAACACATCTTCGACTTTGAGGGAACTATACTATTCATATATAACGAAACTTTGCCTGGTCTTACGAATCTCTATTAATTTATTCCAGAGTATCTACAAAAACTTTTAGAATAATGCATTAGTTAAGTGTCCACATGGCGCGGAATAAAATATCCGAAGAAGAAACTTTGAAAAACCACAAACTAACATCAGCAAAGACATTTGCATAGGTTGCCAAAACAAAACAAGAAAATCCCTAACTCCACCAGGAAGAAGAAAAAAAAAAAAGAGGGTAAAAAACAGGAACTAACTGAGAGAGGCCTGAAAGCTGCATTCATGATTGACATAAACCGAAGTAAAGATAAACATGAGAGTAAGTTTTTCGTAAGCCTGATCGGCAAAGCTTATTTTCGAGGCAGAGTTACGAAGAGAGGTGTAGGAAGAAGAGAAAAAAAAAACTTCATCCGAAAGTTCAGCTGTGTCAGAAGCTGTCATCATCACTTTTAGTTTTCTTCTTCATGCATTATCTGTGCTTTAAGTACATAAAACAACTAATATACTATTGCGTTGTTAAGGCTATATATATATATATATATATATATATATATATATATACACAGTCAATATTGCTTTTTTTATAAATAAATATATATATATATACATATATATATCATATATATAAAAAAATAGCACTACAATGGATGTGAATTTTCTTTTCACTTAGCTTAAGAGACTTTCATTCAGGCGAAAACACCCGCTCGCTAATGTTAATCATATGGTGGAAATAATTTACGATATCTCGTTAGCCTTTCAATATTTTGAAATTTTTTTTTTCTTTTTTTTTTTGCATTGGATAGCTGAGGTCAATTTCTATGCACGCTCCCTTGTACTTTTTCGATTTTGGTTGCAGTTATTTTTATTGAGGATGCTTTCACTTTCGAAACCGGTTCCGAAAGTAAAAGTATCTGCATTTAAAAAAAAAAAAAAACTTGTCATCAAAATCGAAAAAGTACAAAGGAGCGGGCATAGAAATTGATCTCAGCTATCACATGCAAAAAAACATTTAAAAATATTGAAATGCGAATGAGATATCGTAAATTATTTCCCCTACAGGATTAACATAAGCGAGCGGGTGTTTTCGCCTGAGTGAAGTAGCCTCGTAAGTGGTACAAAGAGAAACGCAAAAGGCTTATAAAAACCTTTTAATGATCGACATATGTTTCATCGCTCATACGGCGCCATTTTCAAGATAAACAAAATATTCTCGTAGATTTTTGAAAATAAACGTGAAAATCATAAATCACGAGATCATATATATAAAAAAGTTGGCGCTTAAAATAGTCAACTGTAAACGTGAAATTTTTAAAGTTTTAAAGTTTTCAGTTTAAAAAAACAATAAGGAAATATTAATTTTCACGTTTACAGTTGACTATTTTAAGCACCTGCTTTTTTACTAATGAGATCTTGTGATTTATAGTTTTCACGTTTATTTTCAAAAATTTGCGAGAATATTTTGTTTATCGTTTGTATAGGTCCACTACGAGAGGGAACCGTGACTACCTCTGTAGGTTTTCACATCCCTCGAGTTGTGGTAGAGCAAGTACGGGTTGGACTATCCCGACTTAAGGCCTAGAGGGCCTGGTTCCCTTTTGGGTTTCCAGCTCCGAAGCTGTTGGGGGACACCGGTCCATCTCCAAGTGTCTCGCGGTGACTCCCCGTGGTTTCACCGCGTATCGCAACGGTCTACGTCGTCGACACGTGGGTTCAAGGTTAGAGGGTCCGTAGGAGAGTCCGCTGACCGGCCGAAGCACCGTAGTGAGCCAAAGATACTGGCGCGATAAAAGTCTCTCAAGACTTGGGTTCGGTGGTCGTCTGACGCGCAGGGCGCTCCCTCAGGGCGCCTGCGGCGCAGCTTACTTTTATCGTTTGTATATCTTGAAAATGGCTCCGTATGAACGCTGAAACATATGTCGATCATTAAAAGGTTTTTATAAGCTTTTTGTGTTTATCTTTGTATCACTTAAGCATTTTATCTATATTTTAATCATATATATTATTTCTGTTGTCCACATCCCTTTTTCTAAGAAAATAAAAAACGCAGAACGATAAACGATAAACGAGATACCATATGAAAGAATTTTAAACAGGCTTCTGACATAGTACACACACATTTCGTTAAAACATGTTCTTTTTTAGTGAAAGTTGCTGATAATTAAAAATTAAATGGGCATTCTTTTTATAAATAAAATGAAAGGTTTTCTTCAAATCAGTGTTGCCACAAAAATAAAATACAGCATTATACGATGCTCAACAATGTTTATAAAAAACATAAATAGTACAATAACGATAAGGTGAGAGATTGTTGCTGCACGGGTTTATTTTATATTTATGATTAAAAAGCAAAATTCAAATTCAAGTGCTCAATTTATTTTTCTTTCTCCCATGTTTTTCCCGAAACAGATGATGTCATCCTCTAATGCAGTTAAAATACGATTGATATATATATTAATTTTGCCTTTGCTATCTTTGATCAGTTTTTTGTGTATCTTTAATGGAATAAATTAGATGATAATCTCGCTTGACTAATGTTGTTTGCAGATATTGTTAGTCCTTAATTTTCTTTTGAAAAATTAAACCTGCATCTAAAAAATATTAGATATTGTTAAAAAATATTAGGCTGCAGTGCGAAATCTTCGCACGGGTCCACTGGTGTATATTTACAAGGGAACCACTTTTGGTGCAACTCGCACCTAGCATCGAGGATTGGTGCATTTTGAAGCCCTATTAACCCGTCAGCATACGCCCTGGGATAAAATCTACCCCAGCTCACAACTATTGCTTAAAAATGTGCGAAAATCATTCGTGATCATTCTGAGCTTTATAGTACATTTCAAGCTGAAAGATATCAAGATGTGGCCAAAAAGAATTTACCTCCGGTTGTGAGATTTTCCATTCTTTTGTTATAAAAATGTCACGTGGGAGGAAATTTACCCCACGCGTGTTATAAGGTAACCCATAATGATAGGAAAATGTTAATGAAAATGTTTATGTAAAAAATATAGTGTGCAAATAATAATATAATTTTTCTTTTAAACGTTAACAACTCTTGCACATACATTTTCTATATATCAGTTTTATATTTTTTTGTATTTTTATGGCTGAATTTGGATCGTAAAATCTTTGTATGTAATGATATGCAGAAAAAAATCTTAGTGCTAGATTTTGTTTTTGTTTTCTTTAAATATAAAAAAAACCTCTTATTTTAAGTTAAATTATGTTCTTTATTGATTTACATTTTATTTCAAAATATAAATTTTTGCTTATAATCAAACCGGGGGGAAATTGACACAAGAAAATCCATTGGGGTAAAATTTATCCCGCGCGTGTAGTAACGTAATGGAAAGGGGCGCGCGTGCTGACGGGTTAATAAAAGTTAGAGAACGGATAAAATTTCTCTGTTAAAATCATATTTTATACATTTTTTTATTGTTGGATTTTTAATTGTTAATTTCATGCCAGAAGTGAGTTAAGTCGCCAAATATGGCTATACGAATCGAAACCATTACTCATTCACAAACAGACGACTATGACTGTTTGTCATAGTCGTCCCTTTATGTAATTCGTAAAAGGTAATTCGTCCAATTACCTTTTCCCTGCACCAGGGTTGCAGGGAAAAATTCTACAATAACAATACAGCCAATTTCGCGCCGCCAGAAAGGCAATTATAATGTTGTAATTTTTCAAAATCAAATTCGTAGGTTCTTGAACGAATTTTTAAACTTTTTTCAATATTTTATACTTATTATTGACTAATTTGTATTTTTAACTGTTAAAAAAAAAACTATGTTAATAGTCCGATAAGTGGTCTCGAAAATTTGCTTTTTCAGAAAGTTATGCTGCTGTAAAATAAAAAAATATGATTTAAACAGGAAAAATGTTATCCAATCTCAAACTTCATAATATAGAGCTTTAAAATGCACCAGGTCTGAATGTCAGGTGCGAGATGCACAAAAAGTGGTTCCCTTGTTAATTAAGATTAAAAGTGTTCTAAAATTTGTATTTTTCTTGGCTCAAAACTGACTTGACTTGCTATGCTACTAGGACTGTATTAACATTATTTGTTTCAGGAGTACTCGATTAGTATGTGAATACTTAATTAAGTTAATAGGTTTAGGGTACAAATGCAAATGTTAATTAACATATAAATTAATTGCAATTGCTTACCTTTGGGTGTGCCCTCTTTGGGAAGGCGACTTTGGGATCAATCTGAAAAATAAGAAGTAAACTGGATAAATATATTAAATTTCACTGACACATCATTTAAAAAACATATATATGTACCATTTTACAAAATTATCTTCGAAATTTCCTAAGAAAAATTGTCACAGATACACTCTAAAAACAACGTTTTCAAAATTGAGCAAAAAATACTCAAATCTGAGTATGTTGCATAGTCAAAATGGCTCCGAATGAAAATTACTCAAGTTTGAAACATGTACCAGGTGGTTATAATATAAGTATCTCTATTTGGAGTTGTCTGTAGCTTGAAGGAATAACCGTAATGAAACCAAAATCGGTATACTTACTATTCGAGAAGGGGGAAGAAGAATGGAACAATAAAAAAATTGCAATAATTGCCGACAGATGGCGCTTTTGAGTGTGAAATGTAATGTGTAATATTGTATACCGTGGAGATGTCGAAAACCTCATTGACTTTACCACATATCACATGTGCGAAACATCACTCCTGATGTGTTACATTCCGCAGTTGAGCCCGTCGTGCAACGCCTGGATTGTGCCCTCCAGCACAATCACCATGTGGAACCAGAACATGAACGGCACCGCCATGCGAAAGCGTAACCACATTCACTGTGACATATTCCAATAAATTAGGTTTGCCATCCGGAATTACGCCCTAATTCTTGTATTATACATTACATTTCACACTTCATCTGTCGATGATTATTGTAATTTTTTTTTATTATTATTGTTCCACCCTTCTTCCTCCTTCTCGAATAGTAAGTTTATTGATTTTTGCTTAATTCGGGTTATTTCTTCGAGCTAAAGTCAGCTCCAAATAGAGATACTTATATTATAACCACCCTGTATATACTCATTTCTGAAAACATGTACACATTCAAGAATAAAACTTCATGTGCTCCTATTTGATTATGTCCATGTATCAAAAATGAGTATGAACTGACTTCTTTGTGCTCATTTTTTTGTATTTCCATATTTGAAAAATGAGTTTGAACTTATTCTAATCGTTTTTGAGTATGTCCATGTTTCAAAATGAGTATGAACTGACCTCTATGTGCTCAGTTTTGAGTATGTCCATTTTTCAATATTCTGAGTATTTCTGGTATTTCAGAATTGAAAGCATTGAGTCGTCCTATTTGCAACAAAAAGTTTCATAATAAAATGAAAGCATAGAGTTACTCAGATTTGAAAATGTCATTTTTCTCAGTGTATTCACAAAACAAATAAAACTAATTTTAGAGACGAACTTTAGCAAGTAAACATACGGTTAGATATACGGTTAGAATCTAAATCTTGAATTTATATTATGATAGATATATTTTATTATGTCGTGGGTAATATAGAAAAATTGTAGCCAAAAAATATTAATAAGTTGTGAAATAGTAATTCATCATATAATGATTCTTAAAATAATAAATTCGCCTAAAGCAACAAGATATCACATTTAATAATTACCTTCCCGCAATGAAAGTAAAATACAAAAGTTGAAAAAAAAAAATGAACTACACATATATTCTTTAAGAAACCAAAAATTGGTGAACATCTTAACAGCTAAATTTAATTCGCATTTCATGATGTTATTTTCAAACCATAAATTTCCAACTCGTTAAGTTTCCTTCTTGTATCGCTTCCTGCCCCTCTTTTTGGTCTCCAAACCCTCTTTTTCTCTTCCCCACTCCAAATATGATATAACACTCTTTTTTTTAAGGAACATATTTCATGCCAATTTTGGTAATAAATATGCAATATTAGATTCTATATAGCAAGTGCAAACACTATATTGGTTTAACAATGTTTAGCAACTAATATTCAATCCAAATTTCTGAAAGATTGGTACATTTTCTTTTCAGTATTATTAAATGTCACATTATTGGATGTCACATAGTGTCACACTAATTCTAATCTTTTATTAATTTAAATTAAACATGTAGAAAGTAGAAAAAATAATAACAAAAAATATTACATTTCTTAATTACCTTATTGTTATGAAAATACACCTAAAGGAACACACAATAATTACCTTAACACCCAATGCAAGTAAAATGAAAACGTTGAGGGAAAAAAATGAACTACACATATCTTCTTTAAGAAACCAAAAATTGGTGAACATCTTAACAGCTAAATTTAATTCACATTTCATAATCTTATTTTCAAACCATAAATTTCCAACACGTTAAGTTTTCTTCTTGTACGGCATTCTGATTCTTTTTTTCCCAAGATAGTATACTTCATGTTAATTTTGGTGAAGAACTATCCAATATATTAAACCGTATATACAGCCAATATAGACACTATATTGCCCCAACAGGGTTTAACTACTAGGATTTAATTCAAATTCTCCAAATATAGGTACATTTTCTTTTCAGTAACAACCGCTGGATGTCACATAGTCTCATACTAATTCTAATATTTTATTAACTTAAATGAAACATGCACAAAGTAGAAAAAATAATAACAAAATAATATTACATTTCTTAATTCCCTCATTGTTATGAAACTACACCTAAAAAAACACTGTATCACATTTAATAATTACCTTAACACGCAATGCAAGCAAAATAAAAATGTTGAGGGAAAAAAAATGAACTATGCATATCTTCTTTAAGAAACCAAAAATTGGTGAACATCTTAACAGCTAAATTTAATTCATATTTCATAATCTTTTTTTAAACCATAAATTTTCAACTCGTTAAATTTCCTTCTTGTACCGCATTCTGGTTCTTTTTTTCCCAAGATAGTATAATTCATGTTAATTTTGGTGAAGAAATATCCAATAAACAGTATATACAGCCAATGCAGACACACTATTGCCCCAATAGTGTTTAACTACTAGTAGCCAGTCAAATAAGGATTCAACCACGGAATGAAAGATAACAAACTGAAAATTTGCAAAAATCTTTGTTTTGACATTCTAAAAGTAAGCTAAAAAGTCTCATATAATCTTGTGTCCGCGTCTCGAGATATTCAAGGTCAAAGGTCAAGAAAATCGGTTTTTTGCTTATATCTCGAAAACTGTGCATTTTATTTTAAAAAGTCCAATTACAAAATTAAAGTAGACAAAATTTCCTATAAAATACAAATATTATCTTTAATTTTCTGACAAAGGGTTTAGGCGCTAGAGCGCGCTGAAGAAAGACAACTTTTTGACCTTCAGACCAAAACGAGAGAAACTTCATCTTTCACCCTCGATTTCTCAAAAACTATGCATTTTATCGAGAAAACATATCTTACAAAATTAAAGTAGGCAATATTTTCTACAAAATTCATAAATTAACTTTAATTTCTGGCGGAATGTTTAGGCCCTAAATAGCGCTAAAAAAGCGACTTTTTGACCTTCGAGCCAATACAAGAATAACGGCCCTTTCCTACCTTCAATTACTCAAAAACTGTTTGTTTTATCAAAGAACATTAATTACAAAATTCATGTAGATAACATTTTCTGCAAAATGCCTATATTAACTTTAATTAGTTTTTGGCCCTCTGGCCTTAAAGGGAGAAAAACCCACTAAAGATTCTTTCTTACATTTCAAATGATACTTGAAGCTATTACAAAACTTGTAGAGAATAAAATTATCTACAAATTTAGTCTTAATTAGTTACACTATTTACTTATTAATAAATATTAATTATAAATAAGAATTAATTATAGATAAATTGGATAATATTTTGTTAAATTATGTATAAATAGTAACATATTGAAATGAGTTTTTATGTAATGTAATTACATTTTTATTTATCATAAGATTATCAAATCTATTATATTTTGTTTAGGTTAAATTATAAGGCAATTATTACCTATGATTATAAATAGCAGGCATAAAGCTTACGTTTCCTGTTGTTCGTCGTCGTCTCCTTCTTTTGGTCGCCCATATAAAATTTCCAGATCGTTATCATCAACCTCGTTGTCCGTAATACTTGGCTCTAAAACCTAAAGAATCTCAGATACATATTCACTTTCTTCATCAAGATCATTTGGATATGATGAAGCGTTGAGACATGCTTGTCCGTTACAATGGCCACAAACTGAGGAGCATTGCAACCCTACGTTTCTACATCCACAGTTCGCGCCACAGCCTTTCTTGCAATTGCAAAAGATCGTACTGAGTAGTTCTTCTGGGGCTGAAGGTAATAATATTGTTGTGGGTTCCAGGATCTCGTTTTGTATTACCCACCCCCATTATATGGGTTTTAAGTCTTTCCCTAACCAAGTTTGGATCTGATGGTAGACATGATAAATATGCTGTCGAGCTGCTGGACTTGTTGGTGGAAGATATGATAATTGCACCGGTTTATTGAGTCTTGTTGATTTAATGAATTGTGTGTACCTAAAATTGTCTCAATAATATGTTCTGATTTTGGAGCATTATACATTACTAAAAGAACACGTATTCCATTTTCAAATAATGTGTTTGGAGGGCAGTTGTCTTCCTGAAACAATTGAGCTGATTCGTGCAAATTGGAATGTTTCTCGATCATTTTTATAATTGTCAGTTTTCCTTTTTTAAACAGCGCAGATGTTGTGTCACATCCACTGATAGCGTGCAAAAATAAAATATGTTCTTTAGAACGAGGATATTTGTCGAAGCTTTTAGACGAATATATTCGTGTCTCCACATTGCCTTTACCCATTTTTTTAAAAAAGATTTCTCGCTGATGCGACTGTGTTCGTCCTATTAAAATGACTAACAGATCAACATCTTCTCCAACTATGACGGCGGTCTTTTGATGTTTCGATCATGAGGGTATCAGCATCATCTCTGACTTGTTTTGTAGTGATGTTAACAGTTTTTAACTGTTTTTTTTTTATCGCACCGGTTCGATAAAAACGTTTCCTGGCTGATTGGCACAATCATTGTCTCATCAAAACGAACTTCGTAAGATGTTGAAACAGAAACAGTTCTTCTGAGTTGTTCCATTGCTTTTATATTTTTACTGTTTTCTGAATAATCGTCGAATACAACAACAATATTTGAACCAAAATGTATTTCCAAATATTTGACGTATTTCTGAAGAATAATTGAGAAAGTATCGTCTTTGCTCCATATGACGCGATGCAGAAGAAATCCACCATCGATAATGTAAGTCACATTATCTTCATCCAACTCAATATTAAGAGGTTCCATACTGTTATACAATTTTGCTTTTGTAGTTTTTCGCATGCCGGCATTATCAAAAAGCAATGTTGGGTATGGACTTAATTCATACTGCAGGTATTCTTTTAGATTATGTTCAAACTTTTTGTTTACTGTTATTCTTTGGAAGAGTAGCAATGGATCGACAGCAACTTTGCAGTTATTTACCTTAATGGATTTGTTAACTGCAGAAATTGGAAGAACTTTGTCTGCTTTCTTTAATTTTATTTCATTAAATTTCAAACTAGTTATTTTGACCATTGATTCAAGACTAATATTATGGGCTCTGTGGCAGTTTATCTGGTCATTTCCCACAATTCTAGTAGCTATAGATACTACTTGTTTCGTATTTGGGAAAGGATTAGGAAGAGTGAGCCATTCAACAAGTTTACTTACATCTGTATTATCTCTTTTAACTCGTGAATCTCTAGAGTCAACGTGTTGTTCTGCAGAGTCTAATGAAATATTACAAAACATCTCGATTTCCTCACAAATAGTGTTTGTGGCATACATGCCATATACCCACTTACACAAAACTTACACTTAATCCCTTTCCTACTTAAAATATAATTATTATGTATTTAAACTATTTAATTTCAATATCTTATTATTTATATAAATTAATTAAATATTATCACACGAATGTCATTTATAAATAAGTAAACAAATTAAATTTTTTAATTTTGTTATATTTCAAACACCATTTGAAGCGTAGGAAGCAATCTTGAAGATGTTTCTCTTGTTTTGGCAGAGGGCTTTAAACTAGCCCTTTTTCAGTGCGCTTTAGTGCCTGAACCCTTTGTCAGATAATTAAAGTTACTTTTGCAATATTTAGATGTTGTGGACTTTAATTTTGTAATTAATGTTCTTTGATAAAACGAACAGTTTTCGAGTAATCGAAGGTAGGAAAGGGCCGTTATTCTTGTATTGGCTCGAAGGTCAAAAAGTCGCTTTTTTTAGCGCTATTTAGGGCCTAAACATTCCTCCAGAAATTAAAGTTAATTTATGAATTTTGTTGAAAATATTGCCTACTTTAATTTTGTAATAGATGTTTTCTCGATAAAATGCATAGTTTTTGAGAAATCGAGGGTGAAAGATGAAGTTTCTCTCGTTTTGGTCTGAAGGTCAAAAAGTTGTCTTTCTTCAGCGCGCTCTAGCGCCTAAACCCTTTATCAGAAAATTAAAGATAATATTTGTATTTTATAGGAAATTTTGTCTACTTTAATTTTGTAATTGGACTTTTTTAAATAAAATGCACAGTTTTTGAGATATAAGCAAAAAACCGATTTTCTTGACCTTTGACCTTGAATATCTCGAGACGCGGACACGAGATTATATGAGACTTTTTAGCTTACTTTTAAAATGTCAAAACAAAGATTTTTGCAAATTTTCAGTTTGTTATCTTTCATTCCGAGGTTTACCCTTTTTTTCACCTTATTTGACTGGGCTATAGGATTTAATTCAACTTTCCCAAATAGAGGTACATTTTCTTTTCAGTAACAAACGCTGGACGTCACACAGTCTCACACTAATTCTAATATTTCATTAACTTAAATTAAACATGCATGAAGTAGAAAAAATAATAACAAAAAATATTACATTTCTTAATTACCTTATTGTTATGAAAATACACCGAAAGCAACACTCTATCACTACAATAATTACCTTAACACACAATGCAAGCAAAATAAAAACGTTGAGAAAAAAAAGTGAACTATACGATATCTTCTTTAAGAAACCAAAAATTGGTGAACATCTTAACAGCTAAATTTAATTCACATTTCATAATCTTATTTTCAAACCATAAATTTCCAACACGTTAAGTTTTCTTCTTGTACGGCATTCTGATTCTTTTTTTCCCAAGATAGTATACTTCATGTTAATTTTGGTGAAGAACTATCCAATATATTAAACAGTATATACAGCCATTATAGACACTATATTGCCCCAACAGGGTTTAACTACTAGGATTTAATTCAAATTCCCCAAATATAGGTACACTAATTCTAATCTTTTTTTAACTTAAATTAAACATGCACAAAATCGAAAAAAATAACAACAAAAAATATTATATTTCTTAATTACCTTATTGTTATGAAAATACACCTAAAGGAATACTCTATCACATACAATAATTACCTTAACACACAATGCAAGCAAAATAAAAACGTTGAGAAAAAAAAAGTGAACTATACGATATCTTCTTTAAGAAACCAAAAATTGGTGAACATCTTAACAGCTAAATTTAATTCACATTTCATAATCTTATTTTCAAACCATAAATTTCCAACTCGTTAAGTTTCCTTCTTGTATCGCTTCCTGCCCCTCTTTTTGGTCTCCAAACCCTCTTCTTCTTTTCCCCTCTCCAAACACGAAATAACATTCTCTCCCAACTATTCGCCAATTATGCCTCAAAAACTTTCACTTTTAAAATTCGCTTAATTGACTGTCTTCGGCAGACAGTGTTGAGTTTTCCAAAAATTCCTTTAACGAAGTTTGGAGCGATATAAGTTCCTCTCCTTATACTTTCGAGATATAATTGGGAGAGAGGGAGAATTTTAAACAGCCTTATGTTCTTTATTTCTGTAGGACATGTTAAATGAAAATTTGTGCAAGGGAAAAAAAAAAAAGATCGGAATTTATATTATAATGAAGGGACATTAGTTTTAAATGTGTTACTGAAGTATCTAGTTTAGAGAATAGCGAAATAATCTGAAAGAAAATTAATAAGAAACTTCTGGAATAAGTAGATAAAATGCAGATATCCTATCTGAATTAGTATTTGGTTTGTTTATTTATTGGAATCAATAAGCAAAAAAATATTTCATTATTAAAGTGTGGAAATGTGAAATGATTTTACATAAATAAGTGAAGAAAGCTTAATTGGGAACTATAGATAATATACTCTTCCTGTTTATTGTATCATAATAATTGCACCTTAAATTTAAAGATATAGCAAAGTTTGTGAATTAATTCTGGAGTGTGTACTTGGTTTTTGTTAAGAACTGTGAGATTTTTGAAGATTAATAACACGTATATTTTATAAAATATATTCTATTTGAATTAGCAGTGGTTTATTTATTAAAATCAATGTCTCATTATCAAAATATTTCATTAATAAAGAGTGACAATGTGATGTGATTTTGCATTATATAAGTGAAGAAAACTTAATTGAAAAAAATAAGTAAAATACTCAGTTAAATAATATCCGTTGGAGTTTATAATACATTAAAAGCTGCATCTTAAATTTAAATATATAGAAAAATTTGTGAATTAATTCTGGAGTGTGTACTTGGTTTTTGTTAAGAACTGTGAGATTTTTGAAGATTAATAACGTATATTTCATAAAGTATATTCTATTTGAATTAGCAGTGTTTTATTTATTAAAATCAATGTCTCATTATCAAAATCTTTCATTAATAAAGAGTGACAATGTGATGTGATTTTGCGTATGTAAGTGAAGGAAACTTAATTGGAAAAAATAGAGAAAATACTCTGTTAAATAATTTCCGTTGCAGTTTATAATACATTAAAAGTTGCATCTTAAATTTAAATGTATAGAAAAATTTGGGAATTAATTCTGGAGTGTGTACTTGTTTTTTGTTATGAACTGTGAGATTTTTGAAAATTAATAACGTATATTTTATAAAGTATATTCTATTTAAATTAGCAGTGGTTTATTTATTAAAATCAATGTCTCATTATCAAAATCTTTCATTAATAAAGAGTGACAATGTGATGTGATTTTGCATATGTAAGTGAAGAAAACTTAATTGGAAAAAATAAATAAAATACTCAGTTAAATAATATCCGTTGGAGTTTATAATACATTAAAAGCTGCATCTTAAATTTAAATATATAGAAAAATTTGTGAATTAATTCTGGAGCGTGTACTTGTTTTTTGTTATGAACTGTGAGATTTTTGAAGATTAATAACGTATATTTTATAAAGTATAACTATAAAATATCTTTAATTTAAATATATGAATGGTGCAGATGCAAAAGTCACATTATCCATTTTTTTAAGGTATTGAGTTATTCATATAACCGCAATATTGAGTTATTCATATCTTTTTAAGGCGAATCGGACCGTAATAGTGATTTGGACTATAATAAACATGTTAAGGCTGAAAACAAATTCTGAAAATCTCGTTTTGATGCATAACTCACGTTATCCAACAACTGTTTTCCAGCAAAACTCACACTCTCCGATTCAACCAATCAGGGGAGGCTTGCAAAGGATTATGGGATTATAGTAATATACTAATAAATACTTTAATATAATACTTTAACTACACTAGTAAATATTTTATCATAGTGCATATGGGATCTTAAATTAAACATGCACAAAGTAGAAAAAGTAATTTAAAAATTTTACATTTCTTAATTACGTTATTGTTATGAAAATACACCTAAAGGAACTCTCTATCACATTCAATAATTACCTTAACACATAATGCAAGCAAAATAAAAACGTTGAAAAAAAAATGAACCATATCTTCTTTAAGAAACCAAAAATTGGTGAAAAAAAATTCAACTAGTTTAATGACAGTGGAGACGTTGAACCACATCAAATAGTAAAATTTTTGCACAAATTATACTTAACAAATGTTTTTTGCGTTTTGATTTTTGCTGATTATTACCCTCCAAAATAACATAATGAAAACTAATGTTCAGATTTTTTTTTCCTTCTTTTTGGTTGGCTTATAACTAATATTACCAGAAAAGTTTGCTGCAAAACTCACATTTTCCATATTTAAATTTAAATTCTAGCTTTACCAAAATTATTAGAGGTTTTGGACTATGTGCAAGTAGTTGTTATGGCAACAAATATATCACAAAAAAAAAATGTGGGCCAATATATCATGTTTATTAATAATAATCAGTTTTTTGCATTTTTCTAAAAACTAGGTTCTAAGTGGAGAGTGTGAATTTTTCATCTACGCCCTTCATATAGCAAAGTTTGTGAATTAATTATGTAGGGTGTACTTGTTTTTTGTTAAGAACTCTGAAATTTTGTGAGATTAATATGTATTTTTATAATGTATACCTATAAAGTATGTATTTTATTTGAATCAGCAGCGGTTTATTTATTGAAACCAATGTTTTATTAATACAGAGTGGCAATGTGAAGTTATTTTGTATAAATAAATGATGAAAACCTAATTGGAAACAATAGAAATATACCCTTTTAAATAATTTCCATAGATGTTTATAATACATTAGAAGTTGCATCTTAAATTTAAATATATATAGGAAAGTTTGTGAATTAATTCTTGAGTGTATACTTGGTTTTTGTTAAGAACTGTGAGATTTTTGAAGATCAATAACGTATATTTTATAAAGTATAACTATAAAGTTCATTCTATATGAATTAGCAATGGTTTATTTATTAAAAACAATGTTTCATTAATAAAGAGTGAAATGATTTTGCATAAATAAGTAAAAAAAAAAAAAATAACTGGGAGGAATAGAAAACATACTCCATTTAACAATTTTCATTGCTGTTTATAATACATTAAAAATTGCATCTTACATTTAAACATATGGCAAATTTTATGATTTTTATTCCGGTGTATTTGGTTTTAAAGAACTGTCAGATTTACAAAGTATTATGTATATTACTAACAGTATTTCCTATAAAGTATATTCTATCTAAATTTGCAATGGTTTATTTATTTATTGGAATAAATGAGTTATTATTTAAAAAAAGAAATATGAAATTACTGCACATAACTAAGTGACGAAAAAGTTGAAGACAGCAAAAAGTATAATGTGTTAAGAAAATTTTATTCTTGCTTATTATATCTTAAAAATTATATCTTAAATATAAAGATATAGTAAAATTTGCCATTTAAATGTGTCGTATGTATTTGATTTTTAAAAACTCTAGGATTTTTGAAGATGAATAAAAAACAAAGTTGCTTTTGCAAATTAATGGAAATGTAATTAAAAAATACGTAAAATTTATTTAGAAGACTCTGCGATAAACGACGAAAATATCAATTTTCCAATTTTTTGCTTAAAATACATTTAAATATCTTTAGTATATTCTGATGAAGTTACCTAGGGATCCTTTGATTATTTAAATGTGCGAAAAATTCTTTTTACTGCATCCATTTCCTTTTAAATACATCAGAGTTGCACTCTATATATATATTTCAATAAAATTAAGAATGGATTTTCCAACAGAATGAATTAGAATTATTATTATTATTATTTTAATGTAAATGTGAAAAAGTTTATGATGTTCGCTCTATTATACTTGTAGAATAGACAAGGACGTTTAATTTTCTCTCATAAAGTAATGGGTTTATAGAAAAACAATTCCTAAAGTTATAAATGATACTCCTCTGAATATAAGAAAAAAATTGCTTATTAAAAATTGAAAAAAGTTTAAAGGTTTTAGAACTTTTTTTTTTTTTTTTTTTTTTTTTTTTTTGGCTTGACATTATAGTTTTATTTCCCTCTTCAACAATTTCACTTTATGATATATGTAAAGGAGGTAGAAAGAAAAAGAAAAAAGTAAAATTTTCAAATAAATCAAATATTATGTGTTATGTACAGCAAATATAAACTATGTAAATTCTTATATAAATTACTATTTACTATATAGTTATAAACTAATTCCTACTAATTATACTGATTAAACTTATCCCTATTAACTATACCGATTAAATTTATTCCTACTAACTAATTCCTATTAACTATATATTCTTATTAACTAATTACTATTAACTATATTGTTACTCCTATTCACTATATATTGTTAATTCCTATTAACTGTATTCCTTTTCCTTAATTGTTAATTCCTATTAATTCCTTGCAAATTCCTATGTAACTATGTAAATTCCTATTAACACAAATATACTTTTATACACTCCAACTAGCACTTTTCCCGCATAACAAAATCTATTGAAAAAAGTTCTTTTTGTGCAATACGTATTGCTGTTTTTTACTTGAAGTGATAACAACAAAAGACTTGAAGTGATAATAACTATTCCTATTAACGATATATTCTTATTAACTAATTACTATTAACTGTATTGTTACTCCTATTGAGCATATTGTTAATTCCTATTAACTGTATTCTTTTTCATTAATTGTTAATTCCTATTAACTGTATTCATTTTCCTTAATTGTTAACTCCTATTAATTCCTTGTAAATTCCTATGTAACTATGTAAATTCCTATTAACACAAATACAGTTTTATACACTCCAACTAACACTTTTCACGCATGACAAAATCTATTGAAAAAAGTGCTTTTTGTGCAATACATATGTACTGTTTTTTACTTGAAGTGACCATCCACACTAGCCAATGCTTTTTCTTCGAGAAACTTGGATTTCGCCTTAAGCGTTTTAAATAAAAGAAAAAATAAATCCATTTCTTTTTCTTTCTTTTCGGACGATCGATGGGTCAATCATCGGTTGCCATTTCCAGAAAAAAATATTGTTTTGGAAATCTGGGATAGTAGAATGCATGGCATTCTGCTGTCATGTTAGAAGATTGGAGTTTTTCTTGGGATTTTTTTCCTTCCATCTTATTTAGTGTAGTTGAGAAGAAAGGATTTTTTTTAGATCAGTCCTTTTTTTCTACTATTAAAATACGAAAAGGCTTGTGGGTAAATAAATATAAGACAAATATTTATATAAATATACTGCATGTAGGTCAAAGGTTAAATTTCTAAGCAGTAACTTAAATGTTTAGATTAACAGGGTGTTTAATTATAGGATAGGCTCATTCCTAGACTAGCAATTTGTATACTTATTTATTTGGTCAAACACTAAGCTTTTAAGGGACTGGGTTATATTTAGTATATTTGTTACTAACGGGGCGAAATGAAATTGCGTTGCTATGATGATTTAAATAAGCATACAACTTTAAAAAAAATAATTCTTATTTGTCATGATATCAGTTTGAAAGGAAATATATCGCATAGTGTAAAAAATCTGTTTTTTTTTTTTCGGACTTTTAGGGGTGTTTTTTGTCGTACCTTTCCACAGATGAATACTTTTGGAAAAATAAATCAGTAAACAAGGTTATAATTGGTCCCCCCAAAAATTTAATCGGACCCAAGATCCCAAAGTGCATTAAGATAACCCTGGTGATTAAAATTGTGAATCTTAAATACAAAAAAATTTAAATACAAAAAAGAAAAACACGAGTATACTGTGAAAACGCTTGATTAATGCTCTTAATAGTACAAAATAAATAAATAAATAAATAAACACTTGTATACTGTGAAAACGCATGATTAATGCTCTTAATAGTATAAAATAAATAAAAAATAAACACGTGTATACTGTGAAAACGCATGATTAATGTTCTTATTAGTACGAAAAAAAAAAGAAAAAGAAACACCCGGGTATACTGTGAAAACGCATGATTAATCTTCTAAATAGTACGCAAAAAAGAAAAATACGGGTATGCTGTGAAAACGTATGATTAATGTTCTGATTAGTACGAAAAAAGAAAAAGAAAGAAAGAAAGAAAAAAGGAATGAAAAAAGAAAAGAAAAACACGGGTATACTGTGAAAACGTATGATTAATGTTCTTTATAGTACGCAAAAAAAGAAAAAAACACGCATTCTGTGAAAAACCCTGATTAAGGCCTTTAATAGTAAGAATTTTCAAGTTCAAAATGCATCCGAAAATTCAAAATATCATATTCGCTGTCACAAAATCTAACACGATAAAATATTTCGTAACTACCAACTATGTACGATAAGAAGTGACGCATATATTTTCCCTGTTACTCTCCTTTTTTTGGTAGTCATTGCGTAAAGCTGCGGGCCTACGCTTGACATTGAATTTAATTCACATCCTGCAGCTTCAATAAAAACGTAATTTGTCATTTATGCGTCTTCTCACAAAGTAACCTGTTCGTGCTTTAAAACTGTTTTGGTAATCTGTTATCAACGCTATTGGTCTCAGTTTCTTTTCATACTAAATGCAGTAGATATAGTGTTTTCCGTTTAGGGTTTGACCTCTTTTTTCATTTAGAAATTCCGAATTCATACCAGAAATTACGAATAGTGATTTTTGTTTTATTTAATGATACACATTTCGTGATTATATAAAGTAAAAATTCTTATTTCGGAACTTCCCAATAAAAAAAGGGAGGCCAAAGTAGAAACCTTTTTTTCCCATTAGGATTCATTAAAACCTTAAAATATTAAAAATATTAAAAATATTTAAGTAAAGTAACAATTCGTACTACTCATAATCATTTATCATAAATCTGATATAAAATTATAAACAGCTGTAAACATGAAATCGTTTTTTAAAAAACTGAAAAAGGAGAAGAAAGAAAGAGAGAGATTTTAAAACATTCGTATAACATCTTTAAATAGTTCAATACAATATCCAACATTTCCCTCAAGAGAGGAAGAAATCATGATTTCGTACGTAATTAGAAAATTATAGCCAGTTGAAAACATATAATAATAATAATAATAATAATAATAATAATAAATAAATAAATAAATAAAACACGATTTGAAAGACAGTGAAAAAGAAGGGTAGATATAATAAAACATTCAGGTCGTTTCATTCAATGGCTCTATACTAAGGCCAACATTTTCCGTAAGAAAGAAACAAATTATTACTTTTCTAAGCACCAACGCTAGTCACGCTCGCAAATGAATGTGACGAATGCTAATGACAAATAATATTTAATGTTCCAATGACAGCAGTTTTTTTTTTTCGAATTTCTCGTTTGCATTTCAATATTTTAAACGATTATTTATTTATTTATTTATTATTAATATTATTATTTTTTGCATAATATATCTAAAGTCGATCAACATCCTAAGGTGACTTACTTTTCGATTTTAGCAGTTCTTTATTTTATTATTTATTTATTTATGTATTTATTTTTATGGGGATACTTTCACTTTTGGAATCGTTTCTGAAAGCAACCTCATAAAAAAAAAAAAAAAAAAAAAAAAATCTGCAATCAAAATCGAAAAAATAAAATCGGTTGGAGATCAACCTCAGCTATATAATGCAAAAAAATATATATAATAAAATAAATAAACAAAAAATAAGTAAATAAATAAACGAAAAATATTGAAATGCAAACGAAAAAAAAAAAAAAAAAAAAAAAAAAAAAAAAGAGCGCTGCAAATGGTTTAACATAAGCTTAAAAGTATCTTCGCGTGACTAGTGTTTACTCTAAACTGATTATTCCGATCTACTACAAACTTCCAAACATTAGCATCGAACCTTTCGATTACTAAAAATGACGAAATCAATTTTTATTATTTTACTATAAATTTATAAATATTCAAAGAAAATTGTAATATAAAAATTAAGATTTTATTAATTAAGGATTTCATACATATTATTTTTTCGATTACTAACAAGTGATGAAATCATTTTTTTTTGTTATTTTACTCTAAATTTATAAATATCAAAGGAAATTAATAACAGGAAAATTAAGATTTTATTAATTAAGGATTTCCTACATATTATTTTTTCGATTATTAACAAGTGATGAAATATTTTATTATTATTTTACTATAAAATTATAAATATTAAAATAAACTAATAATATAAAAATTAAGATTTTACTAATTAAGGATTTAATACATATTACTTTTTTCGATTACTAACAAGTGATGAAATCATTTTTTGTCATTTTACTATAAATTTATAAATATTCAAAGAAAATAGTAATATAAAAATTAAGATTTTATTAATTAAGGATCTCATACTTATTATTTTTTTCGATTACTAACAAGTGATGAAATCATTTTTTATTTTTATTTTTTATTATTTTACTATAAATTTATAAATATTAAAAGAAAATAATAACAGGAAAATTAAGATGTTATTAATTAAGTATTTCATACATATTATTTCAAGAAAGTAAATGCATAAACTGCAATATATATATATATATATATATAATTATAATATCTATGAATTTCAAAAAACATATATATATATATCAGTTTTACAGTTACTTTTCTTTTACATATCTTCTAAAACTTATCATTTTTTAGACCTGAGCTGCCTAATTTGTAATAAGCTTTATTCCACAATAACAATTTTCATACGCAGTTCAAAAAATATTCAAGTATTGGCTTATTTTTACATTTTTGTACGCTTGAATGCTTCCATGTATGAATCCAAGAGCTTTATTTTTCAGAAGTATTTTGAAATAGAACATATTGTTAAATAAGAATGTGTGTGTATGGGAGGAAGTGGGGGAGTCATTTAATTGGAATTCAAATATCTGAAACTTTTAGATATATATATTTGGAAATATTTCATGGCTGCGGAAAAAGTTTTGATTTTTCATGTTTAAACAATCTCAAGAAGGGGGGGGGGGAAGGCAAAAAAAAAAAGTTCACATTCTGCTTTAAGCTTTTCTCTGGACTTTCTAAATTATCGAGGTTAGTTTTAACATTTTAACTGCTTTGAAATCGTTAATTAGTCCATACAATTGTAAATAATATTTTTATTAATTTTAGTTGATTTAAATAACGCCATATACGTTTATTTTTTCTTTCTTTCTTTTTTTCTTTTTTTTTCTTTTTCTTCTTCTTCTTCTTTTTTTTAAAAAAAAAACTTTTTAAAAGAATTTTAATAGTTTTGAATAAAATAATAAAATTGTATAATTATATATTGTTATATTGTAAAATTTTCTCTCTCAATTGTCAAATTCTCACAATTGCCTCATTTACGAAATAGAATTAAAATTTTGTTGGATTAAAGCTTTTTCTTTTCTGTGAGTGTATCAATGTATGTATATTGACATATGAATTAGTAAAGGACTGAATGAGTGATTTTCATATTCGAATGAATCCTTCGGGCATGCGCAAAAGCATTGCTGCAAACCCTGGAATTTTGTTTTAGTCAACTAAAACCAGAAATGTTTTTTTTTTTAAATATATATATATAAATAAATTTATAAAAAAAAAAAAAAAAAAAAAAAAAAAAAAAACCCCTTTTTTTTTTTTTTTTACAAAATTTCTGGAGGTAATTGATTAAAAAGAAAAGGTAAATGATTAAAAAGAAAAGGTAAACGATTTAAAAAAAAATACGAAAATAGGCAACTATGCAATTACTTGATTTTTTTTTTTTTTTTTTTTTGACAAAATTTCTAGGGATAGTTGAATAAAAAAAATACGAAGGTTGGTAAGTAGGCATTTACTTAATTTATTAATTTGTATATTTATATTTTTACAAAATTTCTAGGGATAATTGAATAAAAAAAATACGAAGGTTGGTAAGTAGGCATTTACTTAATTTATTAATTTGTATATTTATATTTTTACAAAATTTCTAGGGATAATTGAATAAAAAAAATACGAAGGTTGGTAACTATATGCTTTTACTTCTTCTTCTTTTTCTTTATTTTTTCTTTCTTTATTTTTTTTTGTGCTTACAAACTTCCTGGAGGTAATTTATCAAAAAATGTACGTAGTTTGGCAACTACGATTTTACTTTTTTGCTTTACAAAATTTCTGGAGGTAATTGAATTAAAAAAATACAAAGTTTGGCAACTATGCTTTTTTCTTTTTTAATTTGTGGTGGTAATTGATTAAAAAAATGCGAAGGATAGCAAGTATACTTTTGCGCATGCCGAAATGATTCATTCGATTGACAATAGCATTCATTATGTCCATCACTGGTATAATTACGTCAAAACACTTACCTTTTTTCCATCTAATTCGTGGGTTCCACTGGCTAACACTTTATCTACACTAGTTGGGTCTGCGAAGGTCACAAAGCCAAAGCCTCTGAAAATACACAAAAATATGAAAAATAATTAATTTACTATTTATTAAAAATAACAATTTCATGTAAAAATAATAATAATAATAATAAATAAATACATACATTGTAATAAATACTAATTGCTGCATACAACATACAACAAACAAATAACTATAAATACAGTTTACAGAGCATAACGTTATTCAGTCAAATTGAACAATATTCGAGCACATATTTTAGAAATATTTTAACAACTATAAAACAAGGAGATATCCATTAAGAAGCGTACAAAAACAAAGTTAAAAATATAATTTTCCCGAGGAGATATTTTTAAATATACGCGCGAATGCATTCTATGCCCATAGGTTTAACAATAGCGAGGGGAATTAGGGAACTGGCTGATCAACAACCTTAAGATATACAATTAAATAATGAAATAAAAAAAATACGTGACATCGCCAGAAATAACTTATATAAAGACAGCACTATTAATAAATTAATTACGAGCATGGATAATAAAAAGAAGAAAATTTTTAATGAACGAAACTCAAAGCTATCAACTTTACAATATTTTCCTGTATTCTTTGAAAGATTAAAATATAAACTTAGAAAATTTAATATCTGCCTTATCGCAAAACCTTCATCAAAAATAAAAAATATAGTATGTAGAAAAATAGATTCAATAGAACCTGATCAACTTCTCGGTGTTTATGAAATCCCATTCACCAAGGCAGATGGAACATTACAATACTATATAGGAATGAGAAACAGAAAATTTTAAATGAGAATAAAAGAACATATGGCAGATATCAAATACGACAGAAGAACTAGCCTTAGCTAGACTACACAGAATAGAGCCGTTGTAGAAAGACTTCAAGAATAGAAAAATAATTTTCCACCAAGAGTTTATTTTCCATCCATTATCCGTGAATCAGTAGAAATATATTTGTGAAACAATAACATTTGCAATGAATCAGCTTCCTTTGAATTACCTAAAATTTGGCACGCGATGCTTTACAAATTAAAAAAAGTAATAAGAATAAAAATAGAAAACTAATTTTCACGTTAACTAGTTTGACCCATTTAAGCACCTGCTTGGATTGGACACGTGATCTCGTGGTTTATGTTTACCATTTTCAAAAACTTTGTGAGACTATTTTATTTATCATTTTGATCTGAATACGTCGCCGTTTTAGCGAAGGAAACATATGTCATCTATTTTAAAAGGTATTTTTAAACCTTTTGCGTTATGTTTTTTATCACTTTAAGCAATAATTACACTTTAATTTAAAGTTAACACGTGATTTTATTATATTATTTGTAACCTTCAGGTAATTTTGGTATTGAGATAATTAGAGCGATTAATAAAAGTTTAATTATGTGTGTGTTTTAAAGATTTTTGTTGTCTTCGCGTGTATTACGGGTAACGTTTAATACGAGGACTTTTACAATTCCCTCGCTTCTCCTATTAACCCCTTGGGGACGAGCGACACGAATACGTGACGCATAAGATGCTCAGAATCCTGGATTATTCCCACCAGTTATTTTTTATTGTAAGATTTCCCTTATCTAATCCTAGCATTTTTGCGATTCAATTAGCTGAAAATTTCTCTTTTGGAAAACCGGTGGTAACAGATTAAAAATTCCGTAAAGGACGCTCATCGCGAAGGGGTTAACCATAGATTAACATACAAGATTGGACACTATCACTCAGTTCTGGAGGTAATCACAATCTGGAAGTGGACACTATCAATAAGTTGATTTAAATAACGCCATATACATTTATTTTATTTATTTTATCTTTCTTTCTTTTTTTTCTTTTTTCTTTTTCTTCTTCTGCTTTTTCTTCTTCTTCTTCTTCTTTTTTTTTTTTTTTTTAAACTTTTTAAAAGAATTTTAATAGTTTTGAATAAAATAATAAAATTGTATAATTATATATTGCTATATTGTAAAATTTTCTCTCTCAATTGTCAAATTCTCACAATTGCCTTATTTACGAAATAGAATTAAAATTTTGTTGGATTAAAACTTTTTCTTTTCTGTGAGTGTATCAATGTATGTATATTGATATATGAATTGGTGAAGAGCAGAATCAGTGATTTTCATATTCGAATGAATCCTTCGGGCATGCGCAAAAGCATTGCTGCAAACCCTGGAATTTTGTTTTAGTCAACTGCCACCAGAACTTTTTTTTTTAAATATATTTTTCAATAGATATATTTAATTGTTATATTTAATTGTTATATTTAATTGATAGAGCGTAATTGTAACGCGATAACGATCGCAGCGCCTGTAGTGACAAGGAGGAAGAAACATCTCATATACAGAATATTTCTGCTTTTGAACGTCTATCTTATTATGATCTTTCTTTTTTTAAATGTTACATGTTTACGTTTTCAACTTTGTAAGAACAGCGAAAAACGAAAATTTTGTATTCCAATTTATGTGCAAATAAGATTCTGCCGGACATATTTTAACATGTTTAGACATACTAAAAAGTTCTGAAAAGAACTATTGTTTCAATAGTAATAAAATAAAGAATAAAAACAAAGTCGTTTAAAAAGAAACTTATACAATGCATCAATGGTCAAGTTGAGAGGAATCGTCTGCCTCGAAGAGAAAAGAATAGATATTAAGAACATAGAGCATAAACATATTTCATATACATGGGTAAATTTCGTAATCTTGTTAGTTTTTCCTCCTTGTCACTTGTGACGCTAGTATTGCAGCAGATTACAAATTTTGCTGTAACTGTCCTATTTGTAAATTAATCTATGGTATTAACAAGGTTAGACTGTATTTCCGATCAATGAAATTTTGGCGTAAAATTGGATTTCATTACAACAAACATAACCAATATTGTTTTATTCTTAGGCATTTTGCATAATGCAATGCTCAAATTCCTCATAATTAAATTTCGATATTTAATTGATTCGAATAGAAAATATTTTCATTAACTAACTTAATCGAAATTCAATCGATGAAAAAAATATACACCCACTCATTTAAAAGAGTTCCAAAAATATACTTATCTACTGTAACACTTAGTTTCTTCAAATTATAAAATTACACACAAAAAAAAATAATAATAATACTCTGTGCATTTGTGAATAAATATAAAATTAAATAATTAATGCGAATTAGTGTTAATTAAATTAATGTTAATTGAATAATAAATCGAACATAACTTCTTAATGTACGAAAGAAAGAAAAAAGAATATAATTCTAACTAATGTAGCGCTAATTGATTCGAAAGCGAAATAAAATGAAACTTAAAACACAGCCTTTTTCACTCCAATTACATTTTTTTTCTAAACATTATATATTTAGGTTTATTAGCGGCAATTTCTGCAAAAACAAGAACTAACTGCTTAAGAACGAATTACATTCCATTGAAAATTTGCCGAATTTTTTAAATTGTTGCTTACATTTTTTTTTCTTTTTTGCTTCTTTATTATTGTGCCCATAACTGTGCTTTTATTCTAGACAAGTGTGTTTTTACTTTTGTGTCATTAATTTTTGTAAAAAAATAAAAAAATAAATAAATGAATAAAATAAATAAATAAAATATTCAGATATAAAGAAATTCATTTTAGATTTAAGCAATATTAGCTGGAAATAAATCAAGTATAACGGAGTTTTAATTAACAAACGCGCTGTTAACCAATGTGTTACCATTTATCGTACTATTTTTTTCTTCTTTATATGATATTTTGATCATTATTCAAAGTGTTTTTCGAATGCAAGACACTATATATTTTTTTTCCTTTCTTAATATTACGTTACATAGGAAATGTGTATTTTTTTTCTTTTTAATTGTTATGGGTCATAAACATTTATTTCTTTTCAAGATAAATCTTGTTCTAATTCATTAAACTCGAAAATAAAATTTATCTATCGAAAAATAGTTTATTTCTCATTTATTACGTGATGTATAGTAATATACACATCGCGATATACGATCTGTTTCATTATATATTTATAGACAGGGTGACTGAAAAGTCTGGAAACGGTCGAATAACTCAAGAAATATGCATCGGATTGAAAAACGGAAAAATGCATGTTCAATAGTTTTGAAATGCGTTGTTTTCCGTTTTTCAATCCGATGTATATTTCTCGAGTTATTCGACCGTTTTCAGACTTTTCAATAGAATTTAGAGATATCAAAGTTGCACCCAACTCTGCCCCCTGGGGGGAAAGTAGGGGGCAACTTTGAAATCTTAAATTTATTACCCCAATTTTTATATGCATTATATTGAACATGTATTTTTTCCGTTTTTCAATCCGATGTATATTTCTCGAGTTATTCGACCGTTTCCAGACATTTCGGACACCCTATATATCGGCTGCGCCAAAAATTCGTTAAAACTTTAAAAAATCATTAAAAAGAAACAAATCATGCTAAAAATTTGAGGTTTGCAGGAGCGGTATTCGAAGAAGATCAAATTTTTTGTAATAAAAAAAAGTTAAAAAAATACCGATAGATGGCGCTGCTTGCATAATATGAAGCAGATTTATGCAAATCAGGCTGTCAATACCCCCCCCCCCCCCTTCTCCACAATGCACACAGATTCTCCATCATTCGATGCCAGCAATACGCTATATAATATAAATAAAAATAAAGAGCGTAATATATATATTTTTTAATTTTGCTTTTATTTTAATATTTATTATTATAGATTTACTAATACACACAAACTTGCTGATATATTCATCATTAGAGTTTAAAAAATTTTAAATTAATTTTTTACATTGTATTTTTTTATGTGTATTTATGTATGTAAATTCTTATACATATGTGTAACATTAAATTAAAACAAATTGCAAAGTATTTGAAATTTTCCCAAAACCCGCAGAAAATGATCTTTCATTCATAATCATTTTCAAAGGTTAATGGTACTTTAAAATTTACGCAAATCTCCCATTTCACGGGAAAAATATTTCCCATCATGCACTATGCATATTTATGAAAATAATATATGCGCATTTAAGTAACTTTAAATTAGGATAAACTCTTACGCATTTAAAATTTTAATTACTTGGTGGAAGTAAATTTTTATTCGTAATATGTCTAAACTATACTGATAATTAAAATTTATCATTATTGCGATTCGCATCTAAAATATATACATTTTAAATTTTATATATGTCTGTGTGCACAATGCATATAGAGTTAGGTTACTTTACATAAAAATAAATTATTAAATATTTGACATGTTAATTATTTGCAAAAATACCTCATTCATAATTATTTTTAAAGTTTAGTAGTAATGAAGAATTATCATTTTTAGAATGATAAAATGTATTGCACATATAAATATTTTGCATTGTACATTTTATGTATATGTTTGTAAACAATGCATATAGATTTAGATTAATTTGAATTAAAATGTATTGCACATATAAATATTTTGCATTTTACATTTTATGTATATGTCTGTAAACGATGCATATAGATTTAGATTAATTTGAATTAAAATAAATTGATAAATATTTGAAATTTTAATGTTGGCGGAAATATATTTTTAATCGTGATTGTTAAAGTTTGCTGATAACTAAAAATTATCATTTTTGCACTCGTGTTTAAAATAGTTTACATTTTACACTTTATGTATCTTTATTCACACAATGCATAAATTTATATTACTTTAAAATTAAAATAATTTGATAAATATTTGAAATTTTGATGTTGGTGGAAATATATTTTTAAACGTAATAAGTTTAAAAGTTTACTTATAATTAAAAATTATGGTATTTGCACTCACGTGTAAAATACTTTATATTTTGCATTTTATGTATATTTGTGCACACAATCCATACATTTATATTACTTTGAATTAAAATAATTCCATAAATATTTGCAACTTTGATTATAAGGGGAAAAATCTTTCGTAATAATAACTTAACTTTTAAAAACATATCGAAAACTAAATATTGCATTTCAAATGTAAAATACTTTGCATTTTATAACTTATGTATGTTTATGCATATAATCCATATATAATTATGTTACTTTATATGAAAGAAAATTTTTAAAGATTCGAAAATTTATTTAACTAGAAAAAAAAAAAAAATCTTTCTTTGGTATACTACTTAAGGTATACTAATAATTTACAACTGTATGTATATTTGCGCGCACAATGTATATAGATTATATTAATTTAAAATAAAATAAAACGTAAAATATTTTTAATTTCGTCTAAATGAACAACAAATATATATATATTCATAATAATTATTATTTTTAATGTTACTCATAATTAAGACTTTTCTCGACAAAATATTTTTTCCCACTCAACAACATGAAACTTATTTTTAACCCCTTGCTGTGGAATATATTTGAGAAAAACGTTAACGTTGATTGAAAAACGTTAATTGAACACGTTAATTGATACACGTTAATTGAAAAACCTTAATTGAACATGTTAATTGAAACACGTTAATTAAAAAACGTTAATTGAACACGGTAATTGAAACACCGATATTTCTCTTGCTCGAACTCAGGTCGGGCATTCCAAAATTGGCGCATTTGCATTGCCCGAATTGAGTTCGGGTGTCACAGGTAGTGATTATTGAAGTGATTAGTAATCGAACAGTTTCTTTCATTTTCGATTAAATTAATTACATCTTGAAATAACTGTTTATTTTCACGTGGCAGCAGGTTTTTTTTTCTCTTTCCGGTGCTCTCGCATCCAAAAATTTGGTCCAAAACGTCCACTTTGACAGCATTTTCTGAAAAAAATTCTAACTTGACCACAAAAAATGAAAAAAAAAAACTGTTTGATTGCAAAGTTTCTGAATAAGATCAAGATCAGCAGAGAATGCCATGTATTTGTGAATAAAATTGAATAATAAAATGTGTCAGAAAGTAGCCAGTTTTGATTTAAGTACCGCCTTAACAGATGTCACAAATCTCAAATTTACATGCGTAAAAAGTAAATCAAAATGTGTTTTGAATAAAAAGTACTAAATCAAAATGTATATCAAAATGCGTTTTTGATGAAAAATAAATTTTTAAAAATTACAATGCATTAATTCAAATTTATCTCATATGAAACAGAATTCAGAAAACTGTAACAAAAGAAAAAAAAACCCCACTGAATACATTTTATTAAGGAAAGTTTTGAACATCATTTATAAAATTTCTCGATGTTACAGATTAGAGCAAAAACAATTTTTCATAAATACAAAAATGTGCAAGATTTTTTTTTTTCGCTGTGATTCCAATTAACAATAAAGCAATTTTGAAACAATATTAATCAAGTAAATCTTTCTGCAAAATAATATTTTTTAATTTAGCTTCCCTGTTAATATTTTTGATAAATTTTCTTTCGGAAACTCGTTCATTTTAATCCAATTGATTAAATTAAGTTTCTAGCAATAATTAGAGAATGCGATGATTTTTTCTGTCTTTTTTTAACAAGAAAAATGTTATTTTTCAGTGAAGAACTTTCATCATTTTTTTAGAAGCAAATAATTTCGATATCTTTTTTTTTTTACTTTTTAAATTTTGTGCAAAATTTTCGATAATTAATATGCTACTTTTAGCTATTTTTTTTTCTTCAAAAAGTATATTTGAAAACTTGAAATTAATATAAATCATTCTTTTTGTTTATTCAAAGACCAACAAATTTCATATATAATAAAATTGCTTTCTGAGTATCGATTTTTATTATTATTAGATATTATAATTATTATTACTATAATATTAATAATAATAACAATTATATAATAATAATAATAATAATAATAATAATAATAATAATAATAATAATAATAATAATAATAATTATTATTATTATTATTATTATTATTATTATTATTATTATTATCGATTTTAAGTGTCGCTATATTACCAAAAACTAAAATAATTTATTTTTTAAGTGCGTATGAAGCATTATTAAATTTTTATTTTTATTATTATTAAATATTACAATTATTCTTACTATAATAATAATAATAATTATTAGTAGTAGTATTACTATAATAATAATAAAAATTATTATTATTATTATTATTATTATTATTATTATTATTATCGATTTTAAGTGTCGCTATAATACCAAAAACTAATAGAATTTATTTTTTAAGTGTGTATGAAGAATTATTACGTTTTAATTATTATTATTAATAAATATTACAATTATTATTACTATAATAATAATAATAATAATAATATCTATTATTATTATTATTATTATCGATTTTAAGTGTCACTGTATTACCAAAAAATAATAGAAATTATTATTTTAAGTGTGTATGAAGTATTAGCCTTTGAGAAAATGATTTTAGTTATTATTCTACAATTTAAGTTTTTCCTTAAAATACAAGGTGGCCACAAATAAAGTGACAATACTCAGCGTCTTCTGTAGCGTGATATAATGGCGAGAATGGAGCCAAATTTTTTATTATAACTAAACAAGACGGGAGACGAAGGATTCCGCGAAAAAGTTAGTTCCGAAAGTTACCGCTAGGTTGAAATATGGCATTGTGTAACAGAAAAGAGAGTTTTAAAAATACAGAATCAATTCTGAAATAAAACTGAATGTGCTAAATAAAAGTTAATTTAATTTCAGTACCGATTATGCATTTTTTAAAACTTTATTTTCTATTACACAGCGCCACATTTCCACCTAGCAGTGATTTTTGGAAGTAATTTTATTTTCGCGGAATCCTTCGTCCCTCGTCGTGTTTAATCACAATACAAAATTTGGCTCTATTCTTGCAATTAGGTCGCGGTACAGAGCAAATAAAGTAGCAAAAATTGCAAAACCGAAATTTCATCGGCAAGTGTTGCCATTCGCAAAATGACGTCAGTGTTACGCACGGACACGTTTGTCCTTTATAATATAGACGACAAGTAATTGCAACTCAGAATCAAATATTTTTATTTTACTAATCCATATCTATATAATGTGCTAAAATGAAATGCAGAAAGTCGATGACGTGACAGTAGTGCAAAAATGAGGATTTGACGAACATTTCTGCTGATTATGAACCAAGATATTCCGAAACAGACCGGTCATTTCACCATGTACTGTTAATAGTCTGCGCCTACATAATGAATTCATCGATGACGTAGTAATATATACGGGAATATATACAATATTATGTTATAGAGTACCATATAACGTCATTTTATGTCCTAAATTTAGTCTGGCGAAGAGTTCTGCCAGAATATGTCCATACAGACCAAAATAATTTAATATACATTGCTTAAACTTCAATTTGGTACTAATTTCATCTCGAAACTCAATGACGTGGTACTACTGCCAAGATGACAAATTGGCGCCCCGTGCTGCTTAGGCAGATATGCTAATGGCAGACCAGTCATTATTTCATGTACTGTTAATAATCTTTTTCTACATCATAATTTCACCTCGAAACTCGATGACATTGCCATTCTTGTCGCGCGCTCTAAAAGTATTATTAACGCTTAGCAATAAAATTGCAAATATTGTAAGAGATAGAAATATCATACATTAAAATAATTATAACGTATAATTTTTAATAAATCAAAAGGAAAAATATATAACTCGATAGCTACGAATAGAGACAGATAGATATTATAAATAATATCAACGGTAAAACGGACCAAAAATATTTAAAGCTGTACTCAAATCCAAAATGTTTCTTTTGGATTCCTACATTCTGATTATTTGGTTTCTACTTTCTGACACATTTTTGAAATTATTTTGGTTCGGAAACGCATGAAACTGGCAGGTGTTCTAAATCAGAAACTATGTAGTCGAATGGCGTTTTCTACTTTTTGGTAAAGACAGAAGATCTTTCAGAAAACACTGTCAAATTGGGCGTTTTGTACCGAATTCCTGACACGGGAGCGCGAAAAATGGGAAAAACTTGTCGCCACGTGACAAGAATCTCTTACAAATCGATAACTAATTTATTTAGGATAAAACTGAAAAACGCTAATCAATTCCAAATAACTTCATCAACCCTGCCAATTTTATGTCTTTACGTTTAAAAATGAGTCAGAAAATCTGTCAGAAAGTTTCGCGCTCTTGAGTAGGTTATTTAAGAGCAACTTAATACATTGGTTTAAAAATTTACAGAAGAAAAAGAAATGTACACATAAAGAAGCAATGCGGCGCTAATTTTTAATTACGTGTTTAAACTTTTAATATTTGCTTACTGTCGCCTCCTTAAAAATAAAAAGTTCAAGGCAAAACTCACATTGAATTAATAAATAAAAATCTTAGCACAATATTTAAGCCATGAATATTTCAGCGAAAGAACGTATTTAATGAACTGAAATTTGAGAAAAATAATTTAAACATGTTTATTTATCGAAAAAATAAAAACAAAAAAACAACAACCTTTAAATGTATATGAATCACTCATTTGTCCTCTAACGAGGGATTTCAAACCTACCGTTTTTCAGATTGGTCCCCAGATATTAATTATGAACATTAACTTAATTAACTATTTAAAGGATACTCTTAAAAATTAATTACCATTTTGCAGAACATTTACAGAATGTGTTTTTCTTTCGCTGTTTTTCTTTCTGTAATTTTGGATATAACGCACTTGGGGGGGAAAGACATTAAAAGAATAAAACAAAAATAACATACAGAGAAATCAGTAATGAAACTTCGAAGCGGGAACAGGAACTTATAATGAATCATTAGCTTGTTTATTTGCGAAAAAAACAAACAAAAAAAAACAAACAGTAAATGATAATGAAAAATAATTATACTTAAAACACTTCATTTATTATTTTTTTTAACAGTGTCTAAGGGGTTGATACAAGTAAAAGAAGATGTGAGATTATTTTGAACAGAATACTAGACATAGCTAAATATTTTTATTTTCTATATGTTCATTCAATAAATTTTAAAGTTTTTTACTATGAATAATAATAAAAAAAATACAAAAAAAAATTAGTTCGTTTTATTTCAAAGTAGTATATGTTTTTTTTTTTTTTTTTTTTTTTTTAAAGGAAAAATTTAAATGTGTGTTCACAAAATCCCTAAATTTTTAATTACTAGAACACTTTCTGTATCAATAATAAAAAATGTGTGTAAGAAATCGATATAAGTAAAAGAAGTTATTAGATTAGTGTGAACAGAATACTAGGTTAAATATTTTTATTTTCTATATATTTATTTATCCACTTTTAGATTTTTTACTACGAATATGGAAAAAAAGTAATTCGTAAAAATTAGTTCATTTTATTTCAAAAACAAAGAAGAAGATTTTAAATATGTGTTCATAAAATCCATAATTTTTTAATTACTAGGACACTTTCTGTATTAATAATAAATAACAAAAACGTGTGTAAGAAGTCGATATAAGTAAAAGAAGTTATTAGATTATTGTGACATAGCTAAATATTTTTATTTTCTGTATATTTTTACATATTTTTCAACGAATATATATTAAAAAAAATAATTAAAAAAAATTAATTCTTAAAAATTTGTTTGCTTTATTACAAAGCAGTAATTAAAAAAAAAAGTGAGAATTTAAATGTGTGTTCACAAAACCCATGAATTTTTAATTATTAGAATACTTTTTGTATTAATAATAATAAAAAAAATGTGTAAAGAATCGATATAAGTAAAATACGTTATTAGATTATTGAGAACAGAATACTAGGCTAAATATTTTTATTTATTTACTTTTAGATTTTTTTTTCTACAAATATGAAAAGAAGGGGCAAAATAAAAATTCATTCCTAAAAATTAGTTCGTTTTATGTCAAAATAGTAATTAAAAACAAAGAAGAAAATTTTAAATGTGTGTTCATAAAAGAATAATTTTTAGGACACTCCCCTGTATTAATAATAAATTTAAAAAAAATGTGTAAGAAGTCGATATAAGTATAAATAAATTATTAGATTATTGTGACATACCTAAATGTTTTTATTTTCTATATATTTATTCAATTACTTTTACATTTTTTTTTCAAAAAAAAAAAAACAAAACAAAAAAAAAAAAAACATTGCTAAATAAAAATTAATTCGTAAAAATTTGTTCGTTTCATTTCAAAGCAGTAATAAAAAAATGGAAAATTTAAATGTATGTTCACAAAAAACATAATTTTTTAATTGCTACGAGTAATAATTAAAAACGAAGAAAATTTTAAAGTGTGTTCATAAAAACAATAAATTTTTAATTACTAGAATACTTCCTGTATTAATAACAATAAAAATGTGCGTAAGAGGTCAAAATAAGTAAAATAAGTTTTTATATTATTGTGAACAGAATACTAGACATGTCTCAATATTATATATATATATATATTCATTGAATTATTTAAAATTTTTTGTACTTGCAATTCTGAAAAAAATAGAAAATAAAAATTATTCGTAATTTTATTTCATTTCCTCGCAAAATAGTAATTTAAACAAAATTAAATTTAAATCTAAGTTTATAAAAAACAGGAAGTTTTTTTTATTACTAAAACACTTCAAAGTATTGCGCGGAAAAAATAATATTTTAGACGAAGATAAAATAAATCCGATCAATAATGAAATATATCTATTATACTGACTATTTATTATTTTACTGATATAAAAGAAAAAAAATATATATAAGCATATATTCATATAAGGAAGAAAGTTTGTCATTTCGCTATTCTTAGATTTGCTTGTGATAACACTATAATAACACTAATAGTATACACTAATAATATAATAACACTAATCTGAGATGCTATATAAATACATCTCAGATTTTCTTTGTAAAATGCGTGAAATTATATTTACACATTTTTATAATGAGTAATTAAAAAACAATCCGAATTAAAAAAAAATATTATAAAAATTATTTTCGAAGTGATAATTAAAAACTAAGAAAGATAATATATGAAAAATTTCAAATATAAAGTTATTTCATAAGAAAATTGAATGTTTATTTATTTTTTTCAATAGTATGTCACGATTTTTTTTTCAGACAAAATTAAAATAAACTCATCATTATCCAGAAAACAGAAATATACAAATAAAATTGACTCAAAATAAAGTTTATGAACTCGAGGCGATAAACAAATTATCTGAATTCGTAGAAGCATACCTAGTTTTCAAAATTCATTAATATTTAAAATTTTAATCTAAGTTATGATGTACTTGCAATTAATTAAAATTTCCTTCTCGTATATTTCCTCTCTGAAAAGAAAAATTAATTTTACAAGTAGAATAATTTAATAAAAAGTAGCTCAATATTTTCAATCGAATTATAAATAAAAATTAATTAATCGAAGTATATATCAAAATCATCATGAGCACACTTGTTTAATTAGAATACTTTCGATGAAATTTTAAAATCAATCAAAAAAATATTTGTTTGAATCCCAAAATATCAATAAGAATATTATGTTTTAGATTATATACATATTTTTAAAATGCATAAATTAGAAAGCGTGTCTTCAAGATTTTTTAAAAGAAAAAACACCAAAATACAGAAATTAAATTAAAAACATATTTAATATATTTTAATTATTAATTTATAATATGAGATGATTTTTTTAAGTGTTACAGACACAATTTGCTTTTGATACTCATAAAAAGCAAACTATAGGATTTAATATCAACAATATTTTATGTTTTATGCAAAAAAATATTTAAATACAAAATAATTTGTTTTTATTGAAAATTTTTAACATAAATGTAAGCTCTGTATCCCTGCTTGTTCATTCTCTAACTTGTTGTGCAGTTCAAACTGAACTAAACCAAAACAGAAAATATATTTTCTAATGAAGCTGCATATAACTTATCGAAATTAGACAGTTTATCTTTTAATGGATGTTCGACATAAATATTGGCCCCCATATCTACTGGTTCTACACTAAAAAATTCAGCTTCAACGTAAAGCTTGGAAAATATTTATTCATTTATTTATTTATTTTGGCTAAAAAAGACACTCCCAGAACAAATCTTCTTTATCTACAGAACAACATTGTCAACAATAGTTGAAAAATTCAATTACACTTGTTTTGGCTGAAAATATCAAAAATATCATGCACAATATTTTGAAAATAAATGTCAAATATATAAAATTTCGAAAATATAAACATCATGATATTTAGAAAATAAATATCGGATATATATCACGATATATATCCATTGATATATATCACCAAACCCTGGACAACGACGCTTAATGTCTCTCCCCCCCCCCCCCACCTTTCCGCACCTGTGTAGATAGTTTAAAGAGCAATGTACTATTTCCTACATTTAAAATCTTCAAGATTTCACATTACAGTAAAATAACGCTTCCTAATATTCGAATATTATAGGAAAAATTCCATTTAAAAATTAATCGAATGACGCTTCAAATCATGATTATTTTTTTTTTTCTTCTTAACTTTTGCCAAAGAGAGGAGGATAAATAAAATCATTGTAAATATATATTTTTTTAATACAATCAAATAATAATAAAAAATGAATCTTCATTTTTAAAAATAATTATTTAAAATTTTGAAGTAAAGTAAAAAATAATTAAATTAAATAATCTGTTCATTTTTAATAGAGAGAAAAAAGCTATTTACGAGTATTTAGTTCCTTCTTTTCATTTCTCCGTTTGCTTTATTTAATCAACAAATTTAGCTCGATGTACTTCAAGGTTACTTTTTCTTCCTCCAGTTGTGTTTTTAAAAGACGGGTTTTTACTTGACAAATAATTAAATATTCTAATTTAAATGATGAAAACATTTTATTAAAACATTAGAAAATTTTATACTTATTCATTAAAAGAGCACACTTTAAAAATGCTCAGCGTTACATTCTTTTGCAATAACAAAGGACTTACAAACCCAAATGTTTTCTAGATGGATCCCAAGATATTAATTATGAAACGTTAATTTAATTAACCATTTTTAAAATAGCTTTTAAAAAGCTATTACCATTAGCATCATTTATGAAAAATGTTTTAGCTTTTTTTAATTATAAGTGACGCTTAAACTGCTGCATTTAATGGGGGAAGAAGAAGAAGGAAAAAAAGAAGAATGAATGAAAAGAAACAAGTGTGTCAAATCAGGAAGAGATAAAACTTTCCAGTTTCTTCATGAAGATTTAATGAACCACTGGAATGTTGTTCATTTAAAAATCATAAAATGATTAAAAAATAATGAATAATGAATTTCGTTGAGCTTCGAATCAGAAAACTGAGAGGCTTGTGAAATGAAAGCGAAAATTAGCAAGTATATTTAAATTTACATAATATAGTAAAAAATAATTAGATTTTTATTTTAAAAAATTAAAAATTTATAGTATGTTAATCACGTTATAACTAACATACATGCATAGAAAATAATCTAATATATACATTATTCTAATAATATAAAATTGACAGAATAATTTACGAATAAATCATATTTACAGTCAAACGTTTTCTTTTTCAAGTACAGATAAATCAATTGGTCTTTTTTTAAAATTAGAGTATTTAAATAACATCTTAAAATAAAAATTAAGAGAAGCGGATAGAGATATGGAATTTCAAAAAAATGTAAGTAAATCCTCCAGTGGCCCTTAGAATCAGAAAACTGAGAGATTTGTGAAATGCAAGCGGAAATTAGCAAGTATATTTAAATTTACATAATAAAGTAAAAAATAATTAGATTTTTATTTTAAAAAATTATAAATTTATAGTATGTTAATCAGGTTATAACTAACATACATGCGTAGAAAATAATCTAATATATACGTTATTCTAATAATATAAAATGACAGAATAATTTACAAATAAATCACATTTAAAGTCAAACTTTTTCTTTTCCAAATACAGATAAATCAATTGCTCTTTTTTTAAATTAAAGTATTTAAATAACATCTAAAATAAAAATTAAGAGAAACGTATAGAGATATGGAATTTCAAAATATGTAAGTAAATCCTTCACTGGTTCTTCGAATCAGAAAAATGAGGCGTGAAATGCAAGCGGAAATTAGCAAGTATATTTAAATTTACATAATAAAGTAAAAAATAATTAGATTTTTATTTTAAAAAATTATAAATTTATAGTATGTTAATCAGGTTATAACTAACATACATGCGTAGAAAATAATCTAATATATATACGTTATTCTAATAAAATAAAATTGACAGAATAATTTACAAATAAATCATATTTAAAGTCAAACTTTTTCTTTTTCAAATACAGGTCAACTGCTCTTCTTTGAAATTAAAGTATTTAAATGACATCTTAAAATAAAAATTAAGGTAAACGTATAGGTATATGGAATTTCAAAAAATGCAAGTAAGTCCTTCAATGGTAAGAATTTTTTAAATATTACCTGTGCTGCCAAATTTTTATTATAATTTAAAATATTATTGAATGCTCTTCACACAGTTCTCTGAACTGATGTATGAACTGACTTCTGTGTGCTCATTTTTGAGTATGTCCATGTTTCAAAAATGAGTATGAACTGACCTCTATGTGCTCAGCTTTGAGTATGTCTAACTTTCAATATTCTGAGTATTTCTGGTATTTCAGAATTGAAAGCATTGGGTGGTCCTGTTTAAAACAAAAAGTTTCATAACAAAATTGATTTACTCATATTTGAAAGTGTCATTTTTCTCAGTGAAGGGCCTACTCAAATTTTAAGTACATTTCTATCTTAAACGAGTTCATTACGTTCTCAAATGTGAGGCGAAAATAAAGTCCTTGCGCGGTTTGGGTTGTCACCGCCGACAAAATTTTTTCGATGACTTGAAAACTGACCCGAGTCAGACAAGAAATTTCCCGTCGACACGAACTGCTTCAACCCGAATCCGACATCAAAGAAAATTTATTTATAACTGAATACAATTCTTTGTTGTAGTTTCACAGCCATATTACAGGTAATTATTATTACCGCCGCAGAATTCGCGGAGCGCGGCGTTTCGCGTAATGGTTCTTGATACGTCTCTTATGCCGAGACACTTGCGAAAGCCCTATATAGAAAGGAAAAAATAATCTGAAAATTGAAACCGGACAAGTTTAAAAGGAAAAATGAACAAATTGAACACATCGAAATCAGGTAAGGTTTAGGCTAGGGGCTATGAAGCTATCGGCGAACCCCTGCGGCTTCGAGCTCTATGTTCGTCTCGGGCGATATTACAACCATCACAGGTCTATTTTAGCAAACATGGTTTGGTGCATAATTAACTCCATTGTTGTTGTAACTCGTATACCGTTGTAAACATAAAGACTATTTGGTGATTGATCAGCTGCACCCGGTTAACGAAAAAATACCTAAAAATTAATTGATTAATTTATAATTAAGCACCAAAAAGTATTAGTATGTTGTATTGCCATCAGAAACACTCCTGTGTACATAATTTTTATAATTATAGCCTATCAGGAAGTGAGTGAAAAGCCGATGGCAAAGTTCCATGTTTACATACATGAACCAAGTCAAGTTAATAAAATAGTGTAAAAATGGATCAAAGTGCACTCAGTTTTGACCCTTTATTTTATTTATCTGTAAAGCATTTGAAATTTAAACAACTATTATTATTATTATTATTATTTTTAAGAATACGTGTAGTTTTAGAAGTAAGTCTTAAAAGAGCTATTAAAACACAGAAAATACTCAAGTACTCTATACTAATATTCAGTGCATTTTTCTAATATTACTTACCCATTATACGTAGTAAAGGATAAGTCTTGTAATCGTTTTGCAAATCGAAAAAACATTTCTGACGGATTTACACGTTTCAGACACTGAAGATTCCGAAAAACATATTTTTAGAAAAAAAAATTTGCCGTCCGTCTGTCTGTGTGTGTGTCCGTAAACGCTCCATCTCCCGAACAAATTGAAATAGAGACTTGAAATTTGGTGTGTATACTTAGTGTGTAATAATGAGTAGAAGCTTGTTGAATTTCAGAAACCTGGATTATCCGGAACTATATTTTTCGGACTCTCGAAATATTCGTTCTGATAAAAGGTATATACAAATTTTCGAAATTGTTTATTTTAAGGCGTGAATATAAAAGACAATAAAAAAACATAAATTTTGCATAAAGAATGAAGTCGATCGGATAATGAGTTGCCGAGATATTTATAATCCTATTTTCCACACTCTTTGATTTTTCATGACCCTGTATTTCATTCAATTTTCAATTCAAAGATATATTTTTATTGGAAATGAGACGCTTCATCCGACGCAGTAAACCGTTAGTTAATAGGATTATCAATTTTGGAGTTATAGGGATGTTTCTTTTACGCAATTCAGTAATAGAGCATTTAAAGTTTATGACGCCATCAAGCCACGGTTTTATTCGAATTGCAATGCATTTTATAAATAGTTTACACATGTTTTATTTTCGTATTTTATATTATGCATATCCATGATGGGTAAGTATTACGGTGGCCCCCAACGACTAATTTAATTACGCATTATTATCAGAGTTGAGTTGTTTTTATGGAAAGAATATTGCCCTCTTCACTAATCTATTATTTGAAATTTCTGTAACAACACGTATTTTAATATATTTTCATTGACAGGCTCGCCCAGCAAAACGCAAGTGAAATGCTATAAGTCGGCATATCTCTTGATTTAATGTAAATCAGATATCTGCATCATATCAGTGTTTTCTTGACGTATGACATTTAAGATAGACTGAAATTTCAGCGATGCAATGAAATGTCATCGGACTGATAAGCATGCATCACTGCTACATTATAATCATTTAACTACGAAACACATTGTTTAGATTTATAGATATTTGCTTAATTTTACAAAATACTTATTTTCGGCATTTTGAATACATTTTTAAAGCAATATTTATTTGTTACATTATTCAATATAGAGATAATAATTTTAACATGAAATATTCATGATCAGGGCTTGACAAATGCGGTCGCCAGGTCGACACTGGCGACCAAGTTTTTCTATCTGGCCACCAACTTATTTAGTCTGGTGTTTTTATTATTTATTATCATAATTGTTTTAGAATAATTGACCTAAAAAGTTGACCCAAGAACACAAGGCATTTTTTTTTCTCTTTTTTTTTGGAATTTTTAATTTGGTAAAAACAAGTTAAGCAAATGCAAAAGATATTTAAATAATAAAAAGATTAAAATAATAAAAAACAGAATAATTTGACTGAGTTCGACAAGAAAATAGGCAAAAATTGTTTTTCTGTTTTACTATTTCATTGATGCCCCCTCATCAGATAAAGATTTTGATAGATCGATAAAGATTTTGATTTTGATAGATTGATTTTGATCAGATAAAGATTTTTGATTTTTTGATTCCTATCCGGATATTGGAAGTTTTCGGCAATCAGCATTTTCCGAACACGTCCGTTAATCCAGCTTTTACGGAATTTCTCTCTCTCTCTCTCTCTTTTTTTTTTTTTTTCACAGATAAATAATTTTGATAAATTTCATTAGAGAACTGGGTTTATATTATCTTTCTAAATTATGTAACAATTCCAAACTATGTAACTAGTAATCCTAAAATTATGCTTATTATTACTTTTTCTCAATTAATTCGTAAAAACTTTTGTTCTTTTTGAAAATCAGTGTCGGGGGAAGGGGAAGGGGGTTAAATATTTTTGACTGGCGACTAGAATTTTTTGCTGGCTACCAGATTTTATCAAATTTGTTGTCCGGGTTCATGATAGATATCAACATTTAGAAATAAAAAAAAATCGTAATATTTATACATCTTGGTAATAAATATAACTTAACCCTCCTCGTATCACTGGGGGTCTTATTTGACCCCATTATTTTTATGTTTCAAACGAGAAAAAAAATAATAATTTAAACTTAATAAATAAAATTATATATACATTTTATAGAATGAAACTACATTTAATAGAATTAAATTTCTGGTTCAAATTATCCAAAACTAAGAACGCTCATCAAAATTAAAAACCTGGTTACTGGGAGGGGGGGGGGAGGGGAAATAAAATAAACACTTTCTATGGAGTTATTCTAAAATTCGTTAGTTAAAATTGTTGAAATAAAAATATTAGTCAAATACGAAAACTATATGAAAAAATGAGCTGAATTATAACAGCGATGAAAGTGTTAGTATTCTTCTGTAATATGTTTCGAATATACCAAAAAATATTTTTTAATTAATATGTAGGAGAAAATAATCTTTTAAGCATATAATTTACAGGGCGTCCCAAAAGTCCTTGACACATTTTAAATTTCAATAAAAGATGAAACAATCGACGTATGAGAGTGCGGTTTGAGTGAAAATGTTTCTCACTATTGAAAATTTTGTTTAAGAAAATAAAAAAATTAGATCCAAAAATTTCTCATAGATGGCGCTGCTTCTGAAACGTTATCGAATAGGTAGAATGCCTTTATACATAACAATGGCAAAAGACGCACAATGCATATGCACAATTTTTGTCCAAACTATGGCAACTCACATTCCAGAATAACGGTTTTTAGGATACTAGTAATCCTCAATTTGACGCAATATATTTAGTTATTTGAAAATCTAACTTCCATGTATCGAAGAATATATTTAAGTAGAGGATGTAAAATACAGGGTGAACCAAAAGTCTTGCCCTGATTATAATAATTCATTACAAAATAACCGATTGTATAATAATGTAACTTGTTGTATCAATGGATAGGTCAGTTCTAGTAGTTTTTTTTTTGTGCAATAGTTGGCGCACACCCTGGCCTCCACGCTCTCCAGATATTACTACTCTGCATTTTTTCCCTTTGGGCCTATATCAAAGGCAGAGTTTTTGCCACACCAATTGCTGACTGAAGAACTGAAAGAAGATTGAAGAACTGAAGACTAAGATACAAGCTGCTGTGTGTACTGTAACAGAAGACATGTTAAAGAACACTTGGCGGGAACTAGAACACCGCTTAGACATTCTCTGAGCTACCAAGGGGGGGGGGACACGTCGAAATTTACTGAGGTACGTGGTCTTATAAAATATATATATATATAACAGTACTTACAATGTATTCAAACAAACATATGTCTAAATATAATAGTTTAAGTACAATAAATATTTATAATCAAGGCAAGACTTTTGGTTCACCCTATATATAGATAATGTATAAGCATGGAAAATTCAGCATGTAATTAATTTAAAAATTAAAAAAGTATTTATAATTCTAAACTTATTTGTAGCGGAAATAAAATCTTTCAATAAAGTAGAGTTTTCTTATATAATGCCAATAACCATGAAAACATTTTAAACCACTGAATTATTAAAGTAAAATAATTATTAATTTTTGTACGATGACATCGTTGCCTAAGAAAAATTACATTGCATGAAAGAATTTTGCACGATAAAAGCAAAATTATATTATATTTTGAAAACAAAATTAACGTTATTATGACTCTTAAAAAATAATAATAATTACTCAATAAAACAAAACACTGAAATATCTTCGAACGTAACAAGTAATAAATTTTGAAAATAATGAAATTTCAGGAATAAATATTTTAATTAAAATGTACTACTTAGGAGCCTTATAAGGCTATAAAAATTCTAGTATTTTTCACAAACTGTTATCAACAAGAACAGAAAAAAGAATATAATATAAATAAAAATTTCATTAAAATTTTGTTTAAAAAAAAATTTAACATTTAATTAATATATTCAATATATATATATATATATATATATATATATATATATATATAAAGAAATACTTTGAAATTGATTTTTTATAATAGCAAGCTCTTTTTATGAAAATAATTCATTTTGAAAGAATCGCTAGATTTTTTTTAATAAAAAAAACTAGGCAACTAAAAGCAACGAAAAAACCTAGTTTAAATACAGCAAGTTATCGCATTAAGCCAACATTTTCTTTATTTTTAATCATTTTAATGTATTTCAACTCATCGTATGTATTATTCAGAATTTTAAAAAATCGCAAAAGTTTGGAAAAGAAATTTATCCCAAACACTTCAGAAAACTGCGGGAGTTTTTTTTTTATATATATTATTATTATTGTATTGTATTTATTAATTTCTGTATGCATTCATAAAATGTAACAGATTGTTCGTGATTCCTCTTTTATCCTAACAACCGTTTCTACAAAAATTTACTATTAATGAAATGTAGATGTATGCATATTTAACTATGTGAATCATAACGAGTGTAATAAAATAAATATAAAACAGGGAGAGCGATATTGATTAGAGAAACGGCTTTGCATACGCAATTTTCAAAAGAAGATATCTTTAAAGATGAGTATATGAGGCGTAGTTATTAAAATTGTTTTAGATAAAACATTCCATACATTGTTAAATATTTCGTGCTAGATTCAGCAACATTTTAGTGTTGTAGTAGCTGCAACAAAATGGTATATACATTTTGTTTTATTACCATGATTTGGTATTTTTTATTAACCTTGATATGGTACAATATTGTATAGCATAGCATTGCATTGTATTGTATTGTATCACATTGTATTTTACAGATGGCTACCTGAGGTGTAAGGATTGTCTTAGATAAAACGTTATTTACATTGTTAAATATTTCGTGATAGATTCAGTAAAATTTTGGTGTTGTAGCAGCTGCAACAGAATGGTATATTAAATTGTTTTTTATTATAATTTGCTATTTTGTATGAACCTTGATATGGTACAATATTGCACAGCAATGCATTATATTGTATTGTATTGTATCACATTGTATTTTACAGATAGCTATCTAAGGAGTAAGATTGTCTTAGCTAAAACGCTACTTACATTGTTAAATATTTTGTGCTACATTGAACAAAATTTTGGTGGTGTAGTAATTGCAATCGTAAGATGATATATATTTTTTTTTACAATGATTTGGTATTTTCTATGAAACTTAATGTGGTACACTATTGTACAATAATTTTGCTTTAGGATGAATCATCAACTGGTAAAATACAGAACCAAAAATTGTTGAATAATATCAATTGGTTGATTAATACCACCTTTTTAAAATCATATTCGCCTTTCATAAATATTAACATAAAAAAATAAGCTTCTTAATTAAAAAAGAAAAATATAGCAGTGGTTTTAAAAAGATATAGCATGTTCATTAAATTAGAAATCTTAGTTCTTATGATCATATTTTTTCCCCTTAATTTTCAATCTTCAATTTTTACAACCCGTGTATAGCGCGCACCTGTAATTTTTTATCAATTAATTAATTGAATGAATTGAATAATTTTGCTTTAGGATGAATCATTAACTGGTATAATAGAAAACCAACAATCGGTAAATTGTTGAATAATACCAATTGGTTCATTAATATCAACTTTTCTTTTAATCATATTCGCCTTTCATAAGTGTTAACATAAATAAACAGACAAAAAAATAAGCTTCGTAATTAAAAAAGAAAAATATAGCAGTGGTTTAAAAAAGTTATAGCATGTTCATTAAATTAGAAAGCTTAGTTCTTATCATCATCTTTTTCCCCCCTTAATTTTCAATCTTTCATTTTTATAACCCGCGTATAACGCGCACCTGTATTTTTTTTAATCAATTTTCTTGTATCAAAAGTGCGTGTTATACGATGGGATTTTACGTTAATTGATACAAAAATCCCTTTTTGTTTTTTTATAATATTATTACGTTTACTGCTTTCTTTCTTGGAGAAAAAAAATTGGGGCCAAAAAAAGTTTGAGTGAGTAAACTAAATTTTCTTATTATTTTAATAATATTCTGAATATCAACATAAACATATAACTATGCTAAGTACTAGTTAAAATTTATTAACAGAAAAAGTTAAAGGATTTTGTTTAGTTAACATATTAGTCATGCAAACTTCTTTTAACACGATCAAGAAAATAATAATAATAATAAAAACTGTTCTTTTTTTTCTTCACTAAAATACTTTGACGATAATTTATGAATAATTCATAAACACTAGAAAAAAAAACTATTTAAACAGTGTTCTAATAACCTAATTACCAATACATTTTCAAAAAAAGTAAAATTTATTAATAATTGGTATTCACAAAACATTTTTTTTTGTATTAAAATATCTTTAAAAAAAAATTAAACCCTAATTTACAAGCAGTTATTTCAGTAAAATAATTTTTTTCATCCCAAGCTTAAAGGGTAGATTTACAGATTCGTTTTGTTTTGCAGATTGGTCTAAAATCATTAATTACAAAAATTAAGCTAATTAACATTTTAAATAGCATTCTTAAAAACTAATAATTACGTTTTTAATTTTCGAAATAGTGACATAAATATAAAAATGTGTTTTTGAAAAAAAGGAAAAAAATAGCTGAAAAAATAACAGTGAGATTAAAAAGATTTGTACAATTAACGTAGAAATAATATAATATACTTTTAACAGAATCACGAAAAAAAAAAATACATTATTATATTCATTAATTTTCTCTGATGAAAATTAATAAATAATTTTATAAATATCGGTATTATTTAAAAATATCGGTAAAATTTATTAAAATTGTTATTTAAAAATATTTTTAGTACATTAAATTATCTTAAAGATTTTTAAAGCTTATTTTCAAATGGTTATTTCATAATGTAATTTTCAAATAGTTATTTCAGTAAACATACAAATATCTCTCTCAATTATAAAGCAGATTACAGATTACCTTTGTTATACATATGGATTTAGAATAATTAATTATAGAGGCTGAGTAATTAACTATTTAAACAGTGTTCTTAAAACCTAATTACCAATAGAGTTTTATTTTTTATGATGATTTACTCTTAGTGTTTTATTTTTTGGCAACTGCCGCCGCCGAGTCGTATAACTGATTAATAACGACTTTTATTTTTAAATATATTTTCTTACTAAATATGATCGTAAAAATAAAAATAAATCCAATATATACCTCTTAATCAGAATCAAGAAAATCAAAAATTATGTCCATAAAATTTATTAAAATTTTTATTTGTAAAATTTTCTTATTGCATTAAAACATCTTAAAAAAATTTAAAGGTTAATTTACAAATAAGTATTTCAGTAAACATAAAATTTTCTCTCGTAAAAATAATCGTAAACATCGTAAAAACGATCGTAAAAATAAAAATATATTTCATTTAGGACAGGGGGAGGGGGATATCAGCGGTGGATATTAAGAGGATTTGCCTAGTTAATGCAGAATCCAATATATACTTCTTAATCAGAATCAAGAAAATCAAAAATTATTTCCATAAAATTTATTAAAATTTTTATTTGTAAAATTTTCTTATTGCATTAAAGGATCTTAAAAAAAATTTAAAGGTTAATTTACAAATAAGTATTTCAGTAAACATAAAATTTTCTCTCGTAAAAATAATCGTAAACATCGTAAAAACGATCGTAAAAATAAAAATATATTTCATTTAGGACAGGGGGGAGGGGGATATCAGCGGTGGATATTAAGAGGATTTGTCTAGTTAATGCAGAATCCAATATATACTTCTTAATCAGAATCAAGAAAATCAAAAATTATATCCATAAAATTTATTAAAATTTTTATTTGTAAAACGTTCTTATTACATTAAAGTATCTGAAAATTTTTTAAAGGTTAATTTACAAATAGATATTTCAGTAAACATAACATTTTCTTTCTGACTTAAAGAGTAGATTACATATTACCTTGGCTTTACTTATGGATTTAGAATAATTATTAATTATAGAGGCTGAGTAATTAACTATTTAAACAGCGTTCTTAAAACCCAATTACCAGTACATTTTCATTTTTTACGATGTTTTTTACTCTCGTTGCTTTTTCTCATTCACTTTTATTTTTTATTATGTTTTACTCTCAGTGTTCTATTTTTTGGAAAATATATTCGCCGTCGAGTCGTATAACTGCTTAATAACGACTATTTCCCCCCCCATATACTTGCTTACTAAATATGATCGTAAAAATAAAAATATCTTTCAGGAAAAAAATATTGGCGTGGGGAGGGGGGGGGGGGAGAAGAAGGATTAAGAAGATTTGTCCAGTTAATGCAGCATCCATATATATATACCAGAATCAAGAAAATGCACAAAATAAGAAAATAAATAATTATGTCCATAACATCTATTAAAATTGTTATTTGCAAAAATTTTTTATTGCACTAACGTAGCTTAATTTTTTTAAAGGTTAATTTACAAATAGCTATTTCAGTAAATTGTTATTTATAAAATTTTCTTACTGCATTAAAGTATCTTAACAATATTTAAAGGCTAATTTACAAATAGCTATTTCAGTAAACATTAAATATCTTAAAGGATGGATCCTGTAATCACATATCCGCTTTGCATTAAAGATAGGTCTAGAATCATTAATTATGTACGATAAGTTAATTAACTATTTAATCATGGTTCTTAAAAACTAATTACCACAACGCCGTTTTTTTCTGATATATATTTTTTTATTACTGTTTGTTTAATAATTAAATAAAAGAACAGGTCTAAGTCAGGATAACTGATCAGTAGAGATTATTTTTTTATCACATTCTAAATATTAACATAAACATAAAATTGTGTTTTGAAATGAAAACTAGCAGTGGGATTAAAAAGCATTTTCCCAGTTATCCTAGTAGTTGGTGGAGTTTTTATTCTTCAGATGCCAATATTTTCTGTTTAAGTGGTTTTTCTTTCTATAATGAGAACAATATTTTGTTGTGCAGTATAAACCCTGACACGAACTTTCATTAAAACGAAACTTTGAACTATCACTCTTTTAGTGTCGTGGACAATTTCAATGTATCAGCTTTTTTTTTTTCCGCTGTCTGCGGCTAGAATATACATGTACTTTTTCTTCTCATTCCTTCTGTTGACTTTATAATATGTAGTTGTGTTTCTTAAAGCGGGCACTCTGTTCCCCGCATATATTTTATTTCACTGTAATTTCAATTATAATTTAATCAAGATATTAAAAAACCTGCATTTTCCAAGCTTTGTTGCTGGAGTCATTTACCAAAGGAATACACACCATGAAATATATTATTTGTTATTAATAATAATATCTTTATCTCATCAAAACAGAGGTGCTCGGTGAATATCAATGGATTATACCAGACATGCCGGTGGTGGATCCAACGAATAACAGGTAAGCGAATCTTTACTTACCTATTTTTCTGTCAATTTGTAATTGAATAACAGTGGTCCGTAAATATTTCACGTACTGCACTGTGTACCGAGTACAAAATATTTATTTTCCTTTTTGTAATCATGACTTACGAATTTTCTGTGCATCTGGAATGTTTTCGTAGCATTATATGTGGTTTCAATTCTACGATTGTATTCATCCGTAAGTTTACTACGTATAAAAGCAGGGAATAATTTTTTCTGGCGTGCCGTTATAAATGTATCATAACTGCATGGCAATAAGTTGGAGGTCTGCACGGACTGGAATTTCTAGGCCCGGTCCATTCAAAAATTTGTGAAAATAGACCCGGCCCGGCCCGAACAGGAAAATTTAAAACGAGAATAAAAGAACATATGGCAGATATCAAATAGGACAGGAGAACTACAGCCTTGGCCCAACTACATAGGATAAAGCCTTTTCAGATTGATTTCAAGAATAGTAACATATTTTTTCCATCAAGAGTTTATTTCCAATCCATTATCCATGAATCGATACAAATATATTTGCATAACGAGAACATATGCAATAAATCAGTCTCTTTTGAATTACCTAAAATTTGGCACGAGATGTTTTGAAAATTAAAAAAGCAATAAGTAAAAGTATATTTTTCACGCTTACAGTTTGACCATTTTAAGCAACTGATTTCATTATACGTGTGATCTCATAATTTATGTTTATTATTTTCAAAAACTTTGCGAAAACAGCTTATCATTATAGATCTTGAAGATGTCGCCGTTAGAGAGTATGAAACATGTCATCTTTACAGAAAAAGGTATGTTTAAACCTTTTTGTGTAATGCTTTTTATCCCTCTAAGCATTAATTACATCTTTAGTTTAACCTTAATAAGTGATTTTATTATATTATTTGTAAAATATAAACTATCTGAATAAAGAACACCAACAGCATGTCATATAATATTTCTTTAACAGAAATCATGAGACGAAATTATATTTTTCTAATGACAACCTGTAAATAATTTATGAAAATTTAAGAAATATATAAATAATTTCATAAAAATTGCTATTCGTAAAACAATTTTATAACATTAAATTAACTTACAAAATTTAAATCCTGATTTATAAATATTCATTTCAGTAAATATAAAATTTTCTCTTTCGCTTAAAGTGCCGAATCTGTAATCGCCAGATGCGCTTTTCGTTGCAGATAGGTCTAGAATCATTAATTATGAACGCTAGGTTAATTAACTATTTAAACAGTGTTCTTAAAAACTAATTAACACTAACACCATTTTTTATGATTTTTTTAATATATATAACTGCCGCTACCAGAATGAAATAAATGAACGGGAAACGCTAAATCTGATAACAAAATCTACTAGCCAGCTTATGAAGTTTTGATGAACCATTAGATTGTTTATGGAAAAAAAAAACAATCTCATGAAAAGATTATGGATATAATTATTTTTTAAGAGTTCAAGAGATAGAAAAAAAAAAGAGACAGGGAGATCATCATACCCTTAAAACTATGGCTTGAAAAATTCTTATAACACTTATCAGCAAAGCGAGAAAAAAACAAAGACTACCGATAAAATTATTTTTCTTAGCGTAATATCTTTTTTAATTAAGTTTTTATGCAACCTGTCATTAATAACATTAAATTTCACTTCGAACTCTTGCGATAAAAGGATTACTTGAATTTCGTTATTCTGTTACTTAGTATAAAATAAACAGCAGTTAAACTGTTTTAAAAAACTGCCAGCTTAAATAACTCACATTATAAAGTTAGTAACCTCTCTGAAATTTTAATGTATTAGCTGTATGCTGGTTTTGATTTTGTTTACTGAAACTTTTAAAATAAAATGTTGGTACAAGTTAAACAAGAAGACAAGATAGATGAACGTAACTCATCTATTAAATTCTCATGGTTGATAATAAAATAGTTGCATTACGTACAGAAATATGAAATATTACGTGAGAATTTATTTTATTTTATTTAAATACTCTGGACCTGTGATCAACTCTGGACTAATCCTATGCTACTTTCATCTAATTTTATACAATAGTATTCCAATTTTTTATATATTCATGTGGAAAATATGTAGAGTTGATATCACATTTGATGACAAATTTTTAATCAATATTGGTGAAATGCTGTCTTAAGAGTCTACACTATACTCTATTTAATTTTAATGGGTTACTGAAGGACATGCGTCCTTCCCACTTCATCCCTTCGTTGTCATGACATTAAAAGTCGCAAACCCTTGGTCCAGCCTTCCCCACTGCTATAACTGTACAAAGGACGAAGATTTTTACTGACATCAATAATACAAGTCTACTCTTATCTTAAAATAATCTTTAAATCTAAAGAAGGTTATTACTCGATCCAGCCTTCCCCACTGCTATAACTGTACAAAGGACGAAGATTTTTACTGACATCAATAATACAAGTCTACTTTTATCTTAAAATAATCTTTAAATCTAAAGAAGGTTATTACTCGATCCAGCCTTCCCCACTGCTATAACTGTACAAAGGACGAAGATTTTTACTGACATCAATAATACAAGTCTACTCTTATCTTAAAATAATCTTTAAATCTAAAGAAGGTTATTACTCGATCCAGCCTTCCCCACTGTTATAACTGTACAAAGGACGAATATTTTTACTGACATCAATAATACAAGTCTACTCTTATCTTAAAATAATCTTTAAATCTAAAGAAGGTTATTACTCGATCCAGCCTTCCCCACTGCTATAACTGTACAAAGGACGAATATTTTTAGTTACATCAATAATACAAGTCTACTCTTATCTTAAAATAATCTTTAAATCTAAAGAAGGTTATTACTCGATCCAGCCTTCCCCACTGCTATAACTGTACAAAGGACGAAGATTTTTACTGACATCAATAATACAAGTCTACTCTTATCTTAAAATAATCTTTAAATCTAAAGAAGGTTATTACTCGATCCAGCCTTCCCCACTGCTATAACTGTACAAAGGACGAAGATTTTTACTGACATCAATAATACAAGTCTACTCTTATCTTAAAATAATCTTTAAATCTAAAGAAGGTTATTACTCGATCCAGCCTTCCCCACTGTTATAACTGTACAAAGGACGAATATTTTTACTGACATCAATAATACAAGTCTACTCTTATCTTAAAATAATCTTTAAATCTAAAGAAGGTTATTACTCGATCCAGCCTTCCCCACTGCTATAACTGTACAAAGGACGAATATTTTTAGTTACATCAATAATACAAGTCTACTCTTATCTTAAAATAATCTTTAAATCTAAAGAAGGTTATTACTCGATCCAGCCTTCCCCACTGCTATAACTGTACAAAGGACGAAGATTTTTACTGACATCAATAATACAAGTCTACTCTTATCTTAAAATAATCTTTAAATCTAAAGAAGGTTATTACTCGATCCAGCCTTCCCCACTGCTATAACTGTACAAAGGACGAAGATTTTTACTGACATCAATAATACAAGTCCACTCTTATCTTAAAAGAATCTTTAAATCTAAAGAAGGTTATTACTCAATCCTTATGAAATTACTATGAAATCATTTGCTTCCCAAATTATGTGCTCCCCAAGCAAATGAACAAAAAATAATAGAAATCGGTTCATTTGGTTTACCAAAAGAATTGGTAAATTATGGAAAATTAGCGACTTCGAATGAGAACGTCATCCTTTTCGACGCTGGCTGAAAATTAAAGTTATTTATGAATCCAAAAGGCTCAGTAGAAATGCTTATATGTAGACTAAAATAAAGACAAAATTAATGACTTTTGGAATTTACGGTTGTCAAATCGCAGCTGTTGTAAAATTAATACAATTTGCGCACGATAATTCAAATAATTCAGAAAATTATATCGTTATTTTCTCATAAGCAATATTTGTTAGAAAATTGAATTCTCAGACTTAAAATTGAGTATATTTTGGAAGGCGCAGCCAACACCGATAATTTAAATTTCGAATAATATAAACAGCAAAATCCATTATTTTTGTTAATGAAGATACGTGATTTGAACTTTAGTTTTTAAAAATTCGCAATTACATTAAAGGAGCTGATTGAGTCATATTTTACGTTTTCATACTTATTTCCGACTAGATGTATGATTGAGATTATTATGTTTATTTATGTTTATGTGTATCTGTCAAAGCGATGAGTCAGTCTGATATACCACAGAGGGTATCAAAAATTATGGTTTCGCTTTGTAAACGTTAATATATACCTAATGGAAACAATAGCAAGAAGAAAAAACATGAACATTTACACACGTCCCAATTGAACAGATATCGTACAAAATAATACGATATATAAAACTAGTCTTTTCAAGAATGTCATATTGGCAAACTATATTTACTAAATGGATATTGTAAATAACATAAATTACAACCTACATTATATTTGTTAATGAAGATACGTGATTTACACGTGATGATACACGACACAATTGAACAGATATCGTACCAAAATAATTCGATATAGAAAACTAGTCTTTTCAAGACTGTTATATTGACAAACTATTTTAGAGAAGAATATTTTAAATAACATAAATTACAATCGCCATTATTTTTGTTAATGAAGATACGTGATGTAAACTCCAGTTTAAAAAAAAAATCATAATTACATTAAAGGAGCTGATTGAGTCATATTTTACATTTTCAAATTCATTTCCAACTAGACATTATGTTGATTTATGTTTATCTATAGCTGCCAAATCGATTTGTCATTTTGATATGCCACAGAGGGTATCCAAAATTAGGGTTTCGGTTTGTAAACGTTACTGTATACCTAACAGAAACAATAACAAGAAGAAAATAATGAACATTTATACACGTCAGAATTGCACAGATATCGTACTAAAATAATTCAATATAGAAAACTAGTCTTTTTAAGAATGTTATATTGACAAACTATTTCACAGAAGGATATTTTAAATAACATAAACTACAATCTCCATTCTTTTTGTTAATGAAGATACGTGATTTAAACTTCAGTTTAAAAAATATCACAATTACATAAAAGGAGCTGATCTGATTGAGTCATATTTTACATTTTCAAAATTATTTCCGACTAGACATTGATGACTTATGTTTATCTATATCTGTCAAATCGATGAGTGTCATTCTGATATGCCACATAGGTCATCCAAAATTATGGGTTTCGTTTCGTAAACGTTAATGTATACCTAACAGAAGCAATAGCAAGAATAAAATCATGAACATTTATACACGACACAATTGAACAGATATCGTACTCTGTAAAAAGTTTGCAGCAAAGTATCCGATCATTCGACCGACTTTATAGAAAATGGTTACAAAACCGTAATTTAACGCTATTCTGACAATAATATTACCCATATTATGGTCCGAATACCGTTAAGTTTACGGTTATGTAATCGTTTTCTATAAAAACGGTCGAATGACCGAATATTTTGCTGCAAAATTTTTACAGTGTACCAAAATAATTCGATATAGAAAACTAGTCTTTTCAAGACTGTTATATTGACGAACTATTTTTATTAGATGGATATTTTAAAAAGCATAAATTACAATCTTCATTATTTTTGTTAATAAAGATATCTCATTTAAAATTTAGGTTTCGTAGATTAACAATTACATTAAAAGAACTGTTTGCATCATATATTAGATTGTTTTATAGTTAATACTGGCGGAGTTTCATATTGATTCATGTTCATATGATAATTTTGTGCCTCATTTCGATATACTAGAGAGTAGGGGTCTTCAACCTGTCTTCGATCCATCGAACTTCTACTTTTTCGAATAGAAAAAATTGCCTTATTTAATAACAGAATGCCTGCAGTTAAATAAATCAAAACTTACATTTTGGAATTTGTGATAGTAAACGACTTTCTGGCAAAAGGGGTGAAGATTCCTACTAAATAGGGTATCCAAAATCATTACTTACACAGTTTAAACGTAAATATCAAGAACACCAAATAGCAAGAAGCATTAACACACTCCTTTTAATTGATAAAAGGAGTAAAATAAAAACTTTATAAACAGTAAAATAAGTTTTATTAGGCTGTTGACATGCTTCGACTCCATCGGAGACATTATCAAAACAAATAAGAATAATATTCAAATTTTAATTGCTTAATAGGCGCATAGCCAACATAGTGAAAAAGTACCCAGGCCGGTACTCGAACCCGGGTCATCAGATTAGCGCACTGACGTTCTACCAACTGAACCACTTGGGAACGATACTCAGCCTGGAACTTTTTCACCATAACGTGTTGGCAACTCTACAAACGCAGCACAAGATGGAATATTTTCCGTGAGCCGCCAACCCTGGGGCAAACACGAAATCAGAGAAAATCCAGCATCGACAATTGAATAAATTCATATTTAATACTTGGAAATTTTTCCAGAGAACTTTTTCACTATGTTGGCTATGCGCCTATTAAGCAATTAAAATTTTAATATTATGAATGTAAGGCGTGAGAAATTTTCTCTGGAAAAATTTCCAAGTATCAAATAAGAATATTCTACCATTGCACGGTCTATGAAGTTATTATGAAGCTTCCCTCCAATCTATACTATCCATCCATTGTAAAAAAAAACCATAGATAATGTAACACCTAAAAATACAACATGTAACGATGTAGCATCATTTAACTTACCAAAATTGTGGCTCGAGTGACACCATGGTTACAGATATGAAAATAAACATCCAAGCAAAAATAAAAAATAACTTGAGTAATTTGATAAAGCATGTGAAAAATTAAATGATGGCATTTGACATAATGACTTCATAGACCGTGCAATTGTAGACTATTTTTATTTGTTTTGATAATGGCTCCGACGGAGCCGAAACATGTCAACAGTCTAATAAAAGTTATTTCACTGTTTATAAAGCTTTTATTTTATGCCTATTAGCAATTAAAAGAAGTGTATATTATTACAAGGAATTTTTTAATTTTTTAATTTTTAATTTTTAATTTTTTAATTTTTAAATTTTTAAATTTTAAATTTTTTTAGTTTTTTTAATTTTTAAAGAAGCATTAACTTTATACATTCCATAGTTATGGTACTGAACAAAACACTTCGAGCACATAAACATATGGAATATCAATCCTTTAAAGAACGTTATCTTGACAAACCCTTTTTATTCGGATAGTATTTTCTTTTATCTGCTACTTTTATTATTTAATTTATCAGTATTCTGTGATGTTATTTTAAGGGGTTTGAAAAATATTATTTGACGGATTCTTCAATGCCCCTCATATAGATTTGGCTTTCTTTAACAGCGGTTTTGACTGTAAATGATATTGCTGTAATCAAGAATAAAATACATCTTGCTATTTACTAAGAAATGTGCGTCAAGGTATAGTAAATAAACGGCCTTAATAATCTTCACTCCATAAATTCTAACTTAAATTACATTAATTAAGACAAAATCTATAATTTCAATATTCGAACTACAGAAAAAAATAAACGGAAGTTCTTCAAATAACGGAAAATTTCCCTCCTGTAACAGAGAAAAAAATAAACGGAAATTCTTCAAATAACGGAAATAACCCGGCAGCGGTGCTGCCAGTAATATTTCCGTGATTTGAAGGAAGTTTTTTTGAGAGTGTAGAAACTGCTACAGAAATAAAGCGTGACAATTATTTACGCAGACTTCCTTATAAAAAGTTTCTATACAAAATATTGCAATCTGCAGAGAATTTGAAAGAATTTGGTTTCTCAGACATTTCTAGTCAACCGAGTTCGTATTATCTAGGTTCTACCGCTGCTATTTAAAGAGGCACTCCCCTATCTCGACTACTTTTCGGCATACCATATATCCCAGTACAGTTCAACAATTGGTTGAAATCAGCCTACCTTGATCACATGACAACCAAGACTGGTGGAAATATTGTGGCCTGTCCGTGTCGTTGGATGCTATTCTACTTTATTTCATTAAAATACAGGGTGTTTCTTAATGAATATCGGGGTTTTAACGCTTTGTAGTATCTACTATATAAAACTTAAAATTATACTTAATACATAAAATGAAAGAGCAACTCAAACAGTTTGTTGGTACCTGTGCATGCACATGCGTAGGCAATGTTTCTTCCGTGATCCGTTAGAAAGCGATAGTACCGAAAATGGCGACTAGTGAACAGAAAGCATTTTGTGTTCTGCAGTTTGCAAAGACCAAATCTGTAGTTACCGTGCTACGTGCGTTCCGGGTAAAGTTCAGATGTGACCCCCCAGCCAGCTGTTCCAACAATTACCCCACAAACACTAATTAACGTTTGGGAAGAACTGAGCTATCGACTTGATGTGTGCAGTGTGACGAAAGCTATTGGAGTGTTTCTATATTAAGTTTCTATATTAAGCTACACTATATTGCCAAAGGTGATTGGGCACTTGCGATTTTAGACGTTTTGTTAACTATCTAGAAAAATACATAAGGAATTAACCTGAAACTGAAGGTGTCTAAACAGTATAGTACAGTAAAAACTGTCAATCAAATATCTGTTGATTAGTGCCAAGATAGCGTACACAATATTGCACGTACTACTATATTTGGATACAGCCCCTCATCTTTTTGCTTCCTTTTGGGAACAACGGATTTCGAGCTTATTCTATCGACGATAATTTTCAGAATTTCCAAGCTATGATTTTCAGACTTTCACAAAAGTTGCTCTATATACTTAGCTAATACATTATGCATATTATATTTTGATTGCATTCGCGCATGCGCAGTGAAACATTTTTTAGTAAACCTGCTCATTTTTCATCCAATTTTTATTATTTTTTAATTCTGATTGCAGAGTATTATGTACAATGTTGTTTGACATATTTTCTCAAAGTAACTTTTTTTTATATTAAGAACTTTGCAAGTTATAAGCAAAAAACTTGGCGAAATTTGGGACTGCTTTTATAAAAACCTTAATTTCTCTACGAGTATACATGCTATCCTAATAAAAATGAACACAGCTTATTACAATAAGCCACTTATTAATAATCTCGAGTTTGAACGCCTTTGCTACATTAGGCTTTACAGGGTTATCCAAAAGATATTCGTTCTTTTTCAATTTGTTGACCGTCCCTATGGGGTTTCGTGAAAAAATCTTCGCGGAAATATATAACCTATACTATACTATTTACACACCTGCAGTTTCAGGTTAATTCCTCATGTATTTTTCTAGATAGTTAACAAAACGTCTAAAATCGCAAGTGCCCAATCACCTTTGGCAATATAGTGTATATTAAGTTGTTCACATTGAACACTTGTAATATTGTAGGTAAAACTGTTTGAGTTTATCTTTCATGTTATGTATTAATCATAATTTTAAGTTTTATGTAATAAATACTACCAAGCGTTAAAACTCCGATATTCATTTAGAAACACCTGGTACTAAGCAACGTCGAAAGTTGAATTTTATATAGATACATATAAGGGGACAAATAATCAAATGAAGAAAGTCAGATATAAACCATTTCACACTAATTCATTAATTACCAGTTACAAAGTATTTCCTAATAAAGCTATGTACCATCAATACTAGCAAAAAAGCTATCTTTGGCTTTGCTCTGTGAATTTTATTGTCGGCTGTTATCTTTTGGTACACATCCTTAATTTTTTGGAGGTAAATTGGTTGATAAATTTATTGGTAAATTCAGAAATATTTTTTTAGACAAAATATATTCCTTACACAGGTGTTTTAGTAATACTTTTCGATAACGTATAGCAACATTCGCAGTCTTGATTGTCTGATTATTTAAGAAATATCAGGAGAACAAACTCGACAACATATTTCTGGTTGTAAAAAAATAAAAACAGTGAAATGTCAGAAGCAACGACTGGCAGGCGGACAAATTGCGTCTAGAACACCTGGAGTTAAGCCAGCATCAGTCACTAATTCACGTGACTTTCAAACATCCAAAGCAAAGTCTGCTTTTTTTTTTATCACTTATGACCAAACCACTTTTGTTTAATCAGAATTCTGCACAATTCTTAAAATCTTTTGCTTATATGAAACTTTTATTAAGATAAAAAGTTAAAACAACCTTGACGGAAGACATGGAGGGAAAATCATTGCCATATTTGTATTATATTAGGACAAAGGAAGGCCAAAATGATATCTTTTAGGAAACTGGTGATGTTGAAATATTTTTTATTTCATTTACCGTTTCTACGATGGTCTGCCATTTTGTCTAGTACTTGAGGTCAAGGAGCTTTTACATTATAAAAAGAAATCTATATATTTGGCAGAAAAAAAAATCTTAACTGGAACGACAGTACAAAATAGTTTAGTTTACAAAAATATCTGCTTTTTTTATACATAAAATTTCAGTTTTTTTAACAGACAAATGCTATTTTTATGGTTCAAAAACAGAATTTTCCTGTAAAATAAACAGATTTGTACAGATTTCATTTGTACAGAGTTAGTTTTTTTTTCCGTGAAATTTACAGATTATTTTTTACAACCTTTGCTAAACAAAACTTACTCAGAAATGAGAAACTTCACCTACTCGTATTTTTTGCACCGTCAACGAGTACGTGATTTGACGAAATATAAACAACATACTTAAAAATAACATTTTTTTCAAATGATTCATTAAGAGAACACGTCCCTGCGCACATTATATTTTTATGGTTCAAAAGCAAAATTTTCCTGTACAATAAACAGACTTTTACAGATTTCAATTGTTAGCTTTTTCTGTCAAATTTACAGATTTTTTTTTTTCAATTATTCTTATGCAAAACCTACTCAAAAATTAGAACTTTTACCTATTCGTATATTTTTAAAAGTAAGAGTGTGTGACTGGATGAAATAATCAACAACACTCTTAACGACATTTTCAAACCTGAGCAATATTCAAATCTGAGTATGTCACATAGTCAAAATGTCGCCGAATCAAAATGACTCAAGTTTGAAACATGTATAGACTCATTTCTGAAAGCATGACACACTCAAGAATAAAACATCATGTGCTCCTATTTGAGTATGTCCATGTTTCAAAAAGGAGTATGGACTGAGTTTTATGTGCTCATTTTTGAGTATTTCTATATTTCAAAAATGAGTCTGAACTGGTTCTAATTATTTTTGAGTATGTCCATGTTTCAAAAATGAGTATGAACTGACCTCTATGTGCTCAGTTTTGAGTATGTCCATGTTTCAATACTCTGAGTATTTCTGGTATGTTAGAATTGAAAGTATTGGGTTGTCCTATTCGAAACAAAAAATTTCATAACAAAATGAGAACATCGATTTACTCAGATTTGAAAGTGTCATTTTTTGTCAGTGCATACGTATACTTAAAAAATAACAATTTTTCTAATGATTCATTTTTTGATGAAGTTCGTATACACATTATATTTGTATGGTTTTATTAGCAGAATTTTCCTGAAAAATAAACAGATTTTTGCAGATTCAACATTAATTTCTTTTCTGTTAAATTTACATTTATTTTTTATTTTTACAATCTTATCTAAGCAAAACCTACACAAAAATGAGAACCGTAACCTACTTTTACCTTTAAAGTACAATTGATCCATAAAGAAATGCGTGGTTTGTTGAAATATAAAAAACTATATGTACTTAATTTTTTTTTTTTTTTTAATGATTAATTTTTCGAAGACATCCCTGCACACATTATATTTTTTTACGAATGAAAATTTCTGCAGATTCAATTCAACAACATACTTGAAGTTTAAAAAAAAAAGGGGGGGGGGGAATAACACAATGGCAGAGACGAAGACTGGCAGGTGAGCAAATTGCTTCTCGCGCATTTGACATTTGACAATACATTTTTATTTCTTTGCCGCACGCCATTTCACAGTCGGTATAAATATCTTAACTAATGAAAATACATCTTCAACTATTTTTACTCCCACCTTGTTAAAAGCTTTTACCACAAACAAATGAATTTCACCTTTCTATTAAAATCCCATTTTAACAAGGTTCAAGAAAAAAAAATCTACATCTATAACATTTTACAGAAGTTTGGCATGTGTAAAGCACAAATTCTAAAAATTGCTTGTTTCACGATATATGTGCCTTTAAGACTGATCGTAGCTCAATATTGTGAAATTTTGTAAAAAAGTTCTTTTTTGTTCCTATTGTCTAACGGTCTGTTTCATTAACACATGGGCTGAAAAGTTCCCGGTCTGCATGGCATTGCAATCGCCGAACCGATGCTTTTTTTTAGTAAATACTAACATTTAAAAGGTAGCAGAAAAAATGTTATGACGATTCGCCGTGTGGATAAAACGTTAGAGTGGTTTTAGTTGAACGACTTTGCTGATAAACAAAAAAATGGATAAACAAGAATTTCAAAAATTGTTATTTGATGGGAAAAAACACCGTTCAAACAAAAGCTTGGCTTGATAAGCGTTATCCAGACACTGCACCAGGTAAATCAACCATTATTGACTGTTTTTCTGAATTTAAACGTGGCCGTACGGACACCAGTGATGCACCACGCAAAAGAGGTGAACACTCCGGAAAACATAAAAAAAGTCCACAGAATCGTTTTGGGGAACCGCAAAGTGAAGTTGCAGGAGATAGCTGAGACTCTGAAGATATCCAAGGAATGTGTAGGTTTTATTTTGAATGAACATTTGTTTATGAAAAAGCTGTTGTCAAAGTGGGTGCCGCGCATGTTGACTTTTGACCAAAAACAACAACGAGTCGATGATTCTGAGCACTGTTTGGAGCTTTTTCGTTATAAAATTATGTTATTTATTATTAAATTATTATTATTATTTATTTATTAAATTATTATTATTAAATTATTATTATTATTTATTTATTAAATTATTATTATTAAATTATTATTATTATTATTAAATTATTATTATTATTAAATTATTATTATTATTTATTAATGTTGTAAAGTTATGTTAAAAAGTTGTGTTTTCTTTACTAGACCGGGAACTTATCAGCCCATGTGTTAAGCTGTAGAAATAAAGGGATGTCGAAATTAAACCTCTCAAACTCAAAGTGGTATAAGCAGGGCATTTTACGAATCAAATAACATGGAATTTAGACAACAGACTTGATATTTATATTAAAATATTAAACATTCCTGCATGATTCTACCTACCAATACCCGAAGAGGGGGATCTTTATATGATTTATTCAGAAATTGTAAAGTACATGTTCTTGATAAACATATTCTATCAAAAAGAAACAACAAGCATATTAAAACAAAAAAGTTTCTAAAAATATCGATGTAAATAATAAATGCAATTAATTAAAAAAAATGCGTTAATTCATTACGTGTACCTGTACTATTTAGAGGCATTCACAGGAGAAAAGGGGCTCCCTTATACCTGCCGCAAAGTTGAAAAGATTCCCTTAAGGTGCCGATTTCACATTATGTATATCGATATATGGGACATGACGGGTGCTTCTAAATGTTCTCAATAGGGGACTTATTACTTATAGCTATCTAAACGGTAATGAGCAGTCTATCGGATAATATGTATGTGAATATGAAACAGAGCTTTACAAAGCAATAGAAGAAGCATGATTTAGTATCGACGCAAAAACCATTTATAAGTTGTGACATCTATAATAGACCATATATTTGATCAATATTGATGGTTTCATAAATTATTATTATTGTTATTATTATTATTATTTATGAAAGCGTTACATTTTATAGTTGTGCCACATATTTTTGTTATTTTAACTTATATTGCGGTAAGATCGCTTTTCTGTCTTTATCTTGCATATTATATGTGTCTATAAATAGCAATAATAAAAATCATTACATCAGTCTTAATACTATTTTGTTAAACGCAGATTTCGTGTTGTGTTTAAAAATATGCGCAAAACTATATTCATCCAATATATCATGTTTACATTTTTACACTATGTTTGCATTTTTACGCTTGCATGTACAAGTTCAAAATTAAAATAATTCAGATTCTAGTTAGATTTCAAGTTATTACGACAAAACAGTCAATCATTTGACGTTCCTGTCCGGCAATTTACACACCAAAATAAAGTTTTAAAACCTGAAAGTATGTACTTATTTCTCTCATTTCATAGAAAGTAACTCACAAAACGAAGCAAACAAGGACTAGAATCTAACCTCCCTCCCTTCACCCCCACTTGCTTAATTTCCGTGTACTAACATTATTATGCTACGCAAAAATACAACCTGAGTGTTAAATGATTGCACCAATCTCCGACACAGGCAGGAAAACAAATTACACCTTCCCCCCTTCCACGTCTTCATCTTCAACTACCTGGATTTAGGCCAGAATTTGCTGTTGTACTCCCATCTTGAAAGGCATTTTCCAACGTAATTCTTTGGAATGGGTATTTAGCCCGATCTACACCCTCCTGAGGACAATATGTTACGCCGACGATGCTCTCATAACGTTCTATTTACCGTTCCAGAATACCCTACCCTTTTGTTTGGATGTAATAATTCCCCCAGCACTGACAAAGCTTTTAATGGATTGCAGCCCATGTCGTTTGATATGAGAAGACGATAGACGAAATTATAATAGTTTTTAATAAAGCGTGGAACATGCACGAATGAATGACGTAAAAGGGAGTAAAACAGTGTAATTATGGAGACTTAAGCATTGGTATGAGTAGAAGAGGTTATGAACAATGAAATGCAAATTTGGTGGATCAGGATAAAACTTTATTCTTAGCGACTTCTTGTACTTTCTTTCTTAAAGGGTATTAAATAGAGCGGTAACTTGTAATTGCGATACTGAAAGAAAATAGAGGTTCCGGTGAATTAGAAGAGTGTCTGTTCTAAAAGTTTTGGAAAGAAATTATGTGTATAGCGACCGGTTAAGCATGTATGCCTATGCGATTGACAATCAACCAGCATTTGTAATAGTTTTTAATAAATCGTGGAATATGCACGAAAAAATGACGTAAAGGGAGTAAAACAGTGTAATTATGGAGACTTAAGTGTTGGTATCGGTGAAAGAGGTTATGAACAATAAAATCAAAATTTGGTGGATGAGGATAAAACTTTATTCTTAGCGACTTCTTGCACTTTCTTTCTTAAAGGGTATTAAATAGAGCGGTAACTTGTAATTGCGATACTGAAAGAAAATAGAGGTTCCGATGAATTAGAAGAGTGTCTGTTCTAAAAGTTTTGGAAAGAAAATATGTGTATAGCGACCGGTTAAGCATGTACCCCTACGCGATTGCCAATCAGCCAGCATTTGTAATAGTGTTTCATAAAGCGTGGAATATGCACGAAAAAATGACGTAAAGAGAGTAAAACAGTGTAATAATGGAGACTTAAGTGTTGGTATCAGTAAAAGAGGTTATGAACAATAAAATCAAAATTTGGTGGATGAGGTTAAAATTTCATTCTTAGGGACTTCTTGTACTTTTTTTTCTTAAAGGGTATTAAATAGAACGGTAACTTGTAATTGCGATAGTGAAAGAAAATAGAGGTTCCGGTGTATTAGAAGAGGGTCTGTTCTAAGTTTTGGATAGAAAATATGTGTATAGCGACTGATTAAGCACGTATCCCTACACGATTGACAGTCAGCTAGCAATTGTAACTTAAGTTTATTTTTTAATGAAGATGGAGGAGGGGAATGAAGACATATATGTTTTTCGGTGAACCGCGGACTCAGTTATAACTGGTTCACTTACAACATGTCGCCATGTGCAGTGAATTTTTAAAAGTTCGATTTATCCGATATTTCGGCACAACCGGACTCATATTATCCTGTTGTACTGTGTAAAACTAGGTTCAAATTTGTTACCTTACTCAATGAATGGATTCGTCACGTGACTTACATGATAACCTATAATCGAAAAGTATGATGGCACAGATGTAATCTATTTAAATGACGATTAATAATGACATAATATGTGTTTGAAATACATTTGTGAGTAGGAGGAACACTGATATATTGTTCTTACAAGAGTAACAGCTTATAGCAGGCAATGTTAATGAAAATAACAAAAATGGCATACAAATCCCTATTGTTTTCCGGTAAACCGCAGACTCCGTTATAACCGGTTCCCTCACAACATGTCGTGATATGAAATAAACTTTTAAAAGATCAATTTATCCTATAATTAGATATAACCGGGCTTTTATTATCCTATTCTACTGTATAAAACTAGGTTTAACTTGTTTACAGTATTCAACAAACGGATTCATCACATGACTTACATGATAACCTATAATCGAAAAGTGGTGGCACAGATGTAATCTATTTAAATGACGACTAATAATAACATAATACGCGTTTGGAGTACATTTATGAGTAGGAAGAACAGTGATACGTTGTTCTTACCAGAAAAAAAAAACGTTTTACAGCATGTATTGCTAACGAAAGGAACAAAAGTGACATACAAATCCCTTATATTTCAGCATCATCCAGCCCCCAAAACTTTCTTGAAAAGATGAACTACCAACTATATAATATGACTTTTTTTATGTTAACTTTTAGCTATTTTTTAGATAAAATAAGATATATGCGTCGTCTTATCAAATGAATGAGTGTCCACGGCTTAGAAGAAATAAAGCATTAAAAGAAACTCATAAATGGTACTTTCATAACACATTTGTTTCATTAGTAATATAGATACTTCCGTATATAAAAATCAAATGTTAGGAAGACTAATGTATTCATTTCCAACGGCAATTATTGCAGTACATATATTTGAAATAGGTTTGAACCGGTTGAAGAGCACTAAAACATTGTTCTTACAAGAAGGACATCTTTTAGCGTCTACATTCAACGAAAAAAAAATGACATCCAGTTACTGTCAGCATCCCATATATTTCACTTAAAAAGAGATGCAGTGTGATGGATCTTGAATTAGAAGCAACAGCAATGGTGCTAATGCTTCATTTTCAACTTTCTTTTGTCTATTTTTAAGAGTAAATGAGCCGTGCAACATCGTGCCTACCACATTGTCTAATGGATGAGATTTCAGAGAAAAAAATGAATTCCAAATAGACAAATCGCATTTTCAGGACATTTGCTACAATAGTAACACAGAAATTGTGGTCTACTGAAAACAACTGTTTTGCTGAATCAAATTCTAGCAGCTTAAATGTGATCCATTATAACAGCAATTGCTGCATCGACTACTCTTGGAACAAGCTATCAAACGGGTGAAAAGCATTGCTATGTCACTCTTACAAAAGGACATATTTTAGTATGTACTTTCAACGAAGCAAACAAAATGTCAGCAGTCCATATATTTCAGCTCAAAACAGATCACTCCACAACATGAACTGAACTTTCTTGAAATAGAAGAAACAGATTCATTCTGAACTTTTGCCTTCTTGTCTGTTTTAGAGAGGAAATGAGACATGTAATAGTAAATCTGCCATATTTTCTAGTGTATGAGATTAGTAGAGAACAAGAAGAACTCGAGATAATATAAATAACACTTTTTTGAAATTTTTTTTCTGCCAAAACTGTAAATGCTGCTGTTTATTTAAATCTCCAGATTCATTGAATCGAACTCTAGCAGCAGAAATGTGATTCATTCCATTCCAACAGCAACTGCTGCATAAACTACACTTTAAACAGGTGAAAACCAGTGGTGTAGTGCTATGAAAAAAAAGTGGGGGGGGGGGGGACGCTCATAGTCCCGAACATAGGGTCTGAATAGTAGAACAATAAAATTCGGAATTCAGTAACGCTCATTCACGCAACGAGATTTTCGTTAAAATTTGTTTTGAAATTTACGTAAGCAGCGATAGACAGACAGACGATCTAGGAATCCTAAACACTTTTTAACTTCCTTGGAAAGTATTAAAAATCAGTGGTTTATTTCTTAAAATTGTTATTTTTAGCTGCTTATCCTTTAAAAAAATATTAATACGTTTCAAAAGTCTACGTCCTACCGTGCCTGTAGCGTTCCCCTGAAAATAAAAAGTAGGGGGAAGTTTGAAAAATAATAAAAAAGTTGATGGACGCCGTCCTCCCGCGTACCCCATCGACTACACTAATGATGAAAACACATGTACTAGTAAGTACATGTCTTACTAGAAAGCTAATTTTTACCGTGCAGTTTCAACGAACCAGACAAAAATGAGAGCTAATTACTTTCAGCAGCGGCACAGCATACCGTAACATGAACTTTCTTGAATAAAAACAACACCAACAATATTAACGCTTTCTTCTCAAGTTCATTTTTGTCTATTTTTGAAAAGAAATGAGACATGTAACATCACGCCTACCATCTTGCTTAATGGATGAGGGTTGTGGCTTACAAAACAAGATAAGTTCGTCGATGATAAATCTCCTTTTTTCCCCCCATTCTCTCAACTTGTAATCTAAATATAGTCACTTATGAGATAAACCACTTTATTCCATACAATCAAACTCTAGCTACATAAATATTATCCATTCCGATGAATACTTTTGCACCAAACGTTTCTGATAAAAAATTTCTAATGGATGAGAAATATTGATATGTTCTTTCTTGAAATAATTTCATCTTAACAGTATATAATTAGATCAAAAAGTATATAAAATACATCCATGTACATCCCATATAATTAATTTATCACAAAACAAACGACTCCGAACCGAGGACTAGAAGCAATAGCAACGATTTCAAAGCTTTCTCTTAAGCCACTTTTTTCGTCCTTTCTTACGAAGGAAACAGATATATAACATCACGCCAAAAGTCTTACCTATACCATTTTAGATGCTTAGAGGGTGTTACTCTGAGACCTTTAGCTACTATGGCTGCTGTCTCGAATGATCTTTATTTACATAATTTTAGAGCATATTTAATTCTTGACACAAATTTCTTCCTTTTTGACATATATCTTGTTATTCATTTCTTCCATACACCAGGTGTCATTCTTGTTAGAGATGATCGACACGACGCGACGAATACAGCCGGGAACTTCATATTATGTGTGTGCAATGTAGCCACAGGGAGTTGAACCCGGTACTGCACCGTGAAGGATGAACGCCTTTACGCTCTCGGCCACGGGGAGCTCTACCCGGACGAATTCAATTCGACGAGTGAGACAAATCATCATACTTAAGCCTGGCAATATTGGTAGGCTCGAAAAGATTCTTGGCGTTTCGTTATTGTCCAAAATCGCCTCAACCAAACAAATTTTATTATTATTGATCTTGTTAATATATATCTTGATGTTGATTTCTTCCAGACACAAGATGACATCCTTTGTTACAGATAATCGACACGACGACATCCGGGAACTCCACACTATGTGTGTGCAATAGAGTCAATGTTAGTTGATCCCGAAACTGCCACTGTGACAGGTGAACGTCCTTACTCTCTCAGAGACCCACCAGTGGCTAAGAGGTTCTGCTCTCAAAGCTGGTAGACGGGAGGTGCTGGATTCAAAACCCTATCGCGCTCGTCGACCTAACCGTTCGGAGTTTTCCGTAGTTTTCTTCGAACCTTGCCGTAAATACGGGTTAGGATCCCTTAGAAAGACCCCCACGGAGGGCACTCCCCCACCCCTAAGGCCTATATCCCTCGTGTCCTTACACTGATGAAGGGGATCTTTGTATCCTTGAAACGGCCGTATGAGTTTTAAAGTTTTATAATTTGTGTGCTTCAACGTTGTTTTTAACTTTTTCGTATGAAAAAGGTTATTAAATCTATTTAGAGGACTCCTATAAGCGACAAATATAAGTGCAAAACTGAGAGAATTCTTTTTTTCGGAATGTTAAAAAGTAAACGTTTCCGGAATTACCTATAAGCAGGGCCGGCTCAACCATCGGGTAAATGGGGCGGTTGCCCATGCCCCCGCGCCAATTGGTGTCTTGTTAAATGCCCGACTCTCTCTATACAATTCGAAATAACGTTCTTTCTGCATGAAATAATATTTTTGCTCTAATTTTGTTTTTAAAGGTTCCTTCGTGAGAAAAAAAAGTGTGTATCAACTTTACTTCATACAGTCAAATTTCATATAATTTGTCGGTGACTATATAGATGTGTCGGTAGTTGATACTGAAAGTAACCATGAACGCATATATATATATGTATATATATATATATATATATATATATATATATATATATATAAAATATCGCAAAGGATAGAAGATGTTGCGAAATTAAAAATAATTATGCACAATAAATGTGAAAGTAGTGGTATTTTTCATACATTTTATTATATTTATCATTATATTATTCTACGATATGTATAATTTAAAAATAAATTTTATTTGTCCAATATTACAGCATACGTTGGGCCCCCACTAATTGTTTTGCCAGGACCCTGTGCGACGTTGCGCCAGCCCTGCCTATAGGACCTTGAACATAGCACTCTCCATTTCCCCATTCTAGAAAGTCATGGCAGTTATGTTGTGCGTATAACAAAGATGTCTCGTAGCGTATAATTATTTAAGAAAAAAGGCATTCAGTTGTTTTAACCATCGCATATCTGTCAACACAAAACAAATGGTTCATGCCGAGAACTTCCTTTCAGGTGCAATAGCAATGGTATCAGAGCTTTCCTCTGGTCTTCATTCTTGTCTATTTTTGAAAGGAAATGAGACATGTAACATCGCACCTACCGCCTTGCCTAATGGATGAGGGTTCACGACTTGCAGCATAAGATGAATTCAAGAGAAGATAAATCGTACTTTTTCTGACACTTGTTCCATTTGCAAAAAGAAACAAAAAATGGTATTTTTTCCCTTTTACACAGGATGACAGTTATTTTTTTTTTTTATTTATTTTTTTTAAGAGAAAATTCTTTAATAACTTTTTAAAACTGAAAACTAAATTTATGCAATATGTTCAGTGGATCCACAATTATATTAGGATGTATCAAAAGTAGCTTAGCTTTTTTACTCTTCTTGATTTCCAAAAAGTTTGTTTAAGGGGCTACACTAGTCACGGGAAGAAACGCGCAAGGTAATGCTAAGTCTATGGGAAGGTTATTTTAAAATTTCTCGCTCGCATTTTCATATTTTTATATGATTTTTTGCTTAGTAGAACTGAGGTCAATCTCTAACGTTGCTAGTTTTTACTTTTTGATTTTGGTTTAAAAAAAAAAAAATTATAAGCGGACATTTTTAATTTTGAAACCGGTTGGAAATGGTTCTGAAAGTGAAAATGCCCTCATACTAAAAAACTGAAACAAAAATCGAAAAAGTAAAAACTAACAACGTTAAAGATCAACGTCAGCTATCCTATGAAAAAACAAATCATTAAAAAATATTAAAATGCGAGCGAGACATTTAATAACCTTCCCATAGACTTAGCATTAGCTTGGGCGTTTCTTCGCATGACTTGGGCAGCAGTTGCTGAAAACGGATTTTTACTGATTTATGTATTTTTTATATTGCTTATTTAGATATCTCGTTTCATCGTATGAAAAAAAAAATTTTTTTTAAATATTATTCTGTTAGCGTTGGAATGTGTTCATAATCTATGACGGATGCATGATTTTTCGTTCTTGTTTTCAATGTAGAGAAAATATATCAACTTTTAATTAACATAGAAACGAAAGTAAACATTTTATAATGCTCAGTAAATTATATATATGCGCAAAAAAGGATAGAATAAATAGGTAAATGATCAAGGTCCATAAGCCGTGTTTTTGGCCCATGAAGTAGACTAAAATTCGATTTTATTATACTAACTTAATTATTTCACTTTTTAATATTAGAAGGTTTATCCTGTACGATTTCTACAATAGTTTTTTGCATTTTGCTCGGATTTATAGGACTTACACAAGCTCAAAGTTCGTATTATTCGTAGTTTTTGATGAAAAATACGCAATTTCTCCCAATTTTACCTCAATTATTTATATGAGCGCAATCGTGCAACACTTTCTTCTTTACATATATTATGAAATACATCAAAATGCACAATATATGTAAAAATAAAAGTGTTGCAAAGCTGCGCTGATAGTAAAATATTAAAAAAATGTATTAAAAATTGAGGTAAAATTAGGCGAAATTGCGTATTTTTCATTAAAAACTACGAATAATACGAACTTTGAGCTTGTGTAAGTTACATAAAAACGAACAAAATGTAAGAAATATTGTTGAAATTGAACAGGATAAACCTTCTAATATTTAAAAGTGAAATAATTAAGTCAGTATAACAAAATCGAATTTTTGTCTTATTTTATGGGCCAAAAACACGGTTTATGAACCCTGATCCTTTAATTTGCTTAATAGCTTTTGGTTGATATATGTGATTGCGCCGAAAACAAGGCTTAGCCGAGTCCGGACGAATCATAAACCACCGATAAAGTAGAGTTGCGTTTATGTCATCAATTTTTAGCTTGAAGTCAATTAGAACTTAAGGACTGAACTTAAGAAATGTTGGGCCGTAAAACAAACTTAACAGGGGCAACTTTAGTTTTGGGTATTAAAGAAATTTAGGAAAAATAAACTGATAATTTAAATTTTGAATTTTGAATTTGAATTTGAATTTTGATTTGTAAAAGGGTTTTCATTTCTTATCCTTTCATATATTTTTAGGTGCATTCATAGTTATATAAATGGCTTATGGAGCCTGATCCTTTAGATCAGAAAGTACAGATAACCTTAAATGGCAAACGTCGACTGATTTTTCTAAAAATAACGCAGAAGTTTCAATAATACAATATCTGACTCAGCATACAAATCCTGAACAATACCTTATTAAACACGAAGTAGTAAAAAACGTTTTCCCACCAATAATTCATACGATCACAGAATCAATTAACAAAGCGGAACAGTCCGGAATTGTTCTAAAGGGATCCCGGCAGCCGGAAGCCGAGAATGACGTTGTAAATTCGAATTAAGAAAGAATAGGCGGTCCTCACAAAAGAGTTATTCGAATTACTATTCTTAGAAAATAAGTTATGAAATAATGGACAGGCCCGGAAATAAAACTATGTTACTAATTGTGCGTTGATTGCATGAAATCTGAAGAAGAAATAAATTAATTGTAACAGCGGCTTGTTTTGAATACTTTACTTTGCCGACAATTCCTCAAGATTAAAGAACAAGAAAATGGTTGAATTTCTTTTCGATGTTTTCTTCCGTATTTGAATCTGGAGAATTCTAAAACTATGTTACTAATTGTACGTTGATTGCATGAAATCTGACGAAGAAATAAATTAATTGTAACAGCGGCTTGTTTTGAATACTTTGCCGACAATTCCTCAAGATTAAAGAAGAAAAAACTGGTTGAATTTCTTTTCGATGTTTCCTTCCGTATTTGAATCTGGAGAATTCTCAAGACATTACGCTATATTATTCTTTATGAATTATTAAAAAATAATGGATATTCCTTAAAATAAATCTATGTTACTAAATGTATGTTAATTGCATCAAATCTGTTGAAATTTCATCAAATCTGTTGAAATTGCATCAAATCTGTATGAATATTATGCTCAAGACTAAAGGACAAGAAAACGTAGACTTTCTTTTAGATTTTTTTTCTCCAAATTTGAGTATTGAGAATTCTCAAAATATTACAAAGAATATAAGTTATTTTAGGCAAGGCCATGAAATAGTGAACAGGTCCAGAAGAAAAAACTAAAAAGGATTGCATGTTGACTATATGAATTATGACGGAGAAATAAATAAATAATAAATCAATAAATTTGTAATAAAAACAATAAATAAATATAAACAATAAATATAAACAATAAATAATAAATTCGTAATAAAAACAATAAATAAATATAAACAATAAATAATAAATTTGTAACAGCGCTTTATTTTGAATGTTTTGCTGATGATAAAAAAGTCACAATTCCACTTTCTTTTTTTATTTTTCTTCTAAATTTAAGTATCAAGAACTATAAAAATATCACTAAGACGATAAGTTATTTAGTTTTAGGTTATAAAATATCGGATAGGTCTCCAGAAATAAAACTGCAATTAATTGTATGTTGACAGAAATAAATTAATTGTAATAGTTTGCGCAATATTAAAGAACAAGAGTAAATTAATTGTAATAGTTTGTGCAATATTAAAGAACAAGAGTAAATTAATTGTAATAGTTTGCGCAATATTAAAGAACAAGAGTAAATTAATTGTAATAGTTTGCGCAATATTAAAGAACAAGAGTAAATTAATTGTAACAGTTTGCGCAATATTAAAGAACAAGAGTAAATGAATTGTAATAGTTTGCGCAATATTAAAGAACAAGAGTAAATGAATTGTAATAGTTTGCGCAATATTAAAGAACAAGAGTAAATTAATTGTAATAGTTTGTGCAATATTAAAGAACAAGAAAACATTCCTTTTCTTCAGTGTTTTAATTTTGAGAATTCCCAAGACGTTAGTCGCATTATAAAATATTTATGATAAATTATAAAAAAATGGACAGGCCCGGAAATAAAACTATGTTACTAATTGTACGTTGATTGCATGAAATCTGACGAAGAAATAAATTAATTATAACAGCGGCTTGTTTTGAATACTTTACTTTGTCAACAATTCCTCAAGATTAAAAAACAAGAAAATGATTGATTTTTCTTTTCGATTTTTCTTCCGTGTTTGAATTCTCAATATATTACGAAGTTATTACTTACCCATCATGCGTAGTATAGGGTACGTCTTGTAATCGTTTTAAAAATCGAAAAAAAAAATAAAAATTGACAGATTTACACGTTTCAGACACTGGAGATTCCGAAAAACATATTTAAAAAAAAAAAAAATTGCCGTCCGTCTGTGTGTCTGTAAACGCTCTATCTCCCGAACAAATTGAGATAGAGACTTGAAATTGGGTATGTACTTAGTATGTAATAATGGGAAGAAGCTTATTGAATTTCAGTAACCTGGATTATCCGGAAGTATTTTTTTTTCGGACTCTCGAAATATTCGTTCTGATAAAAGATATATAACAATTTTCGAAATTGTTTATTTTAAGGAGTGACTATAAAAGACAATTAAAAAACATAAATTTTGCATAAAGAATAAAGTCGATCGAATAATGAGTTGCCGAGATATTTGGAATCCTATTTACCACACTCTTCAATTTTTCATGACCCTGTATTTCATTCAAATTCCAATTCAAAAATATATTTTAATTGAAAATGACACGTTTAATCCGACGCAGTAAACCGTTAGTTAATATGATTATCAATTTTGAGTTCTAAGGATGTTTCTTGTACGCAATTCAGCAATAGAGCATTTAAAGTTTATGACGTCATCAAGCCACGATTTTATTCGAATTGCAATGCATTTTATAAATAGTTTACACCTGTTTTATTTTCATATTTTATATTATGAATATCCATGATGGGTAAGTATTACGGTGGCCCCCAACGACTAGTTTCTTCCGTGTTTGAATTCTCAATATATTATGAAGTTATTGCTATATATTATTTATGATAAATTAAAAAAATAACGAACATTCCTTAAAATAAATCTATGTCCCTCAAAGTACGTTAATTGTATCAAATCTGTCGAAATGATAAATCATTTGTAACAGCGCTTTGTTTTGAAAGTTTTTCTCAAGATAAGAAAAACACTCTCTTTCTTTTCGATTTTTCTTTTGAATTTGAGTATCGAGAACTCTCAAAATATTACTAAGACGATAAGTTATTTAGTTTTAGGTTATAAAATATCGAATAGGTCTCAGAAATAAAACTACAATCAATTGATTGTATGTTGACTGCATGAATTCTGATAAAATAAATTAATTGTAACAGTGTCAGGTTGTTCATTCAGGGCTAACAGGAGACTTCGCACATAACAAAGGCTAACAGAAGACTTCCTATAGACTGCAATTACTGAAAGTGTGTTTTTATTCAATTTTTCTTTTAAATTTGTGTATCGAGAACTCTTCAAAATATTATTAAGACGATAAGTTATTTAGTTTTAGGTTATAAAATATCGGATAAGTCTCAGAAATAAAACTACAATTAATTAATTGTATGTTGACTGCATGAATTCTGACGAAGAAATAAATTAATTGTAACAGTGCCAGGCTGTTCACTCAGAGCTAACAGAAGACTTCACACATAACAAAGGCTAACAGAAAACTGGGGCTAACAGAAGACTTCGTATAGACTGCAATTACTGAAAGTGGATTTTTATTCAATTTTTCTTTTAAATTTGAGTATCGAGAACTCTCAAAATATTACTAAGACCATAAGTTATTTAGTTTTAGGTTATAAAATATCGGATAGGTCTCAAAAATAAAACTACAATTAATTAATTGTACGTTAACTGCATGAATTCTGACAAAGAAATAAATTAATTGTAACAGTGTCAGGCTGTTCATTCAGGGCTAACAGAAGACTTCGCACATAACAAAGACTAACAGAAGACTTCGTAAGGACTGCAATTACTAATAATGGATTTTTACTGAGTTATTTAATTCTTTTTAAGGTGCTTAATTAGATATTTAATTTCATTATAGGAGAAAAATGAACATTTTTAATTGTGTTGGAAAATGTTTCATAATCTATGCGTGATGTTTCGGTCTTGTTTACTATGAACTATAAACGAAAATTTGTTTTAAATTTGGATTTTTAGAGTTCGCACAAAATGCATTTTTCAGTTATCTGCAACCGAGGTCCCAACGCACATACCTCTATGATAATCAGACCGTGCTAGGAACAATCTATATATTTAAAACGAAAAGCGCATTCTGTCAAATTTTCCACACGAATGTCGTCTCTTTGCGCATGCTCCAACGTTTTTTGAAGGCTTCTCCCCCCAGAAAAGGGAAACTTGGTGGATTATCCCTCACCTGTTTAGTCTAGGGGGATTGAAAAGGGTTGATTGGAAACGGATGGAGGTGTACCATTGCATTGAAAACATAGACCTTCTAATATATTTTTGCTCTGAGATTGAACGCTAAAGCTTTGTTTAAAGAACTGTTGTTTCCACTACTAAATATGCATATATTTTCAAAAAATTTTAAATAGAGCTTGGATACAGTTATATTTTTAACGGATTGAAATGTCAGAGAGTTCGAAAGATGAGAACAATTTTTTTATTGCTATGTTAAAGGAGCCGACCCGAAAACAAACAAACAAACAAAAAAGCGAGAAGAAAACGTTTCTTTTACAACTAGATAACACTATTTTTTCACGAATTTTTTACACGGGCTGTAAAACTGTTTTATTTATCACCAATATAATTACCACCAAGATTTGAAAGAGTTCGGACAAAAATAACTTTTTATTTTAAAACTATGAACCGACCCTATGTGAAAAAACAAGAAAATGAGGACTTTTATCACTAAATATCAATATTTTTTCACGAATTTTTCATTTTAAAATATAATTTCATACAAAATCCGGTTAAAGATGTAAAATAATTAAAAACTTGATGTCTCTTTTTAAATTTATTATCACGGGCCCGGGCAACGCCGGGCGGGGATCAGCTAGATTTTATAAAACCATATGAAATTGAATTAATTATTTTGAATTGCGTTGTTTAATATATTACCCAAAAACTTTTACCTTTAATTTTTTTTCTATTATAGGATTTTTTTTATCACTCAATTCGCGAGAGTATTAGATTAATAAAGAACTCAAAAATTCAAAGTGTCAAACCAAGTCTCCTCTTCACCTAGATTTTATAAAACCATATGAAATTGAATTAATTATTTTGAATTGCGTTGTTTAATATATTACCCAAAAACTTTTACCTTTAAATTTTTTTATAACTCCATTCGCGAGAGTATTAGATTAATAAAGAACTCAAAAATTCAAAGTGTCAAACCAAGTCTCCTCTTCACCTAGATTTTATAAAACCATATGAAATTGAATTAATTATTTTGAATTGCGTTGTTTAATATATTACCCAAAAAATTTTACCTTTAATTTTTTTTCTATTATAGGATTTTTTTTATCACTCCATTCGCGAGAGTATTAGATTAATAAAGAACTCAAAAATTCAAAGTGTCAAACCAAGTCTCCTCTTCACCTAGATTTTATAAAACCATATGAAATTGAATTAATTATTTTGAATTGCGTTGTTTAATATATTACCCAAAAACTTTTACCTTTAATTTTTTTTCTATTATAGGATTTTTTTTATCACTCAATTCGCGCGAGTATTAGATTAATAAAGAACTCAAAAATTCAAAGTGTCAAACCAAGTCTCCTCTTCACCTAGATTTTATAAAACCATATGAAATTGAATTAATTATTTTGAATTGCGTTGTTTAATATATTACCCAAAAACTTTTACCTTTAAATTTGTTTATAACTCCACTCGCGAGAGTATTAGATTAATAAAGAACTCAAAAATTCAAAGTGTCAAACCAAGTCTCCTCTTCACCTAGATTTTATAAAACAATATGAAATTGAATTAATTATTTTGAATTGCGTTGTTTAATATATTACCCAAAAACTTTTACCTTTAATTTTTTTTCTATTATAGGATTTTTTTTATCACTCAATTCGCGAGAGTATTAGATTAATAAAGAACTCAAAAATTCAAAGTGTCAAACCAAGTCTCCTCTTCACCTAGATTTTATAAAACAATATGAAATTGAATTAATTATTTTGAATTGCGTTGTTTAATATATTACCCAAAAACTTTTACCTTTAATTTTTTTTCTATTATAGGATTTTTTTTATCACTCAATTCGCGATAGTATTAGATTAATAAAGACTCAAAAATTCAAAGTGTCAAACCAAGTCTCCTCTTCACCTAGATTTTATAAAACCATATAAAATTGAATTAATTATTTTGAATTGCGTTGTTTAATATATTACCCAAAAACTTTTACCTTTAAATTTTTTTATAACTCCATTCGCAAGAGTATTAGATTAATAAAGAACTAAAAAATTCAAAGTGTCAAACCAAGTCTCCTCTTCACCTAGATTTTATAAAACCATATGAAATTGAATTAATTATTTTGAATTGTGTTGTTTAATATATTACCCAAAAACTTTTACCTTTAATTTTTTTTCTATTATAGGATTTTTTTATCACTCAATTCGCGAGAGTATTAGATTAATAAAGAACTCAAAAATTCGAAGTGTCAAACCAAGTCTCCTCTTCACCTAGATTTTATAAAACCATATGAAATTGAATTAATTATTTTGAATTGCGTTGTTTAATATATTACCCAAAAACTTTTACCTTTAAATTTTTTTATCACTCCATTCGCGAGAGTATTAGATTAATAAAGAACTCAAAAATTCAAAGTGTCAAACCAAGTCTCCTCTTCACCTAGATTTTATAAAACCATATGAAATTGAATTAATTATTTTGAATTGCGTTGTTTAATATATTACCCCAAAACCTTTACCCCCAAACTTTTACCTTAATTTTTTTTTTATTATAGGATTTTTTTATCACTCAATTCGCGAGAGTATTAGATTAATAAAGAACTCAAAAATGCAAAGTGTCAAACCAAGTCTCTTTTTCACCAATATTAATGCTAAGACCATTTATCTTCCAGTGAAAAATTAAATTAACCTTATTTCACCAAAATAAATTAGGAAAAAGAAGATCAAACAATCCGGAATTAGCAACTTATAAGAAGAACCGTTTGTCAATCAAGCCGAACCTTTAATTTTTGACGGTAAGAAAAGTAAGCGAAATTTTTCCACCACTGAGCCCATAATCAAATTAACTCAACTCTTTATTATGGAAGTTTCTCCACCGAGGTGAATGAGAATAAAGCATATTGTTGCTCTTTCATTAGGCTGAGTGTTTCCTTTTGTATGTTCGCGAAGTATAGATGTTCTCCTTCATATGTTTTCTCTTTCGAGAGGGTGCAGCGGGTTCGGTCGAGTCCTTGGTAATTCAATCCATTCTTCGATTAGCGGTACAACCAGAATGAGCACAAAATGGTTTTCTTTTGTTCGACTCAAATAAGGCATATTAAATAAATTTGTACCTGATAAATTGTTAACGCGTTTGTCTTGTTTAAAATAAACAGCAGGAGAAAAGATTTGCTGAAATCGTTTTGATGCTATGTCACAATGAAAGACTGTTTCACTAAGTTTTCTTTTCACGAGGATAATGAAAATAATTTTGTATAGACAAGCATTCAAGAGGTAAACTAACATATTATAATGGTATTATAATCATGAACTATGATTCTAAACTCTTGTAAAATGCGTAGAGATCGGTCGGCGAAAAGCGTTAGTAGCCATAGCAACAATATTATTCTCAATATTTTTTAGCTACGGTTTCGTTTTTTCCGCATAGAAGTACTAAAAACAGTTAAATTGTTAACGCGTTTGGCTTGTTTAAAATAAACAGCAGGAGAAAAGATTTGCTGAAATCGCTTTGATGCTATGTCACAATGAAAGACTGTTTCACTAAGTCTTCTTTTCACGAGGATAATGAAAATAATTTTGTATAGACAAGCATTCAAGAGGTAAACTAACATATTATAATGGTATTATAATCATGAACTATGATTCTAAACTCTTGTAAAATGCGTAGAGATCGGTCGGCGAAAAGCGTTAGTAGCCATAGCAACAATATTATTCTCAATATTTTTTAGCTACGGTTTCGTTTTTTCCGCATAGAAGTACTAAAAACAGTTAAATTGTTAACGCGTTTGGCTTGTTTAAAATAAACAGCAGGAGAAAAGATTTGCTGAAATCGCTTTGATGCTATGTCACAATGAAAGACTGTTTCACTAAGTCTTCTTTTCACGAGGATAATGAAAATAATTTTGTATAGACAAGCATTCAAGAGGTAAACTAACATATTATAATGGTATTATAATCATGAACTATGATTCTAAACTCTTGTAAAATGCGTAGAGATCGGTCGGCGAAAAGCGTTAGTAGCCATAGCAACAATATTATTCTCAATATTTTTTAGCTACGGCTTCGTCTTTTCCGCATAGAAGTACTAAAAACAGTTAAATTGTTAACGCGTTTGGCTTGTTTAAAATAAACAGCAGGAGAAAAGATTTGCTGAAATCGCTTTGATGCTATGTCACAATTGAAGACTGTTTCACTAAGTCTTCTTTTCACGAGGATAATGAAAATAATTTTGTATAGACAAGCATTCAAGAGGTAAACTAACATATTATAATGGTATTATAATCATGAACTATGATTCTAAATTCTTGTAAAATGCGTAGAGATCGGTCGGCGAAAAGCGTTAGTAGCCATAGCAACAATATTATTCTCAATATTTTTTAGCGACGGCTTCGTCTTTTCCGCATAGAAGTACTAAAAACAGTTAAATTGTTAACGCGTTTGGCTTGTTTAAAATAAACAGCAGGAGAAAAGATTTGCTGAAATCGCTTTGATGCTATGTCACAATTGAAGACTGTTTCACTAAGTCTTCTTTTCACGAGGATAATGAAAATAATTTTGTATAGACAAGCATTCAAGAGGTAAACTAACATATTATAATGGTATTATAATCATGAACTATGGTTCTAAACTCTTGTAAAATGCGTAGAGATTGGCGAAAAGCGTTAGTAGCCATAGCAACAATATTATTCTCAATATTTTTTAGCTACGGCTTCGTCTTTTCCGCATAGAAGTACTAAAAACAGTTAAATTGTTAACGCGTTTGGCTTGTTTAAAATAAACAGCAGGAGAAAAGATTTGCTGAAATCGCTTTGATGCTATGTCACAATGAAAGACAGTTTCACTAAGTCTTCTTTTCACGAGGATAATGACAATTATTTTGTATAGACAAGCATTCAAGAGGTAAACTAACATATTATAATGGTATTATAATCATGAACTATGATTCTAAACTCTTACAAAATGTGTAGAGATTGGTGAAAAACGTTAGCACCCATAGCAACAATATTATTCTCAATCATATTTTTTGCTACAGTTTCTTCTTTACCATATCGAAGCCCTAAAAACAGTATTTAGATACAAAATTTTCTTTTGGAAGTATGATTTTTTATACTCATATTTAGGCTTAGATATTGTATACTTCAAAGAGTAACTCTTCGAAGCAGATTTCTGTGATTTTATAAAGTGATTATATATTCTTGATTAAATATGGTGGTAGGGAAGAACTTTATTTATTTATTTAAGGTTAAATTTTAATTCATTCACATATGCATCACTGTTCAGTGTACGATTAACCAGAACATGATTATTTACAAAGGAGTAAAAAATGTTTTATATATGAGCCATAATTGCAAAGTTAAAAATAAAATATTAATGAAATGTTTTAGCATTGGACAATTTTTTAATATGTTTAGAAACTCGTGAGATTATTCTAGTTACTGTGACACACAATGTTATAGCTTCAAGATGAAAAACCCAATTCTGTCGAAATCTTGATGTATCAATGGAGACGTTCGTATCCATAGCAACGAAAACTTGTCAAATGATGTTTTCGTCACCCATGTTATTTTCAAGTGCTTAAAATGAAGCCATTAATTCGAGTCTACTCATTTTTTGTATAAATCTTTGTCCATTAATGACCAACTGAAAAATGTTTTCAGCATTTCTGGAATTGTCACGAATTTTCAGTTTTTGCACTAAAACAAAAGACGCGTGTTTAGTTCCGGAAAACGCCGATAATTCATAAAATTGAAAATATCATAACTCGGTACGTTTTTGGTGTGAAATAAAGAATTGACTTTAATAAGTTTTACTTGTTGTAGCACAGGAATTTTTTTATTTCGTAACTCGCACAAACATAACTATTGAGGTAAATGGCTACTAACATGATGGGTAACATCAATTGGATTTTTTTTGCAACTGAAAGTATACCTGTAAAACTAACAGTTTATGAATTAGCTATTAGTTAGCTATAACAGGTAACACCTTGTATATTCACTACAGCGCAAATTTTCATTAAAATAAAGATTAGAGAAATTAGAAAATTTATAGCCGTTGTATGAAATCTCTAGAATTTTTATTCAACCAACAGAACAGAAACAGAAACCCCGTGGACAGCCAACCTCTCGGCATAGGAACTATAGTCCACGAGGGAAAACCTATATCTACCAGGAACCCCAGTGTCCTTATTGCTGGGTGAGCCTAAAGTTATTACATGTATATAAGTTCTATATGAATATACTGATAAAATTACATAATATTAAAGAATTAAAAATATTTACAGATATTTACAATAATAATATTGCACTGAAAATTTTCAATTGTATTATGCACTAGTCTATTAAGCCTTTTAAAACATAGTTTTTAAAATCTATAGATCTAGAATTTTATATAGGTTATAATAATTCTTTGATATATGAAAAGGTTTTATTTAGGACATTATAGTTTTTATCGAAGGAATTAGATAAAAATATTCAATATTACTTTTCTTTAATTAAGACATATAAAACAAGAAAAAGTACTGAAACAGCTGACGCGCACATAAAAAACATAAAAAATAGTGCAGGATATCGAAGAAGCTTTCTTCCAATTATCTCAATGAATCCGAACGGGTTTGATCAAAGAAAGTGTGTTGCATCATGCAACAATATATCTCATCTCCGGAATTTTTATCCTGCTAATTGACATGCAATAACTGCAGCCCGAACAATTACGGAAAGAAAAGGCTAAAAGTACACCCGCAGCCGAGGTTGGCGTGATTGGCTCTCTCTTATTCCGGGCAAACTTTCCCAAGACGAAATTAATTCAATTAGGATATCTGACATTTCTGTTGGAACTTTGTCTGTTCAATAGGTTGTTTAGTTTGAGGAACTTCTATTCGGGATAATCTTGCGCGAAAATATGGATTGTCGAAGAAAAGTTTGCCCAAGTTCGTGATGAAGATATATATATTTTACTTCAATACGTCGGAACAAAAACATCATTTCCTTATTTGTCATTATTCGTACAAATGCATGAAATACTTTTATGGAATGTCAAATAAGTAACTTCCAAATTACAATAATTAACTTCATTTGCGAAATTATTAATAATTTCTCACCAACGAAAATTCTGCGCGATATTAATTAATCTAATTAATGAAGCGAGTGTTACGTCAGAGTTGCATCTTTTTCACGATCGCTACAAAATGAGAAATGTAATTTTGATATTAATTACAAGAATGAAAACAGGGAGGAGACATATTACTCTGTATTCGAGAATGACAAACTTCTAATTTCATCAGTTAATGTGGTACGTAGGAATAATTGCAGTAATTTGTAACTTTTAGACAAAACATTATGTCACCTCTAAAACATTATTTTATTGACTGGGAGTTTCGTCGAGTTAATTTATGCAGCTTACGATAAAAAGAAGGGTCCGCATTAGTAATCTAATAATCGAGAAATATATATTTTAGTTAGAGGTTATATTTCTAATTTTCAATGGATAATTCCAGAGTCATTCAAACGTATAACGGCAGCATATTCTTAAAATTAGCAACAAATAAGTTTTAATTGAAAGTTACTTTCTTAAATACGTGGGACAATCGAAAAGTTCCGATAATGAATTTAGTGTAATCCGAGAGTTCAATAAACCTGTTTTGAACAAGAAATTTTATTTAGTAGGTGATGTCAGATACGTACGATAAAGGAATAAGTTAAATTTTATCAAACAGAATTTCTGAAGTTTATTCCGCGGATCAAATGGACGTCTTTTAAAACATAAATTTTACTTAGTGAAGTAAAATATGAAACACAGAAGAGTAAGTTGCATTAATAGGAATAAGTTAAAAAATTCAAGAGCGTACTTAATTTAAATTACTTAAAATGGGTCACAAATAACATTTGACCAGAGAAAGAAAGGCATTTGAATTAGGTTTTAGCATTATTTAAATTATTTATTTGTCACAATAATCATATAATTTTACACAAAAAAATATGTTGTTTGAAAACACCCATTGAAAAAAATTCTAATTTTCCATTTTATACATGCAGTATTATTATATACATGCAGTAGACGCAGATTTATGATAATTACCTTTAAATAAATTTTCTCGGAAATTAACCGCCAGAGGAAAAAGTTATTACCGTAATTTCCGGCGTATAATCCGCGGATCAAACAATTATGTTTAGAACCAGAAATTTTATTTAATGATTGAAGTCAAATATTTACAACAATCTAGTAAGTTACATAGTCTAAATTAAACTTTCGGGATCGAAACAGGATTGTTTGTAATTTTTGAACGTTCTTTCCTTTTGATTACGTAAAATAGACAACCGAAAGAGTTTAATAGTAAAAAAGCATTTGAATTAACTTTTATCATTATTTAAATTATTTATTTATCCCAATAATTATGAACAGTTATATTGAAAAATATAATATATGATGTCTCTAAGCACTTCCTAAGTTGACCATGGAAGCAGTTTTGTGAAATTACCATTAAAGAAAAACTATTTCAACGAATAATCACCACTGGTGAAAAAAAATACTCAAATTCAACAAAGACGAGGAGTGCAATTTTCTAGCGTCCTTCCTTTTTTAATTACATTAAATAGGTCACCGAAAGAGTGTAATTAAAAATGTATTTGAATTAATTTTAACATTATTTCATTCTTTATGTATATTTAAATAGTAAAATATACTGTTTCTTTTCATTAAAAAACTTTGTTAATTTGACCTTATATGCAGTTTTGTTCTATTAAAAAATTATATCAATGAATAATCACCAAGAGTGAAAAACTGATTCAAAATTAGGAGAAGACGGGTACGTAATTTTCGAGCGTGCTTCTTTTTTAATTACATTAAATAGGTCACACAGACAGTTTAGTTAAACTGGTATTTGAATTAATATTAATATTATTTAATTATTTATTTATCACAATAATCAGGTACATTTACATCGAAACATACACTGTTATCATGAAAACGCTTTCTAATTTGACCGTATATGCAGATTTGTTCTTCAAAAAAAAAAAAAAAATTAATCTCTATGAATAATCACCACCAGTGAAAAACTCATTTAAAATTAGCAGAAGACCGGACCGTAATTTTCGAGAATAGGTATTTGAATTAATATTAGCATTATCTAATTATTTATTTATCACAATAATCATGTACATCGAAAAATACAATTTTTCATACCATTAAAACGCTTTCCAATTTGACCGTATATGCAGTTTTGTTCTTTAAACAAAAGTAACCTCAATGAATAATCACCACCAGTGAAAAACTGATTCAAAATTAGCAGAAGACGAGAACGTAATTTTCGAGCGTTTTTCCTTTTTAATTACATTAAATAGGTCACCGAGAGTGTTTAGTTAAATAGGTATTTGAATTAATATTAGCATTGTTTATTTATCACAATAATCATGTACATTTACATCGAAAAATACACTTTTTCATATCATGAAATCGCTTTCTAATTTGACAGTATATGCAGTTTTGTTCTTTTAAAAAAAGTAATCTCAATGAATAATCACCACCAGTGAAAAACTGATTCAAAATTAGCAGAAGACGAGAACGTAATTTTCGAGCGTTTTTCTTTTTTAATTACATTAAATAGGTCACCCAGACAGTTTAGTTAAACTGGTATTTGAATTAATATTAATATTATTTAATTATTTATTTATCACAATAATCAGGTACATTTACATCGAAACATACACTGTTTAATATCATGAAAACGCTTTCTAATTTGACCGTATGCAGATTTGTTCTTCAAAAAAAAATTAATATCTATGAATAATCACCACCAGTGAAAAACTCATCTAAAATTAGCTAAAGACTGGAACGTAATTTTCGAGAATAGGTATTTGAATTAATATTAGCATTATCTAATTATTTATTTATCACAATAATCATGTACATTTACATCGAAAAATACACTTTTTCATATCATTAAAACGCTTTCTAATTTGACCGTATAGTTTTGTTCTTTTAAAAAAAGTAATCTCAATGAATAATCACCACCAGTGAAAAACTGATTCGAAATTAGCCGAAGACGAGAACGTAATTTTCGAGCGTGATTCCTTTTAATTACTTAAAATAGGCCACAGAGAGGGAGAGTTTGATCAGAGGAACTTTGTTTGCTGTCACGCAACAATATTTCTCATCTCCGGCATTTTTATCCAGCTAATTGACATGCAATATACGTATAGCTTCAACAAATATGAGAAGAAAAGGCTAAAGTGCCACGGTGAAAGTCACTAGGATCGGCTTTCGTGCGAGCATAACTCCTTCGAACGAAATTTATTCAATTAAAGAGTCTGATATTTCTATTAGAACTTTGAATAGCGTATTGGCTATTATTTTTTTTTTTCTTTCGAGAATCTAATTAACAATTTATTTTCAATTTCACTTTCACGGATTTTTTTCAATTTGATTCTCGGAATAATTAAATTCTTTTACTTCGAATAAAACCGTTTGGTTAGTACATTGGCTTCACTGTTAAAAATTCTGTGCTGTTTTGAACCAACTTTTAGTGCTGCAGTAGCTTCAACTATACGAGTAAGTTGGTGAAATCTGGTTCCACGATTTGAAGCTATGGTTCAACAGGATCTCCAAATGTTGGAATGACGTTTCGCTATCTTATAGTGACAGCTACAGCAGCACTACAAGTGGGAATGAAATTGTTTTATTTTGAATAAAATATTTTGTTTAGCATATTGGCTACACTGTTAAAAATTTTGTGCTGTTTTGAACCAACTTTTAGTGCTGCAGTAGCTTCAACTATACGAGTAAGTTGGTGAAATCTGGTTCCACGATTTGAAGCTATGGTTCAACAGGATCTCCAAATGTTGGAATGACGTTTCGCTATCTTATAGTGACAGCTACAGCAGCACTACAAGTGGGAATGACATTGTTTTATTTTGAATAAAATATTTTGTTTAGCATATTGGCTACACTGTTAAAAATTTTGTGCTGTTTTGAACCAACTTTTAGTGCTGCAGTAGCTTCAACTATACGAGTAAGTTGGTGAAATCTGGTTCCACGATTTGAAGCTATGGTTCAACAGGATCTCCAAATGTTGGAATGACGTTTCGCTATCTTATAGTGACAGCTACAGCAGCACTACAAGTGGGAATGAAATTGTTTTATTTTGAATAAAATATTTTGTTTAGCATATTGGCTACACTGTTAAAAATTTTGTGCTGTTTTGAACCAACTTTTAGTGCTGCAGTAGCTTCAACTATACGAGTAAGTTGGTGAAATCTGGTTCCACGATTTGAAGCTATGGTTCAACAGGATCTCCAAATGTTGGAATGACGTTTCGCTATCTTATAGTGACAGCTACAGCAGCACTACAAGTGGGAATGAAATTGTTTTATTTTGAATAAAATATTTTGTTTAGCATATTGGCTACACTGTTAAAAATTTTGTGCTGTTTTGAACCAACTTTTAGTGCTGCAGTAGCTTCAACTATACGAGTAAGTTGGTGAAATCTGGTTCCACGATTTGAAGCTATGGTTCAACAGGATCTCCAAATGTTGGAATGACGTTTCGCTATCTTATAGTTGCAGCTACAGCAGCACTACAAGTGGTAATGAAACTGTTTTATTTTGAATAAAATATTTTGTTTAGCATATTGGCTACACTGTTAAAAATTTTGTGCTGTTTTGAACCAACTTTTAGTGCTGCAGTAGCTGCAACTATACGAATAATTTGGTAAAATATGGATCCAACACTTGAAGCAACACTTGTTCAACAGGATCTCCAAATGTTGGAATGACGTTTCGTTATCTTATAGTTGCAGCTACAGCAGCACTACAAGTGGGAATGAAATTGTTTTATTTTGAATAAAATATTTTGTTTAGCATATTGGCTGCACTGTTAAAAATTTTGTGCTATTTTGAACCAACTTTTAGTGCTGCAGTAGCTTCAAGTATACGAGTAAGTTGGTGAAATCTAGTTCCACGATTTGAAGCTATGGTTCAACAGGATCTCCAAATGTTGGAATGACGTTTTGCTATCTTATAGTTGCAGCTACAGCAGCACTACAAGTAGGAATGAAATTGTTTTATTTTGAATAAAATATTTTGTTTAGCATATTGGCTATACTGTTAAAATTTTTGTGCTGTTTTGAACCAACTTTTAGTGCTGCAGTAGCTGCAACTATACGAGTAATTTGGTAAAATATGGATCCAACACTTGAAGTTATGGTTCAACAGGATCTCCAAATGTTGGAACGACGTTTCACCATCTTATGGTTGCAGTTTCTGCAGCACCAAAAGTTGGTTCAAACTAGCAAAAATTTTTTTAACGCGTACTTAAACTACTTTTTTTTTTTCGTTTAGGCTGATTTAATTAGAAATAGACCTTTTGCAATCACTTCGTTTATCTATCTATCTACCTATCTATATCTATATATATATATAATAAAACTTTTGTGTGTAATAACCATTAAATCACATAAAAAATCGACAGTATATGAACCGATAATTACAATTCAATACAAAGACATATATCCAAAAATGTAAGATTCTCAAAATGAAATAAGTAGAAAAAATAAACAAAGATATGTGGAGAAAAAATATCCAATGTACAGAATGTGAAAATATTGCAGGAAGCAAATGGAAACTTATATTGTGAAACACTTTATCAAGGGCAATATTTCACAAATTATATATATAACTCAAATTATGTCATCACGATAATGTCTGAAATACTAAACCAATTCTAATATTATTGAGATTGTTGATCTTTCCAGTATCTTGAATGAGTTCGTTAATCAAGTATGTAGTTCTTAATATTCGTTTACAGGAACACACAAAAGCAAAATATGCAAAATCACATCACGGCAACATCCGGAATACTGAACCAGTTTTAACCTAATCGGGACAGTGTATCCTTCTTGCAAGTATCTTGAATAAGTTTGCTAATGAAGTCTGTAGCTCTCACAGATCGTTTACAGAGACACACAAAGTTTTAGATGGCTTTCTTTTAATGGTTTGGGTTTGAACTTCGTTTGAGCGACGGAAATATAGTGTGCCTATCAATTATTTTTAAACTATGATTTCAATAAATTTTTATCATTTATTTTTATTTTTATAGTTGTCTCATACTCATTCAGTTATATTTGGTAAGCCAAATTTAAAATTTCCATGCAAATTACCTTTCTTGCCAAAGTAGCAAACTTAGAAGAAATGTGAGAGACCATTTTGTTTAATTTGTATTAAATTTGAATAATATGCCTTAAAATAAAAATCCTAACAAATAAATAAACTTTCTCTTTCAAATAAACCAGAAGGATTTCTTTCTACATATGAGATATAGAGATATATACTTGATCTAGAGTATAATGTACAGTATATTTCCAAATTAATTCTTATGAGAAAATTTCCATTTGAATCTCAGAATTATGAAATACATATATATGAAATCAAATACAAAAATAATTTTTGTTGTCCACTTTTTTTTTTCTTGGACGGTAGAGTTATTATTTAACATGTAATTAACATTATATTTTAAAATTCATTTATATGAGAAATTTTTAAATTGAATCTCAGAAAAATGAAATGCTTTTGTTAGATTATTGGCCACATAAGCTATTTTTTTTCTTTAAAAGATATACTTGTTATTATTTAGAAAGTAATTAATAATATATCTTGATTAAAAAACTTTATGTTGAATTTCAGACTAAAGCATTACTTTTTCTTCGAATCAAATATAAATATCCCACTGTCAAATAATTATTTCATGTAATTATTATCATGAAATATGGCTATTTCTAGTTAATATTTCACATATTTCATGTTAATATTGGGATAAATTATTGATTTATCTTGGCTAAGATATACCGAATACAAAAAATTATTGGCTCAAGGTCGGTTGCATGATATGCATAAATCCGCATATTTTCGTCTTTTAATAATATATATATTTTTAATAATATTCAAACAAACCTACGGTGATTATACAGCGTGTCCAAGAAAGGTCTTTATCATTTTGAACATTAATAACAAAAATACTACAGGTGAAATGGAATGCAGTTTTCTGCAAAAGAATGAAGAAATCTAAGAGTTTTTTCTGGTATCAATTGCCTGAAGTATGAAATGACAAATCATGAAATCTTCACCCATCAATCCTCACTGTTACATCGCAAATATTAAAAAAAAAAACACTTGGAGGGAAATCGTACAAGCTCAACATTCTTCGTTCTACTAACGGAGCTCATGTACAGCTACATTGAAGGTACTGTAAAAAAAAACTCTTAAATTTCTTCATTATTTTGCAGCAAACTGTATTTCATTTCACCTGTTAGTATTTTTGTTATTAATATTTAGAATGATAAAGACCTTTCTCGGATACGCTATAGAACGTTGCATAAATTTTAAATATACCAATGAAAATTTATTTTGAAATTACAACTGCCAGCAAAAATAAAACATAATTCTTCTTAAATATTCAAAAATTCCTCAAAGCCACCATTTGGCATTAGTTGTTACATCGCAAATGTTAAAAAAACACTTGGAGGGAAATCGTACAAGCTCGACATTCTTCGTTCTACTAACGGAGCTCATGTACAGCTACATTGAAGGTACTGTAAAAAAAACTCTTAAATTTCTTCATTATTTTGCAGAAAACTGCATTTCATTTCACCTGTTAGTATTTTTGTTATTATTAATGTTTAGAATGATAAAGACTTTTCTCGAACACGCTATATAACGTTGCATAAATTTTAAATATACCAATGAAAATTTATTTTGAAATTACAACTGCCAGCAAAAACAAAACGTAATTCTTCTTACAAAAATTCCTCAAAGCCACCATTTAGCATTAGTCATAAAATGAAGTCAAACATTCATCCTCCAATTGTATATATGAATAACATAATTAAAATTAAACTGTTTACTCAAACATAAAGGGTGCCTTATAATAAGCTTTGTAATGCATTTAGAGCACGTGAAAAATGGCACCACATATCCGACACAAATGCTTTGAAGGTTTGACATTTCCTCCTCCATGATGAATGCATCGAAGAGTCGCAAACAAATGGAGACAATCATCGCAGGAATAGCTGACTAGCTGTGTGTGTGTGTGTGTTTTTCTAAGAATGACAAAGTGCGTTTGGCAAGCGGCTGAATAGATCTCGGTAAACACACAGTCTGCGGCGAGCCACATTTGAAAAAGGGACTGACGATTTGACAGACGATTTTAAACTGCCTGTCAGTGACATAAAAATGTAATGCAAAATGCTGAAAGGGATTTTTCAAGGGAGCCATTGATTAGGTGAATGAATGTAGTACGTCGTCGCTGGCACGGACAAATTAAGACTTTGTTATATGACACGGACAATCAGGTTGCAGTATAAGCACAATTCTAAACCCTCGATATGATGTTTCAGAAGCTAAATAAAAATATAAAATCTTTATGTAAAAGATACAGTTTTCAAATAGTAAATTCCGTTCTCTACATAGCAGCATGTTCAAATTGCATGGTTATCTGTGCACTATAATAATCATTACAGAGAAGCCTGCGAAATTTTTAATATCATGAATTGTTAACCTACCTGAGTGTGTATATTTTTCTAAGAATGATAAAGTACGTTTGGCAAGCGGCTGAATAGATCTCGGTAAACACACAGTCTGCGGCGAGCCACATTTGAAAAATTGACTGACGATTTGACAGACGATTTTAAACTGCCTGTCAGTGACATAAAAATGTAATGCAAAGTGCTGAAAGAGTTGTATTTTTCAAGAGAGCCATTGATTATATGAATGAATGTAGTACGTCGTCGCTGGCACGAACAAATTAAGACTTTGTCATATGACCAAAACACGGACAATCAGTTTGCAGTATAAGCAAAATTCTAAACCCTCGATATGATGTTTCAGAAGCTAAATAAAACTGTAAAATCTTTATGTAAAAGATACATTTTTTCAAGCTGAAATCATTTTCAAAAAGTGAAATACCGTTCTCTACACAGCAACATGTTAAAAATTCATGTTCATCTGTGCACTATGATGATCATTACAGATAAGCCTACGAAATTTTTAATATCACAAGAATACTTAAACTACCTGAGTGTGCATATTTTTCTTAGAATGATAAAGTTTGGCAAGCTGCTGAATAGATCTCGGTAAACACACAGTCTGCAGCCAGTCACATTTAAAAAAGGGACAGACGATTTTAAACAGCCCGTCAGTGACATAAAGTAATGCATAAAGTAAGTGCTGAAAGAGTTGTATTTTTCAAGGGAGCCATTGATTATGTAACTGTATTACATCACAACTACCTCAAAAAAAAATTTCTCGGATATTTTGCGATTCTTTCTCATCAAGTTTTAGTATAATAAATAAACAGAATAATCTTTTACAGTAAAAATTGCGAAAGCGGAATCGCTAGACAGTTAAATGTTTACTATTAAAATAGAATTCCGTTATAAACAGGTCCTTTATCACAGGGTTTACTGAACAAACTATACTAAAACCTGTGAAAACAGAATTTCTATAAACTACAACAAATCCGTTTTAGAAAGTTTTCCGTCTAGGCTGATAGATTTGTAAGGTATTTCTTTCGAATGGACTATAAAATGTCCGCTGTAGACAGGTTCTGTATTTACAGGTTTTACTGTATTGAGTTCCACTTGATGCAGGCTAACAAATAATATGGTGCGAAAAGAAATTTAAAATAATTTGTACATGATGAAAAATCAGGATTTTTGACGTCCCGTGCAGTGGGTACACGGGATAGGTCTTGGGACCCCGTCAAAATCGGGACGACCGGTGTCCCGCGGAAATCGGCAACACTACGTGACACGCGCACTATCGCCAATATCATTTCGTAACTTTGTTTATTAGTAACGGTACACAAACTTAATGTGTATATCTACATAACGTTTAGTTCTCTTCTGTGTTTGCATAACTGGTATTGTTTGACAGCATCTGGAAATTGTATCATATATATTATTTCTCCTGTCAACATCCCTTTTTCTAAGAAAATACGAAACGCAGAACAACGAATGAGATACCATATGAAAGGATTTTGATCAGGCTTCTGACATCGTACACTTACATTTTCGTAAAACATGTTTTTAATTAAAATTTGCTGATAATTAAAAATTAAATCGGCATTGTTTTCATAAATGAAATGAAAGGTTTTCCTTAAATTAATGTTGCCACAAAAATAAAATACCGCATTATATTGTGTTCAGCAATAATTATATAAAAAAAAATTGTAAAACAAAGATTGCTGCACGGGTTTATTTTATATTTATGATTAAAGAGCAAAATTTAAATTCAAATGCTCAATTTATTTTTCATTGCCCCATGTTTTTTTCCGAAACAGATGATTTTATCTTCTAATGCAGTTAAAATAAGATAGATTTTTTTTTTTTTTAACCTTAGCTATCAGCGAACAGTTTTTATAGTAACTTTGATGGGATAAATGAGATGATATTCTGACTTGACTCATGTTTTTAGTTCTTTTTTTTTTATATAAATTTAAACTTGCATCTAAAAAAATATTAAAAGGCAGTGCGAAATCTTCGCACGGGTTCACTGGTATAGTATTTATTTATGAATCGTACTGTATAGCTGCTAAAATTCAAAATTATCAAGTATAAAACTAATTTATTTTCTTTCATTTCATTTAATTTTGTAACTAACGATCTACTTCAGTGTAAATGCAAAACCACTTTGCCAAGACAGTTTAAAAGGTTATGACAAAATACACTACAAATATTTATAAATGAATAATAACCAGTGAATTTTTATCCTGCTTTTTCCAAGCATAAACCGACAGAGTGAAAAAGCCGGGAATCAAAACCCGGGTGTTCAGAATAGCGCTCTAAGGCTCTAACACTGAGCTACAAGGAACGATATCCCATCTCTGGTTATTATTCAAGAATTACAGGCGTAATTCACTGCTGGAAATGAATTAAAAATTAACTATTTATAAATGATTTTTACGAATTAAAAGATATTTTTCTTTTTCTTTTTTTCCTACCATGAACCGAGCCAAATTTATAAATCGCGTTCAAATTTCTTTTCTTTTCTTTCCTTTTTTTCAGACTCTATTTTGAATAAAATTTACGTGAAATAAACCTTGGACAAAAACTTATTATGTATATTTTGACATGCTGATTATTTGTTTGTTATAGTTTTAAAAATGCAGATGTGAAAGGCGATATAAAAATAATTCTTTTCACAATTGAATAAATACTTTAAGTACTTAATTTTGTCTTTTTTGTTACAGGGTATATTTTGAAATTATTAATACATTGGCATTCTAAACAACAACTATTTGATCGAAAGCTGAGAATGTATTCATGCAACATTTTTTCGTCTAACGAGAGAGTACCAATGAGTATAATTAGTTCAGAATACCTTCGTTAGATACATTTTATTTGAAACACCAAGAACCGGGTCGAAAGAATGCTATGTAAAATATTTTGTGAGCAAACTTCGGAATTTGTTATCTGAAAAATATTTTCAAGTTAACATTCATTGTTTACTGACAAATATTAAAAAAGTTCGTTAGACTGAATGTTCATATTTCTCCGTGTTAGAAAGTTTGGTTGTTTTAACATAAACGAGAACGGATGAGCACGGATATAATGCACAAATGAGCACATGCATATAATTAACAAATGCATTTGCACATAATACAAATGCATAATGAACAAATGCATATAATGCAAATGCGTAATGAAGAAATGCATATAATGCAAATGCATAATGAACAAATGCATATAATGCAAACGCATAATGAACAAATGCGTAATGAAGAAATGCATAATGAACTAATGTATAATGAACAAACGCATATAATGCAAATGCATATAATGCATATAAATGTATAGAAATGAATATAAAGTACAAATGCACAACAAATGCATAAATGAGCACGGATAGACGGCCAGACAGACAGAAATGCATAAGACAAATGCATGGTGAGAAAATGCATATAATTGGATATAATGCACAAATGAGCACGTATAGACGGCCAAACAGACAAACCGAATTCATAAACACGTTTCAACTTTGTTGGAAAGTGTTAAAAACAATAAATAGAATTACAGTTTTCTAACAAATTGCATTTAACACTACATTTTTTCCCCCATTCAGCTATGTACAGATGTGTACATAGACTATTTTATTTATTCATTTATATATTGAAGTTTTAATTTTGCTATTGAATATTAGCCGAAAACAAATGATGAATTATTTATATTGTTTTCACTGGAAACGAGTTAAGCTTCTATAACTGTACCGCAAGCGATAGAGATAATATATATATATATATATATATATATATATATATATATATATATATATATATATATATATATATATATATAATATCTTTGAATTTCAAAAAAACATTAATCAAGTTCTTGTAACATTCTAACTAAATCTCCAAAGAGATAATTAGTAATAAAGTGTAGACAGAATACCACAAAGTTAATAATTAACAAGTGCAATCATGATATTACCATAGCATTTGCTTCGATAGTAATTGGCCAAAAATACTGAAAATGTGAAAAATCCTAATAATATTATAAATCTCATTGTGTGCAAATGTTTGGCTGAAGCCAGCGTCAAAATGGAACATTTAATGATCCTGTATCTTTGCGTATATGTTAATAATAACCCTCAAATGATAATAGGCTGGTTTTTGTTTATTTTATTCAAATATTTTTCTTAATAATTCAAAATTTCGTTATATTCATAGAGAATAAATGGACATTTTTACGTGTAATATTTTAAAATGGTTAAATTTACTTTACCGTTGCTAATACTTTATCGTTGCCAAAACTAATTCAAAACCCGGAATATTAATTTTTACTCAACAATTTAGTTTCAACTGAAAAATTTTCACGTGAAAAATGAAAATGAAATAAAAAAATTAAAGAATTAAAAAGAAGATTAAATAATATTATTAGAAATAAAACGTACTTTTTTTAGTTTGTTATAATAATACACGGTCTCAATATGCGTAACCATAGGAAACAGGCGTATATGACGTCATTCATCTAAAATAAAGCAGATATGCTTTGATTGGTGAAAAAAAATAATCTTGGGTTTTTTCTTCACTTTTTTTCTTTTCTTTCTTTTGTATGGTAACAATACTTGACGTTTTACCGTCTGCGCACGGCTAATATAACTAAACTGTATTTTTTATTTAAATTTAAAAAAAAGTAAAAATAAGTTTCAAAAGAAAATGGTTAGCAAATGTCAATAATATGCTCCGCAAAATTATCCATGTCGAAAATGATGTCATGGATAGCAAGAAATAATTATTTTCATTCTTAAAACTAAAAGAAATAACTCGATTACCTAAAAAAAAAAAATGACGAATGTTAATAGTTCTATTTTTGTTGATAAAACCTAAAGATTTAATATTATTAATTCGAACGATAAATAACATAATTTACTCTATGCCGTATTGAAATTAATTGCCTGGAAAAGAAAATTAACAAAATTTATGTCATTAAAAAGGGATTTCTCTGGGCAAAAAGAGACTTCATATTTGAAATAAAACGGGAATTTTCCAATATGTTTTAAAATGAGTGTGAATCAATTCCTTACATTAATAATACAAGGATCAGTGAGTATAGAAAGTAGATGAGTTTCACGCCATATTTATAACGAAAAATTTAAATGTTTTGATATCTATACTGATTATTAAGCATGAGTATCCGTTATATACAGATGAGAGTTTTCTGCTAAAAATCACATCATAATTTTAAGAAAAGGAAAATGAACACGAATATATTATATTAAAATCTGACCGTGTGTTTGTATTTCGAAATTACTCCTAGACTATCGAACGCAACGCGATTTATTTAATCCTGGTTATCATTGATCCGAGGATGTCACACAAACTCTCAGAATTTAAAAAAATAAATTAGATGCCAACATTTTTTTTTTTTTTGGTAAATTTTAACGCAGTTTATCTAAAAACCGAAAGTAAATTACTCCATATTTGTGCATAAAAAGGGAGAAATAAAACAGATCAGTATATTTTTTACACCATTTTCTCATTAAGACTGAAAAACAGAATTTATTTTCACTTTGAATAGATGGTGAAAACAAAATCTTGATTTCAGTAAATTATAGGAAAAATAAAAACATATTTTCACATATTCAAACTTCATGAATTAATTTATTCTGGAGAACAAAAATTGCCTGTCAACATACTGTCATTTAGAAAACAAGATTTGTTTCAGCTATACATTAAACCAAGGAGGCAGAATTTAATTTAAAGAAAAAGCATATACTATTTCCAATTAATGTTTTTTTGAAGAATGTTAAAACGTTTCACAAAGGCGTTAAAAGTAAAATTGTTTATCACGTAAAATTGGCATTTGTTTTTACCCAATTCGTCTATTTCCACGATTTTATTTGGCCTTCCTTTTTGCATTGGTTGCAATTTCATTTTCGCGATTATTTGGCACAAAATTTCACTTTTTTAAGACTGAGTTATGTCAAGGTCCCTATAACAAAAAATACCTTATTGTCTCCTATGAAATGTGATAAATAGTTAGTTAATTATTAACGTTTTTAATTATCGGGAGTGAAATATTTTGCTTAATTAATACATTTATTCTTCTTTCAATGTTGCGTGAACGAAGTCACGGGTAACAGCTAGTATTTAATAAAAAGGAAAAAAAAAAAAAGAAAAATTATATAATAAACCATAAAATGTAAAATAATTGAAAGTAGATATCAAGTGAATACAAATGGATTTTGAAATGAAATATGAACTAATTTGTCCCAAAATGTAATATAATGGAAATTTGGATAACAAGAGATTTAAAATAGAATTGGATATGAATAAACACGTGTAAATATTAATCTTCAGCCTGGATGTAAATTATTTTAAAATCCATACAAAAAAATCAATTAATTGAGATACAGTTTTCAAACAAATTGCATTTGAAAGTACACTTTCTTCCAGAAGTACGGGATGCGCAAATTACGCAGGGGAGTAAATTAAGCGAGTAAATGGTAACTTAATTTTAAAATAAAATACTTTAATACTAAAAAAAAGAGATATACATGAACTTAAAACAATTTGACATATTCCTGCTAAGGGTTTATCCGATTTTAGTGTCTGACATTGATTTTTATTTATTTGACAATACACTGAAAAGAACTGTGGAAACATTTCCTGTTATAAAGGGAAAAATTTATGAAAATATAGTCAAATTTACGTACTTAGCCGAGATTTTAAAATATTTCCCCTTATTTTCAAAAACTTTAAGAACCAATCGCGTACCTCAGAAACTGATCTGTTTCCGAAATCAACAGAAGCATCTTTTTCGAAATTTACGGGCATCAAAAAAGAACATTTTTTTTTCAAAAGCCTTAATATATTTTTTAGGTTTATGACAATTTTTTCCCAAATGGTTTCTGAAGATAACAAAATGGTTTTTAGAATCTTAGGTAACGACAAAGCTATGTTGAATTTTGTAAACCGTTTCTAATATATTAAGACTGTTTTCCCAGTCTCTTACAATGTAGCTACGCAATGTTTAATGCATTTCTAAATAAACAAACTGCTTATGGAAAGTTATAAAATACACAGTTTATAAAATTTGTATTTTTCAACTAATTTAATTTAAAAGCAAAATACGTTATCCGATAAATACTGATACATATTATCCAAAATCTTTTTGAAGCGTTCAGGCTAAACGTTGCTTTAAAACGTCTTTGCTCACTTGAAACATAAATAAATAAATAAACCTCCAAATTTCGAATAATTTAATTTAGAAATAAAACACCTCATTAGAAAATAAACTGATGTACATCAACTGTAAACCTTTACAACACATTCAGTGTCAATTCAAGCGTTGAATTGGCGCACGAAAAATCACAAAAAACATTTTTGACTCGAAGGAATGGAAAATTTTAAAAGGTAACGCAATTTTTCATTTTTCCCGAATACAACAAACTCTTTGGCAGCCAATTTGTTCAGAGTGACTTTGATTTTATTTATTCGTCAATAGCTAAGCGATGTTTAATGCATTTCTCAATAAACGAATGAAAATCCAATAAAAGAAATGTGACTGACGTAGTAATACGATAAACGCTAAACAGCTTGTGAAAAAAAAAAAAAAAAAAAAGTTGAAAAATGTTTTTAATGTTTGAAAAATGGGACGTATGAATTACGAAAATGCATAAATTTAATTTCGTGCGTAAATGCCATGTAGATTATGGTTGTATTTATTTTGTTGGATATGTGAAACAATTTGAAGAAAAGTGGCAGATATTTTGTAGTTTTTGGCTTATGTTCGGAGTATAATAATGCATAGAAATGCTGTAAGAACTTAGAATTACTGAAGAATTAGATGCATAATCTTTATGAACATGGTTGGCGTATTGAGTACGTCACTCAGTGAAAGAATAGCTGCAAATTCTAAAACAATTACGTGATTACCATTTTTTAACGTTTCAAAATTTTCCTGCTATTTTTGAATATTTTTATTGAAAGGTTACTACTGGCGTACGCAATACGCTGCCCGTGTATTTGTGTAATTTAACCATTTTTTTTCTTATTTAAATTAGTTTTTTTATATTTAAATTTTGTGTTTATTACTTTTATACTATTACTAGTCATTCGCAGAAAGAAGAATATCACCAAAAGTTGATATTTAGGCTTTAAAAAGCGTTGGCATATAGAGTACGCAGCTCTTGCTTTTATGTTACTTCAAACCCTCCATGTTATATCAATTCTAATTAAGTTTTAGTTTTTTTTAAGAAAATCTTTAAAGATTGACATTTACATTTTAAAAAGAGTTAGCGTATAGAATATGCCACCCGTGTTACGTTAATTCTAATTAAATTTGTCTTTTTTATCAATTAAGTTTACATTTACCTTTTAAAAGACATTGGCGTACAGAGTATGCCGCTCGTGTTACGTTAATTCTAATTAAATTTGTCTTTTTTTATCAATTAAGATTGACATTTACCTTTTAAAGGCATTGGCGTACAGAGTATGCCGCCCGTGTTACGTTAATTCTATGACATTTACCTTTTAAAAGGCATTGACGTACAGAGTATTCCGCTCAAGTTGTGTTAACTCTAATTAAATTTGTCTTTTTTAATCAATTAAGTTTGACATTTACCTTTTAAAAGGCATTGGCGGACAGAGTATGCCGCTCGTGTTACGTTAATTTTAATTAAATTTGTCTTTTTTTATCAATTAAGTTTGACATTTACCTTTTAAAAGGCATTGGCGTACAGAGTATGCCGCTCGTGTTACATTAATTCTAAATAAATTTGTCTTTTTTTATCAATTAAGTTTGACATTTACCTTTTAAAGGCATTGGCATACAGAGTATGCCGCCCGTGTTACGTTAATTCTATTACATTTACCTTTTAAAAGGCATTGACGTACAGAGTATTCCGCCCGTGTTACGTTAGTTCTAATTAAATTTGTCTTTTTTAATCAATTACGTTTGACATTTACCTTTTAAAAGGCATTGGCGTACAGAGTACGCCACCCGTGTTACGTTAATTCGAATTAAATTTGTCTTTTTTATCAATTAAGTTTGACATTTACCTTTTAAAAGGCATTGGCGTACAGAGTATTTCGCCCGTGTTACGTTAATTTGAATTAAATTTGTCTTTTTTTATCAATTAAATTTGACATTTACATTTAAAAGACATTGGCTTACAGAGTATGCCGCTCGTGTTACGTTAATGCTAATTAAATTTGTCTTTTTTTATCAATTAAGTTTGACATTTACGTTTCAAAAGACATTGGCATACAGAGTGTGCCGCCAATGTTACATTAATTCTAATTAAATTTGACTCTTTTTATCAATTAAGTTTGACATTTACCTTTTAAAAAGCATTGGCGTACAATGCCAACTAATTGATTAATTCTAAATCAATTAGTCTTATTACTTTTATACTAAATTTAACATTCTAAAGTAAATTTTAGGATAAATATTATTTTACACAGCTTAAGATAAAGGAATGCAATGAACTTAACCATAACAAACTGGATGCTTCTATTTTCGGAAATTTTGAATTGCAAGCTTTCCATCACACAATTTTCCTAATGATATCGTTCGCACACACGTAATAGAAGAATTGTCGGCCCTGCCGAAACAGGACCTCCAAAATTAATCATCTCTGAGCACCTCCCCCCAAGCAGTTCCAGGACTCTCTGCACGTTCCAGTAGAATTGCTCTCCAAGATCCTTAAGAAGTCTGTAAATGCTCATTTGGTAAACAGAGTCTTTGGCGTGATGCATTCTGTTGGCGATTAAATGTTAGGCTAATATTTGCTTCCACTGTTTGTGCAGACCACATCGAGGAAATAAGAATGTTTAATTTAATGGTTGTTCCAGTTTCGGCAACGTATATTTATGTTTTCGAGCAAAGAAACATATTCTGATGGGAATTACACACATTTGAGCACATCATCCTATATATTATTTATGTTGTCAGCATCCCATTTTCTATGAATTTACGAAACGCACAACAGCGAATGAGGTATCAAGCGAGAGGTTTTTGAAGCGGCTTCCGACATAGTACATTCACATTTATTTAAAATATGTTTTTTTTTTATTATTAAGAATTGCTGTTAGTTAAAAATTAAATCGACATTGTTTTCATAAATGAAATGAAAGGTTTTTCTCAAGTTAATGTTGCTACAAAAATAAAATACCGCATTATAGGATGCTCAACAATGATTATAAAAAAATAAATTATTACAAAAAAGATAAAGAAGAATTTCTCCGCACGGGTTTATTTTATATTTATGGTTAAAAAGCAAAATTAAAATTGAATTGTTTAGAAGAAAAAGACACCATTGATTGATCGAAGCAATGGTATCGAAGCACGTGTAGAATAAAAGGTATGTTTTATTATATTAGATTTATTATATTAGTGTTAAAAACAACCATTTTTACGATTAAAAAAAAGGCAATCTTTCCTGGCCAAGTAATAATCCAATACTTTTAATTATTTTTAGTTGTTGGTTATTAAATCAAGTAATGCTACAAACCAGTATTTTCATACTCAAAATATTTTATTCAAAATGAACTTTATAAAAAATAAATTACAATCGAGTAAAATATTGCTTGCAACTTACAATTTCCTGTAATTAAATAAATTATATAGTGTTAACAACAAAAATAGCTCCCCCATAGAAATAAGCAAAAGAACATTAACCGCATTTAACACCATCAAGAAGAACATCAACTCGAAAAATCTTTAATTACACCAGGAATAACAATTTTCATTAAAATGAGAGGGAATCTTTCCGGACAAAGTACTAATCCAACATTAAGCAATTACTGTTAACAAGTTTGTAATTATTTTTAATTATTGTAAGTGTTGATATAAAACAGCAGTTTCAACATTCTTAATATATATATATTTTTTTGCTTAATTTCACAAGAAATTAATCGCCTTCGCTAATAAAATCATGCTTACAATTTCTTAAAATATACAATCTTACAATGCTTACAATTTCTATAAATGATTAAATCTTGGCGAACGAAAATATCTTTCCACAGAAATAAGCCTAAAAAAGTTCAATAAGAAGTAACTCTATCAAGAACCGAAAAATCTTTAATTATACTAGGACCAATAATTTTCATTAAAAAATTAGAGATAATCTCTTTTACTATGTAATAATCCAACATTAAGCAATTACTTTTAACAAATTTTTTAAGTATTTTTAATTATTGTAAGTGTTGATATGAAACAGCATGTTCAACATTCTTTATATATATATATATATAAAGGATCATCAACATTCTTATATATTCGAGCCTAATTTCACAAGAAATTAATCGCCATTGCTAATAAAATAATGCTTACAATTTCTTAAAATAAAATAAATTATTAAATCTTAGCCAACGAAATTTCTTCCCACTGAAATAACCCTAAAAAAGTTTAACCAGAAATAACACTATCAAGAACCCGAAAAATCCTTAATTATACCAGGACCAATAATTTTCATTAAAAAATTAGAGATAATCCTTTTTCACTAAGTAATAATCCAAATTAAGCAATTATTGTTAACAAAATCGTAATTATTTTTAATTATTGTAAGTGTTGATTTAAAACAGCATTTTCAACATTCTTTATATATTTTTTATTCAAGCCTAATTTCACAAGAAAATAATCGCCTTCGCTAATAAAATCATGCTTACAATTTCTTAAAATAAAATAAATAATTAAATCTTAGCTAACGAAAATCTCTTCCCACAGAAATAAGCTTAAAAAAGTTCAACCAGAATTGACACTATCAAGAACCCGAAAAATCTTTAATTATACCAGAACCAATAATATTCATTAAAAAATTATAGATAATCTTTTTTCACTAAGTAATAATCCAACATTAAGCATTTAGTGTTAACAAATTTGTAAATATTTTTAATTATTACAAATGTTGATATAAAACAGCATGTTCAACATTCTTTATATATATATATATATGTATAAAGAATCATCAACATTCTTATATATTCAAGCCTAATTTCACAACAAATTAATCGCCATCGCAAATAAAATCATGCTTACAATTTCTTAAAATAAAATAAATGATTAAATCTTAGCCAACGAAAATCTCTTCCCACAGAAATAAGCCTTAAAAAGTTCAACCAGAAATGACACCATCAAGAACACGAAAAATCTTTAATTATACTAGGACCAATAATTTTCATTAAAAAATTATAGATAATCTTTTTTCACTATGTAATAGTCCAACATTAAGCAATTACTTTTAACAATTTTTTTAAGTATTTTTAATTATTGTAAGTGTTAATATAAAACAGTATTTTCAACATTCTTAATGTATATTTTATTCAAGCCTAATTTCACAACAAATTAATCGCCATCGCTAATAAAATCATGCTTACAATTTCTTAAAATAAAATAAATGATTAAATCTTAGCCAACGGAAATATCTTCCCACAGAAATAAGCCTAAAAAAGTTCAACCAGAAATGACACTATCAACAAACCGAAAAATCTTTAATTATACCAGAACCAATAATTGTCATTAAAAAATTAGAGATAACATTTTTTTCACTAAGTAATAATCCAACATTAAGCCAGTTAAATAAATTTTAATAAGTGTTAATTAAATCAAATAATACTACAAAAGAGTATTTTTTATATTCGTTCTATAAATATATTTTTTTTCAAACTGAACTTTATTAGAAATTAATCAAAACCGCGAATAAAAGCCAGCAGCTTACGATTTCCTGTAATTAAATAAATGATTTAATCTTATCCAACAACAAAAAAAAATCTTCCTATAGAAATAAGCCTAAAAAAACTTCAACCGCAAATAACGCCATCAAGAAGAACATCAAGCCGAAAAATCTTTAATTACACCAGGAACAACAATTTTCATTAAAAAAATAGATGGGGAATCTTTCCGGACTAAGTAACTACTGCTCCAAGGCATTCCAGTATCGATACTTTCGCCATCGATTCGTCATTAAATCCATTGACAACGTTTCTATCACTACATCCCAAAAAGGCACAAATTATCGGAGCAAATAACGATATTGGACGGAGATATTGTGGATTCTCACTTTGCGTACATAATCCGATGGAAGAGTTCCCAGACGACAATGCTGAAGATTATATGTTCAGCGAGAGAGGTAATCATGGGGTAGAGAGGGTATAAGGCGAAAGAATTGAATGCAGAATTGTTTGGAGTGGAGTAGAATATTTCTATTTGTATATAAATCAAATGTGTCACTGGTCCTTTAATTAGTTGGCACAGAGATAGTTCAACGAAAGCCCTAGACATTATTTCGAAAGTCCATTATTTGAATTTATGCGAAATAAATTTCTTTTCTTGAGTTTCCAACGTATGCATGTTTTTAAGGTTGATTAATCAAAGTATAAATACGTGTATCCTTGTTGGCTCAAAGATTGTTCAAGGAAAGTACTATACATTTTTTCGGTAATACTACGATAGTTATTTAGTTATGATAAATGGATTTCTTTTCTTATGTTTTCGATATCAGTATATTTTTAAGGTTACTTAATCAAAGAATAGTGTATATTAGTTGACCCAAAAATTACTCAAAGAGAGCATAAAATATTATTTCGACATTCGTTATTTGAATTTATGTGCAATAGATTTATTTTCATGAGTTTTCATTGTATGCATATTTTTAAGGTTGAATAATCACAGTATAAATACGTGTATCCTTGTTGGCTCAAAGATTGTTCAAGGAAAATGCTATACATTTTTTCGATAATGCTACGTTATTTAGATTTATGATAAATGAATTTCTTTTCTTATGTTTTCGATATCAGTATATTTTTAAGGTTACTTAATCAAAGAATAGTGTATATTAGTTGACCCAAAAAGTACTCAAAGAGAGCATAAAATATTATTTCGACATCCATTATTTGAATTTATGCAAAATAAATTTATTTTTTTGTAATTTCGATATAAGCATATTTCTAAAGTTGATTAATCAAAGTATAAATACGTGTATCCTTGTTGGTTCAAAGATTGTTCAAGGAAAGCACTATACATTTTTTCGATAATACGTTATTTAGATTTATGATAAATGAATTTCTTTTCTTATGTTTTCGATATCAGTATATTTTTAAGGTTGCTTAATCAAAGAAAAGTGTATCTTAGTTGACCCAAAAAATTACTGAAAGAGAGCATAAAATATTATTTCGACATCCATTATTTGAATTTATGCAACATAAATTTATTTTCTTGAGTTTCCAATGTATGCATGTTTTTAAGGTTGATTATCAAAGTATAAATACTTGTATCCATGTTGGTCATCAAGATTTATCAAAGCACTATACATTTTTCCAGATAATACATAATTTAGATTAATGATAAATGAACTACTTTTCTGGTGTTATATTTTCAAAGGTGCTTAATAAAAGTATAATGTATCTTAGTTGACCAAAAATTTCTCAAACAGAGCAAAAGACATTATTTTGAAGTCCATAATTTAAATGTATGAAATATAAAATTATTTTCTTGTATTTTTGATATATGAATATTTTTATTAGATTAAGGCTCCTGAATCTAAATAAAAAAAAAACATGTGTGAATTATTCATTATTCTTTTGAGTATAAATGTAACATATTCAGGGTCAAACTTTAATTTCTTGCATTGTTTGTTCAGAAAAAAATATTTATTTTTCGACTTTTTCTTACATTTCTTCAAAAATGTATTTTTGAATAACTATTCGATTATTTCAACTAGGATAACAATAGGTCGGTTAAAATCCAGCAGTAGTTGATATCATTTCCTTCATTTATATCTCTCATTTTTCTATAATATTATCCTGATATAATCTTAAGAACAGTTCAAAATAATTTACATATCATAACCGACGTTCTCAATAATATGAACATTCATGTACCTAAATCTCACAAGAATATTTGTATAATAATCTCCAAACAAACGTTTAGTTGCACAGAATTGTATTTTCCATCTACAAACAAACAAACAAAAAAAAAAAAACGAATATATATAAATATGTGTGTGTGTGTTTCTCTCTCTCTGTGTGTGTCGTAATAATTTTTCGAAAAGGCCATCAACGTAGTTTCGTAATTAACATTGTAAGTTTACATATAAGAAATTTTTACATTAATTATAGAACATCGTCTCTTATTATCATCATCCTTGCTCAAAATAATTTAATGCATCCTTCTTAATATTAGTTTTTTATCTGAACTAATCTTACATGAAGTTAATATTAACTGCATTTGAGGTACAAATTTGCCGACATTTGATGATTTACCGATGCAGTTGGATATAAAAAACTTCCAATCATAATTAGAAAAATCGAAAACACCACTAGACTTTTTTCGCAATTGCAAGTACCGTGACGAATTGCAAATAATTAAAAATAATATATCGGAATCTACTGAAAACCATTGAAAACACTTTCCCTAAATATGCTATTAATCCATATCCTCACAAATTGAAGAATATATTGTGAAAATGCCACTATCGGTAAATCAACATTATAGAAATTACAGATTTCCCGAAAGAATTGAGAAAAAATAAATCCCACACTTAATTAGGAAAATCGAAAATACTACCAGATTTTTTTTCATAGTTACCAAAAACTCTGACTTTTGGAATTAATTCTGATCAATACATACTTGTACCATGACGAATTGCAAATAACTCCAAATAATATATCGCAATCTATTGAAAACTATTGAAAACACTTATGATGTTAATCTATATCCTCACAAATTGAAGAATATATTGTGCAAATACCATTGTCAGTCAACCAACATTATAGAAATTACAGATTTCCCGAAAGAATTGAGAAAAAATAAATCCCACACTTAATTAGAAAAATCGAAAATACTACGAGATTTTTTCTCCATAGTTACCAAAAACTCTGACTTTTGCAAATAATTCTCAGCAATACATTACACTGGAATGCAAAAGATATGATAGTAATTCATAATCTCACAAATTTAACAATATATCTGGGCAAATATCACTATCAGTAACCCTCAGAATTGATGTCATTATAGCACATAATAACGTGATTCGAACAGCCCGGAATGAATCAAGACGATTACATTTTCGAGCTTAGACCGCAGATCAGATTTCCTCAGACGATAAAACGCCGATCACTCATGGAGCCTCGTGGCTAGTGATTGGAACGCGTGAAGATCAGTATCTTCAGAACAGCAAATAAACCAGACGTACGAAAACTATAATGAATCTCCAAACTATCAGCACGGAGCATGAAATATGTACATACAAGTGTATTTACCAAAATACGATAGACATATGTTGCCAGAGCACCTCTGTCTCTACACCCAAAATAGATAATTCATATCATTCGAAAGAGGGTGTGTTTGCAATGCAGTGCTATGGAGCCTTAATTATTAGATTTGTATAGATCTGGTAAGTGTGTTGGAGATTTGTGCCATGCTAAATATAATTAATGCAAAGGAACGATTGATGGAAAACCCCGTCAGATGATAAGTGTAATGGATCATTACTTATTTAGTGATTGAAATTGTGTTTCAATCATTACAAATATACGTATTTACAATCATACATAGATTAGAATGGATTTTCCTTTCATTATATTAAAATAAAAGGGAACAGAACTTTCATTATTAGGAGAGATTTTTATTTTTGTGATTATATGTAATTGAAAAAAATCAAAATGATTCATGGAAAAAAATCCTAATGATTTATAGAAACAATCATAACGATTCATTAATAATTTGCGTTGTTCTCAATAGCTAAATATTCTTTTATTGTTGTACACATTTACGTTTGAAACCATAAAAAGCCTATATTGTGAAAATATCGAATTATATCTTTGGGTTCCGACTATTTTTTTTTTATTATTATTCTAGGGAAAAATTTACTTTTTAGTTAAAAAAAAATAAAAGTAGCTACTACTGGTCAATCATACAAATATACGTATTTCCAATCATACATAAAGTACAATGAATTTTACTTTCATTATATTAAAATAAAAGGGAAAAAATTCATTATTAGGGGAAATTTTTATTTTTGTGATTACATGTAACTGAAAAAAATTCCAGCGCCCTCTTCCGGCGGTATATCTCCATATTCTAGAAGGACATGCTGGCCATAGTCACAAACCTACACGAGTAAAACAAATTTGGTTCAATTCTATGCATAACTTCATACAGTTTTCGATGATACAATGAGGACAGACACACAGACAGACATTTTGTATAAACATGTTTTTCGAGATCCCTGACCAATAAAATGTGTAATTAAGAATGTGTAAATAATATGTGTAAATAATACAGGAAATATATGTGAAGTCAAAAGAAATTTCGATTACAATACTGTGGGAATTGAATCTGTTTTCCTGCTTGAACTAAAACGACAGATGCAAAGCCAATCCGCGACTTCATCTTACAAGGAGAGTGCCAAGTTTGGTAATCACAGATTTCGATTATTTTTATATATGTTGTAGGGTAGAAGCCCCTTAGTCTCAGGTTGACTGGATTTTATACAACGCTCCTTAGTTCTGGAGAAATGGGGGATCTAATATTATAACACAAAATAAATACTTACTTTGTAACGAACTAAGTGTGTTGATCGTAGCTCAGTTGGCATGGCGTCTGTTCGCTGTTCCGAGGGCCCGGGTTCGATGCCGGAACGCGCTATGTTTGTTTTTCTATTTTTTTATATATATATATAAATATACTTGTAATTATAATTTAAAAATCCCAATAAAACATTTTGTTAACATAATTAAATTTTAATTTAGCATTTTTGATTTTTAAACCATTATTAAACATTTCTCATCCTTTAAAGAGCTTTAAAAAATTGGATCTATTACTGACTAGAAAAATTCAAAAATCGTTACAAAATTAGCATATTTACTATTGAATTATAGAATTCTTCTCCCATCGTGATAGAAAACGAAGATATTTCAGATGCTGGATTATTTGTTAAAAATCTATTGTATTGCAATAAAATTTTACAGTACTTCAACGCATTTGTGACATCACTTTTCTGATTTTCATCGAATCCCGACACTTCAGATTGATCTTCTTGTGAACTACAGCTTGCATTTTCCATTTTTATACGAATATAAGCTGTTATAGAATGATACGCACTTGTGCGATAAAGATTGAAAACAAAAACCACAAATTTGCACCAAATTAAAAAAAAGGAAATAATCAAAGTCTGTTGTGCGCCCTCTAGTTACAATAAAATAAAACATAAATATGTTTTAATTTAATTTTTTGGCTAAATTTTAATATAATTATGCTTCTTACTTTAAAAACAGAGTACTATAATCATCGCATTGACTTTCCTTGTTAAGGCAATTTAAAAATGTTTCTTTACAATCACGAATTGACACAATTGTTCAATATCGTTGCATTGATAAAGCATATATAGAATACATTTTAAAAGTGATTTTTAAAAAAATCAAAATGCTAAATTAAAATTTAATTATGTTAACAAATTTTTTAATTGAGATTATTAAATTGTAATTACAAGTATATTTATATAAAAACAAGAACGAAAAATCATGCGTCAAGCATATATTATGTAACACTTTCCAACGCTTCCAAAATAATTTTACAAATCATACCGTTTAATAAGCTGAGAGATAACATCAAAGTAAACAATTTGAAAAACGCATAACATATTTAAAAACATAATTTCAGGTATTTCCAATGTATACAATATTCGGGAAAATATCCGAATACTTTTATTCAGCCCTGTATATGATCTATAGATTTGTATATATACTACATAGGATGCTAAATTTTAGTTCAGTTAAGAAACGCGTAGCACAGTTTAAAATTCTCCTTCTGGAGTTTCTGTCAATAAACGGAAATGTGTTCGCGAACTTTTGTATTTCCCTGTATATGATCTATAGAATTTATACACACCACGTAATAAACAAAAAGTGAGTTATATTTAAAATTGCGTTCAGTAACTTAAAACGCACTTCCCGGAATTATTGTTAACAGACAGTAGAGAATTCTTTTGTGGGTCCCTGTAAATGAACGATGACTGCTATACACACACTATTCAGTAGTAAGCCTCTTGTAATGCACCTTAGTGATATATATTAATTTCAATGCGTTTAAAATAGTGAAACATTATTTAAATAAACCGCAGGCGAGTTTTCTCCATAGACGTAATGTAACGGAATTCTTTTGACTGTCCCTGTAAATTAACTATAAGTGCTATCCACACCCTATTCCATATTAAGCTTCTTGTAATACACCTTAGTGATATATATATGAATTACAATGTGTCTGCAATTGTGTAACATCATTAAAATAAACCGCAAAGGAATTTTTCCCCATAGACCGTAATGTAACGGAATTCTTTTGAGTGTCCCTGTAGAAAAACTATAAGTGCTACACACTTCAGTTGAAATAGGGAACGTGCTATAGATAATGACAATAACATATAAAAATTGCAAGGCAATCCGAGCATATTTACGGGAGTTAGAGCACGGACAGACGGCAGACGGGCAGACGGCCAGACAAACCGAAGTCATAAACACTTTTCAACTAGGTTGGAAAGTGTTAAAAAGAGAGAGAGAGAAAGAAACGCAGCGCGTTCTGGCATCGAACCCGGGCCCTCGGAATATAGAACAGACGCCATACCAACTGAGCTACGACCAATGCAGTTATCTTGTTACAAAGTAAGTATTTAAGTTGTGTTATAATATTAGACCCCCTATTTCTCGAGAACTAAGGAGCGTTGCATAAAATCCATTCAACCTGAGACTAAGGGACTTCTACCCTACAATATATAACAAAATAATCAAAATCTGTGATTACCAAGCTTGGCACTCTCCTTGTTAGTATTGCGTCATATTGTATGTTGACGAGGCTAACGAAAAAGAAAGGCTACCGCGGTGCTTTACGCGTATCTTTTTTTACAGACCGCGGGAGTCACGTGATGCTCGAATCCACCAATGCAGGTGTACGAAAAGAGCATCACGTCATTCTAGCGGTCTGTAAAAAAAGATAACTGGAATGCAAAAAATAGCCTGTCTTTTTCGTTAGCCTCGGTATGTTGAAGCATGCAAGCTCCAAACAACACTCCAAAAGGTCAAGTCAAAAGTGGTGTTTTGGATTGAAGGGAAGCTTTCTCAGCAGCCGATGAGGTTGGTGAGTAAAGACGTTGGTTTGTCGTTCTGAACTATGCTGAGGATGTCGACACTGTGAGTTTTTAGATAAAAAGAGATGTAATGCACAGGATTTAGATGTTTCATTAATTATTCATATTGTTACAAGTATTTTTAGATTTCTTTGTAATTAGTTTTGTTAATATAGAGTTTGGTTTTAACGTGATGTTTCCTAGTTTATTTGAAGTAAAATCGAGTGAATTATTTATTAAGTTGGTGTCAGAGAAATTAGACTCCACAATACTTTCTTCTATAATAGAGAGAAGAAAGCAAAAATGTGTAGAAGTCATTATTCAGTGAAATAATACTTTAGACAAACACTTATTCTACATTCAATAATTCTACATACAATAATTCTACACGAACACTTATTAAAAACAAAAAACTCACTACAAATTATACATTGACTTCCGATATCTTCACATAATCCACTCCGCAACCCAAAATAACGAAGAGGTGACGCACTGAAGCCTATCTCTTCATTTTAATTCCCACATCCGTGGAAAAGACCATTAATCAAATCTTAATAGACAAATAACCTAAATATATATACCCTTCGCAAAGCATGTGTGATTCAAACATACACACGCACAGTGTGTTTTTAGGGGAAGATAAGGAGCACTCTCCACACACGCATGGTGATACGCATGGGATGCGCATATCGAGCGGACAAACCAACCCCTCTCTGGCTCTTTTAGAGCGAGTTTATCAAACTCTAATCTCTATTCAAGGTGTAGGGGTTGCCCACTGGGTGGAAAAGTTTGATAAGGAATGTTTCATATAATGTTGTAGGTCTACATGGCATAAGAGTAAAATACAAACAGTTTAAAGCCAGACATGCTTCTGGTACGTTATCTGAAAGTACTTGGTGCCTTGGGCCTATAAGTACTTAAGAGATTGCAGAAATATGGTGCATCAGAAAAAATAAAACAAGAATGAAAAATCATGCATGAGGCATAAATTATGAAACGCTTTCCAACATTAACAGAATATTATTTAGAAATTTAATTTCTTCCTGGAAGGAAATAAGATATCTAAATAAGCAATTGAAAAAACTCCACATAACTGAGTAAAAATCCACTTTCAGAAGTTGCTGTTCATATCCGGTTATATGTGTGTAGTCTTTATTGTAGCCTTGTATGCGATCTAAAGAATTTATATACATCGCCTAATACACTAAAAATTCACTTCCAGCAATTATCGATCTTAGTGAATCCTTTAACCGAATTCTTTTGTGTGTCTCTGTAAATTTCTATTTAAGGTTTAGGGATTGCCCACTGGGTTTTAAAGTTTGATAAGGAATGTTTCATATAATGTTGTAGGTCTACATGGCATAAGAGTAAAATACAAACAGTTTAAGCCAGACATGCTTCTGGTACGTTATCTGATGGTGCCTTGGGCCAATAAGTACTTAAGAAATTGCAGAAACATGGTGCATTAGAAAAACTAAAATAAGAACGAAAAATCATGCATGAGGCATAGATTATGAAACTCTTTCCAACAGTAATATAATAGTATTTATAAATTTCATTTTTTCAGAGAATGAAATAAGATATCTAAATAAGCAAATAAAAAATAAAAGTAAAACTGCCCTGTCTGCTGATAAAAATGGTAACATACCCATTAGAAGAAATTATATTGTTAAAACTGCCCAGTTAAGCTGAGGGCGTTGAGCTCACAGGCTATTCACAGTAATTGTATATTATACTCTTATTTCAAAGAATTTGAAATAAGCCCCTTGAAAAATAAACAAATCGACAATATATTAAGGGGGCTCATCCGCCGTTCAGCCCCTTATAATTAACCGATGAACTCCCATAGCCACTCAGAGAAGCGCCTTATTACAATGAACATATATACAAAATTTAAAGAAAATCGGATAATTCTGCATGAAAAACCCATTTATATAAATTAAGGGAAGATTAGCCCACCGTTCCCTCCTTTATACTTAACCAATGAAGCCCAAAACTAATCAAGGAAGCGCCTTATCACAATGAACCTATAAACAAAATTTGAAGCAAAACGGTTATTTCTGTGAAGAGTTATCGCGTTACGTACATACGTGCATACATACATACAAACAGAACCGGCGGGCACATTAGCTCTCAGGCTTTGATAGCCTGTGAGCTAAAAACCACAAAATTAATTAAATTCCACTTTCAGAAATTGCTGTTCATATCCGGTAATGCGGGTGAACTCTTTATTGTAGCCTTGTATGCGATCTAAAGAATTTATACACATCGCCTAATACACTAAAAATTCACTTCCAGCAATTATCGATCTTAGTGAATCCTTTAACCGAATTATTTTGTGTGTCTCTGTAAATTTCTATTTAAGGTGAAGGTGAACGCTCTCCAACACTAACAAAATTTTATTAAGTAATTTCATTTTTTTTTTCATACAATGAAATCTATCATAGTCCGCCCTGTAATTGAATTTTGCATTCTTTTGTGCGTCTCTGTAAATAAAAATAAATGCTAAGCACTCCTTAATCTATAGAAAACAAGTTGCAGTAAACCTCAGTGATCCTTTTTAATTAGCTCACAGGCTATCAAAGCCTGAGAGATAATGTGCCCGCCGGTTCTGTATGTACGTACGTGCATACGTCCTTTATATACCGAGACACTAGCGCAAGCCAGAAAGAAAGGGGGAAAAAATCTGAAAATTGAAACCGGAAAAATTTAAAAGGAAACATGAACAAATTAAACACCTCGAAATGCGGGAAGGGTTGGGCTGGAGGCTCTAAGGCTGTTGCCGAACCTCTGCGGCTTCACTGTCAGAAATGGATACTCAAATTCCACGAAATTTTCTTCGTTTTTGACCAAACTGTTTCCTGGGAAATGCTCCGAACGAATATTTCGTCAAATCGAGTAAATTTGTATCCTCAAAGAAAGTGAGGAAATTAATTTCATCAAATTGCTTGTTCGAAAGTGTAAAAAAAGGCCAGTGGTGCCATCTATTGACAATTTTAGAAGCATTTGTACTTGACAGAGTGAAAACACACAAGTCTTCAAGGGGATTCGAACGCGCGACCTTTGGTGTGGGAGACCAGTGCGCTGTCTACCTCGCTAGCAGGTCCTTGTGTGAATTTGATTTTAAATTTATCTACGGGATGTTGATGTGTGTTTATATTTTTAGAAAGTAGATTGTACTTTTATCGGTGCTGTTATAATTTCTGCATGTTTTAATTAATAAGGCTAGATTATTATTATGTTTTTTTCTATGGTTAATAAATAATTAGAATATGGCTGATTAATATAATTTATTAGAGGCATTTCATTTGTTCAATGAATGATTAGAATATAGTCTAGTTAATTTGTTGGTCAGAAATTATAAATTTTGAAGTGCATATTGGCGGAGAGATTATCAATTTTAAATGGTGAGGGTTAAGATTTTAACACGTTACTGTTTATAAAGAGGAAAGGGATCAGTTATGCATATTTTAAATTTGATTGTTACATGAATATATTTCTTAAATTAAAAAAAAAACTCCTGAAATTTTTATTTTTATTTTATTTTATTTTATTTTTCTTTGAACGATTTTGTAACAACAAAAATAATCTGGCCGTGAATGGAGAAACAGTTTTGTCAAATATTTGAGAGGTTCCATTTCATTAAAAATCACTTAATTTTGAGACGAAATGATTGTCAAAAATGATGAAATATAGCTCAAGAATTCCTGAATCGTCAAAAGTGAGAGTTTTATTTTTAACAGTGAGGAAAAGAGTTTCGTCAGATATTTGAGGTTTTGCGTTTCGTCAAAAACCACGTGACTCTGTGACGAAATGATTGTCAAAAATAACGAAATAAAGCTTGAGGATTGCCGAATTGTCAAAATTGAGTGTTTTATTTCTGAGAGTGTTTGAGCTCTATGTTCGTAGTAAAAGCAGTTGAACACTAACTTCATCCTCCTCTAACCAAATTAAAAGAAAGGAGTTCGAAGAAACATAGTTGCTGAGGTAACATGTATTTTGACTGTAAAAGTAAAGAAGCTGAAAGATTGGGACATACTTGTATGTTGTAAAAAGTGTGTCACCCTCACAGTCACTCTAACAAGGAAACCACTTTTGGTACAGCTCGCACCTAGCTTTGACACCAAATGCATTTTAAAGCCCTATATTACAAAGTTTGAGAATCAATGAAATTTTTCTGTTAAAATTTTTGGACGGATTGTTTTTCGCATTTGAAACTTTGGAAGCAATATAACAAATATTTCCTGAGGATGACAATAGAAGGTGGTCGAAACGTCGATATTTTTAATTTTAATGTATGTATAAAATTTTAAATTTGTATACACCATTCAGTAAATTTGTGATGTTTTATACTCACATCTTTAATTTTGTAGATTAGTCAGGTCGATAGACAGTACGGAAAACATAAAAGTCAGAGTTAATGTTTTTGTTTCATGCTATAGATTGGTTTAAAACTTAATTTGGAAAGATTTCAGATGACAGCTCCTTCAAAATTAAATTGGATGAGCTACTCTGTTCAAACTTGCTTGTCTCTTGTACAACAATTTAAAATTGCGCATATTGCGTAAAACCTAGAAAACCAATTGTGAACACCAACTTCAGTCTTAACAAATAAAAAGAAATGAGTTCGAAGAAACATAGTTGCAGAGGTAACATACATTTTGACTAAACTGTTGTAAAAGTCAAGACTCTGAAGGATTGTGACACATGGTTGTAAAAAAGTGTGTCGCCCTCATAGTCACTCTAGACGTCTATTCATAGCTACTGTCATCCGTTTGCTGCATATTGTTTAGAGCTAAATTTAGGTATTTTTCACTAAAACAAAGGTCATATATAAAAATAAGCTTTTTTTTTAAAAAAGAATACAAGAATGTGAAAGCGTGGCAAATCCGGTGATATATGACAAGGATTGAAGAATTTAAAAATAAAAAAAAATCCTCGTTTGATGTGGATCAGCTGTGTATGTTTAGTACATTTTTTAAGAGAAAGAATGGGAGTATTTTGAACCATGTCAGGTCTTTAAACGATAGAAGGGAGAAATTATGAACAAAGAAAAGAATAACTGAAGATAAAACTTATTCAAGGTGGAAGTTTGACATAAGGAGATTGTGGGAATTTTTTTTTCAGTCTATATTTATCTAGAAAGTGTATCGTTTGTGTGTGCCGCTTATACAACTATATTTATGAAGCATATGTATTGTATTCGTCAAAGTCACTTAATGTTTATCGGATAAAAAAAATATATATCTATCAACGACTGTTCAAAAATTTTCTTTTATTATTATATAAAGCTTTTTTTACTTTTAGTAAGATTTAAAGAAATTTTAATACAGTAAAAACCTTGAAATTGACGTAAAATACATTTGCTATTGTCCAAGTATCCAGCCTGGTATCTGCACGCTTAACCCATTTTCGGCCAAAGGTGCGTAAACGCACCCTTTCAATAAATATATTTTTATTAACACTGTGACGTATATTTTTCACTAATTTTATTTTTCTGCTATTTTTAAGGGTTCTGGATACATCTATAAAATATTAGTAATTCAATTGAAGCAATCACTTTCTGTTGAGAATTTTTCAAAATATGCTGTTTTTTTACTTGAAACGGTTATTGACAAATTCGACTTTTTGAAAATTTATAATTATTCCACTTGAGATGAATCATATGTTTTTAAGATGGAATAAAGTTGCAAGTTCTGTAAATAAAATAAAAATAAAACAAATGCCATAAGAAAACTTAAAATTTTTTTATTTAAATTTAATGGTAAATTATTAATGGTAAATTAATAATGGTAACGTCAAATTAAATAAAATATTATTTTTCATGCACGAAACTTTTTTGATGTCTTAATGAATGCAATTAAAGCAAATTTCGATGCAAATAATACCACATTTTATAAAATTTCTATGCTTATGGCCTAAAATGGGTTAATTGAAACATGCATAAGTAACTAATGTACAAAGCTTTTTAATGACATAAAACAACAAAAACATGAAATAATGATAATACCCTGGTTCTTATTGTAAAACGAAAAAAAAAAATCATGCAACACTGGATTGATTAACATATCACATAGGGAATAGGAAATGCAAGTACGTTAAGCAAAAATCATAAACAATGTATTCATCAAAACTTAAAAACAGTGATTCCAAAAAATGAGGAAATAGCAGGCAAACAAATTCTTCATTTTTTCTGCCTTATCGTCTATATCATAAATGCAATTGTCTGTATGTGAATGTAACAATGAGATAACAGTTTCAAACGACAGTGTTATTTCATACTACTGTGTTAACACGTTAAGCAGCATATATTCATGTATTTATATTGTTAAATTTCGTTATTCAGTTAGCGTTAATGAAATACCTATGACATATGCAATGCTAGAGTCATCATTATAACCTGCGATGAGTTTTGAATCACTATAACTCATAAAATTTCATTGTTTTATATTTTTCTATTTTTTTTAGTAAGTCTGTGGCATTTAACCACTGACCTATTAAAAAAAACAAGAAGCAAATGACCATGAAAGAAAAAGAAGAAAGAAAAAAAATTAAGCATCAAACTATTTGAAGGCTTTATGAAAAGAAAACCTTCTTTAATCTTTAGTATAAATTTAAACAAATGGAGTGAGAAATAGCAATAGCAGTAACATGCGGTCTTTAATGCTAACGTTCTTCACCTGATTTTCATACATTTTGTATTGAAGAAGTGTGACAACCGTGTTATGGTGGTGGTTGTGATGGTGGTTGTGATGGTGGTGGTGGTTGTGATGGTAGTGGGGGTGGTGGCGCTTTGTTATGACCGATTGTCTGCGAGAGGGATATAGGCCGAGGAGGAAGGGAGATTGCCCTCTGTGGCAGTCTTTCTAAAGGAACCTAGACCGTATATACGCAGTGTTACGCAGATTCGCGAAAAAGCACAGAAACCTCCGAACTGTTAGGCCGACGAACGTGAAATGTATTTGAGCCCAGGACATTTTGTCTACCAGCTTTTAAAGCAAAAGCTTCCTGTCGCTGATTCTTGTTTCGAAGTCTTGTAACAATTGTATTCTCAAATGAGTAGGATCTTAATACTTTTCTATACGTCAGCTTTTAGACACCATTTATTTGTCTTAACGTAAATAATTTCCAAGCATCTTATCAGTTTTAAAATACTCCCAGAAGATTTCTAATCTCTAAATGCACTCCTATCGTGTTGCGTCAGTAACATAGGAAATCATAAATGCAAGTAAACCAAGCAGAAATCATTCAACAAAGTATTCGACGAAATTGAAAAACAATGATTCGTCGAAGCAGTAGGCAAACAAATTCGTCATTGTCTCTATCTTTTCGTATATCATAAATACAGGTGTGTGTGCATGAAAGAGATTAATGTGCCGTGTTTATCAATCATTCATAGAAGTAACTGGATCGATAATTCCGTTGACATGTCAGAACAACTCCGACGACATGTCAGAAAATAAATGATGCTAACTTTCACGGAGGGACGCCTGTTTATTTTATGAAAGCATATTTGGTTATCAAGCTAGAAAAATATAATGTTTCTTTTCGCTTTTACGCAAGAATTTCCTTTGCCATTATTTTGTATTATGTTTCAATCTATTGCTAATGTTGCAGAATTAAATTTTGTTTCACAGAAAATTTATTTTAACACAATTTCAAATTTTTATAAATGTTTTATGAATATGTAAAGTATAAATTATAATACTTTAATATTTGTAGGCAAAACAAATTTAAAACTATAAAGCATGTACTTTATAAATGACGCTAATTTTCAAGTTTGCTTATTTTATGAAAGCATATTTGGTTATCAAGCTAGAAAAATATAATGTTTCTGTTCGCTTTCATGCAAGAATTTGCTTACCGTTATTTTGTATATGTTTCAATCTGTTGCTAATGTTGCAGAATTAAATTTTGTTTCACAGAAAATGTAATTTAACACAATTTTAAAATGTTATAAAGGTTTTATGAATTAATAAAGTATACGGTAACAATCAAAGCGTGCGAAATATAAATGACGCTTTAATCTTTTTTATGCAAAACAATGTTAAAACCGGAAAGATCGATCTTATACTTTATAAATGACGCTAATTTTCACGGAGAGAGTGCTGTTTATTTAATGAGAGTATATTTCGTTATCAATCTAGAAGAATATATTGTTTCTTTTCGCTTTAATGCAAGAATTTCCTTGCCGTAATTTTATATTATGTCTCGGTCTATTGCTAATGTTGCAGAATTAAATTTTGTTTCACAGAAAATGTATTTTAACACAACTTCAAAATTTTATAATGGTTTTATGAATATATAAAGTACGAGGTATCATTAAAAACGTGTAAAATATAATACTTTAATATTTTCTAAGCAAAATAATTTTACAACAATACAGATGGATCATGTACTTTATAAATGACGCTAATTTTCAAGGAGGGGAGTCTGTTTATTTTATGAAAGGACATTTGGTTATCAAGCTGGAAAAATATGTTTCGTTTCGCTTTCATGCAAGAATTTCCTTTGCCATTATTTTGTATTATGTTTCAATCTACTGCTAATGTTGCATAATTAAATTTTGTTTCACAGAAAATGTATTTTAACACAATTCCAAAATTTTATAATGGTTTTATGAATATATAAAGTACGAGGTAACATTAAAAATATGTAAAATATAATACTTTAATATTTTCTAAGCAAAACAATTTTAAAACAATAAAAATGGATCATGTACTTTATAAATTACGCAACTTTTCAAAGAGGGGGGGGGGGGACTGTTTATTTTATGAAAGGATATTTGGTTATCGAGCTGGAAAAATATGTTTCTTTTCGCTTTCATGCAAGAATTTCCTTTGCCATTATTTTGTATTATGTTTCAATCTATTGCTAATGCTGCATAATTAAATTTTGTTTCTTAGAAAATGTACTGTAACACAATTTGAAAATTTTTTAAAGGTTTTATGAATTTATAAAGCAAGTGGTAACAATCAAAATGTGTAAAATATAACATTTTAATTTTCTTTAAGCAAATAAATTTTAAAACCAGAAAGATGGATCATATACTTTATAAATGACGCTAATTTCCACGGAGGGAAAGCTGTTTATTTAACGAAAGCATATTTGGTTATCAAGCTAGAAAATATAATGTTTCTTTTAGCTTTCATGGAAGAATTTCCTTGCGATTATTTTGAAATATATTTCAATCTATTGCTAATGTTGCAGTTCACAGAAAATGTATTTTAACACAAATTCAAAATTTTATAAAGGTTTTATGAATCTATAAAGTAGATGGTAACAATTAAAATGTGCAAAATATAACGTTTTAATCTTTTTTAAGCAAAACAATTTTAAAACCGGAGAGATGGATCATATAATTTATAAATGACGCTAATTTTCACAGTGGGAGGGCTGTTTTGGTTATCAAGCTAGAAAATATAATGTTTCTTTTAGTTTTCATGCAAGAATTTCTTTGTTATTATTTTGTATTATGTTTAAATCTATTGCTAATGTTGCACAATTAAATTTTGTTTAACAGAAAATGTATTTCAACACAAATTCAAAATTTTATAAAGGTTTTGTGATTTTTTAAATGTAGATGATAAAAATCAAAACGTGTAAAATATAATATTTTAATCAAGTAAAATAAATACTTCATAAATAACGTTAATTTTCGCGGAGGAGGGGGCTGTTTATTTTATGAAAACATATTTAGCTATCAAGCTAGAAGAATATATTTTTTCTTTTCGTTTTAATGCAACAATTTTCTTGCCATTATTTTATATTATGTTTCAATCTATTGCTACTGTTGCAGAATTAAATTTTGTTTCACAGAAAATGCATTTTAATACAAGTTCAAAATTTTATAAAGGTTTTATGAATTTATAAAGTACATGGAAACAATCAAAACGTGTAAATTATAATGCTTTAATATTTTATAACCAAGCAATTTTAAAACCGGAAATATGGATCATATAATTTAATGAAATTATTTGATTACATAAGAATAAGATAGCTTCTCAGAAAAGGTAGTATATAACCCTTGTTTTTGCCCATGATTAAATTATTATGTTAACAATTGTTAAGGGATTAATGATTTAAAAACTTGAATTAAAGTTAATTTAAAATTAAATTATTTGATTACATAAGAATAAGATGGCTTTTCAGAAAAGGTAGTATATAACCTTTTGTTTTTGTCCATAATTAAACTATTATGTTAATAATTGTTAAGGGATTAATGATTTAAAAACTTGAATTAAAGTTAATTTAAAATGAAATTATTTGATTACATAAGAATAAGATGGCTTCTCAGAAAAGATAGCATATAACCCATGTTTTTGTCCATAATTAAATTACTATGTTAACAATTGTTAAGGGATTAATGATTTAAAAACTTGAATTAAAGATAATTTTAAATGAAATTATTTGATTACATAAGAATAAGATGGCTTCTCAGAAAACGTAGTATATAACCCTTGTTTTTGTCCATAATTAAATTATTATGTTAACAATTGTTAAGGGATTAATGATTTAAAAACTTGAATTGAAGTTAATTTAAAATGAAATTATTTGATTACATAAGAATAAGATAGCTTCTCAGAAAAGGTAGTATATAACCCTTGTTTTTGTCCATACTTAAATTATTATGTTAAGAATTGTTAAGGGATTAACGATTTAAAAACTTGAATTAAAGTTAATTTAAAATTTTGATAAGAATGTAGCTTCTTAGAAATTATATAAACAATATGTACAGGGTTTGATCTTTACTTAAATCTTAATTTTATATTCCCTCTTTAATAAATTACATTTAAACAAAAGGACGTAGGATTTTTTTTTATCATAAATATTCTTCCAACAATCCATTACAAAATTAAGAAAAAAGGGGCAAAAACATAAATTAAAGAAATTAACCAAATGAAATCCAAATATGCAAATCTAATAAGTAATAATGAGTAAAAGCATAGGATAAAATCAATTTCATAATATTTATGTTTCATACTCTAGAAAAGCATCTATTTTAGCTGCAGATATAACGTTAATGAATTTCAATAATTGATTGCCCAGATAGGTGGAAAAAATTAACTTTGAAATTTCTCCGGATAAAACTAATTACTTTTTAGAAAAGAGCATATGAAGAAGGCATGTGAACGTAATTTATAAGAGAAAATAGTTTTAATTAAAAACCTTACGCTCATTTACACAAAGTTATAGATTTCAATTGATTACACTGGAAAATGGCCACGGATTTTCTAATTCCCTAATGTCTTTAAATCTGCCTAGGTAAAATTTGAAAATGTTATACTAGCGTAGAGTATGAAGTAATGTTGTTCATTCACATAAATTTCGTAGTTTTTTACTTTCTGAATTGTATGTTTATACAGTCGTTAGGGAAAAAAAAAAAAAAAAAGATTGTCGTATCACTTCAGATTATCGTATAAAAATGTGACTAGTGTCAATCAATTTTGCCTAACATGTACTCATTAATGCTATACTTAAATTTTGCTTAGGGGATCATCTACATATAAAAATTGGACCAAACTCGACAATTTTTAATAGTCACATCTAATTTTTATGACATATTTGAATTCTCCTATAAATTTTACCTTAGGAAATCGAACGGCGATTTTTCGCTGTAGTTGTTTATTAGTGATGCAGGTTTCAAGTTTGGAACAGGTAAATTCATTTTTAATATTTTCAAAACATAATTACAATGCAGGTAGTTTTTTTAAGCATTCAAACACTACTCTGAAATTTTTAATAATAACCAATCTTGACATCATATTTGAATTCTCCGGTAAATTTCACCTTAGGAAATCGAACGGTAGATTTTTCAAAGAAGTAGTTTATTAGTTATGCAGGTTTAAAGTTTGGAACACGTAAATTCATTTTTAATGTTTTCAAAACATAATTACAATGCTGGTAGTTTTTTTTAAGCATTCAAACACTACTCGGAAATTTTGAATAAAACCTAATCTTGACATCATATTTGAATTCTCCGGTAAATTTTACCTTTGGAAATCGAACGGTACATTTTTCGATGAAGTAGTTTATTAGTTATGCAGGTTTAAAGTTTGGAACACGTAAATTCATTTTTAATATTTGCAAAACATAATTACAATGCGGGTATTTTTCTTAAGTATTCAAAAACTACTCGGCGGAGGAACTTTAAATTTAGATTAGCATTGAAGTTTCTAGATATTGATTTCTGTTAAAACATTCATAGGTTAATATTTCATAAGTTAAAACATTCATAGGTTCGAAACATAATTCATATCTGTTTCGAAAAACAGTTTTAAAATTATATATACCAAAAGTTCGCCAACAATTCATTAAAACTTTAAAAATTAATTAAAAAGAGACAAATGATGCTAAAAAATTGTGGTTTGCAGGAATGGGATCAGAAGAAGACCGGACTTTTTTTTTTTTTTTTTTTTATAACAAAAACAATTTGGTTTAAAATTTACCGATAGATGGCGATGCATGCATAATATGAAGTAAATTTATTTAAATCAGGCTGTCAATAAATCCCTCAATACACACTGTTTCTTCATTAGGTGCCAGCAGTATGCTATCCTTACTAGATCAAGCGCTGTTGGTTAAACATTTTTTTTTCTTCAAGAACGGAAAATCGGTAACTGGCGCATTGCGAAAATTCTGCACGGCAAAATGACTGAAGACGAAAAATGGGCCTGTTTCATGTGTTGGGATGCTGAAACTTGTCAGAAGCTTGGCTGATATGGGTCTTTTACTATAAGCCTGATTTGCATACATCTATTTCATGTTATGTAGCGCCCTCTATCGGTAATTTTTTAACCTCATATTTGTTTTTATTTAAAAAATCTACCCTATTAAAATCCGTGCGCGTATCTATCTATGTAACCTCAAAAACTCGGAAACCACGGGACGCAAGGCTTACGAAATTTGTCACACGGGTTGCTGGTAGGGAGCCCATGAACGATTCGGGCAAAAAATTCGAAAATTTTAAATAGATTTTTTTTATTTTATGTTTTTGACGAATTTTTGCCTTTTTTTTATGTTTAACCCGTAATCGCGTGCGTTCTAACCAGTTCTAAATGTTTACTGCAATGTGAGATATACATATTACGTACGACACGCTGCAATACTAAGAAACTGTACCGGATATTACGATAATTATTTTACCTCGCATGCAAATAATTAGAGATTATTTAATTGCGCTTAATTATTACCTTTAAAAAAAATTATCACAAACATCAACAAAACTTTTTATTCTATTTATTCCCTTATTCCAAAGATATCGTTTTATCGTCTGCTGCCATAGCAACATGATAAATTAAATTTCATAAAAAAAAAAAAAAAAAAAATGCACAGTAGTAGAAAAATATTTTTCTATATATTACATAGATACATTTGGTTGAACTGATTTTTATTTTTAATTTTGGTTTTAGAATTATATTCATGAACTCCCGTGCGTAGAATGGGTTAAACAGCTAGTAAATAAATAAAAACATTTCTCCCTCTAATTCCATTCCTGCAAACCGTAATTTTTTAACGTCAGTTGTTTCTTTTTAATGATTTTTTTTTTTTAATTTTAACGAATTTTTGACGCACTCGGTATTTCGAAATTATTTTTCGATAAGAATATGAACTTTGACTTACCATATATTTCTTTTAAATGCTAAAAGGTTTAAATTAACAACATAATACAAATTTAAATAACTTTTATTAGGTTGTTTGACATGTTTTCACGAGTCATTTTCAAAAACAAATGAGAATATTCCATAATTGCACGGTCTTTGAAGTTATTCAAAATGCTATTATTGAATTTTCATGCACTTTTTAAAAAATTACGCACGTTATCTTTTATTTTTACTTGGTTGTTTTTTTTCCTATCTGTAACCATGGAGTCACTCGAGCCACAATTTCGGTAAGTTAAAGGATGCCGTATCGTTACATATTGTATTTTTGCGCGTTAGTATCTCTATGGTTTCTCTTATTATAGATGGATAGTATAGACTGGAGGGAAAAATTATTTTACTTTCATTGAAATTTATTTGGATGGTTTCGTCTTGATTTAATCTTGCCAAGGCAGCGATTTTTCTATTATACTATTACTATTTCAGTCTATACTATCCATCCATAATAAGAGAAACCATAGAGATAGTAACACGCAAAAATGCATTATGTAACGATACGGCATCTTTTAACTTACCGAAATTGTGGCTCGAATTACTCCATGGTTACAGATATGAAAATAAACAACCAAGTAAAAATAAAAGATAACGTGCGTAATTTTTTTTTAAAAGTGCATGAAAATTCAATGATAGCATTTTAAATAATATCTTCAAAGCCCGTGCAATTATGGAATATTCTCATTTGTTTCTGAAAATGACTCGGGGTGAGTCGAAACATGTCAAACAACCTAATAAAAGTTATTTTAATTTGTATTATGTTGTTAATTTACACCTTTTAGCATTTTAAAAGAAATGTATTATTACAAGGTGTTATAATTTATTATATTGTTCTTTAAGTTACCATTTAAAAATATATATATATACCTATTCCCTGCTCCCCCTACCAATGGTAATTCTACAGAAATAAATCTGGGAAGTATCCCTGACTGTAGCCATGACATTTGGCAAGCCGACACAACATCCTTGTAAGCTCACACTTTCGAAATCGAAAGAGTCTATCTATATACTATAACTGGAGATAATTATCTGTCTCGTTTCTAAAATGACAGAAGCCAGATCCCGGCAATTTGTTACGCAAGCGACCAAAAGCATTCATTCGTTCGACATGCAATTATTCGCCGGCAATACTAATAGTAGGCAGGTTCAACCGAAAATATTTATGTATGAGAAAGGAAGAGTTTTCGCCTTGATGAATTCGCATGTTCAGTTACACTGTAAAAAAATGACCCATGTTTCTTAATTTATGAAAATATACTATAACCACGAACGAAAATATAATATAATCTTCTGAGTTATCCGGAATTCCAAATAGCGTGTTCCATTGTCTTTTGAATCCCCAGAAACCAATACATTTCCAAAATTTAAAGAATTATTTATAAAAGCAAAGTATTTTTTGCTACCCGTATTTTTCGGAAACGTTTCCGAATAGATTTTATAGTGTATTAATCAGTTACCTCAGCCTGGAATACCTGTTTTTCGAATGTCATCCATTCTCAAGTAAACATTTTCTGCAGCATAAGTTAATTTATACATGAAAGTGTATAGAAATAATCATAATTTTAATGTTAATGTTAACGCTGTTAATTTTGCATGTTTGTCTGTTAAACATATTTGTTGAACATGAAAATGTTTACTTGCATCAGAAAAAACTATATTCCGGGCTTCGAAAACTGATTAATACACTTTAAAAGTTACTCGTATACGTTTCGTAAAATTACGGGCAGCAAGAGAAATTTTGTTTTTCATTTTTCAGAAATTTTGTTTTTAAATCTCGAAATGGCATTGATGTCTGAGGTTTCTAAAGATAAAGAAACACTTTTCAGAATCATGGTTAACAAGGATGAGTTTATATTATAAACTTATTCGTGATTATATTATATTTTCGTAGATTAAGAAACATTTGTCTTTTTTTACAGTGTACTGTACAATTTTAATGATTTTATTGGTAAACTACTTTTAATTGTTAAAAAGTTTAATATAAGAACTTTAAAAACAGTAAAAAAAAGTTTTATTAGACTGTTGACATGCTTCGGCACCACCGAAGCCATTATCAAAACAAATAAGAATTTTCTACAATTGCACAATCTATATTGTAACGATTTCAAACGCCATCATTCAATTTTTCATGTACTTTTTCAGATTACGCGCGTTATTTTTTAATTTTTGCTGGGATGTTTATTTTCATATTTGTAACCATGGAGTAAATAAATTAATAAATAAATAAATAATAATAATAGTAATAATAATAATAATAATAATAATAATAATTATAATAATAACGCAGTACAAAAAGTAAACCCCGCAAACTAAACCTACGCTTTAAACAAATCGTGCATAATCGCCTACATTACATATTTTAAATACATTATAACTCACTGGTGGATATTATTAATTTATTGAGGTAATCAAATACGAAAAACTTTACGGTACTTTTACATAACACTGGAAAATGAGTCATTATTAAAGCGCATTACTTAATTAACATTCTTTTATTGATATTCTCTGCTCTTCTTTGTATAATACTAGAATCTACAATTTTAAATTATGGCTCAGTATCGTTTCAAAGCTTCAGTTTTTAACTAGAATCACGTTATCTGTTTTGCATTAAATACCGAAACTTTCTATTTCAAAACAGTTTGCAAAATTATTTTCATAAATACGTTACATATTTTAAATACATTATAACTCACTGATGGATATTATTATTAAAGTATTGAGGTAATCAAATACGAAAAACTTTACGGAACTTTTACATAACACTGGAAAATGAGTCATTATTTAAACTCATTTCTTGATCAACATTCTTATATTGATATTCTGTGCTCTTCTTTTTTATACACTATAAGAATACACAACTTTAATTTCTTTCTTAATATCATTTTAAAGTTATAGTTTCTAACTAGAATCAGGTTGTCCATTTCGTATTAAATGCCAACGCTTTCTATTCCAGAATAACTGATCATAATTATTCTCCTAAATATCCTATATATTTAAATTACATTATAACTGATAGCCGAATATTATTATTAAAGTAACTTCAATAAATTATTGAGGTTATCAAATGCGAAAGGTTATCAAATGGCATTTGGGCAAAACATTGGAAAATGAGCCATTATTTAAATACATTTCTTGATTAACACTCTTTTAAAGATATATTGGGCTTTCCTTTGTTATATAATACAAGACCATATAAATTTAATTTCTGGCTCAAAACCATTTTAAAGCTTTATTTTCTAACCAGAATAACATTTATTTCGTATTAAATGCCAAGGTTTTCTATTCCGGAATAAATTACCATAATTATTTTCCTAACTATGCTATATATTTCAAATATATTACAACCGATTGCTGGATATTACTATTAAAGTAATTTCAATAAATAATTCTGGTTATAAAATGGGAAAGACTGTACAGAACTTTTGCAAAACATTGAAAAATGTTTTATTATTTAAACACATTGCTTGATTAACATTGTTTTATAGATTTACTATCTGAAGTACCCGGCTTTGTTCGGGATGTTAAGAATCTTTGAGTAGAAAAATCAATTTCAAAATTAACCATGTTGTATAGAGAACTTCAAAATGTTAAAATAAGCCAATATTTCCATAATCGGGTTTTATCATGATTCAATACGTTCTTCACACCCGTAGGACGTTATATTCACCTGTTGACGTCATATCTACTTTCTTTCTCTATTACCCATATATTGATATAATCTCTTTGTATGATTCTCAAACATTTGAAAATTTCCGTTATATTACCAATATGACGTCATATGACGCTATATGACGACGGGATGTTAAGTATCTTTGTGTTGAAAAATCAATTTCAAAATTAAACATGTTGTATAGAGAACTTCAAAATGTTAAAATGTGCCAATATTTCCATAATCGGGTTTTTATCATGATTCAATACGTTCCTCAAACCCATATGACGTTATATTCACCTGCTGTCGTCATATCTACTTGCTTTCTCTATTACTCATATGCATACTCTCTTTGTATGATTCTCAAACATTTGAAAAAGTTCGTTAAACTTTCAATATGACGTCATATTAATTTTCTTTTTAATTTTCTAATGACGTCATATTAACCTGCTTACCGTACTTACACATACTCATACTCCTTGTATTATTGAGAAATGTTTGAAAATTTACGTTATATTACCAATATGACGTCATATAAATCTTTTTTACAATTGTTGAAACTTTTTACTTCATTTTCATTTTTTACATGGAAATCATTCAATAGAAAATTAATTAATGTAGAAATCATTTTACGGTGGATTTTTAATTGTTGGCAACTGCTATAGCAAAAAATGTTTAAATATGACAGGGAAAGATTTTTGGTTTTTTATTAATTAAACCTTAACTATACATTATTTCGATTCCGGATTACTTTAGTTGCTTCGGCCGTGTTTTAATACATCTATACATAATATTTCACAATTCTGGCTTCCAAACTATTGATTTGTACAGAAGTGCAGACAGACAGACAGACAAATTTTCAGTTTTACGTATTAGATCGTGCTTTTCTTTGTTATATAATACAAGAACGCTCAATTTTAATTTATGTCTCAATATCATTTTAAAGAATTCGTTTCTAACTAGAATAACGTCTATCTCGCATTAAATTGCAAAGCTTTCTATTCCAGAATAGTCGGTTAAATTATTCTCCTAAATACGTTATATATGTATAGGAGACGCAAACACATGAGCTTCAATTAGCTCTGAGATATTAGTAAAGGAACAGAGGGAGAACAGATTCCAGGATAGAGATCTGTTTAGGATTTTATCATTAATGTGTCAGTAATAAATGAGCTCTAATGGGAAAAGATTTGCCTTTCATTAATACGTACATGTAAGAGGCAGTAAACACCTTATATCCTTGTCGTTGCATGTTTTATTTATTAGTGTCAATAGGACTTATAGAAAAAAATAACATTCATATAAGTATCACGGATAGAATTAAGAATGCAAATTATAGAGTGTTTAGAAATCAAGTAGACACGTGATGATGACATTATCTAAACATCAGATATCATCAATTACACCCCAATTAAAAATTAAATTTTTTTTACATATATATATAAGTGAACAGATTCCAGGATAGAGATCTGTTTAGGATTTTATGATTAATGTGTCAGTAATAAATGAACTCTAATGGGAAAAGATTTGTCTTTCATTAATACGTACATGTAAAAGGCAGTAAACGCGTTATATCCTTGTCGTTGCACACTCAGAAAAAGGAATTGATTAAAACTACAAAACATGTTTTGTTAAGTACATTTTGGTTGTTTTAGCAAAATTCAAGTAAAATTGAACCATTTTACTTCAATTAACAAAACATTTTTTGCTGACGATACAAAAATTTTTTTTGGAATTGCAAAAAAAAAAAAAAAAAAAAAAAATTTTTTTGTTGATTCAAACAAAATTTCCATTGACCTATATTTAAACAAAATTTTTGTTTAAATATAGGTCAATGGAAATTTTGTTGCAATTCCAAAAAAAAAAAATTTTGTATCGTCAGCAAAAAATGTTTTGTTAATTGAAGTAAAATGGTTCAATTTTACTTGAATTTTGCTAAAACAACCAAAATGTACTCAACAAAACATGTTTTGTAGTTTTAATCAATTCCTTTTTCTGGGTGCATGTTTTATTTATTAGTGCCAACACGAATTATAGAAAAAACTAACATTCACATAACTTAAGTATCACGGATAGAATTAAGAAAGCAAACTATACATAGAGTGTTTAGAGATCTAGTGGACATGTGATGATGACATTATCTAAACATCATATATCATCAATTATACCCTAATTAAAAATTATTTTTTTTTTTTTTTGCATATATAAGTAAACAGATTCAAGGTATAGATCTGTTTAGGATTTTATGATTAATGTGTCAGTAATAAATGAGCTCTAATGGAAAAAGATTTGCCTTTCATTAATACGCACATGTAAGAGGCAGTAAACGCGTTATATCCTTGTCGTGTATTAGTCTCAACGCGACTTATAGTAAACAATTAACATTCACATAACATAAGTATCACGGATAGAATTAAGAAAGCGAACTATAGAGTGTTTAGAAGTCTAGTGGAGATGTGATGATGACAGTATCTAAACATCAGATATCATCAATTATTTCCCAATTGAAAATTATTTTTTTTTACATAATATACAGTGTAACAATGTATTTACATGTACAGGGTGTAACTTGATTGATGTTCAGAAAAGTAACGGGAGGTAGTACACGTCATGGCAACCAAATTCTGTATAGGAAACCAGGATCGCAATCCACTTATTAAATAAATAACACAGGGTGTATCGCACCAAGCCCAATCCACATTTTCGAATGAAAATATTTTAGCTATATTTTCAACATAGTTACTTTGCTTGCTATGAAACATGATTATAGAAACACATATAAACTAATAGAAACGACAATCCTCCAGAGCGATTCTCAAGCATTTCCTAAAGGGCTTCATGCGTAATTGGCATAGAATGTTTGCTAGTTTGTTAATATAAAATACGATTTTGTGGAATTATTTTGTTTGCAAATTAAAATTCAAAACAAAAAAAATTTTTGGTAAATTATTAGACGTTTTCTGTTTTTCGTTCACAAATGTCAGTGCTTGTGAAACGTTTTTGAATATTGTAGTTTTCTGGAATGAAGAGTTGTATAAGAATGTAATAGTTCATTACTGAGCTGTTAAGCATGATGAAGTGGATAATTTTAATTTTAAGAACGGTCAAACATTAGCATTTAAAAATCAAAGTGGTTCTTTTTAATTTTAAGAACGGTCAAATATCGGCATTTAAAAATCCAATTGAGAAAACTTATCCATCTACTAAAAAGCACCATTTTAACACTTTTAAAAACAAAAGTTTGTAAATTTCTGCTACACACAAGCGGTAGAAAACCACAGTTATACAAACGTAAGAAGAAGTGCATCATTAAAAAGATGTTGAGAGTGAAAAATCTGCTTCTAACATACAAAAAGAACTTCAATTGCTTGTCAAGCGTTGGACAGTGTGAAAAGTTACTCAGTGGTGTTAGAAATTTGTTAAACTGATGGAGTTTGAAAAAAAAAAAAAACACCCCAGAGTAAACAAAAAAAAAGTTTACAATGAATGCGACAATGCATGACATGGAATGACAAATGGTTGTTTATTGTTGGCAAAATATATTAAATTTAGACGCTCCTGATTGTTTTTCAAGTTACTGGCATGATCTAAGACATCATTCAAGTATTTTTGCACACCGCATTTAAATAGATGGTTTTCTAATGACCTCGGGTGATTTAATTTAAATGGAACCATTCCGATTGTTGTTATAAACGGTTGCATGTATTCTAAAATGTATCTTTTTTTTTTTTTTTTTTTTTTTTGTATTTATTATTCACATTTTTTATTCGAACATATAATTCAAATTTTTAATTAAAAGAATTTTCCAAAAATTCTTAGATTAATTTATTTTTTCATCATATGTGCTCGTTAGAATCAAAAATGTCTTATGTATTTCAATCTAAAGAATGTAACTAATAACCTTATAAATTTTTATTACTGATATTTAGAGTATTTGCATTAATATAACTGCACATTGATTATCAAAAATATTTGGTATAAGTTATTTTAACAAGATTGAAAATATATTAACTCGGCTATGAGTGCCTTCATTATTTTTGTGCCTGTATGTTGTAAAAAGTTAGGAGCTTGAAATATACATATGCACTACTTATAAAATTGTATTTGGTTCAAACAACATTTACTTATTTAACAGACCGCAACTCCTACGAACAAAATCGTAACTTTTGACTCTAGAAACTAAAAATGAGGCGTCATCCCTATTTGCATTAATATAACTGCACAGTACATATAAAAAAATAAATATTTCGTATAAGCTATTTCAACAATACTGAAAAGATATTAACTCTGCTATGAGTGCCTTCATTACTTTTGGGCATATATGTTGTGAAAACTTAGCAGCTTGAAATATTGCGCATTACTTATGAAATCGTATTTGATCCAAACAAATCTTATTTATTTAACAGACCGCAACTCCTACGAACCTCATAACTTCTGATCCTAGTAACTAAAAATGAAGCGTCATCGCTATTTACATTAATATAACTGCACAGTACATATCAAAATATAAATATTTCGTATAAGCTATTTTAACAATACTGAAAAGATATTAACTCTGATATGAGTGCCTTCATTACTTTTGTGCTTGTATGTTGTGCAGCTTGAAATATATGCACTACTTATGAAATCGTATTTGGTCCAAACAAGACTTATTTATTTAACAGACCGCAGCTCCTACGAACAAAATCGTAGCTTCTGATCCTAGTAACTAAAAATGAGGCGTCATCGCTATTTACATTAATATATATAACTGCACAGTACATATCAAAAAATAAATATTTCGTATAAGCTATTTTAACAAAAAAGATATTAACTCTGATATGAGTGCCTTCATTACTTTGTGCATGTATGTTGTGAAAACTTTGCAGCTTGAAATATTACGCATTACTTATGAAATCGTATTTGATCCAAACAAATCTTATTTACACTGCTCAAAACAATTAAAGGATATTTGAAGTTTTATATAAAATAAAGATATAAACGAAATTTTTTTTGCCGAAAATAGAAGAAGAGAATCACAAATGCAAATTTTTCTGGTTTTCAAACTGTGGAGTATGCAAATTTTGAGTTCGACGTCAAAAACGTCGCTTCAGCGGCAGCGAATGAAATTTGACTTTCAACTGGATAAAAGAGAATGAAGACAAGGATGATCGGCATTCAGTGATTGCTTTGTTTCGATGAGTACGATGTCTCAGCGAAGTCATTTGACAGATTCAGAAGCTTGGAGAATTGTTGGTAGGTTAGAAAGGGGCCAAACTCAAGCCGAAGTAGCGCAAGCCATTGGAGTGTCACAAAGTGTCATTTCCAGGATCTGGAACCGTTTTTTGGAGAGTGGATGTGCAGGCCGAAGACCAGGGCAAGGTCGTAGACGGGCAACAACGCCCAATGAAGATCGGTATTTAGCGTTAACAGCTCGGAGACACCGAAACATGAACGCTACTCTTCTCCAACAACACCTTCGCTCGGCTACAGGCACCACGATTTCAACTCAGACTGTCCGAAACCAGTTCCATGGTGTAGGTCTGTATGCTCGCCGACCGATGGTATGTGTTAGATTAACATCAAGGCATCGTCGCGACCGCAGGGAGTGGGCAACCGAGCATGTCAACTGGAGGAGAAATGAATGGAGCAATATTCTGTTTTCTGATGAGTCCCGTTTTTCTGTGCATCCGGATAATAGGCGTATTTTCATCTGGAGGGACCGTGGCAGTAGGAATAATCCTGCGTTCGTGCACGAAAGTGTCAGATTTGGCGGTGGAGGAGTGTTGGTGTATGGTGGCATCTCCATTGACGGGCGCACTGACCGCTACATCATTCGAGATGGAGCTCTGACTGGTCGCCGATATAGGGATGAGATCCTCAGATCTATTGTAGTCCCTTACGCTGCAGCAATCGGAGATAACTTCATTTTAATGGACGATAACTGCAGGCTACATCGTGCAAACCTGGTGGAGGATTTCCTTTTCGAGGAAGGAATCGTTCGACTGGAATGGCCAGCGTGTTCTCCAGACATGAATCCAATCGAGCACGTTTGGGACGCTCTAGGAAGGCGAGTTTCTGGCTGCCAACAACCCCCACAAACTCTCCAAGAACTGGAAAGAGCTCTTCTGGAAGAGTGGGGCAGAATACCCCAACTCGTCATTAATAGCCTCATTGAGTCCATGCCTCAAAGGTGTTCAACGTTGCTGGCCGCCCGTGGAAACCATACCCCCTACTGAAAATGATTTTCTTTGAAGAAAACACCTTTTCTTATTCTTTTTTTCTCATATGCACAAATTGTGTTTTTTTCCTTTTGTACACAAATGCGCAATAAAATGCATTTTTTTCTGCCAAACATGTGTAATTTATTCTCATATAACCTACTATGTCTGTCGACCATGTATCAATCAGCTAAAAAGTTTCCCAGATACAAAATCCACCTAAAACTGCAATATCCTTTAATTGTTTTGAGCAGTGTATTTAACAGACCTCAACTCCTACGAACAAAATCGTAACTTCTGACCCTAGTAACTAAAAATGAGGCGTCATCGCTATTTACATTAATATAACTGCACAGTACATATTAAAAAAATAAATATTTCGTATAAACTATTTTAACAATACTGAAAAGATATTAACTCTGATATGAGTGCCTTCATTACTTTTGTGCATGTATGTTGTGAAAACTTAGCAGCTTGAAATATATGCACTACTTATGAAATCGTATTTGTTCCAAACAAGACTTATTTATTTAACAGACCGCAACTCCTACGAACAAAATTGTAACTTCTGATCCTAGTAACTAAAAATGAGGCGTCATCCCCAACCTTAAGATACCTTCGCCTTTTAATTAAAATCAAGGCGAACGAGACTCTTGCCTGTAATTAAACTTAATCTGTTTGAGCCGGGCGAACTTCTCAACTCTCCCTTAGCTTTAAAACTGCTGCGCTACGGGGAAGGGGGTAAGGAGGGCGTTATTCTACTTTTGTTTCAAAATGAAGTTCTCGAGGGTAAGTCCGAGAATCATTCTTTGGAAGATAAAGTGCTTTTATAAAGATAAAAGAAAAGAGCTTCCATAAAGTTGTACATCAGAAATTATTTTGCATATCTAATTTCATTGATCAAATATGTACCTTATTGAAAAAGGGCCAATGTCTGATTTTGACGTTTTGTGCAAAAGCTAAGTAAGTGTTATATATATATATATATATATATATATATATATATATATATATATATATATATATACAGGGTAAGTCAAAATGATTGCTCCGATTACAAATGATAAAAACTTAATTGTAAAAAATAATTGGAAACGCCTTAAGAAAGAAAAGAGAAAGCTAATAAAGAAACGCCTTAAGAGCCTACACTAGTCACGCGAAGAAACGCTCACGCTAATGTTAAGTCTATGGGAAGGTTATCCCGCGATTTCTCGCTCGCATTTTAATATTTTTAAATGATTTTTTTTGCGTAGGATAGCTGAGGTCGATTTTCAACGTTGTTAGTTTTTACTTTTTTGATTTTGGTTAAACTTTTTTATAAGCGGACATTTTAAATTTTGGAACCGGTTGGAACCGGTTCTGAAAATGAAAGTACCCTTATATAAAAAAACTGGGCCAAAATCAAAAAAGTAAAAACTAACAACGATAGATATCGACGTCAGCTATCCTATGCAAAAAAAAAAAAAAATCATTTAAAAATATTAAAATGCGAGCGAGAAATCGCGGGATAACCTTCCCATAGACTTAACATTAGCGTGAGTGTTTCTTCGCGTGACTAGTGTAGGCTCTTAAGAGCCTACGCTAGTCACGCAAAGAAACGCTCAAGCTAATGTTAAGTCTGTGGGAAGGTTGTTGACAGATTTCTCGCTCGTATTTTAATATTTTAATATGATTTTTTTTCTTTTTTTTTTTTTTTTTTCATAGGATAGCTGACCCTGATTTTGGTTACAGTTTCCTTTTTTTTACAAGCGGACATCTTCAATTTGGAACCGGTTGGAACCAGTTCGGAAAGTGAAAGTACCATTATATAAAAAATCTGGAACCAAAAAAGAAAAGGTAAAAAACTAACAACGTTAGAGATCAACCTCAGCTATCCTATGCAAAAAAAAATAAAATAAAAAATAAAAAATAATCATTTAAAAATATTAAAATGCGAGCGAGAAATCTGCCAAGAACCTTCCCATAGACTTAACATTAGCTTGCGCATTTTTTCGCATGACTGATGTAGGCTCTTAAGTATACTACAGAAAGAGGACAACGTTATGTTTGCGCACTTCATAGCTGTTCTATGTGGCGTTTTTCAGTCACTCAGAAAATATCAAAGTGATAGTCCATTTTTCACCAGACATTGTGAATGCATTGTCCATGACTCCTGTTTATGCAGATATTCCTTCTTTGCCTATAAAATGATCCCTTAGAAAATTCACTGACATGAGTGTCTATACAAACATTATTCACAATATCTGGAGCAAAATAGATTGATTGATTCGTCGATTTCATGGATGTTTTGTGTGTGACGTAAAGGATCCACATGTAACAGTTATGAAGTATGCTAACAAAACTTTGAACTTCATTCTGTGACGTGCTTAGAGTATTTATATATATATATATATATATACAGGGTGTTTCACAAAGGACCCCTAACTTTAAAAATCAATAACCCGGAAACGGTGATAGATAGAAACATGGAACCAGTGGTATATTTAATAAAAAAGTAAAAAAAATCTTAAACATAAATCTCAAAATTTAGTTAAATATAGTACCGACAGATGGCAGTGAGAGCGTCAAGAATCCTTCTACAGAGAATTCAGAAGCATAGAAAGACTAGCCGTTGAAGATTTCGCCATTGAAATCTGACCGCTATTAGCTTATAATGACAATACTTCCGAAAGTGGTGTATACCGTAGAGGAACGTGTGTTTATTGTGTTGGAGTACCACCGATTAAATCAAAGTCCTACTGCCACAAGGAGAAGTTTTCAAACGCGATTTCAAGTCGCAAAAGGCCCAGATGGGAAAACAATTCGTGAGCTTTTCAAAAAATTTCATCAAACAGACCGGTGACATACAGCAGAGAGTCAATGACAATTTCATTCTTCGTTTGCGATAAGCTTGTTGTGTAAAAGGTGCGCCTTTTGAATGACTTTTGATAGGCCTATTTATAGCAGCGCCATCTATCGGTGCTATTTTTAACTAAATTTTGAGATTTATGTATAAGATTCTTACGAATTTTTTAATAAACATACCACTGGTTTCATGTTTCTCCCTATCACCGTTTCCGGGTTATTGATTTTTAAAGTTAGGGGTCCTTTGTGAAACACCCTATATATATATATATTGAAAAATAATTTACTTACGGAATATGCTAAAGTTAGGAAAAACATTGACATTTTTTTCTGTTATACCTATGACGAGTAGATATAGACGACTAAGATCAAACTACTGATTTTTTTATATTGCGCTACTCGCTGCACTACATTGTTCAAAATGTATTGCGCTACACTACAAACTACTGTAAAAAGTAGCGACTACTGCACTTTCGCTACTTGTACACTGTTAAAAATTTCCAGCAAACTGTCCAGTCATTTGACCGTTTTTATAGAAAATGGTTACATGACCGTGATTTAACACTATTCTGACCATATTATTGCCCATATTATGGTCAGAATAGAGTTAAATTACGGTCATGTTACCATTATCTATAAAAACGGTCAAATGACTGGACAGTTTGCTGCAAAATTTTAACAGTGTAGCACAGCACGCAAATTCCGACCCCTGGTCCTTGATCTACTTGTTGAAATTATTGACGGGATTCACCTCTATTCTCTAGGTAACACCACTAGCAGGACAGTACATCTGGGATTGATTAAAAACATTTTTAATTCGACTCCAAGTAATATTCTCCCTGATTCATGTAACCACGAGTTCGATGCACCAGTGGCGTAATATTGATCCAATATATAGTTTCTACAAGGTATATTAATTTGACGATCTACAGGATTACAATCATTTTGAATTCTTGAGAGAATGAAAGAGAAACTAAATGAAAATCCACACATTTTTAATGAATAGTTACTTTAAGAAATGTATAACTCTAAGATGAAGCAGTTTCTTTTATTCTGCATGTAAAACAGAGTTCCGCATTCCCTTATAAACAAGCACCTCAATAAAATTGAACCAATATCTAGCTTCTAAACGAGATACTAATTGGGAGATCTATGAGATTAGATACATTTTGAACTCTTGAAATGAAGAAGAAAAAAAAAAGAGACTAAATGGAAATCCACGTAACACGAAGAGCAAACTCATAAAGATCTCCTAATTGGCGGGATAACACGCAAGAAAATCCATAAGTAAATAAACAAAATCCTTGTCACACAGGAAGAAAGTAAGGGATTAAAAAAAATAATAATAAGTCAAGACCCACAGGTGTGAACCAGCACGAGCTAAAGAAAAAAAAAATCTTTCCACAGGTTTCGACGACGGAGGCTTTTCTTTTCTTTTTTTCTTTATTCTTTTTTTTTTTTATCGTCTTACTTTCTCCGCCACTAGCGTGTCGGCATGTCGGCATTCTGTCTATCACCGCTTGTTATTACAATTTTTTTTTCTCCCTCTCTTCAACTCTGCCGATCGCTCACTCCTCAAAATATTACAAAAAAAAAAAAAAAAAAGAAAGAATAAGATAAGAAGTAGAGAAAAAAAGTGAGGGGGCGTCAGACGAACGGGTTTGGAATTCCTAATTGTTCTTCTTACTTCCACGTTACCTGATGTTAGATTTCTTGTTTCTACTTCATAGATTCAGATAGTTTTCCAGTCTGTTTTTTTTTCTTTTAATATTTTTTCAAGGCTGCAAATGTCAAAAAAGGTTTTTAGGGTATGGGTTTTATTTTTCTGGCATGATGATTACAGGGGACAGAGAATGGGCGTGCGAAACTCCATGGAGGGTCTAGTAGAGATTAGGTTTCTTTGGCTACAACAGGCGGGAACATCTAATAAGCTGAATTATGAAAAAAAGTGAACACGTGTCCCCAGAAAAGGTAATAAAAGAATGGTTGTTTAAGAGCTGCTTAATAACAGAAAACAAGTAAGTACCGTATATTCAGGCATATAGCGCGCACTCCCGATTCGAGGTTATATATATATATATATATATATATATATATATATATATATATATATAATTTTTTTAGGTGTATTTAGGTGTATATGCACCCTTCTTTAACTTCTTGAAAAACTTTAAGTTTTTAGCGATTGGCACTGCCGGGGTTCAACCGGAGACCTCATGAACAGTAAGCGAGCACGTTAACGTCAAGCACAGTTACTCTAAGCTAGTAACTCGCGTTATAGTATTCAAGTGAGATGAGATCGCTACACTTACAGGTTATTGGGTATCTGAAAGGATATACGGTTGAAAGGTATCCCACCTCCATCTTTGCAAAAAAATACCTTCATGAAATATGTAGCATAATACAGTAATCTCTCACTTATATGTCGGTGTAAGGGACTAACCAAAAATGACGCATAAACGAGAGACAAATGAAATTAAAGTAATTTGAAATAAATGTTAAGACAACGTTAATCTTTAAATGGTTAAATAACATGCAGCATAATAATAAATATGCGACTTACTTAGATTGTTAAAGGTTTATTAATTCAAAATTTTAATTACATGCCTTATGTTTTAAATAGTCTAAAATGGAAGTTTGTTTATTAGCTTGATGTCTATCCCTAAAAGTCCCCCTTTTCGAGTTCATTGAAACATGAATATGTTGAGCCAGATGCATCAGTTCGTTGGATGTAGTTTCCCGAGCATCTATTTGCATTTCCAGAAGTCGGTGGATGGATGCGTTTCTAAGTTTTCTTCCTCATCTGATTCATCTGCATTGGCATCATCTTGCATTTCTGTGACGATTTCTTGTATGTCCCTAATTTCTGCTGTTACTATCTTTGGCAGAAAATGCATCATTTCCAAATTCTTTCAGAATGAATACTGCCTTTTTAAAACATCCGAGACTATCGCAAATCGACGTATAACTGAGAGAGACTTATAAAAGAGGCGACATATAAGTGAGAGATTACTGTATTACAATAAAGAATTTTTAAAGTATAACGACTGCACTGTCAAAAATTTTGGGTACTTGCGTATTATCCGTGCCAGGTCAGATACAAGTGTGCCAAACATGGCGCCAATTATGCCAGTTACGGTAACCCTTATTTATTTATTATAGTCTGTTATGATTTATAGTTTATTTTTTTTATTTAATTTATAGTTTTTTGTTACTTATTTATTATTGTTCAATTATATTAACAATTTTTAACAATGTTAAATTACTGTTTTGAATATGATGGGAAACGAAACACAAGATTGACAATTGGCAACCATTTTTGGCGATCTACCTCCTGGCTCGGATAATACGTAAGTACCAAATTTTGTGCTGAGTTGAACCTACTTTTGGTGCTGCAGTAGCTGCAAGCTGCAACCATTAGATTGTGAAATCTCGTTCCAACATTTGGAGCTTTGTTTCAATTGGAGCTTCACGTGTTGGAACACGATTTCACCATTTTATGATTGCAGCTACTGCACCATCAAAAGTTGGTTCAACACAGCACAAAAGTTTTACGTAAAGCAAAAAGATGAGCAAATGAAAAATACGACGCGAGAAGATACGATGCTGCAAAGCCTATATGGCTATCTGAATTTTCACAAAGCATTATAATCGTATTTTGGTTTATTATACTAATCAAGTCTACTTTGCTTGTTCATTAATATAGAAAACTCGATTCTTGTGCGTATATTTTCGAAATTTTCCATCTTTGCTTTTCATTCCAAAAGTATAACACGCATCTGTAAATTTTAATAAATTTTCTTTTTTCTTTTTTTTTTTTAAAGTGCACTATATGCGCTGAAATATACGGTATATAAAAATATTTTTAATCTGATTAAAAAATTTTTTGTTTGATCAATGCTTTTTCTCCAACTTAACTGTGGAAATTCCTGTGTCATTGACAACTTAAAACTTAATTGTCCACTCTATAACCTGTACACTTAATTGAAAACTGTGATTTAATTTCAGAATCGACAGTAACTTTTACGATTATGAAAAATAAAAATATATCTATTGCAGTGAATCATGAATGAGGTCCACATTATAAAATCTTAATGATAATCCATAACAAGGCTAAGATAATATTTCTTCATGATCACGATGTTTTTTTCTAATTGTATAACCAATCGATGTGACGTCACAACTGGTCACAAATCTGACGGTAACTACAGTGACCAAATCAACCACTTTGTGCTTCCATTATGAAGTCACCGTCTGCACTGTAAACTTGCTGTGACCTATTTTTAAGACATTTGCATCTCGTCACAGTTGAGGCAGATCGAATACACAGTAACGTCACATTCCGCGCCATGTAACTGCAGTGTGATAAGTAAGAGTTGCATTTGGATCACAATGCTTTCACATTTTAGTCATATTCGTGTCACGGTGCTATTACGGTTTATAATAAATGACATAAAGTTTATCCGACGACTGACAGAAATAAGCAACTTTGTCGATTAAAATTAAGATTAAAAATAAAACATTTTGTTCGATTTAGTAAAACATGAAATATAGAAGTCGAATATCAATATACGAAAATGCGATTTTCACCACCTACACATCTTATTTTTATCTCCTTCACTAAGCACAGCAGGGATGTTCAATGAAAAAGTTGGGAACGCTTTAATATATATATATATATATATATATATATATAATTTAGTTAAGAACATACCTGCGGTTCGCTCAACGCCTTAATTTCCCCACATTTTTTTTTCGCTTTTTCATCCATATATATATTTTTTTTAATCTGCACTTTCTCATTACAAGCATACTTAGAGGGAGGAAGGGAAAGGGAGAGATTACAAAAAAAAGGGAGCAAACTGGTATCTGAAAAAGAACTAATCTATTCCAGAAAAATAATTTTTGCCAAGCTAGGAGAGTAAATATTTTTCGGATATTTTCGCAGGGAAGCGTTTAAATTCGGAAATGATAACGTGTGGTAAAAGAAATTTTTGGGATATACGCTATTTTGTTCATTCCATAGAAAGGGAAGTTATATATTTAGGTTTGTAAATGTAAATGCAGTTTGGCTTAGGGGTGTCGTAGTAAGAAACTAAAGCCTAGAAATATATACATTTTAATTATGAGTGATTCATATGTGCGACTGCAATCACAGATGCATGCTAATACACTATATTGCCAAAGGTGACCGGTCACTTGCGATTTTAGACGTTTTGTTAACTATCTAGAAAAATACATGAGGAATTAACCTGAAACTGCAGGTGTGTAAACAGTATAGTATAGGTTATATATTTCCGCGAAGATTTTTTCACGAAACCCCATAGGGGACGGTCAACAAATTGAAAAAGAACGAATATCTTTTGGATAACCCTGTAAAACCTAATGTAGCAAAGGCGTTCAAACTCGAGATTATTAATAAGTGGCTTATTGTAATAAACTGTGTTCATTTTTATTAGGATAGCATGTATACTCGTAGAGAAATTAAGGTTTTTATAAAAACAGTCCCAAATTTCGCCTAGTTTTTTTGCTTATGATTTGTAGAGTTCTTAATATAAAAAATAGTTCTTTTCAGAAAATATGACTGACAAACAACATTGTACATAACACTCTACAATAAGAATTAAAAAATAATAAAAATTGGATGAAAAATGAGCAGGTTTACTAAAAAATGTTTCACTGCGCATGCGCGAATGCAATCAAAATATAATATGCATAATGAATTAGCTAAGTATATAGAGCAACTTTTGTGAAAGTCTCAAAATCATAGCTTGAAAATTCTGAAAATTATCGTCGATAGAATAAGCTCGAAATCCGTTGTTCCCAAAAGGAAGCAAACAGATGAGGGGTTGTATGAAATATCTGTTGATTAGTGCCAAGATAGCGTACACAATATTGCACGTACTACTATATTTGGATACAACCCCTCATATTTTTGCTTCCTTTTGGGATGTTATTGTGTATTTTCGCTTCTGGTTACACTGAGAGAAGTGACACTTTAAAATCTGAGTAAATCATTGTTTTCATTTTGTTATGAAACTTTTTGTTTCAAATAGGACGACCCAATTCTTTCAATTCTGAAATACCGGAAATACTCAGTTTCAAACAAAACTACTTTGTATTCGAACGTTTTATTGAAACATGGACATACTCAAAAATGAGCACATAGAGGTCAGTTCATACTCATTTTTGTAACATGGACATACTCAAAAATGAACACATAGAAGTGAATTCATACTCATTTTTGAAACGTGCACTCTAAAAAAAAATTGTTGTTTTAACAGATATTTTACAGTACTTTTAACAGAATATCTCCATTTTATGTGAAGTTCAGATTTTCTCTGTTACCCAGCGCAGATATCGTTTTCGCCCTCTGGCGGAAAGTTTTATAGTCATACAATTCTTCGCTTTTAACATGTATTGCTGGTAAAGGTATTAGTCTGAGATCTTCGAATCTCTACTCTAGACTAGACTTTAGCAGATTTTCTCTGTACAAACTACAGGGCTAACCTAGTAGCATAGCTGACAGATTTTTTCAGTTAAATCTACAGTTTTTTTTTTTTAGAATGTGGACATACTCAAGTATGAGCACATGATGTTTTATTCTTGAGCGTGTGCATGTTTTCAAAAATGAGTATATACATGTTCAAACTTGAGTAACTTTGATTCGGAGTCATTTTGACTGTACGACTTATAGTCCAGTCATTTGGTAGAAAATAAAGGAAAGTTTTGGTGTAGTTTTGATACTTAAAAATGATCATACTCAAAAATGATTAGAATTAGTTCAAACTCATTTTTGAAACATAGAAATAGTCAAAAATGAGCACATAGAAGTCCTTTCATATTCATTTTTGAAACATGGACAGACTCAAATAGGAGCACATGATTGTTTTATTATCGAGTGTGTCGTTTTCAGAAATCAGTCTATAGATGTTTCAAATTTGAGTCATTTTGATTCGGAGCCATTTTTACTATGCGACATACTCAAATTTGAGTATGTTTTGCTCAGTTTCGAAAATATAGTTTTTAGAGTGTATGTTATATTTTCCTGGATTAAGAAATGTTTATTTTTATTTACATTGCACTATTTTGTTACTTTGCATGAAACTCACATATAAAATTTTGTTATTGTGCCCAGTAGGTTCTAACTACCATAAATAATTACACTCACGTAGCGTTATAATTTATCTTTGCACAGTTAGGGTCGTTTTTGGAATTATCTTTATGATTTTGAATGCCCGGAATATGTATAAGAGCATATACCTTTTATAGAGATAGATATATTTATTATTTATTGAGCAACACCATATACTTTTTCTATCTTCAATAAAAGCCCCGGACAGATTAATGGAAATCAATCATACTTTACTTCGAATGAATATCGGGTCTCATGAATGAAGGCGTGTGAGCGCCATATTAAAGATACGAAGACGATATTTACATTAATAAGGAGAGGTCTAGACAAGCTTATGTGTTATAGATGCTTACTTAGCGCCAGGCATCACTGTTTGATCTGGATAAATAATGAATAATACATAAAAGCCGTAAAAATTATGTGCGCGTGAAACTAAAGTAATTGTTTTATATAACTTCTGCAACTTATTTAGGCTTTATATCTTCAATTTCCTTCACTATAGATAATTTAATTTGATTTATTAGAGAGGGATACCAGTTTTTGTCATTTCCAGGGATCAGAAAAACTACTTTTTTATTGTAGCGAGCTACAACTACAACTACTTTGTCGAAAATGTAGTTAACTACAGTTACAATTACTTGTTTTAAAAAGTAGCGACTACAAACTACTTTTTAAAAGTAGTCACTACTTCGTTAATTTCAGCTTTTGTCAAAGGGTTCAATTTACACTAGAAATTGAAGACACGGTTTAAATAACAAAGTGACCCCTCGTTATATCGCGTCTGCCAGGATACAATTGAATAAATGCGACATAATGGAGGGCATTAAAAAATTCCACTCGATTCTGAAAGTGTTCTTTATCTTTAGAAACACCAGAAACCAATATATTTTCTAGATTTAAAGCAGTATATGTTAAAACAAAGTTTCATTTGCTGCCGCTGATTTTCGGACGAAACGTTTCCGAGCATTAGTTTTCATAGTGTAATCAGTTTTTCCAACGCGGAATGTACGTATCGGATGCTACCTATTCTCAAGTAAACATTTTCATGTTTAACAAACATGTTTTACGGGCAAACATGATAAATTAACAGCATTAACTTTACTATACAAATTAATATTATCTAGTTACTCTTGCATGTATAAATTCAATTACGCAGCTGAAAATGTTTAATTGAAAATTGTTATCATCCTTAAAATCTATATTTCGGGTTGAGAAAACTAATTACGAGGGTAGTTTGATAAGTTTTCGGCCTGACACAGAGAGGGAACAAGTATGACCAAATGACAAAGGTGTTTGTAAAGTATGATCATTCAGATAACATGCTGCCGAGTTTCAGATGTGTGAGTTGATTGGCTATTGCTGGGCGATAAAGTGAAGTAAACAAGTTTTGACATTTTCTATTTATTATTGTTTCTTTAGCCCGCTTTTCTATTAATGGCTGTTTCCATTCCTTTCTCGGTAATTCTATTGGTCAATAAAATTACAGCTTCAATCCGTTTCTCCGCGATGCATGTGAGCAAAATTCTATTACAATTTTATGCACTAATGACGGTAGAATGCGTGCTACCGAAACTGATATGTAATATTTGGTGAATGTTTTAGAGCTTTAAAATTTTCTTTATACGCTATATAGCGTCAAATCTCATCTCATTTTTCATTTAAACTCTACACTATTTTATAAAACATTAAAAATATTGAAAATTTTGCGTAATTTGTTTTAATTTAACTTAAAAATAAATAAATAAATAAATAAAACCAAAAATAGGTTTACTTAGTATTAAAAGCATGTCATGAAGAATTTTAATAATTTTTTTTAAATTTTTTAAATTTTTATAATTTTATTTATTTATTTATTTATTTTTGGTATGGCGATATTTTTGGATGTATCACAATTTTCCTCCATTGTAACACTAAACATATGAACAAAGATAAATTCTATGGAGATGAAAAATATAATAACCATATGATTTATGACTTTGTGTACACAATTAAGCATTACATTACTTTATAACAACAAGTTTTAACGTATCACATTTTTTTCCCTTTTTCTTTTTTTTTATGTTTCTCAATCTAAAACAATAAAATACTGAAATAAGAGAAAGTTATGCAACATCAGACATATTTTTTCTGCCATTAATCCTCGCCGAAATCTTTCGTGCATGTCGATCTGTTATTTTTAATTCCCGAATGCGTGCTATGACGTCAGCAGAGCTATTCTGAACAACTAAAGGCCAACTACATAGGCGGTTAATTAAAAAATACATACCACGCTTTTGATCGATTTCCGATTAGGCTGAACGGGCCCCAAAAAAATTTTCTAACATGAGAAAATGTGAACATTGTAGTTGCTTGCAGTTCTAGACGTTTCATATTGAATTTTTTCAATAAATGTTTGATACAACGAATAATTATACAACGAATAAATAACGTTTATTAACAATTTGTTTTGTTAATATTGTACATTATAAGAATGAAGGTAAAGTTGCACAAAGTTTAGTTATTATATTTTTAAAATAGGCCGTATAAGCAAGCGATAATAAAGAATAGTTTCTAAATTTCATTTAAGCACTGTTAATTTCGCATTAAATAAATATTAATTTCTTTTAAATGCTAAAAGGTGTAAATTAACAACAATATATAGTAAAAGTAACTTTTATTAGATTATTGACATGTTTCGGCTAACTCCGAGTCATTTTCAAAAACTAATGAGAATATTCTATAATTGCACGGTCTTTGAAGTTATTATTTGAAATGCTATCATTTAATTTTCAAGTACTTTTTAAAAATTACGCACGTTATATTTTAATTTTTACTCGGTTGTTTATTTTCATATTTGTAACCATGGAGTAACTCGAGCCACAATTTCTCATGTTCGCATCCTTACGTATTGTATTTTTCGTGTTACTATCTCTATGGTTTCTCTTATTATAGACTGGAGGGAAAAATTATTTTACTTTCATTGAAATTTATTTGTATGGTTTCTTCTTGATATAATCTTGCCAGGGCTGTGGTACTTAATATCAGCTATATGCTCCTTTTTTTCTGTAACTAAATTTTACGAAAATCGTTGCTCAAGTTACTTCATGATTACAAATATGAAAATAAACAACTAAGTAAAAATATAAGATAACGTGCGTAATTTTTAAAAAATACATGAAAAATAAATGATAGCATTTCAAATAATAACTTCAAAAACCATGCAATTATAGAATATTCTCATTTGTTTTTTAAAATGGTTCGGAGCTAGCCGAAACATGTAACAATCTAATAAAAGTTATTTTTACTGCATATTATGTGGTTAATTTACACCTTTTAGCGTTTAAAAGAAATATATTATTACAAGGTGTTATAATTTATTATATTTTTAAATATTCATTGTTTAAAACTAGTGAATATTTTTAACTATTAATGTAAAACAAATTAAATGTAAAACAAATTAAATGTAAAACAAATTAAATGTAAAACAATAGAGAATATTATTATTATTATTAAAATAGTTGAAAGGTTATTAAACGTCTTCAATGAAATTTCATGTACGTGTATTTACAAGGTTAATTTAAGAAATTACTAAAAGGGTTGTAATATAACAAAATATAAGATATGGAAATAATAGGAAAAGTTTTATCGAAAAAATTCCCTTTTGTAATAATCCGTGGGAAAATAATTAATAAACAAGTAGAGCTCAAATATTCGGTCCTCGTTTAAATTTCTGATAAAGCTAAACAAGACATTGTTTGTCTATCTTTAACTTATGAATTTTTAAATAATTACCTCACGTATTTCCAATCTAATGAGTGATTAACAGTTTACTCACGATAGTAAGTCATGTACTTGAGATAAAAATTGCTCATTAATTTATTTTTAGGACAGAAATGGAATATTGATATGCATAATTGTTTGTGATAGGTTACTTTTCGAGTTTTCTATTTCTGAAAGCGAGAATATCTTTATGTTAGAGTTTTTTAGTTTTTTTTTTTTTTTTTTTTTAAATATATATTCTAAGCCAGAGAGTTATCCGGTTAAGGATTTGGCTCAAAATGATCACTAAAATGTAGGATTTAATTGTTTATTTATATTTTTATAAACCTACACTGTTAAAAAAAAATGTAATTCAGGAGCATTTTCCGTGAATTGCTACCGAAATTTTACAGGAAATGCCCCTTTTTCAAGCAACAATTCATTCCTCGTTTAAATTTCTGATAAAGCTAAACAAGCCATTGTTTGTCTGTCTTTAACTTATGAATTTTTAAATAATTACCAGACCACATCACGTATTTCCAATCTAATGAGTGATTAACAGTTTACTCAGGTTAGTAAGTCATGTACTTAAAATAAACATTGCTCATTAATTTCTTTTCAGCAATGGGCAGAACTGGAATATTGATATACTTAATTGTTTGTGATAGGTTACTTTTCGAGTTTACTATTTCTCAAAGCCAGAATATCTTCATATTAAAGTTTTTAAGTTTTGTTTTTAGCACTTTCCAACCTAGTTGAAAAGTGCTTATGACTTCGGTTTGTCTGGCCGTATGGCCGTCTGCCGTCTGGCCGTCTGGCCGTCTGCCGTCTGTCCGTGCTCTAACTCCCGTAAATATGCTCGGATTGTTATGCAATTTTTATATGTTATTGTCGTTATCTATAGCATGTTCCCTATTTCAACGGAAGTGTGTAGAACTTATAGTTTTATTACAGGGACACTCAAAAGAATTCCGTTACATTGCGGTCTATGGGGAAAAATCATTTGCGGTTTATTTAAATAATGTTTCACTATTTTAAACGCATTGAAATTTATATATATCACTAAGGTGCATTAGAAGAAGTTTAATATGGTATAGGGTGTGCATAGCACTTATAGTTACTTTACAGGGACAGTCAAAAGAATTCCGTTACATGACGTCTATGGAGAAAAATCGTCTGCGGTTTATTTAAATAATGTTTCACTATTTTAAACGCATTGAAATTTATATATATATATATATCTAAGGTGCATTACAAGAGGCTTACTACAGAATAGTGTGTGTATAGCAGTCATCGTTCATTTACAGGGACACACAAAAGAATTCTGTACTGTCTGTTAACACTAATTCCTGGAAGTGCGTTTTAAGTTACTAAACGCGATTTTAATTTTAACTCGCTTTTTGTCTATTACGTGGTGTGTATAAATTCTGTAGAACCTATACAGGGCAGCACAAAAGTTCGCGAACACATTTCCGTTTATTGACAGAAACTCCAGAAAGATAATTTTAAACTGTGCTACGCGTTTCCTAACTAAACTAAAATTTAGCATCCTAGCATATACAAATCTATAGATCATATACAGGGCTGAATAAAAGTATTCGGATATTTTTCCGAATATTGTATCTGTTGGAAATTCCTGAAATTATGTTTTTAAATATGTTATGCGTTTTCCAAATTGTTTACTTAGATGTTATCTTTTAGCTTATTAAACGGTATGTTTTGTAAAATTATTTTGGAAGCGTTGGAAAGTGCTACATAATCTATGCTTGACGCATGATTTTTCGTTCTTGTTTAATATATATTTTAAGTCAGAGCGTTATCCGATTAAGTATTTGGCTCAAAATTATCACTAATAATGTAGGATTTATTTGTTTATTTATATTTTGATGAACCCACAATATTGATGATCTCCTCTAGCACCTATGATGATCTCTAATTTTTAGGGTTTCGTTCATCTCACGAAACCCTATTCGTCTCACTCCTCTGTCTGTCTGCTCGTCCGTCACAGAGTTCGCACTCGGAAACTGTATAAGTTAGAGACTTGAAATTTTGTGTACTTACAGCTGAATACCTCCTGTCACACGACGCATTTGAACTCATCGGAGATATTAATTAAAAACTCATTAAAAATCTCATCAAGAAAAGAAGCTCAGATATCAGTTTGGCCTAGATCGGGAATCTTTGTCGAGGGTAGCAGGAATTTGACACCAAGGAGAAGCTAGCTGTCACTCAAGATTTTCACATTGAAAGTGGTAAAATCGCAGAGGTTTTCCAGATAAAGATTCCAGTCAGAAATTTTAATATTTATACAAGTTTTTAAAACTATATAAGATATGGATTTGAAAATTGGTATATTACGCAAAATCAGATTCTGTTTAAGAAATTCTAAAACTAGAAAAAAAAATCTACCGGTATTTTTTTTATTTTACCAACAAAATTATCTATTTCATTTACTTTTGGGTAAAAAATCCACGTAAAAATCGAAAAATTGTACTGGCAACTGTTTTTTATTTTTTTAGTATAATGATGGTTTTTCTGCGTTTTCGTCGACAATCAAATGAGTCATTGCAATTAAATAAAATGCCACTAAATCTGTTTTTTTTTTTTTTTTTTTTTTTTACATTTCAACTTCAATTTTTGAAAATATAACTGCATTTCCTTATTAAAAAAATAAGAGAAATAGTAATGGCGGGGAGATTAAAACATCCCATTATAAAAATTTTCTCGACGAAAGAAAATATATTACTTTTACTTCCTCTCATAATGTTCATAATCTAAGGTATAATCACCTTTTAACTGTTCTCATTAAAATAATGAACATGTTTTTCTCCCTCTCTACCGCCAGTTTCTCCCACACTTGTTAGCATTTTCACTCTAAGCGAGTAATTATATTGAGATGAGTTCTAATAACATGAGAGTAATATGGTAATAAAGACTAAACTAACGTTACTTGCGTAATGTGCCTTCACTCGATGAAAGTTTTCAGCAGTTTTTTTCATTTCATTTTTCTGGTAATAATGAAAGTAATTTTTATTTCAGCTTTTATTATGTTATACGCATTTCAGAGGTGTTCAGAGAATTTTTAATTTCCTTTAGATACTACATTGTATTTAGTCATTTTAAAGTTGCACCCTACTTTGATTTGAATCTCTAACAAAATTTTAAATATTTAGAATTTCACGTTCCAAAAAATAAATTTTGGTTATCTATTCTTCAAAGATTTGTATTCTAATCAATCTTTGTCTGTACAACACTGAGAGAAGTTTTAAATCTCTTACTAGATAGAACATATTTAGACTGCTTACTCGAAAATTTTCTCCTATCTGAATCCCTGGAAGAAAAAAAACAAACAATGAAATTAAATTTTAAAAAATCTTTTAATTTTTCTGGTCAAAGAATGCAATTTTTATTGCAACATATATTATGGCATCCACGTTTGTGAGTTGTTCAGAGAATTTTTAACTTCCTGTATATACGAATGTAACCATAAGAAATTTTTAAATATCTTACTAGCTTACCGAACAGTTTTTTTATTTATGATCGTTCAAAATATCATTTTTAACATAATAATTCTTTACACTCTTTACAGGCTGTTTTCAAAAAATTTAAATTTTCAAAAATAATTATTCAAAAATTTTCACCCATATGAATATCAGGGAAGGAAATGAAATTTTTAACATTCTTTACTTTTTAATTTTTCTGGTCAAAGAATGTAATTTTTAGCCCAACATTTATTATGACATTTGTGAGTTATTCAGAGAATTTTAAATTTCCTGTACACACTCCATTGTATTACGAATGCAATCATCATAAAGTTTTAAATCTCTTACTACATCACAAAAGTTTCAAATCTCTTACTAGATCAAAAAAGTTTTAAATCTCTTACTAGCTACAAAATATTTAGACTGCTTCCAAGATATAAAAATAATTAAAAATTGTTTATTTAGTCAAAGATTTTCACCCATCTGAATCTCTGGAAAAAATAAAATAAAAATTTCAATAATATTTACTTTTAATTTTTCTGGTAACAGGAATGTAAATTTTATTGCAATATTTATTATGGTATCCACGTTTATGAGTTCAGAGAATTTTTAATTTCTTGTACACACTTCATTGTAATTACGAAAGCAATCATCACAAAGTTGCTCCCAAATAGTGATTTGAATCTCTAACTAATTTCTAAATATTTAAAATAATTGTTGTAAAAATTAAATTTTTGAGGATGGTAATTCATTCATCGAAGATTTGTACTCTATGTCTGTAGCACATACACAATAAAAATTAACTTAACGCGAGTCAGAATGTTTTTAAAGATTTAGATATAAAATATTTTGATTTTTTATTAAAGCACATAAACAATACGCCTGATTTACAATTTTAAGTACAATTTAAGAACATATCAATTCAGACACAATTAAATAACAATAACCCAACATGAGTGAAAAATTTACCTGTGCCAGGACTCGAACCTAAAGCCTTCAGCGTAACGTGCTGTTTGATGTGTTGTTTCCAACTTGTATAAATGTGAGAAATTGCCGTTTTAGGATGTCAACCTGGTTAGGTCAGTGGTCAGAGCAACGGCACGCTACGCTGAAGGTTCGAGGCCCAGATAAAGTTTTCACTTATGTTTGGTTATTGTATTTAACTGTGTCTGAATTAATATGTTCTTAAATATTTAGATTATTCGTTACAAAATAAAATGTTAAAAATGATTTTTCGGTGTTCGATTTGTACTTTCCTTAATTTCTCGAAAATGAAACACTGAAAGAAAATATAAAAATTTACTCAGAAAGGGTGAAAATGTTTGAAATCTTTAATTAGTTTCAATATATGTAGAATTTTGCTAATAAAAATCTAAATATTTGATTCCTCAAATATAGATACCTTTGACAGTTGAATAGTCTAAAAAAAAGCACTCATATAAAGGATAAAAATAACCTTATTAAAAGCGAAATAATTTTAAATCTCCAACCAGTCTTAGTGTACCAATCTTTAGAGTACCAGTAAAAAAAAAAAAAAAAAAAAAAAGAAGAATTTTAATAAGGATTTCATGAAAAGATATGTATCTTCTTTAAATTTATCTACAGTAAACTGCTGAAACCAAAGAATTTTTATCAAACATTCATTCGCCGATATTGAAAGCGTTAATTTCCAATTATCTCTAAAATATGTAGAATTATCCCCAGAATAATCTAAATATTTAATATGATGAATTTGGGTGATGAATATTCATGAAAGGGAAAGGGAAAAAAACTCATATCAAGGATGAAAATAACCCCATCAAAAGCGAAATAATTTTAAATATCCAACTAGTTTCAAAATATTTAGACTACTAGTAAAAAAACAAAAATACTATTTTAATAATATTTCTTGAAAAGTTGTGTATCTTCCTTCAATCTATTCAGAATAAAACACTGAAATCGAAGAATTTTTATCAAAAATTGATTCGCCGATAGTGAAAACGCCTTATAATCTCCAATTAGTTCTAAAATATATAGAATTCTTCCCACAAAAATTTGAATTTTTGAAAATGAATTTTCATTCAAAGATACAAATCTTTAAAGCTGAAATCACTGCCAATGTAATTTTTTTAAGCATTATTTAGTTCACTTAAAATTGCACGAAAACTCACTCTCTAAAATAATTTAAACTCAATCTTAAAATTCAGTCATTCATTATCAGATAACTTTATGCTCAAATGAATTGTCAAGTAAATCATTAACTTCAGAAGTAACATGCCATACTCAAAGCTCTCAATGCTTGAATAAAGTTTCTGTCATGAGGAACCACGTTGTTTTGTGTGAACGCAAGGCATTATTGCGATAATAATACTTTCTGTAATATGAATTTACTATGCATTGGTATAGGTTTAGTAATTTAATCTAGAATCATGTTTTTGGAAGTTCAAAAAATGTTATTGATGAATAACTCCCAATTTTAAAACATTTTAAAAATTTAACTGTGTTGCCAGATAATCAAAACTGAATTTCTCCAAAATTTCTGAAAAAATCCCCAAATCAGGGATTTTTTCCGAAAAAGTCCCAACTTAGTTTCTACTCAAAACTGTAAATTTTCAATATATCACTATAAAAAATATTTAACTAATTTAAGCTCAAAATTTTATCTCAAATAAAGTATTTTTTTTGAAAGAATTCCCAGTTTACAAAATATAAACATTTAAACTCTTATATTTAATTGATTATCCTCTTTAATAAAAAGGTATGCGTTGCTGACGACTGGGATTTTCGCTAATCGTTGCGACAGATTAATCTCGGAAAATGAAACATTTGAAATTACTGAAAAAATTAATTGCTCGAAAAGTATTTGTCAGAAAATTGTTAGACAAATTGCGTTAGAAATGTAAAAAATTGTATTTTTCTTGATATACATTTCAAATCCACTGATTATGTCATTTTTCAAATATTGAATTTCAAAAATTACCAAACTTCCCAATGGAGCACCACAGCAAAAACTTCACGGGTAAAAAAATAATAATAACAGTAATGTGTCAGCACGAGCCACACATTATAGTAACCGTATTATTCTGTTAAAATATAAAAGTGAATTATGATGTCACGAGTGCATGATTTTTATTTAATTCTCGACAAATACAAGATGCGCCATTTCTATTTAGTTGTGTATAATATAGGTTAATTCACGTTACTAAAAAATGTAGCTATAAAACATAAAAATCAATGGAACACGGTAGGTAATAAATTGTAAACGTAATAATAAACCGTATTAAAAAAACATAACTTAGTGAAATAAGTATGAGCTTTTATGTTATTTTAGGATATTCCAGGTAAAGGTACAGATTACTTTAAAATACAAGGTTAAATTCACCGATATAGTTCGTTTGATTCAAGGTTCTTTTGGAGAAGCCGACCAGCGCAGCGGGTCTAGTCTGCTAGTTTAAAATAAAAATACAAAAAAAAAATAAATAAATAAATAAAATAATAATAATAAAGAAAAATGTTCAAAATGACATTTAGTTTAAACAAAAAAGACAACAATGCTTTGTGATATTAATTATTCAGAATTTAGCTTACTATATATATTTATTGCTGTATTAAAAGGCTAAGGAAAAAACTGAGATAAAAAGTAATAATAGAACTTCCGTTATCAGAACGTTAAAGATGTACACAAATGTTTGGAAATGATGCAAAGAAACGTGTAAACTATAATGTTATGAACGACGTGCACGAGAATAATGATTGATATGTACGATTTCCGTATTTTATTTTCATCAGCAACATAGTAAGTCGATACTCTATCTTCATTGTTTTAATTTTCCAAATCAAAATCGAGTTCGAGATAGATACAATGTTGCCAAATAACTAAAAGTAAACTATATGTGAAATAATGAAAAAAAAATTCCCCAAGTTTTACCCCAAAAATGTTGCTAGCCCCCAAATATTTCCCCACGAACTATTTGTCTCCAAACCATTCCCCTAAAGTTTTAAAATCCCCCAAAATGGGGACAAAATCCCCAATCTGGCAACACTGAAATTAAAGTCGTTAGTAAGCTTTTGCGTGTGTGTGTGGTTCTTTTATATGCATTATTTAGTCAAAGATTTTCACCGACCTGAATCTCTGGATAAAATAAAACAAAAATTTTGAATAATTTTTACTTATAATTTTTCTGGTAATAGGAATGTAATTTTTATTGCAATATATTTATTATCGTATCCAAGTTTCTGAGTTCAGAGAATTTTTTATTTCATGAACACACTTCATTGTAATTACGAATGCAATCATCATAAAGTTGTTCCCAAATAGTGATTTGAATCTCTAACTAGTTTCTAAATATTTAAAATAATAGTTGTAAAAATTAAATTTTGGAGGATGGTAATTCATTTATCAAAGATTTGTATGGTTCGTAGCACATACAGAATTAAAATTAACTTATTGAGAGTGAAAATTATTTTATATGTTTAGATATAAAATGTTTAGATTTCTTTGAATTTTTCAGAGATTGGTTTGTTCCTTCTTTTACCTCTCGAAAATTAAACACTGAAAGCAAAAATGGAAATTTACTCACAGAGAGTGAAAATAATTGAAATATTTAATTAGTTTCAATATACGTAGAATTATCCTCACAAAAAACTAAGTATTTGATAATGATTCTTCAAAAAAAAAAAAAAAAAAAAAAATAGAAGCCTTTGAGTGATTAAAAAGTTACTCTTACTTAATTTTATTCAATTGTGTCTTAATAACAATAAAGTACTAGCCTTAAAATTTCTGTTACTAATTTATAAACCACGTTAATTTTAACCCTCTATTGTCCATGTAGCATTTATACTACCAGCAGTGTTCCCAAATAACTAAATTTCTGAATTCAGATATTCCGAATTCATAGTAGAATTTTAAAATAGTAATCTTTGCTTTATTAACAGATATTCCGTCATTAAATAAAGCGAAATTTATCATTTATATTGTCTGAATTCGAATTCCCTGAATTACGGAAATTTTTAAAACGCATTCTACCAAGGGCAATAAAGGGTTAAATCGATAAACTTTAAGCCAACCAAAAATTATTGTAACAACCTTTATCATCATTCAGGTGTATGTATGTTTCTGGTACACGAAAACTTGTAAAACAATAATAATTGTTTTTATAGATATTTTATAATCCAGCATAAAGTTAGCTAAAATAAAATAAGTCATAATAAAATAGAATAAAAATAAAAATAAAATAGTCATAAAAGCAAAAGTTTAAGAAATAGCTTACCAAATTTTTCTGACAAACCCATGCTAATTGTATATATCAAATTGAATTGCCAAAAATGTATCCAAAAAGAGCAATTTGGCACTTACCTAGAAAGAGAAAAAAGAAATGTTTTAAATAAAAACTCAAATGAAAAACAATAAATTATATAATTTTATACATGATGTAATTATATGCATACAAAAATACAATGTTAGGAGCTTAAAAAACTGTGAAAAAAATACTGTTATACTCATGTCTGCATCGATTGTCCCACATAGAAAATTAACTAGATAACTAGTGTTTATTCTCTAAAAAAATGTTGTATAGCGCGCATTCAAAATAGTAATCCTTGTTTACAAATTGGTATAGCGCATTCAAAGGTTGATGTTCATCACGAAAATAGAACGTATAAAATAATAATTCATGACTGCTTTTCTTTAATAGTTTAATAAATAAAAAAATACACATTCACAAAATGGATATATCATTTTATATGTGTGGAATTAACACACGTTTTTTGGGCCGCGTAACTGAGAGAAGAAATATAAAATAGTGACACATCTATAAAGAGAGAAAAGCTTCTTAAAAAAAATACGCGTTATTTTTAAATAATCCAAAATATCGTATGGTCAGTCAATGGATGGTTCTTTCTCACAAAATGTATACATTAAAAATATCCTAGTTATATGAGAATTGTTCTAGATTCGTTTTTAAGGTTTCACTTAGTGTATACAAAAAACTGCTGCTAAAATGACGTGCTACTATATCCAGATTTCTAATACCAGCATTTTTAAAAATACACATCATATTTAAATAACTGAAAAAATAATACCGTCAGTCAAAGAAAGGCTGTGATTGATAAAATATGCTTCTGGAAAATATTATTTCTAGAATCATTGCTTTAGATTATTTTTAAGATTCTGTCACAATATTGATGTGCGTACAACAAATTACTGTTGGAATGATCTTCCATTTTATGATGATTTATAGAAAAATATTTTTTGAAAAATATGTGTTATATTTAAGTAACATAAAACATATTACGATCAGTCACTTGTCGGGTATGATTGACAAAGTATATGAAATTAACACTTTATTCCACATGATTTTCTCTAGATTATGTTTAAGGTTTTATTACGAGAGTTGCGCATAGAAAAAATAGCTTTTGAAAAGAAGTGTCACTATATTTACACATGTTTAATGTAAGTGTTTTGTTCTAGATTATTTCTAAGGTTCTAGTACGTCAGATGTGCACATAACAACTGTGTTGAAATGACGTGCAACTATACTCAAATTTATAAGATAAGAATTTGCAAAAATACATATTATTATATAAATAACCGAAAATATAATACCATCAGTTAATGAAAGGTTGTGATTGATAAAATATGTGCTTCTACAAAACATTATTTCTAGAATGATTGCTCTAAATTATTTTTAAGATTCTGTCACCATATTGATGTACATTACAACAAATTACTGTTGGAATGATCTTTCATTTTCTGATGATTTATAGATAAATATTTTTGTGAAAAATGCGCGTTCTATTTAAGTAACATAAAACATATTACGATCAGTCACTTGTCAGTTATGATTGACAAAGTATATGAAATTAAGAAAACATTTCTATGTTTTCTAGATGTTTGACCGAGCTATGCTCGGTCAAAATTAAATTGGAGTTCAAATATCATGACCCATGACCAAAATGACCCACTAATTGAATTTTCTCGAACATGTGACTCAGCCCAACAGTCTTCTGGTGCCGGAAAACCATAGGATGCAAAATTTAGTGTGAATTGAGCCGCTTTTTAGATATTGACCCACAATGACCCAGAAATGACCCACTAATCGAATTTTCTCGAACATGTGACCTAGTCTAATGATTTTCGCGTGCCCGAAACTCGTAAAATACAAAATTTAATCAAAATCGTTACAGCCGTTTTTTAGATGAAATTAATTTGACCCGCTTTGACCCAAAAATGACCCCCTAATCGAGAGTTCTCGAACATGTGACCCAACCCAATAGTCTTCTCGTGCCCGAAAATAGTCGGATACAAAATTTCGTCAAAATCGTTTGAACCGTTTTTTAGATACAATTAGCTAGACCATGACCCAAAATGACCCAAAATGACCCACTAATCGAATTTTCTCGAGCATGTGACCTAGCCCAATGGTTTTCTGGTGCCCCAAAACGGTAGGATACGAAATTTCGTCAAAATCGTTAGAGCCGTTTTTAAGATAATTTTTGCATATATATATATATATATATATATATATATATATATATATATACATATATATATATATATATATATATATATATAACCACCCACAAGATTTGCTCGTATTAGAATATATGATAACGAGAGTTGCGGTTGAAAGGACGTGACACTATATTTAGACTTCTAATATAAGTATTTAAAAAATATATACGTTTAACATTATTAAGAGAAAAATATAGAGCAATCAATCAATGGACATCAATTGCAAATAAATTCGATGGGAATTACTTGCATCGAGGAAACCTTTAATGCAAATGTTTTGTTCTAGATCTAGATCTAGATTACTTCTAACGTTCTGCTACGTCAGATGTGCATACAAAAAACTGCGGTTGAAATGAAGTGTCGCTACATATAGATTTACAGGATAAGCATTTAAAAAAATAATTTAAGTAACAGCAGTGGCATAGTAACAGCAGTGTTGTAGTCGTAAGAAAACAGATGGTGTAAATCGCTACGCTATAGGCAGAGGCTGTATGCTATAGCTATGGTTGAGAAATACAGTGTGCACTGTAAAAAAAATTTCGTAAAATTTCAGTAGTTTAACCTTAAATTAACGGTACTTGTACCGTTTTCACTCTTCACGATATGAGTACCGTACTTCTAAAGTATATTAAGCGTAAAAAAACCGTATATGTGTCATTTCGATTATAAACGGTATTTATACCGTAAAATAGATTGTTTTTCAGTAAAAAATTGCTATTTATAAAGGTAAATAATTATTTTTCGGTAAGGAAAAAGCTGGTAGCCCCGCCTCAGTGTACGGCAACCCCTGAAGTGTTGATTTTGCTCTTGTTATGTAATGTGTGCAGGCCTGAGGAGAGGGGTAGTGCAGCCGGTACATATACTTTAAATATTTTAAGGTACATATACCGTCCAGTTAAATTACGGTATATATACTGGTCAACAAAGTTGCCAGTATATGTACCGTAATTGTTGATCAAAATTTTTTACAGTGTACGGAGTTTCTTTAACACATTGACTACCATGGCACACGAGCACGTGTACAAGTAATATGTCCCGGGACGCCATACCACAAGAACATGTACAGGACCTGATTACCAACGGGGCAAACTTCCACCAGTAAAAAATAATAGAAATTTATGCCTTAATCATGATACTAATTCTTCATGAATACGGCGTTTAAATAACACGGAAATTTCTATTAAAATTTATTGGTGTAGGTTTGCCGCGTAGGTAATCAGGTACTCAACATGTATGTCATAAATATTTTCATTGAAGCAAATTTATTGCTACGAAACGAGACTGTTGATAATTTATTGCCATGTAATTAAAAAAAGAACCCCGTAGCCCCCCCAGGCATGTTTAGTGATTTCAGTTAAGCATTCAATATGTAAAAACAACTAAAAGTTGATACTGTTTGAATTAAAAATGTATGAAATTGGTACTGCTTATAAAATTAACCATTAACTGCTGTAACAAAAAATGTGGCATAAGTACTGTGAGACCGCTTGATCTAAAGATGATTAAAAGGCTCGATTAACTCATAGGATACGGTTTCTGTACTAAACTTTATTTACAGGACTATTATAAGTAAAATTCATCGATTCAGAAGTCTCTAGTAATAGTACTAATGTCCCAAACGAAACAAAATTTCACAAGTATCTATAGTTAAACTGAAAATTGCAAATTAAATTTGAAAAAAAAAAAATAAAAAGTAGCGGTCTTTGAGACAGTTTACATAAGTAAGGGTCCTCTTCCCTCACGCGAAAACACCCGCTCGCTAATGTTAATCCTATGGGACAGTTATTTTACAATATCTCGTTTGTATTTCAATATTTTTAAACGAATTTATTTTGCATTGGATAGCTGAGATCGATCTCTACAGCGCCACTTTTTTTTTACTTTTTCGATTTTGTTCGCGGAATTTTATTACGAAGATGTTTTTTCTTTCGGAACCGGTTTCAAAAGTGAAAGTATCCTCATAAAAAAATAAAATCCTAAAAGTAAAAAAGAGGCACTGTAGAGATCGAATTCGGCTATCCAATGCTAAATAATCGTTTAAAAATATTGAAATACAAACGTGATATTGTAAAATAACTGTTCCATAGGATTAACATGAGAAAGCGCGTGGTTTCGCGTGAGGGTAGAGGACCCTAAAGGGTTAATAAACATTGCCGTGATTGGGAATTGTGAACCGATTCGATAAACACAGAAAACCGCTTTGGCAATTTCTGCCAAGAAAGCCCCTTCGTCACCTACTGCAGTGGCCAACGTGTTAAAAAATCCTGAAAATATACGGCGTATACCACCGTATACTCTCCACCACAGCACTAAGTAACATGATATATTTACAATACGATAAGTCAATTGACGGCTGTAAATGGAAAAACATCTGCATCGAGAAGTGACGAGATAGTGACGTATCACTGCATTTAGATTTCTAAATAGCGTGGGAAATGCTCTCTATTGAAAAAAAATCTGAATAAGAAATTACGTAAAACAATACAATTTTTATTTATAAACATGACAAAGTAACAGAAAAAAAAAAAGTTTAAACATGGGAGTAGAAAATTGAAACCATCGCATGTGACGAAATGCGGGGAAAATCGAGACTCTTCCATCTTATTTTACTTCGCATCACGTCCTAATTACAATATTCTTGCATGAAATCATTTCATTATTTATGTTTTGAAGAACACTAATTCTAATAATCATGAATCAAGGCTGTTCGCATCTCTTGCAAACCCCACATTTAACCTCCAACAACCCTATTTAGACAATCTCTATGACAATCACTACCTTTTTCGTTCTTTTTTTTTAAAGCAGGCAGGCAAGTATTTAAACGCCTACATAGCAGATTCGGGAGTCAAGTCCATTGCCATGTGACGTCACACCAGTACTACGTCATGGATGGGTGGGCAGGTCTGTTTCGTTTTCGACAGTTCTGCGATTAGTCTTTTTAGTATCACAATTTTTTTGTGTTGTTTATTTTATTTTTTTATTTATTTTTATCCCGTGTTTTGCTGCCGGCCGTGAAACTGAAAAGGAAGCGATACCAGTGTTTGACAAGATCGTTGCAGTGTTTTTTTAGCCACAAATCTTTCACCTTCAGTGAGTTTTAGTTTTCCACATTGTTGCATATTTCTGAAAATAATTGCCGATGTTTGAACTGTCATTGTAAATTGGTTCAAACGCAGCTTTAGAACAATCTTTTATCGCATCTCCGGAAAGAGTGCGTTTGTTTCTGCGTGGACTGGAATTTTTGTAAATATAGAGATAATTATGAGACACGAAAACAGACAAGTCTGATTTGAGAAACCATTGTTAAATATTTCGAAATAAGTCCACGCAAAACATCCAGAAGTCGTTCATTTTAAGCCTCTCACTCACATGTCCGTGTTAATATGTTCACTAAGTTCCAGGTTTCACTGCAATACATGCAATATTTAAGTTAATATAATTCTATGGATAAAATGCAGTTTTAATACATTGAGTAATGATTAGTACTCTCGACGATCATATCCATACACGTAATTGAGTTTTTTACATAATGTTGGAATAATCAACTTTTTTTAGCATTTAAAATAAAACACAGAGAAAATAATATTAAAATTTTGCCCTTTTGCTGGTCAATCAGAGGGAATAATGTTTGGGCTTTCCATACAACCATAAAATTATAAACAAGCATAAAATTTCATCATATTTGTTTTCATAGCTTTTTATATTACACTGCTCAAAACAATTAAAGGATATTTGAAGTTTTATATAAAATAAAGATATAAACGAAATTTTTTTTGCCGAAAATAGAAGAAGAGAATCACAAATGCAACTTTTTCTGGTTTTCAAACTGTGGAGTATGCAAATTTTGAGTTCGACGTCAAAAACGTCGCTTCAGCGGCAGCGAATGAAATTTGACTTTCAACTGGATAAAAGAGAATGAAGACAAGGATGATCGGCATTCAGTGATTGCTTTGTTTCGATGAGTACGATGTCTCAGCGAAGTCATTTGACAGATTCAGAAGCTTGGAGAATTGTTGGTAGGTTAGAAGGGGGCCAAACTCAAGCCGAAGTAGCGCAAGCCATTGGAGTGTCACAAAGTGTCATTTCCAGGATCTGGAACCGTTTTTTGGAGAGTGGATGTGCAGGCCGAAGACCAGGGCAAGATCGTAGACGGGCAACAACGCCCAATGAAGATCGGTATTTAGCGTTAACAGCTCGGAGACACCGAAACATGAACGCTACTCTTCTCCAACAACACCTTCGCTCGGCTACAGGCACCACGATTTCTACTCAGACTGTCCGAAACCGGCTCCATGCTGTAGGTCTGTATACTCGCCGACCGATGGTATGTGTTAGATTAACATCAAGGCATCGTCGCGACCGCAGGGAGTGGGCAACCGAGCATGTCAACTGGAGGAGAAATGAATGGAGCAATATTCTGTTTTCTGACGAGTCCCGTTTTTCTGTGCATCCGGATAATAGGCGTATTTTCATCTGGAGGGACCGTGGCAGTAGGAATAATCCTGCGTTCGTGCACGAAAGTGTCAGATTTGGCGGTGGAGGAGTGTTGGTGTATGGTGGCATCTCCATTGACGGGCGCACTGACCTCTACATCATTCGAGATGGAGCTCTGACTGGTCGCCGATATAGGGATGAGATCCTCAGACCTATTGTAGTCCCTTACGCTGCAGCAATCGGAGATAACTTCATTTTCACGATAACTGCAGGCCACATCGTGCAAACCTGGTGGAGGATTTCCTTTTCGAGGAAGGAATCGTTCGAATGGAATGGCCAGCGTGTTCTCCAGACATGAATCCAATCGAGCACGTTTGGGACGCTCTAGGAAGACGAGTTTCTGGCCGCCAACAACCCCCACAAACTCTCCAAGAACTGGAAAGAGCTCTTCTGGAAGAGTGGGGCAGAATACCCCAACTCGTCATTAATAGCCTCATTGAGTCCATGCTTCAAAGGTGTTCAACGTTGCTGGCCGCCCGTGGAAACCATACCCCCTACTGAAAATGATTTTCTTTGAAGAAAACACCTTTTCTTATTCTTTTTTTCTCATATGCACAAATTGTGTTTTTTTTCTTTTGTACACAAATGCGCAATAAAATGCATTTTTTTCTGCCAAACATGTGTAATTTATTCTCATATAACCTACTATGTCTGTCGACCATGTATCAATCAGCTAAAAAGTTTCCCAGATACAAAATCCACCTAAAACTGCAATATCCTTTAATTGTTTTGAGCAGTGTATTTGGAAACAAATCTCACTTTCTGATACTCGAATTGCGCCAAGCTTTTCTTTTTAAATTCCTACTATTAGCTCACACTCTCTCTATATATATCTTGTTCAAATTTTCAATCGCTAATAAAATATTTTCTATTCATCCACTCAAGTTCAAATAAATTTTTTTAAACTTGTAGTGGATGACAGTTTATGTTAATACAGTTTTTTTCAAATATTAATTAATTCATTAAATTTAATTAATTAATTTTAGTTTTAAATGGGAGAAAAAAATTCCTCCCATTGCTTTCATAAATGAAATGAAAGATTTATCTCAAATGAGTGATGCCACAGAAATAAAATACCGCAACTATGATTATAAAATAATGTTCTATAAAGATAACGTGGGACATTAATGCTGCACGGGTTTATTTTATATATTTATGATTAAAAAGTAGGAATTGACTTAAAAAAAATTATATTACTTGTTTTAACTAAGCCCTCTATAGTAGAAAAGTACCTAATTTAGTATCAATCACAGAAAACAAGAAACACATGGATACGTCTGGGAAAATACTACCTATCTAATGCACTTCTCCAGACATATGTTTAGATCACTCTGCCATTTAGACCTCAGACATTCGAAATCCAATTGGCATTAAACTACTGCGGCCAATGATGATGGGTAATGTATACATGCGTCTACACCACCTACAGCCACCCCTTTTTCATGTAGTAAAATTCAGGCAATTTCCATGTTTGAGCATATTCCTCACGATTCCCTCTCCGGCTGGAATAAGGAAGTGGGGCACCTTCTCCTACGTTCATTTCCGGAACTCATGCGAAGGAATGGGGTCCAGGATTTCGGTTCGGGAAAAGGAGAACTTGCGTGCATCTTCGGGAGTAAAATATGCAAAATAAGGACCCCGTTTTATGATAGATTGACGGTGGAATGAGAGACGGCTGATTATGCGTTATTCAAGCACGCGAGCACGGCTGAGTTATCTGAAGTATGTACACAAAAGAGGGAAGATATTTATAAGCGGTCTTGATACAGTCATCTTCATAACGTACACAGATGAGGGAGAGTGAGATTTTGAAGAAAATATTAGGATATTTTACATAAATGGGGAAGTGCCTTTTAAAAATTGTTGACTCGATGTGTTCAAATGCGATAAATATTACTAGTGTTAAATGAGAATTTAATTTATTATAAATTTGTCTCCTGTACTTTTCTAGTATAGGTGCCTAGGCGAGATAAAGAAAATAGACCTGGCAAGAGAATGAAATTTGGCAACATATTTTCTGGTAACCTATTCACTGTTTCATTTACATAAGCAATTTTTTTTTAACATTTATATAATATATTTAATATAAAGAAGTCATTTATCTATTTCCATATACAAACACGTTCATATTCATACAGTGTTGACTTGCTGTGTTCAAATTCGACAAGTATCACTTGTGTAAAATGAGAGTTTAATTTATTATATACATATATACAGGGTGATTTTTTTTTAAAGTTGTGAAAGTAAACTCTATAACAAAAGAACCATTGATCCAAATGACCTAAAATTTCCCCAGTATGCTCCCAAAGTAATGGTATTTTTTAGGCGTGGTTAAAAAAAAACTTAAAATCGCACCGACAAATGACGCTGTACATGCAGTAAAGTCGGGAGACGAACTTGCGCCCGGCACTCGCACATTGGCGATAAGAACGTGAAGTACGCACAACTCGTGTTCATTATTCTACGGAAATCCTCGCACTGACTGCGCCATTGACGGACCGTGAGTTGTTAGTGAAACTGTATTATCAGAATAATGACAGCGCAGCAACTGCTCTTAAGAGATTTAGGACACTTAAGAATTTAAGAAAAGGTCCAATGACGACAGAGGGTCTACGGAAGATGGTTTCTCACGAGGCTAACAAAAAAGACAGGCTACCGCGGTGCATTCCACTTATCTTCTTTTACAGACCGCTAGAGTGACGTGATGCTCTTTTCGTACACCTGCATTGGTGGATTCGAGCATCACGTGACTCCCGCGGTCTGTAAAAAAAAGATATGCGTAAAGCACCGCGGTAGCCTTTCTTTTTCGTTAGCCTCGGTTTCTCAAAGTACCGTCCATTGTTTTCCTCCCACAGACGATATTCTTTGTTTCTGCTACCGTACAGCGCCATCTGTCGGTGCGATTTAAGTTTTCTTAACCATACCTAAAAAATTCCCATTTCTTTGGGAGCATATTGGTGAAATTTCAGGTCATTTGGATCAGTGGTTATTTTGTTATAGTGTTTTACTTTCACAACTTTAAAAAAAATCAACCTGCATTTTAACCCTTTAACGGATAAAGCACTTCAATTGCTAAAATGTTGAAATAAATGATTGACACCGGAAATTATAAACAAATTTATTTGTATATAAAAAAAAGCGATATTTCACATACATAATATATAGAAAACATTTCTATTAAAATTCTGCTGTCATTGTTGAATTTCGTAATTAAAGTTTTGTGGTTTCATAGGGAAACCAATGTTCGTTAAAGAGTTAATATACTGACAGCCAAGTTACGAATAAAGCGAAAATGCCTTGATCGTAATTAGCGTTCAGATTTAGGAAAGGTAAAATAAAAGGATAGGTTTATGAAGATAAATTTCATAAAATAAAATGCTAGGTACGGTAAATTTCAACTACGAACTTTCTTAAAATTGCAGCATTATCTACAGAAATTACTGTGTGTGTAGACATACAGAGAGATGGATATGTTATAAATGAATCCTAAAAGTACATAACTCTCTCTGTCACACACATATGCATATATCTATGTATATATACATATAAAATAAAAACATATCCGTGAGTAACGCTGACGTGATAATGGCGGTGGCAACACCTGACCAATAAAGTTCACTTTTAATGCATTTTTTAAAAACTTATACACATCGTATACAATTTAAATTTTTACACCGTCGAATAGGGGGAAAATGCACTTCCAAATGCAGTCTGTTTGAAAACTATCTTAATATACTGAATTGTTTTCGTTTTTTGAGGGGGATGGCAGTGGGAGGGTTAAAATAATTTTCATATAGCGTGCAACCCGATTACAAAAGATTAACCCGTTTGCACTTAACACAATATAAATATTTCAACATTCGTTTCCGGTTAATATTCCGTAACGAAATTAAAAGTTCATCAATATATAATTAAAATAATATAAATAAAACACAAACGCAACACATGTAATCGGACTACGCCATTAAACAACAGGACGTATCAGAATAAAAAAGGCTGCTGTAAACACTGAAATCTTTTGTTTGGCGATTTTTTCGGTTACCTGCTATGCGGCTAATACGAAAGTATCTCTTTTATGAAATTTCAAAACATTTTTGATTACATTATTAATATTTTTCATATAAAAATGCTTTTTGGGTATTGTTGCTTGGCAATCTATAAAAATGTATTAGAGATTTCAATTAAAAAATGATATTCACCTATTTTCTGTAACCCAGGAAACCCCGGATGGATCCGGATGCCCTAGTATATATAGTACCGTATATTATATATATAATAAATAAATAAATAAATAAATAAATAAATATATATATATATATCACTAAGCATGGAAATACATTTTGAATTTATATATACTAGGCGATCTAACGCGGCTTCCCGGGTTACAGCATATAGGTAAAAACCACTTTTTTAAAGAAAATCATAGCAATTTTCCCACATTCTCGACAAAAGTCATTGAGGTATAAGGCACTATAGTAGAGTGTTGCGATAATGACATATTCTCTTTAATTACTAATACACATCTTCTACATTGCTTAGTCAGACAACTACATTGCATATTAGACAGTTTCCCCCTACATCGCTAAAACAATGACAGGACCATTTCAGAAAATCGACGTTCCGGAGAAAATGTTTCCGGTGTCTAATCCGGTGAAATGAGATCCTGTATTCGATGACCGGGTGAAGAAGGAATAGATAGAAAATGCGTGAGCAATTGTAGTTGGAACAAGAACGAAAAATCATGCGTCAAACGTAGATTCTGAAACACTTTCCAACACTTCGAGAACAATGTAAAGAAACTTCACCGTTTAATAAAGTGAAAGATGAGGTCTGAGTAAACAATGTCAAAGTCAAACCGGGCGGGGAGGCCTACTTTTCGGCTTAAGCTCAACTAGCCCCTCCCAGCAGGTTTGTTTACCTAATTATACTGTGTGATATTGAGAAATAATTAATTTATGTGATGCTGAAAATACAAGATTTCAAAAATACAAAACCTGAAAATACAATTTACCAATCCTACTGAACAATACTAAATACTACTACGTGATGCTGAGCAATAATACTACCATGTAATCATACTGTAAGATGCTGAAATAAATAATAATAATGGACAGAAGTAAGTGCTAAATGAACAATAACGAATGAATAATAATACTAGAGCAAACAATGATAAATTATGCTAAAAATACTAAATAACACTGTATGATGCCTGTCGGATTCCACTTCTCCGTCCACACAACTTCGAAATATAATCCGGTCTTTTGATATGCTGCCACCACCGATATGAATACGTGATATCGGACACAATACGTGATGTATATTCAAGAAAAACCTAACTCTTTCTATTACACTTAAACAAACACTTTATTAACAATATTTACACTTAAACTCGGAGGTAAAGTATCCGGTTTAATATTAAATCAAAATAATTATAGAAACGCTTTACTTGTACCGTTAGACTACGTTCATTTATTCCACACTGAGATTTCTATTCATCTCACACCCGCTCTCAGCGCTCATTCCCCGAGCAACCTTCACACTTCGCTGCTCCGTCCCAACTCAACACTGGTCTCAGAGCTCCAACTCTGAACGACCTTACACCTTCGCTTCCTACGTTAGCACTCACTTTCTCTCTCTTGTAAACTGCAGAGCACCCTCCTTTCTACGGGGTTTCTCCTCTGTTTCCAAGGGTCCTTGACAACCCTTCCTCCCTCTTGACGGATCTGTCTTCCTAAACAAAAGGGTGCAATAGCTTTCCCATATATGAAAGACCACATTGCAATGGAAATACTTTTTTCATTCTGTTCAACTCGCCACCCTTCGGATTAAGATTTTCTAAAGGACGCCTTTAACGGTACACAATAGATAAATACACCATACATACAATATGCTAATCCCTTAAGAATAGCTTTCAACTCTTGCAGCTGTGAGAGAAGAACCTGACAATGCCATTAAGAATAACTAAATTGTTAAGGTTAGATTTCATGTAGTATGTAAGAGTACAATTTGGAAAACACATAACACATACGAAAACGCAATTCTAGGAATCACCACCAAGAGTCGGGAAAATATCCGAATTATTTTGTGCAGCCCTGTATATGTTATATAGATTTGTATATTTACAACATAGTATGCTAAAATTGAGTTAAGATAGAAAACGGATTAGTTAAAACGGATAGTTTCAACACAGTTAAAATTTCCCCTTTAGAAATTTCCGTCAATAAACGGAAATGTAGTCGAGAACTTTTGTGCTGCCCTGTTTATAATTTGAAGAATTTTTACATCCCAAGTAATAGGCAAAAAATTAGTTAAATTGAAAAATCGCGTACCGTAACTGAAAACGAATTCCTAGCATTTATTGTTCATAGACACTTCTGTAAACGAAATTATTTTGTGTGTCCCTGTAAATGAACGATGAATGCTACGCCCACCGTATTCTATAGTAATCCTCCTGTAGAGCACATCAGTGATATATATCAATTTAAATATGTTTGAAATAGTGTAACAGTGTTAAAACACACCGCGGACGATTTTTCTCCATAGACCGTAAAAGTACCGGAATTATTTTGAGTGTCCCTGTAAACTAACTATAAAGATAAATGCTACCTATTTCATTATCAATATCACATGTCACAGTAAACTTCAATAACATACACTGTAAAAAAATTGTAAATTCACGGGTATTCTCACTGAATTGCTGCCGTAATTTTACGGGAAATGCTCCTTTTTCAAGGTCAATTTCCGTAAATTTCATGTTTTTACGGACAAAAATCCTTTATGTAAGAACAAAGCTCGTTTATTTAGGGACAAAACCCGTTTTCTTATGGACATTGTGTGGAATCTCTGCTGCAGTAATTTTACTGCAGCAATTTTTTACAGTGTATATCAGTTGCATGGCAATCGGAGAATATTTACGCGAGTTAGAGAACAGACAGGCAGACAGAGAAACTGAATTCATAAACACTTTTCAACTGTGTTGGAAAGAGTTAAAAATGGAAAACACAGACCATGTTATTCAGGCATGGGCAGATTTATTAAAATTTTAATCAGATTGCTTATGGAATGGGAAAAAAATCAATTTCAATCGACGAGCTTTATAATATACTAATGATTTATTTTACATATATGAATTAATAAACCCTGTTTGGATGTAAACCTGTTTGCATGTACTTTTTGTCCTCATTTTATCAGAGTTGTTTTAGACAAGATCTGCTTGCGATAAAATTCTGAAATTGTAATTTGAGCTTTACATGCAAGTTCATCGGGCAATTTAGTGGAAGTGCTAACAGCGGTCATAATCTTTACACACACAGATAAGCACTTTTTTGATATGCAAGAACACACTGAGAAAAATGACACCTTCAAATCTGAGTAAATCGATGTTTTTATTTTGTTGTGAAACTTTTTGTTTCAAATAGAACGACCCAATACTTTCAATTCTGTAATACCAGAAATACTCAGATTATTGAAACATGGACACATTCAGAACTGGTCACATAGAGATCAGTTCATACTCATTTTTGAAACATGGACAGATTCAAAAATGATTAGAATCAGTTCATACTCATTTTTGAAACATAGAAATACTCAAAAATGAGCACATAGAAGTCAGTTCATACTCATTTTTGAAACATGGACATACTCAAAAATGATTAGAATCAGTTCATACTCATTTTTGAAACATAGAAATACTCAAAAATGAGCACATAGAAGTCAGTTCATACTCATTTTTGAAACATGGACATACTCAAAAAGGATTAGAATCAGTTCATACTCATTTTTGAAACATAGAAATACTCAAAAATGAGCACATAGAAGTCAGTTCATACTCACTTTTGAAACATGGACATACTCAAAAATGATTAGAATCAGTTCATACTCATTTTTGAAACATAGAAATACTCAAAAATGAGCACATAGAAGTCAGTTCATACTCACTTTTGAAACATGGACATACTCAAAAATGATTAGAATCAGTTCATACTCATTTTTGAAACATAGAAATACTCAAAAATGAGCACATAGAAGTCCGTTCATACTCATTTTTGAAACATGGACATACTCAAATAGGAGCACATGATGTTTTATTCTTGAGTGTGTGCATATTTTCAGAAATGGGTATATACATGTTTCAAACTTGAGTCATTTTGATTCGGAGCCATTTTGACTTTGCGACATACTCAGATTTGAGTATTTTTTGCTCAGTTTTGAGACACGGACATACTCAAAAATGAGCACATAGAAGTCCGTTCGTACTCATTTTTGAAACATGGACATACTCAAATCGGAGCACATGATGTTTTATTCTTGAGTGTGTGCATATTTTCAGAAATGGGTATATACATGTTTCAAACTTGAGTCATTTTGATTCGGAGCCATTTTGACTTTGCGACATACTCAGATTTGAGTATTTTTTGCTCAGTTTTGAAAATGTCGTTTTTAGAGTGCACTAATGCCTTATAATACTATGTGATGCTAACCAATGACGATAAACAATACAATTGATTCTACGTTTAATTATAGCATACATTAAGGAAGAAAAACGTATACAAGATTTAAAGCACACTAAACTGTTAAATATTGCTAATGTTTCATATTATTGTTACAAAGTGAGAATTAAAAGGCTGTTAGCTTTATTAATTATTATTAAAAAAAATCGAATTTCTTTATAGATAAGTCGATGTCTTAAAAAGTGATCAAACGGTTATATATTCTTATACAATACATAGTCTATAACTGGCTACAATGTATCTCATCGATACATTCCCTTCACGTGAAAAGACAAAATGTTTTATTAGCTATTTAATCGTCTTTAAAAATAAAAATTGAACTAAACAATACTTTTCAACTAAATCTTAAAAAGTTATGAAACCGTTATGTTTTCTTATACAATACGTAGTCTATAATTGGCTGCAATGTATCTCATCGATACAATCTTATATATTTTAGTTAAATCAAAATACTTTCTAACATTTCAGAGAAATAATTGGCTTCTGATTTTAAAGCGTCTTAAAAAGTAAAAAAAAAAAAAAAAAAAAAAACATAAAAAAGCAAAAACACGAATTTAAAAATTTGATTGAAATGTCCTAAATGCATAAAAAAATTTTTTTAAAAACTTTTACTTCTTTGCATGTTTCTGAAATATAACTTACGCACATAATTTAAATTTTTTAAATCAAAATGCGTATTATTTTGAAATTTTGCTAAAAAATAACACTTTTCATATTGAATAGAGCGTGTATTTAAATTTGAAAAAAAAAATAACGAATTTTAACTATATAAAAACTTTCACATATCACGTGTCATAGATTAACCACAAAGTTAAATTACTTAATTAGAAAATTTCAATTTTTAAACTGTAACGTTAAGGATATTAAGAAATAAATTCATTTTCCACTTTTCCATTCTTCAAAGAGTGAGGTTTAATATTACATTTTAAATAAAAAAACCTAGTACATTTTTAGTTTCAGCGGTTTGGGAAAATGCGGTTAGTACATACAGTCGGATTAAACAAATGCAGATATTTACATTCTACGTACGCAAGCTTTAATTGAGAAAAAAGGAGGCTAAATTTAAGTTCGGTCTCAAAAATTAATAACCGATGAAACACTCACTTTTAAGATATTCTACGAGTCATAAATTTCTGAATCATTTACTTGTAAAAAAGGAAGGGAAAAAAAAATGTGACATTGAGTGAGGCACATTCAAATAAATCTAAAAGCTACAGCTGTTCACGTGTAAACTTTGCGGTAGACCTGTAATTCTAACCTACAATTTCAAGTATCTGCAATAGATTTCAATGTAACAACAACTAAATTTAAGTTCGGTAAAAAAAAAAAAAAGCAGTTGAAGTACTCATTCTTAAGATACTCTACCAGTCATTCTTGTAAAAAACAATGAAGTGAAAGAAAAAAAGAAGGTTTAATTGAATGACATTTAAATAAATCTAAAACTCTACAGCTGTTCATTTGTAAACATTACGATAGACCTAAAATTCTACACAATTTCAAGTATCTTTAATAGATATTAATGTCCGTAAAAATAACTAAATTTAAGTTCGGTCTAAAAAATAAATAGCAGATGAAACACCCATTCTTTAGATATTCTACCAATCATTCTTGTAAAAAACAATGAAGTGAAAGAAAAAAGAAGGTTTAATTGAATGACATTCAAATAAATCTAAAACTCTACAGCTGTTCATATGTAAAAATTACGGTAGACCTAAAATTCTACAATTTCAAGTATCTTCAATAGATTTCAATGTCCGTAACAACAACTAAATTTAAGTTCGGTGAAAAAAATAAATAGCAGATGAAAAACTCATTCTTTAGATATTCTACCAGTCATTCTTGTAAAAAACAATGAAGTGAAAGAAAAAAGAAGGTTTAATTGAATGACATTCAAATAAATCTAAAACTCTATAGCTGTTCATATGTCAAAATTACGGTAGACCTAAAATTCTACAATTTCAAGTATCTTCAATTAATATCTATCAATAGATATTAATGTCCGTAACAATAACTAAATTTAAGTTCGGTCTAAAAAATAAATAGCAGATGAAACACCCATTCTTTAGATATTCTACCAGTCATTCTTGTAAAAAACAATGAAGTGAAAGAAAAAAGAAAGTTTAATTCAATGACATTCAAATAAATCTAAAACTCTATAGCTGTTCATATGTCAAAATTACGGTAGACCTAAAATTCTACAATTTCAAGTATCTTCAATTAATATCTATCAATATATATTAATGTCCGTAACAATAACTAAATTTAAGTTCGGTCTAAAAAATAAATAGCAGATGAAACACCCGTCTTCACCGTGTGGCACATTCAAATAAATCTAAAACGCTGCAGTTGTTCATATGTAAGCATTGCAGGAGACAGATTCAGATTCAGATTCAGATTCAACCACATCAGGGAGGCCTACCATATGGCTTTAGCCTGTGCAAGCCCTGCTTGGCAAGTTTATTAAAAAAAAAAAAAATACATATTTGACAGTGCAATTTTGATTATTTACAAAACATAAAAAATTACTATAAGTGATGATGAAAATGATGAAGATAGTCTATAATGTTATATACAATGATGGAGAAAATTTTTGGATTATTTACAGTTCGTGATTGGGAGCTAAAATTCTACAATTTCAAGTATCTACAATAGATGTCAAAATCCGTAACAACAACTAAATTTAAGTTCGGTCTAAAAAATAAATAGCCGATGAAAGACTCATTCTTAAGATATTCTAAGAGTCATAAATTTCTGAATAATTCACTTGTAAAAAATGAAGAGAGAAAAAAGAAGGTTTAATTGATTGACATTCAAATAAATCTAAAACTCTACAGCTGTTCATATATGTAAACATTGTGGTAGACCTAAAATTCTACAACTTCGGGTAATCTAAAGTTGATTTCGATATAGCCGTAACAGAAAAGTTGTAAGTGTGTCACCAGAGTAATAAAACTCAATTCCCATAGTAGTACTTACATATCCGTAGATTCAAAATTGTAAATATCTCAACTTAGTTGATTCCCATGCTGAAAAGTATGTATCAGCGCTGCAGTAAATAAAATGTTCTACCACAGTAGTAATTAATTATGTCTTAGAAATAACGCCAATGAAATAATCTTAAAAAAAAAAAAACATTTATCAGAAACCTGTTGAGATATATGTTAAAAAATAATGTATACCATGCATCTCTTTAAAAAAAAGCGAACATTTTTTTTTAATCTACCCACATGCATTACTTTAGAAATGAAAGGAAAGGATAATTTAGTTTATTACATATTATTATTTAAGTATATTTTTAGATTAATTAAAAAAATAAACGCAAATAACTTTCATTTAAATTTTAATCGAATTAGATTTTTTTTTTAATATTCTTTCTAAGTATTAACGATATTTACATAATTATTAACTATATAAGTCTAAAAATAATTCGTAAAAAAACATAATGTTATTTATGTAATAAACAACTATTGCAATTGAGGGGGTCGGGGCAAGAGAGTGCCAAGCCACATTTTTGAACTTCTGAGATATTTCAATTTGAAAATTTGATCAAATTCTCAAATCAAGATATATAAGCTAAAGTGTTTTCGCCAATGCCTTAATAACATTTGAGATATTCTGAGTAACAATATGGCTTGATAACAATAATGATATTACTATTATGTTTTTTGTAAATTAGCTATCTTCATTGGGAGCATAAACATATGGGGCAAAAACAAAACCTGTCACATATGCTGCCACCAAGTGACATTAGAAACAAATTATATAGTGGATATTATAATTTACAATATTAATCAACAGATTACAGTGTTAGATTTATTTCACCAAAAATGTGGCTCGGCACTTTCTTGCCCCGACCCCTTCAATTATTCAGCATGAAGCAGTTAAAGAAAATTTGTTCCCGATATAAGAAACTGCACACAAAATGCATGTATGTTGGAAAATAATTATATATCTATTTTTTTTTTCAGAAATAAATCGGAAAAAATTCGGAAGGTACAAAATAATCCTATATAAACTTCATAAAGTACTATGGTTAAATAAAAGTAATTTTCTAATAGATTTATCATATGGACTAATTTTTGTGTTGTTTTCATTAAAAAACTCGCAATAAAAGTTTAGTTTTTAACACTTTCCAACCTAGTTGAAAAGTGTTTATGACTTCGGTTTGTCTGGCCGGATGGCCATATGGCCGTCTGTCCGTGCTCTAACTCCCGTAAATATGCTCGGATGGCTCTGCAATTTTTATATGTTATTGTCGTTATCTATAGCATGTTCTCTATTTCAACGGAAGTGTGTAGCACTTATCTTTTTCTACAGGGACACTCAAAAGAATTCCATTACATTGCGGTCTATGGGGAAAAATCATTTGCGGTTTATTTAAATAATGTTTCACTATTTTAAAGCGTTGAAATTTATATATATCACTAAGGTGTATTAGAAGAAGCTTAATATGGAATAGGTGTGCATAGCACTTACAGTTACTTTACAGGGACAGTCAAAAGAATTCCGTTACATTACGTCTACGGAGAAAAATCGTCTGCGGTTTATTTAAATAATGTTTCACTATTTTAAACGCATTGAAATTTATATATATCACTAAGGTGCATGACAAGAGGTTTACTACAGAATATTGTGTGTATATCAGTCATCGTTCATTTACAGGGACACACAAAAGAATTCTCTACTGTCTGTTAACAATAATTCCTGGAAGTGCGTTTTAAGTTACTGAAAGCGATTTTAATTTTAACTCGCTTTTTGTCTATTACGTGGTGTGTATAAATTCTGTAGATTCTATACAGGGAAGCACAAAAGTTCGCGAACACATTTCCGTTTATTGACAGAAACTCCAGACGGAGAATTTTAAACTGTGCTACGCGTTTCCTAACTGAACTAAAATTGAGTATCCTATGTAGTATATATACAAATCTATAGATCCTATACAGGTCTGAATAAAAGTATTCGGATATTTTTCCGAATATTGTATATGTTGGAAATTCCTGAAATTATGTTTTTAAATATGTTATGAGTTTTCCAAATTGTTTGCTTAGATGTAATCTTTTAGCTTATTAAGCGGTATGATTTGTAAAATTACTTTGGAAGCGTTGGAAGGTGTTACATAATCTATGCTTGACGCATGATTTTTCGTTCTTGTTATTTTTCTGTGAAGATTTTTTCACCTATAGCACTAAAAAAAAATAAATAAAAAAAGCTCAAATGTTACATACACACACACATACATATATATAATACTGTAAACTATAAAGTCATTTATTGTATTTTAAACTTTTCCGCATTTTAAAATCCGAAATCACTTATTTCTTACTCTTCACTGAAATTTAATCACTTAATTCCCCGAATTTAATTCGAATTTTTCCAGTACTTTTAAAGATATTTCGCAACTTTCTATATTAAAGATGTTTTATCTGGACGAGAATGATACTAAAAAACTGTTCTTAGAATGTTGTATATCTTAATTCATTATTGCCTGACTTGTTTATGAGAAATCACGTATTTCTCACTTTTCACTGAAATTTAATCACTTAATTTCCCGAATTTAATTCGAATTGTTTCAATACTTTTAAAGATATTTCACAACTTTCTAGAATTTTAGTGTAGATGCCTTATCTAGATAAAAATTTAAAAATAAAATTTACAAAGAATTATATGAACAACACCAAAACATCTTATAACATAAAGTTTACAATTCCTGTAAAAATATATCAAATATTCAATAATTAACTATTCCCCAAATACGGCTGTAATAAATTACGATATACAACATAATAAAAACTTAAAAGACAAATTTACACGTTGAAATATTGATGCCAAATATGATAGATAAGCATAATCTCACAACTTCAATTAATGAAGAATTACATAAATAACACGTTGTAATATGAAGACTTAAGTTCCTCGAAATATTTCAAATATAATATAATCCACAAAGCCAGGAACGAATAACTTATTATGTACGGACATTATTAAGGACAAATAAGTCAAACTTATACAATGTGAAACACTGTTGCCAAATTGTATTGTTGGGTATAGTTTCTTAATATAATTAATGAAGATTTACATGAACAAATGCAGCCACGTTGAAATATGAAGTTTAGAAGTCCTTCAAATATAACAAACATATAATAATAAAATATTCATAAAATCAGAAATTAACTAGTAAATCTTCAGATCCGGGGCCTCAGCGTCAATTTTGCAAGATATTATAATTTTCATCTTCTTTCACATAATATCTAATATCTTGAAATTCAAAATTAATAATGTTAGATTATTTGTACATTTCTAATCATATAAGATTTCCCAAATATTCACACAATCTAATTTTTAAGAATGTCAAATTAACTTGATTTTATTTAATTTTCTCTCTCTGATATGTGAAATTCATTTGCTAGGCAACCGTTATATGAAAACAAGTGAAAAAAGGTAAAAATATGTAAATTCATATTTAATACTTTGGAAATTTTTCCATAGAAAAATTTCACACTCCTTGCATTTATAATAATCAAATTTTAATTGCTTAATAGGCGTAAAGCCAACATAGTGAAAAAGTACCCAAGCCGGGACTCGAACCCGGGTCATCAGTATAGCGCATTGTTCTACCAACTGAACCACTTGGGAACGATACTCAGCCTGAAACTTTCTCACGCCTATTAAGCAATTAAATTTTGATTATTAAAAAGATGTATTTCAAAATTGTAAAAATGATAAAGAAAAATGCTTTATACATTTTGAACATACGCACAAAATTCCATAAAAAATTATACAGAGAATTGCGAATGGCCGACAAAATTATTGACAAAATATCAAACCGATTTGATTAATTTAAAACACCGCTTAGCAAAAATTTAGCATCCCTAATGTAATGTTTAAATCAACTTTTCAAATGTGTCATTTTCATTTCAATGAATGATAAAATGTGAAGATCGTCTGAATTCCTATAGAAAAATATTATGACGTAAAAGAAAAGGTTCTATATTTTTCGAACGAATGAACCAAATTTAACCAAATACTATAGAGTTAATTCCGGGTACCTCACCAACGTACTTAATTAATAATCAGCTAATTGGATGCATTTAGTTGAAATTATCGGAAGGCCTACAGACAAACAGACAGACACGAAATTTTTTGGGGGTCTCCACAGAAAATCTCAACTGACGTTTAAGCAATTACTTATTAAATGCTGGACTCGGCTATAAAATATAGAAAATGACATTTTAAATTATTTTCTTAGAAAATACTTAATTGCATCCTGATATTCTTTTAAAAGTACAAGGTTTACATATTACATAATCGACGCCCTCATAATCAAAGATAAATTTTACATAAGTGAAACAACATCTACTTATAATAAAATCCGAAGGCAAGAAAGTGTCTGTAACCATTCCGGGTGGGACCACTCTGGTCTGCGAATCCACCGTAGTTAAACGCCATGTTAGGCTTAATGAAAAACCTATGCTAACATGATATACGCTAAATGATAATATCTTCTACTTGAAATCATGTCTGTTCAGCATATTTTTCCTATAAAACATGTATATTATATCCTATTATAATGTTTTAAAATCTTAATTAAAAATCCAGATTAAACATCGGAATCCCATTTATAATCAAACGTACACTGTTGCGAACAATATTGATTTGGCGCCATTTACCGGCTTTAAAATGTACTTTTCTTCAATACAAGCCTTTCAATAATAAAATCTTCATGCTGTTTGTATGAAGTCTTATGAAAATGGAACGCAGATCAACAATCCGTCATTTTTGACGGGGGTTATATACTAGTTTTGTTATAAAAACCTAATAACGACAGTAAAATTAAATCTATCAAACTAAAATACTATACATATTTAACTGAAGGTTCAGTCATTAAGCAAACAACTGTTTTAGAGAAAGTACGAATAATAGGTTGTAAAGTTTCTTTTTACAAAATTTGAATCTTGAATATCTGGAAACTTTCATTTTGTTAGTCAACTTATTTTACACCTGAGGGCTTCAAATGTCTAAACAAGTCAGGCATACATAGTGAAACACTGTTGCTAAAAGTTGCCAGACGTTTTAGCATGAAATTTTCTATTCCGTGAAACATGTTAAATATAATTACCAAATATTTACAATTTCAGGCAATAATATGTTGTACAAGTCAATATTCAGAACTAACACGTTGAAATAATGTTGCCACACGTTGTACACGTAATGTAAAAATTTTGCCGCTGAAAATATACCAAATATATAATGGTCAAATATTCACAGTCAGAAAATAATTGCTGAATATAGGTGGCAATATTAAGAACTAACACGTTTGGCTCAGATGGTGAAATACTGTTTTTAAGTGTTGTCACAAGTTGTAATAAGAAGTCTTCAATTCTTGCAAGTTTTTGAAAATATAGAATAACATATATATTTAGAAAATCAACTTATAATATGTGACATTAATGACAAATAACATGTCAAACTCACACGGTTAAACACAACTGCCAGATGTTGTAATAAGACGTTTTCTATTTTATATAAAGTTTTCAAAAAATATTCAATATAGAATAATCAAATAATCAAAAATCAGAAAACAATGACTTATTGAATACGACATTAATGAGAACTAACAAGTGAAATTCACACGGTAAAAAATGTTGGCAAGTGTGGTCACAAGCTATAATAAGAAATCTACAATTCCTCCTAGTATATCAAATATAGAATAACACATATATTTACAAAATCAGGGAATAATAACTTATTATATGTGACTTTATGAACAACTAACAAGTCAAACTCGCACGGTAAAACACTGTTGCCACACATCGTAATACAAAGCTTTCTATTCTATAAGAAGTTTTCCAAATATATCAAATATAGAATAATCAAACTTTCAAAAAGTCAGGAAACAATAACTTATTGAATACGACATTATTGTGAACTAACAAGTCAAACTCACACGGTGAAAAACTGTGGCTACAAGTTGTAATGAGAAGTCTTCATTCCTCCAAGTATATTAAATATAGAATAATACATATATTTATAAAATCAGGAAAAAATAACTTATTATTTGTGAGATTAAAGACAGATAACAAGTCAATCTCACGAGGTAAAACACTGTTTCCAAGTATTGTCACAAAAAGAAATAAGAAGTCTTCAATTCTTCCAAGTATGTCAAATATAGAACAACACATATATTTATAAAAACATAAAATAAAAACTTGTTATATGTGACTTTAATGACAGATAACAAGTCAAACTCACTCGGTAAAACACCGTTTCTACACATTGTAATACGAAGTTTTCTAAAAACATTAAATATATACAATAATCAAATATTCAAAAAGTTAGGAAACAATAACTTATTGAATACGACATTATCGAGAACTAACAAGTCAAACTTACACGTTCAAACACTGTTGCCAAATTTGATTGATAAGCTCCACGTAACTATACGCAAAAAAAGAGAAGCATAATATAATAACTATTTTCCACATGCAATATGCAAACGTGCCCCCAGCATCCATCAAATGAACGTTACATTTTTGGGATGCGGGTTTCTATTTTTAGAACATTACAATAGCGAGGGAGGAAAAGAAGTGAAGGAAGTGGTTTTGTGGAAACGACCGCGAGTTTATACACACGAGGACGAGCGTAATGTGAACACATCATCTCCCTACTTTTACCTTTTACTTACCCATCATACGTAGTATAGGGTAAGTCTTGTAATCGTTTTGAAAATCGAAAATTTTTTTTTGACGGATTTACACGTTTCAGACACTGGAGATTCCGAAAAACATATTTTTAGAAAAAAAATTTTGCCGTCCGTCTGTGTGTCTGTGTGTCTGTGTGTGTGTGTGTCTGTAAACGCTCTATCTCTCGAAAAAATTGAGATAGAGACTTGCAATTTGGTATGTACTTAGTATTTGATAATGGAAAGAAGCCTATTTCATTTCAATAACCTCGATTAACCGGAACAATTTTTTTCGGACTCTCGAAATATTCGTTCTGATGAAAGGTATATAAAAAATTTCGAAATTGTTTATTTTAAGAAATGAATATAAAAGACAATAAAAAAACATAAATTTTGAATAAAGCATGAAGTCGATCGGATAATTAGTTGCCGAGATATTTGGAATCCTATTTCCCACACTCTTCGATTTTTCATGACCCTGTATTTCATCCAAATTTCACTTCAAAGATATATTTTAATTGGAAATTTGACGCTTAATCAGATACAATAAACTGCTAGTTAATAGGATTATTATTTTTGGAGTTATAAGGAAAAACCTCTTTCAAGCAATTCAGTAATCGAGCCTTTAAAGTTTGTGACGTCATCAAGCCACGATTTTATTTGAATTGCAATGCATTTTATAAGTAGTTTACACATTTTTATTTTAATATTTTACATTATGCATATCCATGATGGGTAAGTATTACGGTGGCCCCCAACGACTAGTTTCTAAGGTAGTCGGCTGCGTTGAAATCGTCAATTTTAGCCAAAAGTTAACAAAGGATTTTCTTTTTGGTTTTAATAAGTAGGGCATTAATTTGACTTTACGAAACATTTTTCCTTTCTCTATCTTAAGGGGTCAGGTACGTGTTAAATTGTCAAGTTAGATGTAAAAGTGATCCTAATATAGATTGCAATAACTTCGCATCTAATTAATTTTCGGATATGGAATTTTAAACACTCATTAAAAGAGATACAATGGGTGTTCGGTTAACGAACTTAATCCATTCCAAAATATTGTTCGCTAACCGAATTATTCGTTAACCGATCATAGAATTAGTATAGATTTGTATGGGAATTCATTTAATTCGCTCTGAAGAGCTAAATATAATATATATAAATTAATATAGATTCTCCCTAAATTTATTTAAATGTAATAATAAAAAAACATATATTAATTACATACATTAATTACATACATACAGTCTACCGATCATAGAATTAGCATAGATTTGTATGGGAATTCATTTAATTCGCTCTGAAGAGCTAAATATAATATATATAAATTAATATAAATTCTTCCTAAATTTATTTAAATGTAATAATAATAAAAAATATATTAATTACATACATTAATTACATACATACAGTCTTGCCCTTCCTTCAGGCATGCTTTTTTGTGAGTTTGTGGAGCATTAAATTTTTGACAAAAGCTTGTTTTACATTTCTGTAGTTTTCAACCTCCCCTTTTAATAGGGTTAATATACGTCCGTTTATAGTATGGGCAGATCGTATTTTGATTGTCGTGCCGTACTAAAGAAATAAATGATATGCCCTTTGTAAAAATTTTAGGATCGCATTCATTGACGACAGCATTAAATCATATCAATTTATCACTTTGACCTATCATAAACACCATTAGTTCTCTAAAAGATCGTGTTTACTGCAAGCACCGATAAAGCTCAAGTTGAGCCTAGAGCCTGTTAATAATTTAGGAACTAAATTTCAATTAAAATAATTAATTTCCAATTAGAAATATTTCTTTAAAAAGGGACACAAAATATAAAAATTAATGTTTTTAATCTGTTCCTTCTAACTTAAGGCCCCTAAACCCCTGTAGCTCATGAATTAAGTAGGCTAGTTGTATATAACTGTTAAAATGTTCTCTAAGTCGATAATATATTACAATTAAATACAGCTCTTCAAATCTGAAACACAGCATTGCTTCTTTTTGGGTTTGTTTTGTGAATTGTTCGTTATCCGAACATAAAAATCTCTCGCGGAAGTGTTCGTTAACCGATCTGTTCGTAAACCGAACAGTTCGTTAACCGATCACCCACTGTATATCGAAACGAGTAATGTTCTGAAAAAGATCCTAGATGCTTATGAAGCGTTTTAATTTAATTATAAATGCAATGCTTTCTTTTATAAATGAATTCACCTTGTATACCTTGTGCACAATATTTCTCATAATAAAAATTGTCACAGTGTGCCAATTTTTTTTTTAACTTTTTTTTCTTTTTTACCGTGTAGAAATATATGTTTAAAATGTCTTACATTGGAAAAATATATAATGATTAGTTCTTGAGGGAAAAATAATAATAAAACTCAAAATTTTGAGGGTTTTTTTTATAAAAATAATCATAATTTCAAAATTTCTTATTGATGATCATAAAATTAGATCATATTTTGCATCTATTAGTTTTATGCCTTCAATCAAAATTTCATGATATTATATCCAGCCATTTTCGTGCGCGCAATGACCAAAATCATCATTTTGTGAAAAATCACTTTGAAGGTTAAATTAGTCGTTGATCATATATAGCAAGAGCTCAAACCGTTATGGACATAATTTCCCTTCCAAAGAGAATTTGCCCGTGAGATTTCTTTTAAAATGTTAATATAAAACCCGATTTTAATATAAGCTATTAAAAATTGTATTTTAACCCTTAATTATATTTACTTACGTTCCAAATGTATATTTTTTTACTTTCTATCAATTTTCAAAACTGAAAGTTTAATTTGCCGACTGAAAAATTTCACTCAACTTGCGAGATTTTTTTTTTTATTTAAAAATTAATTTAACATGTTATAAAATACGATTGAATAATGTGAAACAACTGTATATTTTGATATTTTTTAATTTTGTTTTCCTTGAAAAATGCATAAAATAAAAATAATGTGGCATTTACTCAAAACGTCAAAATTCTAATTTACATCAATCGATATCTATTCTGTAAATTCTATTATGCTTATTAAAGCCTCAGCGACGTAGCCATAGTGGAAGTCCAGAGAGTCTGGATACCATTATTTTAAAGAAATTTTTTTTGCTGTATGAGTCACTCAATTTTCTTCGATTAAAGAACTTGAAAATAACTTTACGAAATTAGTGATATCTAGAACGTCCACTAGATATCATCGTTTCCCAATAGAAAGAATATTTTACATACTATGTATGTTTGTATACTATGAGTCCCTCAATTTTCTTCGATTAAACAACTTTAAAATAACTTTACGAAATTAGTGATATCTAGAACATCCACTAGATATCACTAGATATCGTCGTTTCGCAACAGAACTAATTTTTTGCATACTATGTATGTTTCCATACTATGAGTCAACACTCAATTTTCTTCGATTAAACCAACTTGAAAATAACTTTACGAAATTAGTGATAGCTAGAACCTCTAGATATCACTAGATGTCATCGTTTCCCAACATAACCAAATCTTTGCATACTATGTAGCATATATACAAATCTATACATCATATACAGAGCTGCACAAAATAATTCGGATATTTTTCCGAATATACAGGGTGTCTCAAAAACATAGCGACAAACTTTTAGGGCAGGTACAGGACACTGTAACAATCATTTATTGTATAGAAAACCAGGGTGAAAAATCCATTTATTTAGTAAAAATTACAGCACGTCTTACTCCAATCCGAAGTCCCATTTTCGTTCATAGTGAAGATACTTTAAATGAAATCCTTACAATATCCTTACAATTCACATAAATATGAGTCTGTTGCGAATTTTGTTAAAATATCTTCACTAACTATTAAAGTTATGAACGAAAAAGTGACTTCGGATGGGAGTGAGACGTCCTGTAATTTTGACTAAATAAGTGAATTTCTGACCCTGGTTTCCTATATAATAAATGATTGTTACAGTGTCCTGTACCTCTCCTAAAAGTTTGTCGCTATATTTTTGAGACACCCTGTATAGTCGAAAAAATATCCGAAATATTTTGTGCAACTCTGTATAAGATTTATAGATTTGTATATATGCTACATATTATGCAAAAAAATTTGTTCTGTTGGGAAACGATGATATCTAGTGATATCTAGTGGACATTCTATGTATCACTAATTTCGTAAAGTTATTTTCAAGTTGTTTAATCGAAGAAAATTGAGTGACTCATACAGAAAAATATGTTTCTTTGAAATAGTGGTATCCAGACTCTCTGGACTTCTACAATGGCTACGCCACAGAGGCTTTAATAAGCATAATAAAATTTACAGAATACATATCGATATCTTTAAATTTGAATTTTAACATTTTGTGTAAATGCCACATTATTGTTGTTTTTATGCATTTCTCAAGAAAAACAAAATTTAAAAATTTAAAAATCTATAGTTATTTCACATTTTTCAAACGTATTTCATAACATAATATACATGAGAAATTAATTTTTAAATATCAAAAAACATAAAACAAAAAAAATGTCACAAGGTGAATGGAATTTTTCAGTCGGCAAATTATGCTTTTAGTAGTGAAAATTGATCTGAAATTGGGTTTTTAAATGTGTTATGGATATTCCAAATTGTTTACTTAGACATCATCTTTAACCTTATTAAACGGTGAAGTTTTGTACAGTGTACAAACAACAACTTTCCAACACATTCAAAACATTTTCCAACACATTCAGAACATATGCACAACACAGTGTTCTGAATATGTTGGAAAGTGTTTCATTATCTATGCATGACGCATAATTATTCTTTCTTGTTTCTTTCTGTTTCTTTTCTTTGTGCACTTCGAACTAAAAATTCAAATTCAAAAATGCCCAAGCATAAAAACCTCTAAAAACCGCCGATAAATGTAGTTTCTTATTTGTATTCAAATTTGATATTTCAAAAATATTTGTCAGAATTTGTTTCCAAGGCTCTGACTGTAGCGTGGGCGACTGAACTTTTTGAATTTATTGAAACAGGAGTAGACTTTAGATTCTATTGGATATATCAAAGGTGGTCATATAATAAATGTATATGATTATTATTGGCGATGTGCCAAGTTCTATGATTATAAAATTTTACCTTTAACATTTAGAAAGCCAACCTTGGTTCAATTGAATTATCAAGTGAATGTTATTTCAAGCTAGCACATTTAATCTTCATAAAGTTCTGCTTCTACACTGCTCAAAACAATTAAAGGATATTTGAAGTTTTATATAAAATAAAGATGTAAACGAAATTTTTTTTGCCGAAAATAGAAGAAGAGAATCACAAATGCAAATTTTTCTGGTTTTCAAGCTGTGGAGTATGCAATATTTGAGTTTGACGTCAAAAACGTCGCTTCAGCGGCAGCGAATGAAATTTGACTTTCAACTGGATAAAAGAGAATGAAGACAAGGATGATCGGCATTCAGTGATTGCTTTGTTTCGATGAGTACGATGTCTCAGCGAAGTCATTTGACAGATTCAGAAGCTTGGAGAATTGTTGGTAGGTTAGAAGGGGGCCAAACTCAAGTCGAAGTAGCGCAAGCCATTGGAGTGTCACAAAGTGTCATTTCCAGGATCTGGAACCGTTTTTTGGAGAGTGGATGTGCAGGCCGAAGACCAGGGCAAGGTCGTAGACGGGCAACAACGCCCAATGAAGATCGGTATTTAGCGTTAACAGCTCGGAGACACCGAAACATGAACGCTACTCTTCTCCAACAACACCTTCGCTCGGCTAAAGGCACCACGATTTCAACTCAGACTGTCCGAAACCGGCTCCATGCTGTAGGTCTGTATGCTCGCTGACCGATGGTATGTGTTAGATTAACATCAAGGCATCGTCGCGACCCCAGGGAGTGGGCAACCCAGCATGTCAACTGGAGGAGAAATGAATGGAGCAGTATTCTGTTTTCTGACGAGTCCCGTTTTTCTGTGCATCCGGATAATAGGCGTATTTTCATCTGGAGGGACCGTGGCAGTAGGAATAATCCTGCGTTCGTGCACGAAAGTGTCAGATTTGGCGGTGGAGGAGTGTTGGTGTATGGTGGCATCTCCATTGACGGGCGCACTGACCTCTACATCATTCGAGATGGAGCTCTGACTGGTCGCCGATATAGGGATGAGATCCTCAGACCTATTGTAGTCCCTTACGCTGCAGCAATCGGAGATAACTTCATTTTAATGGACGATAACTGCAGGCCACATCGTGCAAACCTGGTGGAGGATTTCCTTTTCCAGGAAGGAATCGTTCGAATGGAATGGCCAGCGTGTTCTCCAGACATGAATCCAATCGAGCACGTTTGGGACGCTCTAGGAAGACGAGTTTCTGGCCGCCAACAACCCCCACAAACTCTCCAAGAACTGGAAAGAGCTCTTCTGGAAGAGTGGGCAGAATACCCCTACTCGTCATTAATAGCCTCATTGAGTCCATGCCTCAAAGATGTTCAACGTTGCTGGCCGCCCGTGGAAACCATACCCCCTACTGAAAATGATTTTCTTTGAAGAAAACACCTTTTCTTATTCTTTTTTTCTCATATGCACAAATTGTGTTTTTTTCCTTTTGTACACAAATGCGCAATAAAATGCATTTTTTTCTGCCAAACATGTGTAATTTATTCTCATATAACCTACTATGTCTGTCGACCATGTATCAATCAGCTAAAAAGTTTCCCAGATACAAAATCCATCTAAAACTGCAATATCCTTTAATTGTTTTGAGCAGTGTATTTATTGAACGATTTTAATTTATTGATTAGATAATAATATTCGCAAAATTAAAAAAAAACATGTAGTTAATAGATCAACATATTTACTGAAAAATATTTGTCAGAATTTGCTTCCAAGACTCTGACTGTAGCGTGGGCGACTGAACTTTTTGAATTTATTGAAACAGGAGTAGACTTTAAATTCTATTGGATATATTAAAAGTGGTCATATAATAAATGTATAGGTCTATTATTGGCGAAGTGCCAAGTTCTATGATTATAAAATTTTAAATTTAACATTTAGAAAGCCAACCTTGGTTCAAGTGAATGTTATTTCAAGATAGCATATTTAATCTTCATAAAGTTCTGCTTCTATTTATTGAACGATTTTAATTTATTGATTAGATAATAATATTCGCAAAATTAAAAAAAAAACATGTAGTTAATAGATCAACATATTTACTGAAAAATATTTGTCAGAATTTGCTTCCAAGACTCTGACTGTAGCGTGGGCGACTGAACTTTTTGAATTTATTGAAACAGGAGTAGACTTTAAATTCTATTGGATATATTAAAAGTGGTCATATAATAAATGTATATGACTATTATTGGCGAAGTGCTAAGTTCTATGATTATAAAATTTTAGATACAACATTTGCGAAGCCAACTTTGGTTCAAGTGAATTATCAAGTGATTGTTATTTCAAGTTAGCATATTTAATCTTCATAAAGTTATGCTTCAATTTATTGAACGATTTTAAATTATTGATTAGATAATAATATTGTCAAAATTAAAAAAATATCTAGTTATTAGATCAACATACTTACTGAAAAATGTTTGTCAAAATTTGCTTCCAAGGCTTTGACTGTAGCGTGAGCAACTGAACTTATTGAATTTATTGAAACAGGAGTAGACTTTAAATTCTATTGGATATATTAAAGGTGGTCATATAATAAATGTATATGATTATTATTGGCGAAGTGCCAAGTTTTATTATTATAAAATTTTAGCTTTAACATTTAGAAAGCCAACCTTGGTTCAAGTGAATGTTATTTTAAGTTAGCATATTTAATCTTCATAAAGTTGTGCTTCGATTTATTGAACGATTTTAAGTTATTGATTAAATAATAATATTGGCAAATTTTGAGTAGTTATCCGATAAATGTAATTTCTTATTTGTATTCAAATTTGATATTTGAAAAATATTTGTCAGAATTTGTTTCCAAAACTCTCACTGTAACGTGGGAGACTGAAATTTTAGAATTTATTGAAACAGGAGTAGACTTTAGATTCTACTGGATATGTCAAAGGTGATCATAATATATATATATATATATATATTTAACCCTCTGAGCGTTTTGAAAAAGGGTAAAATTGTAATGTTGTTTTCTCTGCATTTTGTTTTAAATGCTAAAAAAATATGATTCCTCCAGCATTATAAATAAAACTTAATTAAAATATGAATGTAACCCTTGAGAGTATTAATCATTCTTCAATGTTTTAAAAATTCATTAAATCTATAGAATTATATTATCTTAAACATTGCATATATTGCAGTGAAATCTGGAGCTTAGTGAACGGAATATTACGTTCAAACCGCTTAGATATATATATATATATATATATATATATATATGATTATCATTGACAAAGTGCCAAGTTCTATGATTATAAAATATTTTACCTTTAACATTTAGAAAGCCAACCTTGGTTAAAGTTAATTATTATCAAGTGAATGTTATTTCAAGTTAGCATATTTAATCTTCATAAAGTTATGCTTCGATTTATTGAACGATTTTAAGTTATTGATTAAATAATTATTTATATACTTAATTAAATTTTCAGCAGGGCTGAAAATTTAATTAAAGTAAAAGTACTAAGTAATTAAAAAATAAGTAAAAACTGTATTATGCACTTTATTTTTTTTATGCAATAAATGGAATAAATATGGAAATAAACATTAAAGTAAGAAATAAATAATAACGTGCGTAATTTTCAAAAGTAGGCGAAAAATTAAATGATAGCGTTTCAACTAACTTCATAGGCCGTGCAATTATAGAATATTCTTATTTGTTTTGATACTGGCTCAGATTGAACTGAAACATGTCAACAGTGTAATAAAGCTTATTTAACTTTTTATAATCTTTTTATTTTACACCTTTTAGAAATTAAAAAAAGTATACACTGTAAAAAAAAAAAATGTAAATTCACGGGGATTCTTCGTGAATTGCCGCCGAAATTTTACGGGAAATGCCTCTTTTTCAAGGTAAACGGTCAATTTCCGTAAATTTCATGATTTTACGGGCAAAAACCGTTTATGTAAGAACAAAGCTCGTTTATCTAGGGACAAAACCCGTTTTTTTATGGGCATTGCCTGCAATCTCTGCTGCAGTAATTTTACTGCAGCAATTTTTTACAGTCTAACCTTAAAAAATTCTAGACACATCTTTGGGCCCAGACAAATTTTTGGGGAAATTTTTTGCACTCTTTAATGTGTCAGGGAGCAGCACTTTTGGAATTAAAGACAGTTATACATTAATTTTCTTACATAACAATGCGATGCTACAGATCACTTATTATTCGTGAAATGCATATCATTCGTGAAATAATTTTCTCAAACTATACCATTCCATCATAAATAAAATAATATATTGTTACATCCCATTTTACACACAATCCCGCTTTGTACTGTAGCCATAGCTTCGTCACCATCAGATATAAAGCCCATTTCAGCAACTGAATAACAACTATTTGTTCAATGCATAGAATTCAAATACTGAAATTTAAAAAAAAATCAAAAGCTGCATTCAATTACAAATATTACGCAGGCTTTATTATAAAAGATACGACCTCTAAGAGAAATTCAATATTTAGATTTGCAACTAACAGGAAATTAAAACAGGCGCATTTAAATCAAAATGCTTTTGTCCAAAGCTTGTTAATTTCTGAGATAAGCGGCTCGCCAAATTTTCATTGAAATTATTAGCTTGTTATTGGTTTGTGAATTTAATCAGGGGATTATATATATATGGAGAATTCATGGTGATAATGTCAAAAGTCTGGGTTTATTTTGTGTTTAATAACGCAGTTAGGATAATCAACTTTAAAATTATTTTAAAAACCATAAAAAAATTCAGTAAATACATATACAGTTTTCAAACAAATTGCTTTTGAAAAAGCATATTTTTTCCTATTCGACGGTGTATTCAAATTATATGTATTTTTTAATTTACTAAAAACGGTATTACTTAAGTATATGCTGCATGTATGGAAAAATTCATGGTGATAATATCAAAAGTCTGGATTTATTTTGTATTTAGTAATGTGTGTATTTAGTATGTATTACTATCATGTAAAAAGGTTTTAAAAATTCGATCACCAATATAGTATAGATTTTCTTACATAATATACTGTTACTAGCTAGCCGTAATTAAATATTTAGATTGACTAGTAACAGGAAATTAACAGATGTACTTTAATCATAATGCTTTAGCTGAGATAAGCGAAAATTTCATCGGTTGCTAGCTGATTATTCGAATATGCGTATTGATCCGTGTATAATTTACAGGGAGAATTCAAAGTGATAATACTAAACGTATTATTTCGCACTTAAAACATTTCGCATAAATTTAATTAATGTAAGTCGGTTACCATTTTAAAACCCACAGCATAGTTAAAAATGAATTTGTACAATATCATGCATTCTTTTTTTTTTTCTTTTTTTTTGTAATTTACGTTATCAAATAAAAATAAAAATAAAAACAGTTAGCTCATTTATAGCAATCATACGGATTTTATTATAAATGATATACAACTTTTACTAAAAATTTTATTTTTATACTTGTTACTAACAACAAATTAAAATAGACGGATATAAATGCTTTTCTTTAAAGCTTGTTAATATCTGAAATAAGCGATTAGTAAAAATGACATTTAAAAAGTCAACTGTTATGGAATTCAAGGTTTAATCCTGGTACTATAAATATGGAGAATTCATAGTAATAATGTCATAAATCTGGGTTTATTTTAAGTTTAACAATGTAATTAGGATCAAACTAGGCTACGCCGCTAGGCGCCTGAGGAGCGCCCGGCGCGTCTACGACCACCGACATTGAATGTGTTAATTTTGAAGCCCATATCTAACATTTCGAATATTAAATGTGTCCTGCTATGACGTTTTTGTTCATAAGGAAAAAAAATTGAAAACTCCAATCATAAATATCATATAGGTTTTATTAACAAGTAAATCTAATAATTAATAGTAAAAATCTAATTTTTAAACTTGCACGTTTCGCCCGCTACGCTGGTCGGGTTTTCCAAAAGAACCTGGTGTTTGGGGTCCCTTCAAATTGCCTTTAGCAGCACACACCCGTGCGGGCTACGCACGCTCTAATCTGATTTTGAAAACGAACCCCGGATTTTATATTATTAAACGAAAAATTTTCCAAACAAATCTAGTATTGGGGGCCTACTGACTTCGGCATTGAATTTATAGGTACACCCTCGAATTTATAAGTGTTTATATTCTTAAATGGAAATCAATACAAACGAACCTAGAGTTCGGGACCCCACTGACTTCGACAGCGTACACCCAAAGTGCTACAAATGCTGCGATCTGTTTTTACAAAGAACCTCGCATTTGTGTGATTTTATATTTCAAATGATAATCTCTGCAAAGAACGTAGTGATGTTTAGAGCAACATAACATAAAATTAACAGACGTACTTAAACCACAAAGAATGCGAATTTTTCTTTTCACTTTGCTTAACAGCGTACAATCAACTTGAGTGAAAAATGTGTCCAGACCGGGGATCGAACACAGATACCCTGGTATAGCGTACCAAGTGCTTTACCAATTAAGCCATCCGGACGACATCAGTCTGGCACTTCTTTCATTATTATACGTTGGCAAGGCTGCAACTCCGCAATGCAAGATGGAATGTCAACATGAGCACACTATCAGTGGTGTACAAGTGTACATGAGATAAATTCCCAGCATTGGATAATAAATATTTTAAATTTCCAATTAAATTTTCCGTAGGAGTGAAACTACGCCTTAAATTTTTAAAGAATATGAATTTTTCTTTTCAGCCTTGCCAACGTATATTAGTGAAAGAATTGCCAGACTGGATGTCTTCCGGATGGATTAATTGGTAAAGCACTTGGTGCGCTATACCAAGGTATCTGGGCTCGATCCCCGGTCGGGACACATTTTTCACTCAAATTGGTTGTACGCTGTTAAGCAAAGTGGAAAGACGAATTCACATCTTTTGTAGTGCTATTTAAAGATTAAATGCGTAGTTTCAGTCCTACTGAAAATTTAATTGGAAATTTAAAGTACTTAAAGCAATTTTAATATTAGGCTTCTTAATTTATGAGATAACCTTTTATTGAAATGGTTAACTTGTTACTGAGATATATATTTAATCTTTTAATTAGAAATATGGCGAATTTTCATAGTGATAATGTTAAAATTTTAGGTTAATTTGATACTTAATAAGACATTTAAGATAAGTTAAATGATATTAATTATGTAAAAATTTTGGAGTTAAAAATATGAATTAAAATGTAGTTTATATGCATGATGTCATGCAAGTTCTTGCACTTTTAATCATTAAAAACGGACAACAAAAGAAAATATCAAAGCTAATTTACAAACATTATACAAGTGTTATCATAAAGTGCAACATTTCAAAAAGAAAATCAATAATTAGACATGTTAGAAACAGGAAATTAACGGATACATTTAAACTGCTTTTGCTGAGATAAGCGACTCCACAAAATTTTCGTAGCAATCGTTAACATTATAAATATTATACAAGTGTTTAGTTATAGGTTTATGCATTTAATCTAGGAATTATAAATATCGAGAAATGATAGATATTTTGTTAAAAGCCTGGGTTTATAATGTACAGAACACATTTGATTAAAATTAATTGCTAATAATTGTGTGGATACTTTATACCAAAAGCATACATGAAAATATAGAACATAATTATAATGTACAGAACACATTTGATTAAAATTAATTGCTAATAATTGTGTGGATACTTTATACCAAAAGCATACATGAAAATATAGTTTATAAAAACCATGCCATGCAGTTTATGCAGTCTTCATCATGGAGGAAAAAAAAAAAAAAAAAAAAAAAAAAAAAACATTAATTCTAAAGTATGAATAAATGTCTTGGAAGTTCTAATATAAAATATTAGAACAAAAATTAATGTTTAAGTTTGTTATTCAGAAGAACTTAAATCAAAATGCTTTTGTTTAAAACTTGTTAATTTTTTATTTCCACTGAAATCGTTAGTTTCTCATTGGGATATTATTTAATCCTGAGATTATAAATGTAGAAAATTTATAATGATATAATATGAAAAAATCAAGGTTTATATATATTTACTTATACATTTACCACTAGTTAAATTATAATAATTGTTTTAACGCTTGGAATTCAAAATAGAATTATACACTGCAAACGAAAAGTAGAAATCAACATAAAGTAGATAATAGAAATCAACATAAAGTAAAGAATAGAAATCAGCATAAAGAAGAAAATAGAAATCAGCATAAAGTAGAGAGCAGAAAGCAGCATAAAGTAGAAAACAGAAATCAGCATAAAGTAGAGAATAGAAATCAGCATAAAGTAGAAAATAAAAATCAGCATAAAGTAGAAAATAGAAATCAGCATAAAGTAGAGAATGGAAATCAGCATAAAGTAGAAAATGGAAATCAGCATAAAGTAGAAAATAGCAATCAGCGTATGTAATTTTCGTCATAAAATAAATAAACGCATAAAAACTCAATTAAAAATACCATACATGTTATATTAAAAAAAAAAAAAATTCAATATGGACTAGGAATTCAATAATTTGATTTGCGAATAACATGTAGTTAAAATATGTACTTATGATAAATTAAATGCACGTATATATGAAGTTTGCTTCAGTTCTAAGCATAACTTCACACACTTCGAAATCATCACACGGCTCCACTGCTAAATATATAATAAGTATAAAACGCAATAGAAAAATGCAGAATTTTCAAGCTGTAAAGAGAGCAGGCAAAATGTACAATACCGGCTATGCCCGAAGGACTTAAGGCATAGCCGGTAAAGTCGTGACTTATTATTATTTTTTTTAATAAACAAAAACGTTTGAATAAATGCTCGTCACATTACTGAAATATTAACTTTTAAAACCAGAAATCAATTCGGACTTTCCTTTTGAAAGGAAATAGACACGGCACAGATCATTGCACAAAGTCAGAAATGTTATCAAAATGAATATATTGAACAAAACAAAAACGGAAAAGAAAAAAAAAATAAGAAAATAAAGAGCCATTTCCTGTCTAAAACCTGGATTTAAAACCTGTCTTATCCATCGTTCTAGTAACTCGAGACATGAATGGACGAACGAAATTTCATCTCAAACTTTAAAAAGAATTTTAGACAGTAAATACAGTTAACTGTTTATAAATGGGGAAAAGAATTAAATACAGCACAAAAAAGCGGCTTATTTTGACAGTCAGTGACAGCAGGAGTAAGCAGTATGCTGGAAATATAATGAAATCTAGGTATAAAGGAACGTAAATGCTATCCTACACTTTAAAAAAATGTAGAAAACTGCCCAGTCATTGAACCGTTTTTATAGGTAAAGATTATTTGACTATATTGGGAAGTGTTCTCATTGGTCAGAATAGATATAAATTACGGTTACCGCTAACAGATATGAAATCTCGCAGTCAGTTAGGTAAAGGAACGTTAATGGTATCGTACACTTAAAAAAATGTAGAAAACTGCCCAGTCATTGAATCGTTTTTATAGGTAACGGTTATTTGACTATATTGGGAAGTGTTCTCATTGGTCAGAATAGATATAAATTACGGTTACCACTAACATATATGAAATCTCGCAGTCAGTTAGGTATAAAGGAACGTTAATGCTATCGTACACTTAAAAAAATGCAGAGAACTGCACAGTCATTGAACCGTTTTTATAGGTAAAGGTTATTTGACTATATTGAGAAGTGTTCTCATTGGTGAGAACGGATATAAATTACGGTTACCGCTAATAGATATAAAGTACGGTAAGACCGCTTCACTGAAACTTTCCAATCGCGAAATATCACCCCTTGACGGGGGTCACCCGAATCCAGTTCGAGACACCCAAACGCACCACATTTGGAATGCCCGAACTAATTTTGGGGAGGTGAAAAATCAGTGATTCTGTTCCATTAGTTCTATTTCCCTTTTCAAATGTGTTATGTAATTTAATTTACTATTTTTACAATAGATAATAGTTGAGTAAAGTTTGACAATAAATCATTAATCAGTGTTGAATTCAGGGGGTGACCCGGGGTTGGAGATTCCCCCCAGAGCATTGAAATGTCCCACCCCGGAAGATTTGAGATTTTAGGCTTTTAATGGTTAAAAACTTCAATTTCTCCCCCGGACCTCTGTAATGTCGTCAGACTTTGTGATATATTTCTGTGATTAAATGAGAAAAAAATATTATATTAAGAATTTGCGATAAAACTCTACGCATCCTATCCCTGATTTACATCTTTATTTTTCCTAAAAATTTTAATACTGCCCTGTAAATTTAAATTAAAAATTGTCACTTCCTGTCTAAAACTCATCCATTGTACTAGTAACGTGATACATGAATGGGTAACGAAGCTAACGAAAGCTAAAGAAACGGGAGCTAACGAAATTTCAACTCAAACTTCAAAGATAATGTTAGTGAAAAAGTTAACTGTTTATAAATGAGGGAAAAACAGCAAAAAAAGTTTGACAATCAATTGGCAGTCTGCTAAAAATATAATAAAATCCCACAGTCAGTGAGGTATAGACCAAAGTTGTCGTGAGATATCGTCAGACTTTGTAACATATTTCTGTGATTAAATGAGAAAAAAATATATATTAAGAATTTGTGATAAAACTGTACGTACCCTATCCTTGATTTTCCCAGAAATTTTAATATTGCCACGTAAAGTTAATTTAAAAATTGTCACTTCCTGTCTAAAACTTATCCATCGTACTAGTAACGTGATACATGGATGGGCCAACGAAATTTCATCTCAAACTTTAAAGAGAATTTTAGAAAGCAAAAAAGTTAACTGTTTATAAATGGGAAAAAAAAGAACAGTATAAAAAGTTTGACAGTTAGTGACAGCAGGGGATGGCAGTATGCTGAAAATATAATAAAAATCTCGCAGTCAGTGATGTATAGAAGAAAGTGGTCGTGAGATATCGGTGAATAAAATAGAAATATCTGCGAAGTGATACCCGTTTTCCTATACTTCGTACCCTTAGTGGAGCAATTGCCAAATCCATCTCACTCAATCACTCTTCCATTACAGCGAGGTCGGCTGCAAACAACCCGCAAAGAGGGACTCCCGCTTATCCAAATATATATCTACGAGAGCGACTTGGAAAAAAAAAACTTTTATGGTGAAACAGTAGACAGAGATCTCCAAGGAAGTGTATGGAGAGTACAGTTATTTAACTCTTTTTTTCTACGTTTAAAAAACTCGGATCGATATCAAGGTAGAAGAAAGTGCTGATCAGCAATGTGATGTAATGATTCAGCAGAAAAAAAAAAACTTGGCAAAACATGTTGATGTCACATGAAAATTACTAATGATTATAAATGGGATATTTACATTTATAAAACCCTATATTTATAAATTTATAATATAATTATTATTATATAATATTAATATTTATATTACATGAAAACTTGGCAAAACATGCTGATGTCACATGAAAATTACTAATGATTATAAATGGGATATTTATATTTATAAAACACTATATTTATAAATTTATAATATAATTATTATTACTATTTATATTATATGAAAGCTTGGCAAAACGTGTTGATGTCACGTGGAAATTACTGATGATTAGCTTATCTTTATTGCACTTATTACAATTTCAGGGCTCCCAAATGGTCCGCTTTTTGAATACCGGTATGTGATGTAATAATTCAGCAGAAATAAAAATAAAACTTGGCAAAACATGTTGATGTCACTTGAAAATTACTAATGATAATAAATGGGATATTTATATTTATAAAACCCTATATTTATAAATTTATAGCATAATTATTTTTATTTAATATTAATATTTATATTATATGAAAACTTGGCAAAACATGCTGATGTCACATGAAAATTACTAATGATTATAAATGGGATATTTATATTTATAAAACACTATATTTATAAATTTATAATATAATTATTATTAATATTTATATTATATGAAAACTTGGCAAAACATGTTGATGTTACATGAAAATTACTGATGATTACCTTATCTTTATTGCACTTATTACAATTTCAGGGCTCCCAAATGGTCCGCTTTTTGAATACCGGTATGTGATGTAATGATTCAACAGAAAAAAAAAAAAAAAACTTGGCAAAACATGTTGATGTCACTTGAAAATTACTAATGATTACCTTATCTTTATTGCACTTATGACAATTTGAGGGGTCCCAAATGGTCCGCTTTTTGAATACCGGTATGTGATGTAATGATTCAGCAGAAAAAAAAAAAAAAAAAAAAAAAAAAAAACTTGGCAAAACATGTTGATGTCACTTGAAAATTACTAATGATTATAAATGGGATATTTATATTTATAAAACCCTATATTTATAAATTTATAATATAATTATTATTAATATTTATATTATATGGAAAACTTGGCAAAACATGTTGATGTCACACGAAAATTACTGACGATTACCTTATCTTTATTGCACTTATAACAATTTCAGGGGTCCCAAATGGTCCGCTTTTGGAATATCGGTATGTGATGTAATGATTCAGCAGAAAAAAAAAAAAAACTTGGCAAAACATGTTCATGTCACTTGAAAATTACTAATGATTATAAATGGGATATTTATATTTATAAAACCCTATATTTATAAATTTATAGCATAATTATTTTTATTTAATATTAATATTTATATTATATGAAAACTTGGCAAAACATGCTGATGTCACATGAAAATTACTAATGATTATAAATGGGATATTTATATTTATAAAACACTATATTTATAAATTTATAATATAATTATTATTAATATTCATATTATATGAAAACTTGGCAAAACATGTTGATGTCACATGAAAATTACTGATGATTACCTTATCTTTATTGCACTTATTACAATTTCAGGGCTCCCAAATGGTCCGCTTTTTGAATACCGGTATGTGATGTAATGATGCAGCAGAAATAAAAAAAAAAAACTTGGCAAAACATGTTGATGTCACTTCAAAATTACTAATGATTATAAATGGGATATTTATATTTATAAAACCCTATATTTATAAATTTATAGTTTAATTATTTTTATATAATATTAATATTTATATTGCATGAAAACTTGGCAAAACATGCTGATGTCACATAAAAATTACTAATGATTATAAAGGGGATTTTTATATTTATAAAACCCTATATTTATAAATTTATAATATAATTATTATTACTATTTATATTATATGAAAACTTGGCAAAACATGTTGATGTCACATGAAAATTACTGATGATTACCTTATCTTTATTGCACTTATTACAATTTCAGGGCTCCCAAATGGTCCGCTTTTGAATACATGTATTTTCTTAGAAAAAATTTATTTTTTGCTTTTTCTTGCAAATTTCTCAGAAACCACCTTCGGAGGTAAATTTTGGGGGAAATGTTGTAGAAACCTACCATGACATTTTCTTTTAAATATTATTGTTATTCATTTGGCAGACCAGTTGGAAGCCCCACAATTTCCAAAATTAAAATTAAAATATGGCTATCGCTCAATTCATGAGGGCGTTTTTGACAATGCTCTTTTCGTACAGTTTCATTGGTGCATTGGAGCATCACATGACGCCGGCGGTCTGTAAAAAAAGAAAGGCTACCGCGGTGCTTTACGCATATCTTTTTTTATAGACCGCGGCAGTCATGTGATGCTCCAATCCACCAATGCAGGTGTACGAAAAGAGCATCACGTCACTGTGGCGGTCTGTAAAAAAAGATAAGTGGAATGCACCGCGGTAGCCTGTATTTTTCGTTAGCCTCGCGGATTAGCAATGTGACGTAATAGATCCAGCAGAAACAAGCAAACAAAAAAAAACTTAAAAAAACATGTTGATGTCTCATGAAAATGACTAATTATTACCTTATCTTTATTGCACTAATTACAATTTCCAAAATTAAAATTAAGATATGGCTATAGCTCAATTCATGAGGGCATTTTTGACAATTTTCCACCTAAATTATCTTTGTACCGAAATGTTGAAAGCCAAAACTTTAAATTACACGTTTTTATACTCTACATTTTTCTATGTTATCGTATCAAGGATCGGTATCAAGGTAGAAGAAAGTGTTGATCAGCAATGTGATGTAGTTAATGATTCAGCAGAAACAAAAACTTGGCAAAACATTCTTTGTTGATGTCACATAAAAATTACTAATGATTATCTTATCTTTATTGCACTAATTACAATTTCCAAAATTAAAATTAAAATATGGCTATCGCTCAATTCATGAAGCGCGTTTTCGACAATTTTCCACCTAAATTATCTTTGTACATAAATGTTGAAGGCCAAAACTTTTGAATTAAACGTTTTTTATACTCTAACTTTTTCTACGTTTAAAAACTCGAATCGATATCAAGGTAGAAGAATGTGCTGATCAGCAATGTGATATAATGATTCACCTGGAAAAAAAGTTTGGCAAAACATTCTAATGTTGATGTCACATAAATATTACTAATGATTATCTTATCTTTATTGTACTAATTACAATTTCCAAAATTAAAATTAAAAGATGGCTATTGCCCAATTCAGGAGGGCGTTTTCGACAATTTTCCACCTAAATTATCTTCGTACATAAATGTTGAAGGCCAAAACTTTTAAATTAAACGTTTTTGTACTCTACCTTTTTCTACGTTTAAAAATTCGGATAAACATGAAGGTAGAAGAAAGTGCTGATCAGCAATGTGATATAACGATTCACAAGGAAAAAAATGGCGAAACATTCTATGTTGATGTCACATAAAAATGACCAATTATTACCTTATCTATACTGCACTAATTACAGTTTACAAAATAAAAATATGGCTATCGCTCAATCCACGAGGGCGTTTTTTGATACTTTTTCACATAAATTATTTTTGTGCAAAAAAAGTTTAAAACCAAAACTTTTAAATTAAATGTTTTTATACTCTACCAAAATCTATTAACCTGATTACAGCAGTATCGATTTTTTCTTTTTTTTTAACACAAAAAACTTAGGCGTTATAGGTGTGACATGAATGTTACAGGAATATATTGAAATTAATGAATTCGGATTAATAAATTCAAATAATTCGGAATTCGATTAAGTGTTAAACGTGGCTTTTAACCCTTTGAAAAAAAAAAGTAGGTGCAATTTTTAATATGTAGGCTTCCCCCAGATCCAGATTGGTATGCAGCATTCAATAGTACACTATAACTCATCAACTGGTACTGGTATCATATTTATACAAACATTTTTGGGTAAATTGGTATGGGATATCATTTTTAACACTTTCCAACCTAGTTGAACAGTGTTTATGACATTGGTTTGTCTGCCGTCCGTCCGTCCTCTAGCTCTCGTAAATATATTCGGATTGCCCTGAACTTTTTGTATTTTATTGACGTCAACTCTAGCATGATCCCTATTGAAAATGAAGTGTGTAACGTTTATAGCTTATTTACAGGGACAGTCAAAAGTATTCCGTCAGCCAATGGGAAAAAATCGTTTCAAGAACATTTTGTTGATGTTATGCCATTTGAAACATGATGAAATTGATATACAATTATGAAGCGCACTATATAACATGCTTTTATAAAATATGGTGGGCAAAGCATTTATTATTCATTTACAGGGTCATACGAAAAAAAAATTACACAATGTTCTACGTGGAAAAATTGTTTGCAGTTTAATTTAAATGATGTTTCACTATTTCAAACGTAATTAAATTTCTATGTATTACTGAGGTGCAGTATAAATTAGTCACCAATACTGTTTAGCAATGATTCAGCAGAAAAATCTTCGCAAAGCACTCTACATTAATGTAACGATAAAAACTGTTAATAATAATTTTCTTTTTTGCCATAAGTACAATTTATGAAAAAAAAAAAAAAATTCTGAAAATTCTCAAAAATTTAAAAAAAGTTTAGTCAAATGTTAAAATTTTTAATTACCTTTTGTATTCTACCTGTTGAACGGAGAATAAATTCTTTTTTTACTTTCGTTTAAAAAATAGGGATGATATCAAGGTAGATAAAAGCGATGTTAGCATTTCGATTCAGCAGAAAAATCTTGGCAAAGCACTCTACATTAATGTAACGATAAAAACTACTAATGATTATTTTATTTTTCTCATCAGTACAATTTATGAAACATAAATAAATATCTGAAAATTCTCCTACATTTTAAAAACTTTAGTCAAGGGTTTAAATCTTTAATTTTCTTTTATAGACTATCTGTTGAACACTAGAAAAAACTATTTTTCCGTTTAACCCTTCTTTGTATGAGTTTTTCTTTTACAATTGTGTTTTTTTTTTTATACATATATTAAATATTAGACACCAGAAATTTTAAGATAGATTTTTAACTTTGTTCAGCAACATAGCTCACGAGAAATTTACTGGATTAATATTTCTATATAAATATAGTGGTGGCGAAGAAGTTGATTTATTTATTAAAAGTTAAATAAAAAGTGATGGAAATTTACATCACTATGCAATTAAGGGTTAAAGACAGGGATTGATATCAAAGTAGATAAAAGCGATGTTAGCAAAAAGATCCAGCAAAAAAATCTTGGCAAAGTACATTAATGTAACGATAAAACTACTAATGTTTATTTTATTTTTACAATAAGTACAATTTATGAAACAAAAATAAATATCGGAAAATCCTCCTACATTTAAAAAATATTAATCAAGTGTTTAAATCTTTAATTATCTTTTGTAGATTATCAGTTGAACGGGGGAGAAAATCTTTTATTTTTATTTTGTTTTTCTTTTTTGTTTAAAGACTAAGATTGATAACAAGGTACATAAAATCTCTGTTAGCAATAAGTTTCAGCAAAAAAATCTCGGCAAAGTACTCAGCATTAATGTAACGATAAAACTACTAATGAGTAATTTATTGTTACAATAAATACAGTTTATGAAACAAAAACATAGGCTAAATTTCATTAAAAAAAGTAAAGGGAAAAAAAGAAAAAGGAAAAATTTTTACCGAATGCTTTTTTATAATATTAACAATTATACATTTTCTTCAAAAGATTTCCGGTATTTACATATTTTAGATATTTTTTTATATACCGGGTAAACCAAAAGTTCGTTAAAATTTTAAAGATTCATAAATAAGGAAGAAATTATGATAAAGAAGTGCGGTTTGCAAGAAAGGGCTCATAGGGTAGTCGGATTTTTTTTTTTTAGCAGCAAAAAAAATTTTAGTTAAAAATATCACTGGTAGAGGGCGCTGACGAAACGAAACACAATGAACAGGGCAACAGTACGCTCCATCCATTTATTCTTGCAATAACAATTGTTCAATATGACCTCCAGAACATTGTACGACATAACTAAGGCGACTCACAAGTCACAATGTCTGCTACACTGAATGCAACATGTCGGAATGAATTGCAGAAACATCACGTGAGATAGAATCTCGATAGAACGCTGGATCGGGCAATGATAACATTCTGAAAGCGAATGAGAAATCCTCGTGTATCCCGGTCTTTTATATCGTATAAGCAGATTGCGCCACCTGGTGGTGGAAGGTGGAACTAACGTATACTGCAGCGCATGCGCAGCACGACTGATATACGGGGCCGAAGGCAGCGATTACCAGGATCGAAGATTCGTTCGGTTAGAGGTTTGTACTATTCAATGTGCAAATTAAGGGTAATCCCTTAATGCGGATTAATGCGGATTAATCCCTTAATGCGGTGCGTGCGTAGCACGACCGGTATACGGTGCCGAAGGCAGCGGGGACCCGGGTCGGAGATTTGTTCGGTTCGAGGTTTATCTTATGCGATGTTTTACAAGATTCGAGGCACCGATGTAAATTAGGGGCCCGCTAGCGGGCGAAGCCAGCTATTTGCAGGATTAATTCGCATAAATAATTCTGCTGAATCTCTCGCATGTTAGCGCCATTTACAGGTGATTTTTTTAACTAAAAAATTTTTTGCTGTTAAAAAAAAATCAGACTAACTTATGAGCCCTTTCTTGCAAACCGTACTTCTTTATCATAATTTCTTCCTTTTTTTATGAATTTTTAAAATTGTTAACGAACTTTTGGTTCACCCGGTACATATTATATATACAATCAAGAACAGGAATATAACTAAAGAGGTTAAAATGGTATTTAATTAACAAAACCGAATGTAACATTTTCTAGAAAAAGATTTATTACTAATCCTTTAATAAATCAAACAAGGGTACATCATAAACATATTTTAAAATGAATGTATGAACAGAACCTCCGATTAAAAATAAAAATAAATCACCCAATTAGACAAAGATCTTTCTAAATATCATTAAACGACCATTATTCAAATACAAACAACTTTTAAACTCGCACGCCTGTCCATTGCCTTTTCAGAAATTATGAACGAGTAATTAAAGACAAACTCCACAAACAAAATATAAAAGAGCTTTCTTTTTAACACACAAACACAGAGACACACCCCCTCTCCACCCTCCCCTTAGAGGAAGAATTGGAAAGATTTATATTCTGCAAAACTAAGGCTGGCAAATACACATTTAAACGTTGTTGTTTTTTTTTTCCCCTCAGCTTTTGCGGGTCCGCGCCTAAAAGCATTTATTCATAAAATTGGACGAGAGCCACGGAGTATACCCCGCACCACCCTCTTCTGTGTGTTGCTGGCTTAGATCGCACAAAACTATGTGACAAGTTTCCAGGTTTGAAATGAAAAAAATTATAAAGGAGCGTTTTCGTTAAAAATATACGAATTAGCGTTATCGGGCCTGTCATTATGACAGAAAAAAAAAAGTGTTTTCAAAATTTTAGAGGAAAAGATTTTTGAGTGCGATAACAGCAAATGTAATTACAAATGTTGCGGGCTTAAGAGAATTGTATGAGATTTAAGATTTTTGAGTGCTATGATACAATCTTATTGTTTTGGAATATACATACATGCATACACACACACACATATATATATATTTATATGTATGTAGCAACCACAACGGAATATTACCTCACTGCTGTAGCTACAAGATTTAGATTCCACTGGGTTTCTCTTTATAAAAAATAGATGATAAAATAAAATCATTTCATTTAATTTAAAAATTAAATAAAATTTTAGACTCTTTGGAGGAAAAAAAACTGTTTAGAGTGTTGTTGGCTTAGCTAGCAGAAAAGTGGCACGTTTCTAAATTGGAAACAAAGTATTAAAAAAGAGCATTTTCTCTAAAAATATACGATTTAGTGTTATCGGGTCTGTGATTAGGAACTAAAAAGTATATAGCGACGACATCTCGCACGAACAATATATAACAAATTTTTAGCACGGAGCAGCTGAGACCTTTTGCTCAACGCTTTAGCACTCGTCTATTGTTCAGGGGTCTCATGTTCGATTCTCGCCACCGCTCTGCAGATCTTACTGTGGTGACATGTGATTATATGAGAACACGCCTCACAATCATCTCCTATAGGGACTAACAGATGGCAACACCGAAAAATTAATTCCCAGCACACACAGCCTGTGAAATACTCTCAGCCCAAGGCTTGTCACGCCACGCATCATACATGCGCACGGCAACATGACAGCACAATCACGCCGCGCATCACACATGAGCTACGACTACTCAACATTAACGCTCACGACTGCATATCACTATTTGAAACGTCAATGACACGTGCCCTTCACTCGGGGTTAATTATGTAGCAACGTCAGTTCAAACAGACGGGTTTTTAGCACGAAGCAATTGAGCTAGCCTTTTGTTCGACGCTATAGCGTTCGTCTACTGTTCAGGAGTCACTGGTTCGATCCTGGCCACCGCTCTGCATCTCCTACAAACCTACAAGTTTTTCCAAAATTTTTAAAGAAAGATTTTTGAATGTGATAACAGCAAATTTAGGTAGAAATATTGCGGGGCATAAGGGAGTTGTGTGAAATTTAAGATTTTTAAGCGCTATGACATTGATATTTTTGAAATGTTTGTGTGCATGTATCTATATCAATTGTTGAGTTTCTGTTCATAAAAATAAGATAATGGTTTAATTTAATTTAATTTAATTTAAAAATTAAATGGAAATAAAAAAAATAATAAAAAATCCGTTTGTGGTATGCTGGTTTTGTTTGCAGAAAACTATGTGACTAGCTTCCCGGTTTGAAACAAAAAAATAATATAAAGAATTGTTTTCGTTAAAAATTTTACGAAATAGCGTTATTGGGCTATTAATGCATGTTATAATATGTTATTATATAAGAAAAAGAAGTACTTTCAAAACTTCTGAGGAAATGATTTTTAAATGCGACAGCAGCAAATGCAATTACAAAAGTTGCGGATCTTAAAGGTATTGTGTGAAATTTAAGAATTTGGAGAACTACGATGTCGTCTTATTTTTCTACAAAAAAAAAAGTATATATATATATATATATATATATATATATATATATATATATATATATATATATATATATATATATATATACATATGTGTGTGTGTGTGTGTGTATTTTTGTGTATGTGTGTAACAATCAATGTTACTATAGAAGCAATTTCATATTTCCTTGTTTCTATAGTAACTATATTTATGAATCGCTGCGTTCTTCCTTATAAAGATATTTACCAAGTTTAGTTCAAGTTATCTAAAAAGTAATATTAAAAAAAAAAATAATAATAATAATTTAAAAAAAAAGATATTAAACACAATTTCTTCTGTATGTTTTTGGTTCAGCTCTCAAAGTTATGTGACATATATTTCTAGATTTAAAATGAAAATATCGTGATATCGGCGCTTAATGTATTAATATTAATGTCGATTTCAGTCTAATATTTACAAATATCAATTACAGTATATTTATTTAAAAAAAAAAACAAATTCGAATCTCACCTGTTGTTTCAAAACATATTATGAATAGATATATATCCAAATGAAAGAAATCGCTTCTATACACACACAGCAGCATATGTAACACTTACCTGAAAGGAAACAGAATAAAATTTTAAGTATATTAAAAACAATTATTTAAAATGCAAATAACATTATTAAAAAAAAAAATTGAAATTATGTACTAAAAATGCAATAAAACAAATAAAAGTAATAATAATACGGGATGATTCAAAAGTTACAGAAAAGGTAAAAATTCAATTATTTAAAAGTTCAACAAATTATAAACTGTAAGCAGTGCTTAATTTGCACCGGAGCTCCGTTACGGTACTTCTTTGCATATATAAGAAGAATTTTTAAATATTTGTCGAAATTCGCCAGAATTCATAAATCCTGCGCTCCGGAGCCCACAGGAATGGGACTGTGTCTTGTATTTTATTTAGTTGATACAAATAAATCCTTGACGAGTTGGATTTTCTGAAAATTCCCCACTCCTGAATTTAATATGTTTGCTCTGTTCATTTATTAAATTTTATTATATATAAATGCATATGATACATTCAAAATATATTAAAAATTTAATTTTGCTGAAGACAAATTAGCTTTAAATTTCCCAAATAATCTATGAAATATAAATATGTGGGTGGAGGGTATAAGAGGGATATACTACTGTTGTTGATGCAGAATAGTACAGCTACGGTATTTTTTTATTTATTTTTTATTTTTTGCTAGAAATCAAGCCCTGACTGTAAGTGGAATGCGATTTTCGCAGAAACGCACCAAAATGCATAGAATTATTTTCATATCAAAAACTTTGCTGGCAGAATAGTTAACATTTGGCAGCAATAACAGCCATACTATATTTCTTTTAAATACTAAATTTCTTTTAAAGGTGTAAATTAACAACACAATATACAGCAAAAGTAGTAACCCACGCTCACGTGAAAAAAAAAAAAAAAAAAAAAAAACCAATTTACTTCAGATACTAAATCCTAAATTAAACTAATTTACGTTGCCAAAATTGGTTTTTATCAGTAAATTTGTATGGTTAATTGGTTTTTATTCACATAATTACTTGTGTTCATAATTACAAAATGTATCCGTTCCCAGTTTCGAAATAACACATACCGATTTAGTGCGAAATTGCATAAAATCGATGAAATTGTTGCTTCTTAAAATAGAAAATTGCTATTCCATTGTTAAAATTTACTGATCATTTAAATTTTATTTGCCGCACCCAAGAGAAATTCCTTTCCCATTGTCATTCTACGTCGCAAAAAAAATAACAGAGTTATTAAGAAACGCAGGAATAATGCCATAAAATAATTGCTTCAAAGTTTTATACCTGTCAATTTAACTTTCCTCATATCAAAAGTATTAAGTTAGAACAAAATTACAAGTTAGCATATCTTTTCATGAAATAAAGACCTCCCAAAAGTCATAATCGATCGGGATTTTAAATGACAGTTTTACACACCCAAAGTGGCAACATACTTTCGCTTTTCCCTTCACCATACCTTTCGTGAAACTGGCAACAGAGGCAATCGCCATCTTGAAGCCTGATTACTAAATATCGTGCAAGAAGATGGATCCCAGGCATGAAAGAGCTATACCTTCTTTTAATATACATAAAAAAGTATATATATATTTATTTCCCTACCCCACTGCCGATGCTAGATGAAGATGGTACGAAAAAAAAAGCTACCATTTAAGGAAAAGAGTAAAATGTAAAAATGAAATGAAATTTCACTTATGGATTTCCCGCGGTTTTTGTTAGGACACCCCATCCTTTTTCCAAATACTAAGTTAAATAGTGATGATTTTTTTGAAACGATTTAAGAAGTTGAGTCTCCATGAGTATTTTGGCGCCAAGCCAAAAATGTCTTATCAGATTGCATATCTTCCCGTTCTTACCGTAAGCGAAAAAAAAAAAAAATGTTATAATATTAAAAAGAGTTTTAAACGTTGCCATCTTCAACGAGTCAATTTATAGACGCCAGATAAAATAAAAAATAAAAAAAAAATCCGCAAATAAATATATAAATATATAAATATACAAGCACTTTTTGGAGTAGGAAATTGCCGAGATAGAAGACTCCGATAAAAATTGTCATTTCACTCTAGAATGTTTATTACAATTTTTTTTCTTTTTTTTTTTTATCATTCCAGTTTCTCTCTTTTTTTTTCTAAAAAAGTGCACTTTTATCTTAAACAAGTAATAAAATGTTAGTGCGGTGATAATAACAATAATAATAATAATAATAAAACTGATATTTCTGATATTAAAACCCATTTTCAAGATCACAAAATGATTTGGTTTTGATGAAAATGCGAAAAAAATGAAAATAAGAAAGAGCGACTTCTAATATATTGGTCTCGTTATTTATTCAGTTTTTTTTTCTTTTCTAGGAATAAACACTCCTTTTGTGACAAATGTTTCCTTGTATGCAAAGGAGAAATTGCGCTTGAAAATGCTGTTTGATTAAAACAAGAAAGTCGGTAAAAAATTTCACTAAGGTGGGATATAAAATAAATTACTTATATGTACTTTTGTAGATATGATGAACAATTCTGGTGATATGGATATAATTCTTTTGATAGGAATAGAAAAAATTCTAGAAAATGTCTTTAAAAATTTTTTTAGTACGTAATATTGTTAAATTTGAACCTACTTTTGAATACATTTAAACCTACTGAAGTGTTAGAAACTTATATTAATTTCCGCATTTGAAAATTCTAAGGATTCTTAATATCCGCGTAAGTTAATCATTAAGGATATTGAGTTAAGGATATTATTGAAATATTCAAATGCGTTTCACTGTTATTCCTTTTCAGACACATTCAGTAATATTATTACAATACCATAGCTCGCAATTTGAAAACGAATATACAATACAATGGATGTTAAAGATAAATCATTAACTGAATTCTATGCAAGGTATTGTAAAAAATCAAAGGAACAGACACCTATTGTATGAAAAATGAAATTTTTAAGCGTGGAAGATACTGAATTAAAACTTGTTTGGTTCCGCAATCTGTTATGTGCGATGCATTCGTAATTAATTCGCTTTTGAAAACTGTGTGCATCTGCACACGCCTCGTAAGTGGGAGCTCTTGGAGCTTTGTTTCGTCTATTGAATTATGGAAAGGGCGTCCAAATTAGAGTTTCAGAAACTCTACTCGTATACTCGTAATGATGAGCTTTGTGCTAATAAGGAAAAGGCTACTGAGATATTTATTCAAAAATAGGAAAAATGTTCGTTATAACGAAAATTTCACACTAAGTATCAATCAATCTGTTATTATGAAAATCCCATACTAAACTATCAATCTGTTTTGAAATTTTCATACTAACTGCCAATCTGTTATTATGAAAATAAGTAAAAGTTAAATAATTGAAGCATCAAATAAATGATAAATACTCTTATATAAGTGATAAATACTCTTGAATAATAAATACTCTTATAAATACACTAGGTAATCCAGGTAAATTAGAGTTTTAGAAACTCTACTCGCAATGATGAGCTTTGTGCTAATAAGGAAAAGGCTACTGAGATATTTATTCAAAAATCGGAAAAATGTTCGTTATAACGAAAATTTCACACTAAGTATCAGTCTGTTATTATGAAAATTCCATACTAAACTATCAATCTGTTTTGAAAATTTCATACTAACTGCCAATCTGTTATTATGAAAATAAGTAAAAATTAAATAATTGAAGCATCAATGAATGATAAATACTCTTATATAAGTGATAAATACTCTTATAAATACACTAGGTAATCCAGGTAAATTAGAGTTTTAGAAACTCTACTCTCAATGATGAGCTTTGTGCTAATAAGAAAAAGGCCACTGAAACATTTATTCAAAAATCGGAAAATGTTCGTTATAACGAAAATTTTATACTAGCTATCAATCTCTTATTCTGAAAATTCCAGAGTTAGCTATCAATCTATTATGAAAATTTCATACTAACTATCAATCTGTTATTATGAAAATAAGTAAAAGTTAAATAATTGAAGCATCAATGAATGATAAATAATCTTATATAAGTGATAAATACTCTTATAAATACACTAGGTAATCCAGGTAAATTAGAGTTTTAGAAACTCTACTCTCAATGATGAGCTTTGTGCTAATAAGAAAAAGGCCACTGAAACATTTATTCAAAAATCGGAAAATGTTCGTTATAACGAAAATTTTATACTAGCTATCAATCTCTTATTCTGAAAATTCCAGAGTTAGCTATCAATCTATTATGAAAATTTCATACTAACTATCAATCTGTTATTACGAAAATAAGTAAAAGTTAAATAATTGAAGCATCAATGAATGATAAATAATCTTATATAAGTGATAAATACTCTTATAAATACACTAGGTAATCCAGGTAAATTAGAGTTTTAGAAACTCTACTCTCAATGATGAGCTTTGTGCTAATAAGAAAAAAGCCACTGAGATATTTATTGAAAAATCGGAAAATGTTCGGTATAACGAAAATTTTATACTAGCTATCAATCTCTTATTCTGAAAATTCCACAGTTAGCTATCAATCTATTATGAAAATTTCATACTAACTATCAATCTGTTATTATGAAAATAAGTAAAAGTTAAATAATTGAAGCATCAATGAATGATAAATAATCTTATATAAGTGATAAATACTCTTATAAATACACTAGGTAATCCAGGTAAATTAGAGTTTTAGAAACTCTACTCTCAATGATGAGCTTTGTGCTAATAAGAAAAAGGCCACTGAAACATTTATTCAAAAATCGGAAAATGTTCGGTATAACGAAAATTTTATACTAGCTATCAATCTCTTATTCTGAAAATTCCAGAGTTAGCTATCAATCTATTATGAAAATTTCATACTAACTATCAATCTGTTATTATGAAAATAAGTAAAAGTTAAATAATTGAAGCATCAATGAATGATAAATAATCTTATATAAGTGATAAATACTCTTATAAATACACTAGGTAATCCAGGTAAATTAGAGTTTTAGAAACTCTACTCTCAATGATGAGCTTTGTGCTAATAAGAAAAAGGCCACTGAAACATTTATTCAAAAATCGGAAAATGTTCGTTATAACGAAAATTTTATACTAGCTATCAATCTCTTATTCTGAAAATTCCAGAGTTAGCTATCAATCTATTATGAAAATTTCATACTAACTATCAATCTGTTATTACGAAAATAAGTAAAAGTTAAATAATTGAAGCATCAATGAATGATAAATAATCTTATATAAGTGATAAATACTCTTATAAATACACTAGGTAATCCAGGTAAATTAGAGTTTTAGAAACTCTACTCTCAATGATGAGCTTTGTGCTAATAAGAAAAAAGCCACTGAGATATTTATTGAAAAATCGGAAAATGTTCGGTATAACGAAAATTTTATACTAGCTATCAATCTCTTATTCTGAAAATTCCACAGTTAGCTATCAATCTATTATGAAAATTTCATACTATCAATCTGTTATTATGAAAATAAGTAAAAGTTAAATAATTGAAGCATCAATAAATGATAAATACTCTTATATTTACATGAGCACACTATTCAGTGTGATAGTAATAGTGTGCCCATGTAAGACATTCCATCTTGCACTGCGAAGTTGCAGCCTTGCCAACGCATATAAGTGAAAAATGCCAGACTGGATGTCGTCCAGATGGCTTAAATGGTAAAAGCACTTGGTGAGCTATACCAGGGTATCTGGGTTCGATCCCCGGTCTGGACACATTTTTCACTCTGTTGGTCGTACGCTGTTTAGCAAAGTGAAAAGTAATTCACATCCTTTGTAGTGTCATTTAAAGACTAATGGCGTAGTTTCAGTCCTGATGGAAATTTAAAAATATTATAGTACTTTGATATTTTTGGACACATATTTTTAAGAGGAGTTATGTAATCAATTTTATCATGTTTTGCTTTTACTTAATCCTTAGACATATGACAAATTTCAGGCCTATTTAGCTTTCTAAATAATTAATGAGATTAATTATATTAAAACTTATGAATTATTATGTCATATTTTACAAAAATACATCGAAAAGAAAATACATAGTGAAGAGGATATAAAATAATATCATAGTAAATTTGATTTTTGGATTTACAATTTATTAATGAATAATTGTCTTAAAGTATACTCTACAATTACTTTCTTATCTTAATATTTTTCCATAGAAAAGTCACTTGTAAGAGTAATAAAAAATGTATATATATTTGCAAGGAATAACCAATTGAAGATGGAATTGCATTTACAAAAGTTGACTTTTGTATATTATTTTTTAAACTCAATCTTTATGTATATTATACATTGCAGGACAATTCAGTATCGCTATCATCGATTTTAAAATATTAGTGAGGTTATTTTTATTAAAACTTATTAATTCTTATGCTATCTTTTACGAAAAAAAATCAACAAAAAGGAGTAACGTAGAAAAGATAAATGAGGATAAATCTACTTTATAATGAACTGCATTTATAATGAAAAGTTTTAAAAGATTATTAGAAATATATTCTTAATTAGAAGTTTTTTTTTTTTGAAGTACTGGAAGAAAAATGATAAAAAGTTTGCATAAAAGCCAATCGTTTGTTTCTTTATTAAAATTAATTTTAAACTAAACAACAACGCATTGGTCTTATTAATATTTTAAGTCAATATGAATAAATAAAAAAAATTACAGAAAACTGCTAACTGGGAAATAAAGTAATACAATAGAAGACCACTAATCCGCACAGTTTGGTTCCAAGCATTTTGCGAATTTGAGACTTTTTACAGATAATAAGTCATGTCTATTTAATCTTCGTTTATGCTTTCTGTTATTCATATTTTGGACAAATTTTGATTGTTAATGCTCAGAAATAAATAAATTACACATTTAAACATATGAATTAAGTAAGAATTATTTTTAAATTAATTTATTGTAAATACATGTATTAGAATTAAATATGAATTTATTGATATTTATAAGGAATTAATTGCTTGGTTTCCGTATAAACTGTTTTATCTCCAATTCTATAAATCGTAAATATTTATGTATGAAATATTAAATGTATTGTCCAAGTAACCATCTTTCATTAATACTATTTTTTAATAATAAATTTTTAAAAGGAAATATATACAGTGATACCTCGTTTTTGGTCGATAATCCGTACGGAACAATCGACGAAATCCGAAACCGACGAAAACCGAGGCAATTATTGCCATATGAATCTATGTAAATCCAATTAATTCGTTGTAAACACTCCAAAAAAAAGTGCAAAAAACACATTCTATAGAGAATAAGTATAGCGTTTAATACTAAAAACCATAAGAAAGGATCTTGGCGAATGGTATCAAAACACTATATCTGGTGCCACTTCCTTTTTGGTCTTTTGGCAGTAGGACTAGCTTCAGAATCAGAGTACCTATGTCCAGGGGTGTAAAAACTGGACGCCACAGTGGCGATTGCCACCACTAAATTTTTAGTATTCGTCGCCTAATAAGAGTACTAATACAATTTAGGCGAACTATACTAATAAAATTCTAATAAAATTTAGTGGTGATAATCAGCTCATTGGCGCCCAGTTTTTACACCCCTGCCTATGTCGGTCAAAAAGTTGTCTAAGGTGGTCTGTTTCTGCCGCCTCTTTAAGATTTGCCCAAAATGGGGCAAGACATTATCATTAAACAAGTTGCTTATAAAACACTTCTTTGGTCCCATGATGGAGCACTCGCAATCAGTAAAAAAAGCCCAAAAATACACTGGAAATAAACGAAATGCGAGGCAACCACAGAAAACCGAAACAAATTTTTCGCGGAAAAAATCGACGAAAACCGAAACCGACGATAACCGAAGTCAACGAAAACCGAGGTATTACTGTATATTAAGTGAATATGAATAAATAATAAAAATTACAGGAAACTGTTAATTTTGAATTAAAGTAATATTATAATAAATGGTACTTTTCTGCATATATTTTTGAATCAAAAAACAGGGAAAAGTTATTATTGAATATTAATTACATTCTTTTATTAAATTATTTTTTACTCAAAAAATATTTTATTACGACCGAAAAACAATTATTTGAAACGTAATATATTTTACATTATCAGATTAAAAATGAAATTCCATTTGTAAAAGAGAAATTATATAACCAATATTGTTTTATTTCTTGAATTTAATACTCAATGCTATTCAGAATTGCTATTGGCAATTCTAAATTAAAAATGAGATTATTTTATTAAAACTTATGAATTCTTCTGCCATCTTTTTGAAAAATGCATTTAAATTTAGAAATATAGTGAAGAGGGTATAAAGTAATATCACAGTAAGTGATATTTTTTACATTTATTTATTAATCAAATAATGGAATAAATTAATATTAAGCAATTATATTCCTTCATAGAATTATTTTTTGCTTTTATAGAAAAGTAAGGAAAAAATTACATTTTTGCAGCGATTTATATTTTGCATCAAACAAAATATGGAATTCCATTTACGTAACAGAAGTTATGTAACCCATTTCATCTTATTTCTCGAACATAATGCTTAGATGTATGATATATTTCAGGGCTATTGAATATCGCTATTGATGATTTTTATTTAATGGTGGGTTTATTTTTATTAAAACTTCTGAATATATATTTTTTTTTTATCATTTACAAAAAATATATGAAAAAGGAGCAACATACCAAAAATTAAATGCAGATCAATTTTATTTATATATTGAATGATAGTTATAATGAAAAGTTTTAAAGATTAAAATAAACATATTTATTCTTCTTCATCAGAAATACTTCGTTAAATATTGATTTGCATTTTACTAACAAATGAATTCGTGTGCCATCCTTTACAAAAACGAACGAAAACAGAGAATAAAAAAACTGAAGATAAATACAGATCTATTTTGTTTAAATAATAATTGAAATTGCGATGAAATTGTTTGTAAAGTTTAAAAAATATATATTTTATCTTCTTCTCCCATTTTTTTTTTTAATTTCAAATATAAAATTTTAATAGAAAGTATATACTAAAAATAATCGTTGTTTCTTTATTAAAATAATTTACAATTAAAGTAAAACGGGATTTGCCTTATTGGTGTCTTTATTGAACAGTAACAACATATTTTAACTTGATTTTACAATAATAATTTATATCCTTTATAAGAAAATCGAAAAACGTTTTATTTACACTAATAAAAAAAGCTTACTCAAAAATCATTTCCTAAACCTTGGGTTTTTGTAAATATAACAGATCGATAAACAAGGGCATATAGTGTCAAATATAAAAAAACACGCGTGATTGTCGAAAAATATAATTATATTACAAGTATAACAAGTGCATAAGATAAACTGGTAGAGTGCACGGTCGATAAACGAGTGCAAGCAATTCTCAAATATAAGAAACCATGTATGATTGTTGAAAAATATAATTATATGGCACTGTTAATAATAATAATAATAATAATAATAATAATAATAATAATAATAATAATAATACAAGTATAAGAAGTGCATAAGATAAACTGATAGAGTGCACGGTCGATAAACGAGTGCAAGCAATTCTCAAATATAAGAAACTATGTATGATTGTTGAAAAATATAATTATATGGCACTGTTAATAATAATAAGAAGAAATCTGTTGATTTTTAAGAAAAAAAACCGTCGATCAGGACGCCAGTAAAAAAGTTATTTTACGGACATAATATGTATTTATTACGGAAATACGGGTAAATTCTGTGAATATAACAGAAAGTGTGCAATAAATACAGATTATTTCCGTAAAATAAACAGTTTTTTACAGGCTTCCTTGTTGATGGTTTTTTGCTGTTAAATAAACAGATTTCTTTTTACAGTGTCACAAGTATAATTGGTCGATAAACGAGTGCATGCAATGCTTTAAATATAACATCCATGTATGATTGTCGAAAAATATAATTGTATTACAAGTATAACGAGATAAACCAGTGATGCAATGCTCAAATAAAAGAAACTACGGCGTTAAAATTTTGCAGCAAACTGTCCTGTCATCCGATCGTTGTTAAAGGTAACGGTTATTTGACCACATTATTAAGTGTATTTGACCACATTATTGACCATACACTGTTGTAAAGTTACAGCAAACAAATTTTTAACAATGTATAATGGTCGAAATAAAGTTAAACTACTCTTATGTCACCGATTTCGTTAAAAAACTGCCGAATGTCTTTAATCTGCCAAAATTTTAACGTATTACGACATATACGACATATAACAATTTTAACAACGAATTTTAACATATACGACAATAACACATATATTGTGTTATTGTCGAAAAATATAATTATATGAAAACAATATACATTAGGTTTCGAGAGGGATTGTAAAGGAATGTGCATGTACAATTAAGGAATATTCCGTACGAATAGATTGAAGAATAAAAGTTTCGCAGTTCAAACTTAGGGAACTATATTTTATGGGAAATCAACAAATTCATGTACAGACACACTATATGTGTGTCATTTTATTTCCATTTAATGTGGCACGGAGATTTATCATAGGCCCATTCGTAAAAGCTAAGTTACATAATAGCGAGGTCATACAAAAGTTAAATATACAATAAACGTCTAAGGCGGACTTTATGTAAGACGAAAATCTGTCTAATGTTGTAAGATTTTAAAGTCCCACAGAACGCTTTTCAATACAGTAAATGTTTATGGCAGTATCTGGCAACTCACTTATGAGGGGAGTCTAGCTTGTGAACGTGTTGTCCGACATCTAACACTTGTTCCTGACGTGCTATGACAGTATCTGTCTACTCACTTATGAAGGTAGCCTAGTTTGTGAACGTGTTGTCTGACATCTAACATTTGTTCCTGACGTACTATGGCAGTATCTGGCTACTCACTTATGAGGGTAGCCTAGTTTGTGAACGTGTTGTCCGACATCTAACATTTGTGACGTGGTCGTTACCCTCATAAGTGAGTAACCAGATACTGACAAGGCGGAATACTGTCTAGATCGAAACTTTTCTTGATCCCGATCGATCCTGCCTTAGACAGAGTTTATTTATTGTACATTCAAAAAATGAGTATGTCTACTTTTCAATTTGAGAATTCAATACTTGGAGTTGTTATAAGCCCAAAACATTACTAAAAAAATGACTACACTTTTCTTTAAGTATCCCTTTTTCACAGTGCGCAAAAAAAATAGTAAAACTTCATCTTTCCTTAGAAACCTAAACCTTTTTATGTTTTTAATTCTAAACATGTAGATGCTAAATAAATAACAATTCATTAATGATTAATAAAGGCTACTCGAGAAAGCGATTCTGCAAGTAATGGGATCTGTCATTATTCCACACAGAGGTAGGATGTAACTGATAGATTATTTGTTACGGAAATACCTCCAACAATAGGCTGAAATTGCAAAGGAATTTGCTTATGAACCTGTCAAGAAAGAGTTTAACCTATCGTAGAGCTCGATTCTATATGTTAAGCTCATGCCATGATTACTTAAAATTACATGCATGAAATATGAATCATTAAGTTTAATTCATCACATCTGATAAAATTTACACGATCACCGTGTGAATAGAATTTAAGAGCACAATTTCAATGTATGTGTAAGTTGATGGAATACCGTAAAGAATGTATGGATACATTTGCTCTATATAATGCTGATTTAAAATAATATACACATATATAAGATTATAAAAAATATTTTGTAAAACACATTACAAGAAACATTTTTTTTTTTTTGTATGGAAAATAAAGGTGGTAATCCATTTATTAAGTCAGTGGTGGTGTAGGCATCCAGAAGATTTTAATACATTAAGTTTTACAGTCTGCAGACTAAGTATAGATTGGTATTAAAAGAAATGTAAAAGACTTCATCATAGAAAATGGAAGCATTTGGCGTCTCACGCACTGATTCCGCGAACTCTTAAGATTTTTCTCATTTGACGTCCTGGACACCTGGAAACACTAATTGCGATCCTGTTTTTCTATATACAAATTGTTTGTTTAACTATGTGCAATAAACTCTTAAGATTTTCCTCATTTGACGTCCCGCGTAGATAGGGACACCTGAAAACTCTAATTGCGATCCCGGTTTTCTATATACAAATTAATTGTTTAACTATGTGCAATAAACTCTTAAGATTTTCCTCATTTGACATCCCGCTTAGATCGGGACACATGAAAACTCTAATTGCGATCCCGGTTTTCTATATACAAATTTTTTGTTTAACTATGTGCAATAATCTCTTAAGATTTTCCTCATTTGACGTCCCGCGTAGATAGGGACACCTGGAAACAATAATTGTGATACTGGTTTTTTGTATACAAATTGTTTGTTTAACTATGTGCAATAAACTCTTAAGATTTTCCTCATTTGACATCCCGCGTAGATCGGGACACCTGAAAACTCTAATTGCGATCCCGGTTTTCTATATACAAATTGTTTGTTTAACTATGTGTAATAAACTCTTAAGATTTTCCTAATTTTTTAATGAAACGCCTTGTATGGGCTTACGAAAAAAATCTTGTATTTTTTCATGAGAAAAATCAAAACGTTTTAATTTCAAGCAAGCTAGCTGATGCTAAACAAATAACAATTCATAATGATTAATAAAGGCTATCCGGTTCTGTAGTTAACGGGATCTGTCATTATTCCAAATAGAGGTAGAGTGTAATTGATAGATTATTTGTTTCGGAAATAACTCCAACAATAGTCTGAAATTGCAGAGGAATTTGCTTATAAACCTGTCAAGAAAGAGTTTAACCTATCACAGTGGCTCGATTCCATATGTTAGGCACATGCCATGATTAGTTAAAATGCATGCATGAAATTTGAATCATTAAATTCATTTCATCACATCTGATAAAATACATGAGATTGCTGTTTGATTAATATTAAAGAGCGCTATTTCAATGTGTGCCTATGTTGATGGAGTACCGTTAAAGAATGCATGAATAAATTTGTATATTATATTGCATTTAAAGCAATACGGACATTATGTAGCTATTTTTTAACGCTCTTTCGTAAAGTGTTATCTCTAAATATATTTCAATTTGTAGAAAAGGTAAACGTTTTCAATCTTGAAAGCAAAATATCTTTCCTTTAACACGACTAATACCACGAGATAATTTCTGACCATTTTCTGTATTTTATGTTTCGTACTTCTAAACCTACAAAATTCATTTTGTACGTCTAAAAATATATCAATTTTTAGAAAAGGAAAACGTTTTCAATCTTGAAAGCAAAATATATTTCCTTTGACCCTGCTAATATCATGAGATAATTTCTGACCATTTTCTGTATTTTATGTTTCGTACCTCTAAACCTACAAAATTCATTTTGTACGTCTAAAAATATTTCAATTTTTAGAAAAGGAAAACGTTTTCAATCTTGAAAGCAAAATATATTTCCTTTGACCCTGCTAATATCGTGAGATAATTTCTGACCATTTTCTGTATTTTATGTTTCGTACCTCTAAACCTACAAAATTCATTTTGTACGTCTAAAAATATTTCAATTTTTAGAAAAGGAAAACGTTTTCAATCTTGAAAGCAAAATATATTTCCTTTGACCCTGCTAATATCATGAGATAATTTCTGACCATTTTCTGTATTTTATGTTTCGAATCAGAAATTTGATTCCTTAAAATGTATTTTTTTTTTCTTTGTGATATCCATTTAATTTCATTTTTTAAGTAAAATTTCTTCAAAACATCAAATCTTATTTGGGTCAAAAAAAAAAAAAAAAAAAACTAAAGAAAAAAAAAAAACCGTAATTTACATTGAAAATGCTATGTGAGGTACCGAATAAACGTTGCTTATGGTTTCCAGTCGCTGGGAAAATGTCAGTCTCGTATGATATAAGAATTCAGATTTTTAGAAAAAGCAAACGTTTTCAATCATGAAAGCAAAATATCTCTCCTTTAACCCTTCTAATACCATGAGGTAATGTCTGACCATTTTCTGTATTTTATGTTTTGAATCAGAAACTTGATTCTGTAAAATGTAGATTTTTTCTTAATGGTATCCGTTTAATTTCATTTATTAAGTAAAATTTCTTCAAAACATGAAAACATAATGGGGTCAAAAAAGGACCCAATGGTACTAAAACAGTGAAAAAATCGGAAATTATACCGAATAATATTATGTGATGTACCGATATAAAACGTGTATACGTATAAACGTATGTATGTGCAAACGCTAGTGTTGCCGATAGTTAAGTCGATAGAGGCAATTTTTGTTTTTATAAATGCTTCTTTAAATCTTGAAAATCTATTGGTTTCTGAGGTTTATAAAGATAAAGGAACACTTTTCAAAATCGAGGTGTAACTCTACATTTTTTAAAAATTATATTTCCTTTTATGGTTATATTATATTTACCTAGATTAAGCAAAAACTAGTCGTTGGGTGCCACCGTAATACTTACCCATCATGGATACGAATAATATAAAATATGAAAATAAAACATGTGTAAACTATTTATAAAATGCATTGCAATTTAAATAAAATCGTGGCTTGATGACGTCCTAAACTTTAAATGCTCTATTACTGAATTGCGTACAAGAAACATCCTTAGAACTCTAAATTGATAATCATATTAACTAACGGTTTACTGCGTCGGATTAAACGTGTCATTTCCAATTAAAATATATTTTTGAATTGGAATTTTAATGAAATACAGGGTCATGAAAAATCGAAGAGTGTGGAAAATAGGATTCCAAATATCTCGACAACTCATTATTTGATCGACTTTATTCTTTATGCAAAATTTATGTTTTTTAATTGTCTTTTATAGTCACTCCTTAAAATAAACAATTTCGAAAACTGTTATATATCTTTTATCAGAACGAATATTTCGAGAGTCCGAAAAAATATTTCGAGAGTCCGAAAAAAAAAATAGTTCCGGATAATCCAGGTTACTGAAATTCAATAAGCTTCTTCCCATTATTACATACTAAGTACATACCCAATTTCAAGTCTCTATCTCAATTTGTTCGGGAGATAGAGCGTTTACAGACGGCATTTTTTTTTCTAAAAGTGTGTTTTTCGGAATCTCCAGTGTCTGAATTGTGTAAATCCGTCAATTTTTCTTTTCAATTTTTAAAACGATTACAAGACTTACCCTATACTACGTATATGATGTTTGAGTAAAATGGTCTTTTTTTTTTTACAGTGTACAAAGAAGCACATTAAAATTTAGTGCGGTTCTGTTTCTCGAACGAACAACACACTGGCCACGTTTAGCAATAATATTTAATGTATTTCAACAATATAAATGCTGGACGATTACACCCTGAAACATTATACAACATTAAAGACGTGAGTATAAAACATCACATATTTACTGAATGGTACATACAAATGTCAAATTTTAAATTTTAAACATAACATTAAAATTAAAAATATCGACGTTTCGACCACCTTCTATGGTCATCCTCAGGAAAAATTTGTTATATTGCTTCTAAAGTTTCAAATGCTTCAAATGTTTCAAAGGCATTTGAAACTTTAGAAGCAATATAACAAATTTTTCCTGAGGATGACCATAGAAGGTGGTCGAAACGTCGATAGCATTTGAAACTTTAGAAGCAATATAACAAATTTTTCCTGAGGATGACCATAGAAGGTGGTCGAAACGTCGATAGCATTTGAAACTTTAGAAGCAATATAACAAATTTTTCCTGAGGATGACCATAGAAGGTGGTCGAAACGTCGATATTTTTAATTTTAATGTTATTTTTAAAATTTAAAATTTGACATTTGTATGTACCATTCAGTAAATTTGTGATGTTTTATACTCACGTCTTTAATGTTGTATTTCAACAATTTTTTAATAATTTCTTTTCGCAACATGTATATGCAATTCCTTCCACAAGCACATTCTGGCCAAATGCACGCGCAAATATATATTCGAACTTAAACAATAGGTAATAATCACATTCGCTTTATATCCGGACGGTTTATCACCAAGCTGTTAGGTGCATTTTGCATATTTACTCCGAATGTCGCACAAATGCCCATTTCTCCTGAACTCCTGAATCCGGAGTCTCATTTCCCCGGATCAGATCCCGGAAGCGTTCTCTCCGGAACGTCGATTACCTGAGAAGGTCCTAGCTGAAGCAGGAAGTAAACGGTGAATTGTCAGATATGGAAATCGCTTCAATTCTATATAATCTTATGGGGGGGGGTTGGGCAGGAGCTGAAATGACTGTACATATGCATATGCCCTGTCAAAATAGAAATCGTCTTTTGAACGAGCTTGATGCTAAATGTGGAATATCTGTTAGGCGAAGTGAGCCAGAGAAATACCTGACACATAAAGATGTATCATCAAAGCGGGAAAATGGGAGAAATTTATACTAGATAATTGTTACAATGAATTTGATGGATTTCGTATAACATTTGAGGATCATAAAATTTATGTGGTATGTGTATATTCTACATCTAGCAAAAGAAAAGATAATGAATGAAAAAACATTTTTTTTTTTTATATATATGTAAAATTTCTAGTAGTGGATTCTTGCAATTTTAAAAATAGTTAATATCATATATTTCTTTTAAATGCTAAAAGGTGTAAATTAACAACATAATAATTACACAGTAAAATAACTTTTATTAGGTTGTCTGACATGTTTCGGTTCTCTCCGAGCCATTTTCAAGAACAAATGAGAATATCCCATAATTGCAGGGTCTCAGAAGTTATTATTTAAAATGCTATAATTTAATTTTCGGTAACTTTTTCAAAATTACGCAAGTTATCTTTTATTTTTATTTGGTTGTTTATTTTCATATCTGTAACCATGGAGTCACTCGAGCCACAATTTCGGTAAGTTAAAAGATGCTGCATCGTTATATTGTATTTTTGCTCGTTAGTATCTCTACGGTTTCTCTTATAATGGATGGATAGTATAAACTGGGGGCGGAAATTATTTTACTTTCATTGAATTTTATTTGGATGGTTTCATCTTGATATGATCTTGCCAGGTCTGTGGTTTTTCTATAGAACTTAATATCAGCTATATGCTCATTTTTTCTGTAACTAAATTTCCTGCTGGTCATGCCAATATAGTAATTCTTAAATCCGTCTTTTTTAATAAAAGGTATTTCATATATACTCCTGAATAATTCTCAGAATTAATTGGGTCAATTTTACTGCAAATGATATTTAATAATTAAATAATTTATTACACTGTTAGTTAATATCAGTGAAATAATAAAAAATAATGTGCGTGTGTATGACATAATTCATACCTTATTACTATACCCAGTTCAAGAAAAAGAAAATTAACAACCGTATTTTTAATGCTTACAAATTAGTCACTTTAGATTAATGTGGTATTAAGATCGATAACTAAAGAATTTTACCTCACAGAAGACCTTACTTAAACATGAATATAAGCACAAACATTTAATAGCGTATGAAATACACGAAAATGACAGTTAAATACATAAACAGATGATCACTGCCTTTTCCATATTCAATAAATATTATACAAAAAAAATGCATTTATGCTTCTGTTTTCTGAAACTAAACATTGCGAAATTTTAAGCCTTGCCTCCCACAACGTACCCACCGATCGCCGCCAAGATCATTCTACTTACTGATCTCATTCCATTCTCATCAATTGTGAACTTATACAGGTTTGTGAATTTATTACAGCCGGTGGACTGTTCACTGTAAAAAAATTTTGTAGCAAAGTAACCGGCCATTCGACCATTTTCTATAAAAACGGTCGAATGACCGTACTTAACCGTACATAACCGTAATTTAACACTATATTGACCATAATATTGCTCATATTAGGGTCAGAATACTGTTAAATTACGTTTATGTAACCGTTTTTTATAAAAACGGTCGAATAACCGGTTACTCTGCTGCAAATTTTTTACAGTGTTGCATTTCATTGAGTTGATGATTTTTGTTTAGGCTTTGTTCTTCATTCTCACATTATTTTACTTTAGAATACATAATATCCCTTATAGCATCGTGGTTAAAATATGACCGCAATATGAATGCACCGTGACCAAAATGTAACTCATATTGGCAGCATTGTTGCCACGTAACGTCGAAGCAGAGACGCTACTACGCCACTGTGACGTTGATACGTCTAATTTTGTGGCGAGTTGCAGAAATATGACTGATAAATCGGCCACGGTGAGTTCGCAGGTTTCACGAAATGTCGGTTATATAAAAGTCATATCCGACGAATTGCAGAAATGACATTTTGATAAATGTTGTGACAGTTATATTTGACACCATCTGTGATGTCATAAATGTCACACCGACATGCTGTGCTTTTAGGGATTTTTGTAACATGTGTATATCTAGATTTGTGAGTTTTTGAAATTTCTAAAAATGGGGGGGGGGGGGGTGATAAATGAGGACATAATGATATAATAAGGATACAGTATATATATATATATATATATATATATATATATATTGTAAACAGAAAGAGAGAGCGGAAATTCATCTGAAAATCCTTAATGCATGGATTTTCAACTTAAATCTAATAAATAAAAGCTTAAACATGTTATTTTTACTCACAGATTGAAAACTAATAATCAGAATTTAAAGATTTCTTATTCGTTGCTGTGAGGGGAGGGTTGACTATGCTAATGATAAAGATAGGAATACAAATATATATTTATATTTATGCATGTTTTAATATAAAAAATAGAATACAGAATCTTTTTTGACCCCATTGAGTTTTCATGTTTTGAAGAAATTCTATATTTTATAGATAAAGAAAGAAATAATAATATATATTTATATTTATGCATGTTTTCATATAAAAATTAGAATACAGAATACTTTTTGACCCCCATTGAGTTTTCATGTTTTGAAGAAATTCTATATTTTATAGATAAAGAAAGAAATAAAAATATATATTTATATTTATGCATGTTTTAATATAAAAAATTGAATACAGAAACTTTTTTAACCCCCATTAAGTTTTCATGTTTTGAAGAAATTCTATATTTTATAGATAAAGAAATAAATAAAAATATATATTTATATTTATGCATGTTTTAATATACAATATAATTTAACTATAAGTTTTAAACAGCATTGTACCAGTACATGTTTTATAACAGTATAACAATATTATTAACCGGTTTGCCCTTAAAACAATATATGTAATTCAGCATTTTTTCCAGCTAATATTCCATATCGAAATTAAAACTTCATCAATAAATAAGATAATAAAATTTTATAAATAAAATACAAATTTAACAGACATGGAATCGAACTACGCGCTTTAACCACTGAAATTTAACCACTGGTACAAGCATCGAGATCTTTGACAATTTCTTCAGCTATTAACTCCTGACATACGGCTAATACGAAAGTATTGTTTTAAAAAAATTTCAAACCTTTATTCGAATATATTGTTGATATTTTTCCTATAAAAATGCTTTTTGGTATTGTTAGTCAGTTAACAAAATGCTAAAAAACATATTAAAAAAACAGTTGTTAAAAAATATATTAAATGTAAAAAATCTGTTACCATTTTCAATAAAAAAAATAGATTTCACTTAAAATATAGATAAAATACTTGAGTGGTACAAAGATGAACACAAAAAGGCTTATAAAAACCTTTTAATGATCGACATATGTTTCAGCGCTCATATACGGAACCATTTTCAAGATATATAACGATAAAGAAAAATATTCTCGCAAATTTTGAAAATAAACTTGAAAACATAAATCACGAGATCATATATGTAAAAAAGTAGTTGCTTGATATAGTCACCAGAGCAGATGGAACATTACAATATTATATAGGAATGACCTCTAGAAAGTTTAAAACAAAATTAAAAGAGCATATGGCAGATATCAAATATGACAGAAGAACTACAGGACTGGCAAGACTACATAGAACCGAGACTTTAAAAATAGATTTTAAAAATAGTAAAATAATTTATCCATCAAGGCTTTATTTCCCATCTATTATCCGTGAATCAATAGAAATATACATGCGTAACGTGAACTTTTGCAATGAATCCGGCTCATTTGAATTACTTAAAATTTGGCACGAGGTACTTTTCAGTTAAAAAAAAAATAAGGAAATATTAATTTTCACGTTTACAGTTGACTATTTCAAGCACCTGTTTTTTTACATATATGATCACGTGATTTATGTTTTTTCAATGTTTATTTTCAAAATTTGCGAGAATATTTTTGTTTATCGTTATATATCTTGAAAATGGCGCCGTATATGAGCGCTGAAACATATGCCGATCATTAAAAGGTTTTTATAAGCATTTTGTGTTCATCTTTGTATCACTTAAGCATTTTATCTATATTTTAATTGTAATTAGTGATGTTTTATGTGATTATGTAAGATTTCACTTATGTTATGTAATCCGGGAAGCGAGGGTTGAATCACCTAGTTTACTTAAACATGCAAATTAATATATTGAATGCATTGAAATTATACATATTAAGACTGCAACAAGTAACTACTTTGATAAATTTCTGAAATCTCTTATAGGCGCTTACAAAATCTCTTTATCTGATAAAATATTCGTCATGTAGCAAACATGATTGGTAATGACCACATTAGAGTTTCGCTACCAATCTATCATGTGTCTTCCCGTTCATTTTCAGTGTAAAACTCTAAAACTGCGGTCAAATGTCCATCTCTCGTGGATTTAAATTCCGGAATCCCATTTCTCGCTCTCATGTACAGGAAGTATCTTCTCCGGAAAGTCCATTACTTGCAAAGGTCCCTACGCTGTAGCTCCTAATGCAGGAAGTAAACTGTGTGTGACTAAATATGGAAACTGTTCAGTATTGAACATTAAAAGATGGTTGCCTGAAAGTAAATCGTTCAAAGATATAAACAGTCATCTAATAAATAGTCAATCATTCTCTTCGTTGCGAAGTGCATGATTTCCGAAGATGATAATGTTCCTGTAATTGAATATCTGTTGCTGATATTTTCAGTAGTATGTAGACATTTAGAGAACACTTATGCTTGAAAAAGATATCAATTTAATACACTTTGGAACTTGAAAAAGATAGGTGCATTCAATTTAATACGTTGTGAAATTTTAAAATGTTGCCAGTTTAAAGAAGGAATAATTCAATGTACCGAAAAGGCATATAATGAATTTTGGAGAGAACACTCTACTGAATATCTGTTGCTGATATTTTCAGTAATAGATAGACATTCAGATAACACTTTTGCTTGAAAAAGATCAATTTAATACACTGTGAAATTTAAAATGTTGCCAGTTTAAAAAAGGAATAATTCAATGTACCGAAAAGGCATACAATTAAGTTTGGGCAGAACACTCTACTGAATAGCTGTTGCGGATATTTTCAGTAATAGGTAGACATTTAGAGAACACTTATGCTTGAAAAATATAAGTTCAGTCAATTGAATACACTTTGTAAATTAAAAAAAGTTGCCATATTAAAGAATGAATAATGCAATGTACCGAAAATGCATATAATGAATTTTGGACAGAATACTCTACTGAATATTTGTTGCTGATATTTTCAGTAATAGGTAGACATTTAGATAACACGTTTGCTTAAAAAAGATCAATTTCATGCACTTTGGACAGAACACTCTACTGAATATCTGTTGCTGATATTTTCAGTAATAGGTAGACATTCAGATAACACATTTGCTTGAAAAAGATCAATTTAATACACTGTGAAATTTAAAATGTTGCCAGTTTAAAGAAGGAATAATTCAATGTACCGAAAAGGCATACAATTAAGTTTGGGCAGAACACTCTACTGAATATCTGTTGCGGATATTTTCAGTAATAGGTAGACATTTAGAGAACACTTATGCTTGAAAAATATAAGTTCAGTCAATTTAATACACTTTGCAATTTAAAACAAAGTTGCCATATTAAAGAAGAAATAATGCAATATACCGAAAATTCATATAATGAATTTTGGACAGAATACTCTTCTGAATATTTGTTGCTGATATTTTCAGTAATAGGTAGACATTTAGATAACACATTTGCTTGAAAAAGATCAATTTAATACACTTTGCAATTTAAAGTGTTGCCAGTTTAAAGAAGGAATATTGCAATTTACCAAAAATGCATATAATGAATTTTGGACAGAACACTCTACTGAATATCTGTTGTTAATATTTACAGTAATATACAGACATTTACAAAACATTTATGCTTGAAAAAGATAGGTACAGTCAATTTAATACACATTGTAATTTAAAAAAAAGTTGCCATATTAAAGAAGGAATAATGCAATGTACCGAAAATGCATAATGCATTTTAGACAGAACACTCTACTCAGTATCTCTTGCTGATATTTTCAGTAATATGTAGATATATAGATAACATTTATGCTTGGAAAAGATAGATTCAGTCAATTTAATACACTCTGAAATTTAAAAAAAAAATGTTGCCAGATGAAAGAAGGAAATATATGTGAGGACGTTAGAAATTGACCGCCGCAAAGAAAAAAAGCATGGAACTTAAAAAGGTAATGATGCCACGGAAAAGGATTTGTAAGCATTATGAACTTATGTAGAAGAAGACATTACCATCTGACACATGAGTATTTACAATATTACTGGAAGAATGGGTTCTGCAAAACAAATTACAGTAGATACAGGAAACTAATACCTACCAGGAACGAGGAAACATTTAAATAAGAGTCACACAAGTAAACTCGTCGCTAATATTTTACTGGTGGCTGACTGTTGACGAAACTTTCAATGCTGTCACATGCAATATATCGATGGCTATTAACGAAAAATCTAATTAGAGATTTTACAACGTGAAATATCGGCAACAAACTAGAGTAGTTTGGTGAATGTAAAGAAACATTTAGTTCAATTGCTGACAATTTGCTTACTCCTTTAATAGCATTATAGCGCAGCCAGCCAATGTGACACCACTATGTTAACATAAAATGGTCAATAGTGCTCTAGTCAAAAGGGTGACCAAAATGTGACTTTCTTATTTCGTCATAGTGTGACTCACAGGTGATCCTCAATTCGTGACTCCACAGTGACCGATTTTTTGGTAATTTGCAACGAATCATACAATGGGACATAACGACCTCATTGTGACTTGGATACGACTCAACTTGCACATCACATAACGACGATGAGACAATAAAAGTTGTATTTAGGTCATATGTATATCTCGTATATCGTGTATTCTGCCTTTGATGATATTTTTTTGTCATATTGCCATGATTCCAACAGATGTTGGAAATAAGTGAAAATAGAGAAACTTACACCAACTGAGAACTGTTCAAAAGTAAACTTATGGATACAAGATAGTCATACAGTAATGAGAATAAAAATGCTTAAAAATGATAATAACAACTGAGATTTTATGATGTACATTCAGACAAAACTGTTGTTTGAATATTTTGAAAGAATCCCTGTTGTTAGTTTTAAAAGATAATAACAGAAATATTCGTTTTTAAGGGTTTTTTTCTGCACGATAAACGAACGTTGAAGTTCAACAATATTTAAAACATAATGATACATCTATTTGTAACAAAATGATATATTTATTGAATAAAATGATATTTAGTTGCACCTAACAATTTTAAGCAATAACAATAGTGCATTCAGTCCGCGAGTTTGTATAATCCTGTTACAGCTTAGAGCATAATCATTTCTATTATCGCTGATTCGATAGAATTCCATGTGAAACATCCACCAAATTTACCATGTGCATTTCAATATTTTCAAACATATCATATTATTTTCAAGAACATTCGATAAACATTTTAGTCTCATATCAACTTATCCATCCTACATATCAACGTATTTTGGATGTTTACTTGAAATGTAAAGTCGAATAAACATGCTTCTCCTATACTTAAAATTTACACTCACATTTCTCATGATGAGAACTTGGATGTATTTCCTTCAAAATGGCGAATATTCTAATAAGGTCTAGTTGCTATTCGTAGTTTGGCAAGAAGTAAATGCTATTTGGCTAAATGTTGAAAACATATCAAATCTTTGGAACACGAAAGATGATGCTTCAGGTTAAAATATGCATTTCGCTAAACATCCTGTCATAATGGAATTGTCTTCCTTACTTCAAAGCTTTCCGAATTAACTTCCTGTCAAATGTCGAATACCTTACTAATAAGCAGATGATTAGAGAAGTGTTTCAATATTATATAACAAATTCAGTTTATTAAAAGGAATAATTAGATGTTATTTACAGTCTTATAGAATCGAATATAGTGGAATAAAAAAACATTGAATACAATAAGTTTAGAATAACGTTCGAATATATATCAACATATGCAGGGTTGCCAGTTCAGATAACTTTTTTATTATTTTTTCTATCACTATGCCCAAATAGTAATTAATCTATTTCGAAGAATATTGAAATTGTGGTACACAAAATAGTAAAAAAAATAGTTGCCGGTGGCAGCGCTACATATGAACTGACTGTTGTAAATGATATTCGGCTAAATGTTAAAAACTTTTCACATTTTGTATATAAAAGACGATGCTTCAGGTTAAAATATGCATATAGCTAAAACAAACTGTCAAAATAGAATTGTCTTCCTTACACTAAAGCTTTCCGAATTAACTTCCTGTCAAATGTCGAATACCTTACTAATAAGTAGATGATTAGAGAAGTGCTTCAATGTTATATAACAAATTCAGTTTATTAAAAGGAATAATTAGATGTTATTTACAGTCTTATAGAATCGAATATAGTGGAATAACAAAACATTGGATACAATAAGTTTAGAATAACGTTCGAATATATATCCACATATGCAGGGTTGCCACTGCCGATAACTTTTTTTATTATTTTTTTCTATCATTATGCCCAAATAGTAATTAATCGACCTCGAAGAATATTGAAATTGTGGTACATAAAATAATTTAAAAAAAGTAGTCGCCGGTGGCAGCGCTACTTATGAACTGACTGTTGTAAATGATATTCGGCTAAATGTTAAAAACTTTTCACATTTTGTATATAAAAACGATGCTTCAGGTTAAAATATGCATATAGCTAAAACAAACTGTCAAAATAGAATTGTCTTCCTTACACTAAAGCTTTCCAAATTAACTTCCTGTCAAATGTCGAATACCTTACTAATAAGTAGATGATTAGAGAAGTGCTTCAATATTATATAACAAATTCAGTTTATTAAAAGGAATAATTAGATGTTATTTACAGTCTTATAGAATCGAATATAGTGGAATAACAAAACATTGGATACAATAAGTTTAGAATAACGTTCGAATATATATCCACATATGCAGGGTTGCCACTGCCGATAACTTTTTTTATTATTTTTTCTGTCATTATGCCTAAATAGTAATTAATCGACCTCGAAGAATATTGAAATTGTGGTACATAAAATAATTTAAAAAAAGTAGTCGCCGGTGGCAGCGCTACTTATGAACTGACTGTTGTAAATGATATTCGGCTAAATGTTAAAAACTTTTCACATTTTGTATATAAAAGACGATGCTTCAGGTTAAAATATGCATAGAGCTTAACAACCTGTCAAAATAGAATTGTCTTCCTTACACTAAAGCTTTCCGAATTAACTTCCTGTCAAATGTCGAATACCTTACTAATAAGTAAATGATTAGAGAAGTGTTTAAATATGCTGTAACAAATTGAGTTTATTAAAAGGAATATCGGACATTATTCACATAAGAGCCTTAATGGATAATAAAAATATGGTGAAATTGCAAAACGTTGGATACCATAAGTTTTGAATAACGTTCGAATATATTTCAAGAAATGCAAGGCTGTAACTGTCGACTATTTTTTTTCTACCACTATACCTAAAAAGTAATTAATCAACCTCGAAGATTATGAAAATTGTGGTAGACAAAAAATAATTTAAAAAAATGGTCTCCTTAACATATGAACTGATTGTTGTAAATTATATTCAGCTAAATGTTGAAAACATTTCAAATCTTAGGTACACGAAAGACGATGCTTCGGGTTAAAAGATCATATACATAAACATCCTGTCAAAATGGAAATGTCTCCCTTACTCTAAAGCTTTCCGAATTAACTTCCTGTCAAATGCCTAATACCTTACTAATAAGTAGATGATTAGAGAAGTGCTGAAATATGCTGTAACAAATTGAGTTTATTAAAAGGAATATCGGATATTATTTACATAAGAGTCTTTATGGATAATATAAATATGGTGGAATTACAAAACATTGGATACAATCAGTTTAGAATAACGTTCGAATGTATGCAAGGCTGCCATTGTCGACTATTTTTTTATTTTTTTTTCTACCACTATACCTAAACAGTAATTAATCAACCTTGAAGATTATTAAAATAGTGGTAGGCAAAATAATTTAAAAAAAAAACAATCGTCGTTGGTAGCCTTTCATATGAACTGATTGTTGTTATACCACTGATTTGGTAATAGGAAGAAAAAGGAATTTATTTTATTATAAAACACACACAATTTTATTATAAAATACACACAATTTTAAAATAAAACACACACATTTAGTTTATTATAATACACACATGCTTTTTATTATAAACAAACTCACAATTTATTTTATTATAAAACACAAACAATGTTTAATTTAATAGTAACATACACACACCATGTCAAGAATACAACTAGCTCAACTATTAATACTTCGAAAGGCTTCGATTAATACACACACTCTGGTATACTATGTTGCCACGCCAGGGAAAAAATTGTCATTTTGGCGCCAGAAAGGTACCCTGGAGCGTCTGGGACAACTGTACCTACATTTGCACATAGGATTATCAGAAAACGTAAAAAATTTAATTTTAAAACAGTTTTATTTTTTATATCAGGTACTACCGTGAGATAAAATTATTATTTGAAGAAACATGGTTATTTAAATAATAACCAATGAATTTTTATCCTGCTTTTTCTAAGCGTAAACCGACAGAGTGAAAAATGTCCCAAGCCAGGAATCGAACCCGGGGCCTCAGAATAGCGCTCTGAGGCTCTAACACTGAGCTACAAGGAACGATATCCCAATTTCGGCATCTCTCACTCTTATATATGTCGGACAGGCTGCAACCGCAGCAAAAGATGGAAATGTCCCCATGAGAACGCAAATTTCTGCGGCAAACATGAGACGAATATAAATCCCAGCATACGACAGCACATAGTTAATTTTTTTTTAATTCAATTTCAGCAGTAAATTACGCCTGTAATCCTTCAATAATAACCAGTGTATTTTCACTCTGTCGGTTTACGCTTAGAAAAAGCAGAATAAAAATTCACTGGTTATTATTCAAGGATTGCAGGCGTAATTTAATGCTAAAATTGAATAAAAAAAATAACTATGGTTATTTAGTTTTATGTTATCACTTAATTTCCCCAGTAAATCAGATTTTTATTTATAAATATCCAATAATAGACTTACAATACTACGATAATATTAGGATGTATCAAAACTATTTTCGTTTTTGGAATTCTTTTATGCCAAAGCATGTAGCTGGTACTTTCTTACCCCTATTGTTGAACATAAAATGTTATTTAAGAGGATATATATCCCTCTATAATATTCCATAATCATACAGGCTTCTTTCTTTCATTTTTTTTGGTCATATAAAGAGCGATACAATTTTATGAATCTTAAGGCGTGATTTTAAACTAGGCCTTAAAACTAATAAAGCTGTCCTCAAAACTCGTGCAGTTTAGAGGCCAGGGCAAGAGTAGGGTCCGGACAGCTCAAAACAAATTCAAACATTTTAAGGAAAGGGACCTCAGCCCTGAAATCGAACCCAGAAGTGACAGGTCATCAGTTGAAGAGAAAAAAGAGGAGAATCCATTCCCCCACAATGAATTTTGATGCTAAAAATTAATAAAACTACACATTCAAAAATTTATAATTTTTGAATGTGTAGTTTTGGTAATGTGTAGTTTTATCTGACCTAAAAATGAAAGAAAGAAGCTTGTATGGTTATAGAATATAGAGGAACATCTATCTTCTTAAATAACATTTTATGTATAATAGGGGGTTATGTACAATAGGTTAGGGTTATGTACAATATTAGGGTTATGTACAATAGGTTAGGGTTATGTACAATAGGTTAGGATTATGTACAATATTAGTGTTATGTACAATATTAGGGTTATGTACAATAGGTTAGGGTTATGTACAATATTAAGGTAATGTACAATAGGGGTGAGAAAGTGCTAGCTGCATGCCTTGGTATAAAAGCATTCAAAAAACGAAAATACTTTTGATACAACGTAATATTTAAACATACATATATTTCCCCAAAAGAAATGTCTTTATATGTAACAACTGCTATTATGCTTATTATGAAGTTGTAACTAAATGCCTCACTAGTTTTAAGGTATCTTGAGGATTTTAAAAAAAATCATCCGATAATTTCGGTTAGAGTTATAGAATATAGAGGGACATCTATCTTCTTAAACAACATTTTATGTATAAAAGGGGTGAGAAAGGTTATGTACAATAGGTTAGGGTTATGTACAATATTAGGGTTATGTACAATATTAGGGTTATGTACAATAGGAGTGAGAAAGTGCTAGCTGCATGCCTTGGTATAAAAGCATTCCAAAAACGAAAATACTTTTGATACAACCTAATATTTAAACATACATATATTTCACCAAAAGAAATGACTTTATATGTAACAACTACTATTATCCTTATTATGAAGTTGTAACTAAATGCCTCACTAATTTTAAGATATCTTGAGGATTTAAAAAAAAATCAACCGATAATTTCTGTTAAAACTTTTGACACGAATAATCCCCATTACTTTTCGATTAATCCTTACATTCTTTAAGTATCAAGCATCCTTTATTTCTAAATCTTTTATGATACTCTAACAATTTAATAAAAGGTGGCCTCAAACAAAACCTTTCCGACATTCCATTTAATTACGTGCCTCAACTTGAAAAGAAAACACCACGTTCTTAAGGACGTTCTAAGGACATTAGCCGAATTAATAATAATTTAATCACGTTCGTAAAAGAACAAAAAAGGAAAGGGAGAGGAATTAAAACTTGCCATTATTTAAGCACATCCTTTTTGGTGAGATGAATGTTCTTTGATGTCAAACAAATGTGGTTTGGATATGCAAAGAGCAAAAGTTTTAAAGGAATACGGAACAGAAAATTTCAATTTTAAAACATTTAGAGTAAAAGTTGTGGCTGCATTATATGTCATTGTATAGTTGGAAACAAAATCTTCTAATATATATATTGTTTAAATGCATTTTTCATCAATGATTTTTTTTAATCTAAAAATACTATTATTTAATAATTATTTAATCACGTTCGAAAAAGAACAAAAAAGGAAAAGGAGAGGAATTAAAACTTGCTATTGTTTAAGCACATCCTTTTTGCATAGATGAATTTTCTTTGATGTCAGACAAATGTGGTTTGGATATGCAAAGAGCAAAAATTTAAAAGGAATACAGTAGAGAAAATTTCAATTTTAAAACATTTGGAGTAAAACTTGTGGATACATTATAGTTCAATGTATAGTTAGAAACAAAATCTTCCGATATATATATATATATTGTTTAAATGAATTTTTCATCAATGATTTTTTTTAATCTAAAAATACTGTTATTTAATAATTATTTAATCACGTTCGAAAAAGAACAAAAAAGGAAAGGGAGAGGAATTAAAACTTGCCAATATTTAAGCACATCCTTTTTGGTGAGATGAATGTTCTTTGATGTCAAACAAATGTGGTTTAGATATGCAAAGAGCAAAAGTATTAAAGGAATACGGAACAGAAAATTTCAATTTTGAAAGGTTTAGAGTGAAATTTGTGGCTACATTATATGTCACTGTATAGTTGGAAACAAAATCTTCCGATATATATATATTGTTTAAATGCATTTTTCATCAATGATTTTTTTTTAATCTAAAAATACTGTTATTTAATAATTATTTAATCACGTTCGAAAAAGAACAAAAAGGAAAGGGAGAGGAATTAAAACTTGCCATTGTTTAAGCACATCCTTTTTGGTGAGATGAATGTTCTTTGATGTCAAACAAATGTGGTTTAGATATGCAAAGAGTAAAAGTATTAAACGAATACGGAACAGAAAATTTCAATTTTGAAAGGTTTAGAGTGAAATTTGTGGCTACATTATATGTCACTGTATAGTTGGAAACAAAATCTTCCGATATATATATATATTGTTTAAATGCATTTTTCATCAATGATTTTTTTTTTAATCTAAACTTACTGTTATTTAATAATTATTTAATCACGTTCGAAAAAGAACAAAAAGGAAAGAGAGATGAATTAAAACTTGCCATTATTTAAGCACATCCTTTTTGGTGAGATGAATGTTCTTTGATGTCAAACAAATGTGGTTTAGATATGCAAAGAGCAAAATTATTAAACGAATACGGAACAGAAAATTTCAATTTTGAAAGGTTTAGAGTGAAATTTGTGGCTACATTATATGGCACTGTATAATTGGAAACAAAATCTTCCGATATATATATATTGTTTAAATGCATTTTTCATCAATGATTTTTTTTTAAATCTAAAAATACTGTTATTTAATAATTATTTAATCACGTTCGAAAAAGAACAAAAAGGAAAGGGAGAGGAATTAAAACTTGCCATTATTTAAGCACATCCTTTTTGGTGAGATGAATGTTCTTTGATGTCAAACAAATGTGGTTTAGATATGCAAAGAGCAAAAGTATTAAACGAATACGGAACAGAAAATTTCAATTTTGAAAGGTTTAGAGTGAAATTTGTGGCTACATTATATGTCACTGTATAGTTGGAAACAAAATCTTCCGATATATATATATATTTTTTAAATGCATTTTTCATCAATGATTTTTTTTTTAATCTAAACTTACTGTTATTTAATAATTATTTAATCACGTTCGAAAAAGAACAAAAAGGAAAGGGAGATGAATTAAAACTTGCCATTATTGAAGCACATCTTTTTTGGTGAGATGAATGTTCTTTGATGTCAAACAAATGTGGTTTAGATATGCAAAGAGCAAAAGTATTAAAGGAATACGGAACAGAAAATTTCAATTTTGAAAGGTTTAGAGTGAAATTTGTGGCTACATTATATGTCACTGTATAGTTGGAAACAAAATCTTCCGATATATATATATATTGTTTAAATGCATTTTTCATCAATGATTTTTTTTTTAATCTAAACTTACTGTTATTTAATAATTATTTAATCACGTTCGAAAAAGAACAAAAAGGAAAGAGAGATGAATTAAAACTTGCCATTATTTAAGCACATCCTTTTTGGTGAGATGAATGTTCTTTGATGTCAAACAAATGTGGTTTAGATATGCAAAGAGCAAAATTATTAAACGAATACGGAACAGAAAATTTCAATTTTGAAAGGTTTAGAGTGAAATTTGTGGCTACATTATATGGCACTGTATAATTGGAAACAAAATCTTCCGATATATATATATTGTTTAAATGCATTTTTCATCAATGATTTTTTTTTAAATCTAAAAATACTGTTATTTAATAATTATTTAATCACGTTCGAAAAAGAACAAAAAGGAAAGGGAGATGAATTAAAACTTGCCATTATTGAAGCACATCTTTTTTGGTGAGATGAATGTTCTTTGATGTCAAACAAATGTGGTTTAGATATGCAAAGAGCAAAAGTATTAAACGAATACGGAACAGAAAATTTCAATTTTGAAAGGTTTAGAGTGAAATTTGTGGTTACATTATATGTCACTGTATAATTGGAAACAAAATCTTCCTATATATATATATTGTTTAAATGCATTTTTCATCAATGATTTTTTTTTAAATCTAAAAATACTGTTATTTAATAATTATTTAATCACGTTCGAAAAAGAACAAAAAGGAAAGGGAGAGGAATTAAAACTTGCCATTGTTTAAGCACATCCTTTTTGGTGAGATGAATGTTCTTTGATGTCAAACAAATGTGGTTTAGATATGCAAAGAGCAAAAGTATTAAACGAATACGGAACAGAAAATTTCAATTTTGAAAGGTTTAGAGTGAAATTTGTGGCTACATTATATGTCACTGTATAATTGGAAACAAAATCTTCCTATATATATATATTGTTTAAATACATTTTTCATCAATGATTTTTTTTAAAATCTAAAAATACTGTTATTTAATAATTATTTAACCACGTTCGAAAAAGAACAAAAAAGGAAACGGACAGGAATTAAAACTCGCCATTGTTTAAGCACATCCTTTTTGCATAGATGAATGTTCTTTGATGTCAAACAAATGTGGTTTAGATATACAAAGAGCAAAAATTTAAAAGGAATACAGTACAGAAAATTTCAATTTTAAAACATTTGGAGTAAAATTTGTGGCTACATTATTGTTCGATGTATAGTTGGAAACAAAATCTTCCGATAAAATATTTTTTGAATGCATTTTTCGTCAATGACTTTTTTAAAATGTAATACTGTTCTTTAATATTTAATCACGCTCGAAAAATAACAAAAAAGGAAAGGTAGAGGAATTAAAACTCTATGTATTATACATCGCCATTATTTAGGCACATCTCTTTTGAAGAGGTCAATGTTTCGTTTTGAGCTTCGATTTGAGAATTTTTCGTGTTTTGAAGGAAAAGGATATACATAAAAATTCCGTTTCCAATACGAAATAATAAACACGCAGAACCGTTGCTGGAACACCTCTGTGATTTGGCGAAAATGCTGCTTTAGATTGGAGGATTTCAAATAATTGTCGTTGTATTGGGGGTAAATGGCAAATCAAAGAGAAAATTTTGGCTATGATGTCTTACACTCACGCGCTGTTTATTATTTTATTTTTTATTTTATTATTTTTTTTTATCGGTTATAAAAAGAAAAAAAGTCGCCAAAATTTGGGGATTTTTTCCTTTAATGGTAACCCGGCTATTGTATTAAGTTATTGGCTTCACGCGGGCTAGGAAATCGCGCCAATCAAAAAGTCGCCAAACATCGGTGCGTGAGTGTAACACATCTGTTCCAAAATTTTCGTGTTTTGAGGAGAAGAAAAGCAACGAAAAAATCCTTCAATGCACTGTAAAAAAAATTCCGTCAATTTACGGAAAAAGGAATGGCAGCAAAGTTGCCGGAATGTTTCAGTTTTTTTTAGGAAAGTTCCTTCTTTGTAGTCCGTAAATTCTGTAAATGGCGCGATACAGACGCGAAGGAGTTGAACCGCATGCGTGGCGATAAAAAATACTGCAATCCCATTGGAAGATAGATTTTTACAGTAATAATTCCGTATTTGAAACTCTGTAATCTTAAAATGGCAATAGATATACGGAAGAGATTCCATTTTTCTAACGAAACGGAAAATTTCTGATCAAAATTCACGGCCTGTTAATAAACGAAAATTTTTAACAGTGTGCAAGTTTCAAGAGAAAAAAGAAAAGATTTTTAAAGACTGCAGCAAAACATGTTATTATACAGCTTAAACATTTAAAAAGTGAAGTTTTCTCTATTAATTTATAGAAGCTTCGCAGCACCATTAAAAGCGATATACGGACACGTGATTGTCTGTTCTTATAGTTTTAAGTAAACAAATTCTATAAATTCAAATTTATCCCTTCCGTTGTTCCCAGCGAAAATTCTGAACTAACAATATGTTTGATACATTTTATACACAAAATAACATAAATTAAATCCTAACTATAAGCAGAAGGTTACACTCAAATGTACACAAATACATTTTTAATAGGCTAATGGCAATAAAATATGACCTGTCTTTGATATTTAATATTTAGTATCTAAACAGCAATAGTTCGAGTAAAATTCCTCTTGATATTATTTACGTTAGACCATTTAATTTTGAAATACAGCAACATAACCCAAAGACAGTGCATAAATTATGATTTATTGCGGACAGCTTCGGCATATAGTTCAAAGGTTGAAACATTCGAGGATAAATATCATCAATATTTAAATGATCTTTGTTTAATATATTTCGAAATACTATTTAATTAGATTTATTTCTAAGCAATTGAGGGGGTTAGAATGATAGTAGAGTAAGTCAAAAATTTGAAAAATCTAGATAACCATATTTTTTCTGAACGTATATTAATTTCTGTTCAGTGTTACAGTCAAATACGTCATAGTTCACTTAGGGAGTAACTAGAGGAAATAAAATTAAATGTTTAATCATTATTATAATTTTTTAAGAAAACAAATACAACATTACAATGGGTTGTAACCAACTGGACGAAAAATGTCCGGTCCAGGATTCGAACATGGGATATGTTGGCTGAAGCTGCCCTGCTTTACTAACTGAGCCATCCCGGCCGAATCTGGAGGACCTAATTCATCCAGTTAACCTATACCAGTTAACCAGTTAATAAATAATTGTGTTAATATTAATCTAACAACATTACAATGTCACAATACAACAATACAATGTCAACGTTTGTAAAATCCTAAACAACAATATCAGCTACTCTCTGCAAGATATATATTGGTAAATCGCTATAGGTTCAGTGTTGTATAACAAAAAGAAAAAAAAAGCCGCATTAAAAGTATATTATTGCTTAAAAGTTTCCATATAAAAATCCATTTTTTCATTCGAGTCAAATGTACAGATATTTCGAAGTACTTAAAAAAAAAATAACGGAATTTCATCAATTCTATAACGGGCTTAAAAGATTTATTGCGTGACATGCCATAATGGTAAAAATTCATTACAAATGTAGTTCACTATAGGAGATGAAGAACCATTAAGAAGAAAAAAAAAAGAAAATTTTCAATTTCCAGAGGTAGAACATAGTTTTCAATTGAATCTCCATGGTTACGGTAACGTAATGCTCTCACATAATCAATGGAGTATTAGTAAAACCAAACCAGATTATATTATTGAAAAAACATTAAGTCTATTCCTTCAAAAGTCTGACTTCAAACGTAAACTTTATTCCACGGTCTGTTATTCTATGTTAATAATTTTCAAAAAAAATCTCTGTTCGGGCATTTGTGATGGAAATATATGGTGTTCGGATTTATTTTAAGCGACGTGAATTTTAATGATGTTGATCATGCGAATAAAATATTGTTTCGGAAAATATTGAGAATACAGTATGTGTTATATTTAACTGAATTCTACAAAATTCCCAAGCATATTTACTCCGTAAAACTTATCAATGACAGGGTAACAAGAACGTAAAATCATGCGTCAAGCATAGATTATGAAAAACTTTCCAACACATTCAGAAAACTGTAACGAAACTTCACCGTTAAATAAGGTCAAAGAAGTAAGTATAAAGTATAGGAAACAATATTATTCTGGGTAGTTTTGACTGCTTAAGATCCCCCCCCCCTTCTCTCTCTATTTTCTAAGGAAAAAAAATGTCAATACTAAATATATGCACATCAAAGTGATCTTTTGTTCAGGAATACCATGACTGAAACAACCCAAAAGTGCATAAATGAGACAAAATATACTTTTTCATAAAGAACCTTATGCAAACTTTCTTTCCCTTTTAAAGACTTAAAAAACTTCACTCTGGATCGACACTTTAAATAACTTCATTAACATGATTTTCAGATGTCCATAACATAAGCTGACCTTTGATTTGATAGCTCTTCTGTACATCAATTCAGATACTCCAAGGCTGCATGTATACAAGATGTCTGAGGATTAAATTTACCCCTCCCTCCCCACCCCCTCCACATATGCTTCCAAAATTTATTTTCTTTGCATTTTTGTATCAGTCCAGTTAATGCCCAAAATTACTTTAAACTAGTCGTTGGGGGGCCACCGTAATACTTACCCACCATGGATATGCATAATATAAAATATGAAAATAAAACATGTGCAAACTATTTTTATAAAATGCATTGCAATTCGAATAAAATCGAGGCTTGATGACGTCCTAAACTTTAAATGCTCTATTACTCCAAAATTGATAATCATATTAACTAACGGTTTACAGCGTCGGACTAAGCGTCTCATTTCCAATTAAAATATATCTTTGAATTGAAATTTGAATGAAATACCGGGTCATGAAAAATCGAAGAGTGTGGGAAATAGGATTAAAAATATCTCGGCAACTCCTTATCCGATCGACTTCATTCTTTATGCAAAATTTATGGTTTTTTATTGTCTTTTGTCTTTTATATCCCCTCCTTTAAATAAACAATTTCGAAAAATTTGATATACCTTTTATCAGAACGAATATTTTGAGAGTCCGAAAAAAATAGTTCCGGATAATCGAGGTGACTGAAATTCAATAGGCTTCTTCTCATTATTACATACTAATTACACACCAAATTTCAAGTCTCTCTCTTGATTTTTTTCGGGAGATACAGCGTTTACAGACACACAGACACACAGACGGACGGCAATTTTTTTTTTTTTCTAAAAATATGTTTTTCGGAATCTCCATTGTCTGAAACGTGTAAATCCGCCAAAAAAAATTTTTCTATTGTCAAAACGATTACAAGACTTACCCATACCTAGAATTATTACAAGACTTATTATTTAGAACGATTATTATTTAGATATTGAACGATATTATTTAGAATTATTTAAACGATTACAAGACTTATCCCTAAATCAATACCCATCTACGTATGATGGGTAAGTAAAAAGGTGCAACTCCTCCTTTAGGAGGAGTTGTATAATATAGATAGATATATAATGTATAATATAGATAGATATATAATGTATAATATAGATAGATATATAATGTATAATATAGATAGATACGATTTCGTTTCTCTTTTCAAAAATTGCAAAAGCGCGTTTATTCTCAATAAGTAGGAACTGCCAAAATCGCCTCAAATATTTTTTATTCTGTTATGACTATAAACGCATATGGGGGTGAAAACTGGGTAGCGACAATTTATATGCCATTAATGTCCAGACCATATGTTGGGCTTATCCGATTTATTCGAATAGGGCGTGGGGGTGGGGGGGGTGAAGGGAGTATCAGACAATGCCTCAATCGACAGAAAAGCAAGAACGAAAAATTATGCGTCAAGCATAGATTATATAGCACTTCCTAACACTTCCAAAATAATTTTACAAATCATTACCGTTTAACCCTTTGAGGGGCGGTGGGATATATTATATCCCACCTAATTTTAATCCGATTCGAACCAGAAATTTTTAATTAAATTTTACTTTTTAAACTTTGACGGGAAAAAGTTGAAAAATTGCTTTTCCTTATTTTTAACTAAATTCTTTCCTAAATTTCGGTGAGAATTCAACGTTACAAGAACACAAGTGCTTGAAAGAGTTAATAAGGTGAAAATTGATATAGTTGATAAGTAAATAACTAGGAAAAGGCATAACATATTTAAAAACACAATTTCAGGAATTACCAACAATATTCGTTTAAATATCCGAACTCTTTTGTGCAGCCCTGTATATGATCAATAGATTTGTATATATAGTACATAGAATGCTAAATTTTAGTTCAGTTAGGAAAAGCGTTGCACAGCTTAAAATTCCCCTTATTGAATTTCCGTCAATAAATGAAAATGTACTCGCGAACTTTTGTGCTGCCCTGTATATGATCTATAGAATTTTTACACACCAAATAATAGGCAAAAAATGAGTTAAATTTAAAAACGCGTTCAGAAACTGACATAACTCTTCCAGTAATTATTGTTAACAGACGGTACCGAATTATTTTGTGTGTCCCTGTAAATGAACGATGAATGTTATACCTTATACACACAATATTCTATAGTAACACTTTTGTAATGCACCTTATATCATTTTCAAAATGTTTGACATAGTGAAACATTATTAAAGCAAACCGCAAACAATTTTTCCCCATCGACCGTAATGCAACGGAATTCTTTTGAGTGTCCCTGTAAAGTGCTATGCACACCATATTCTATAATAAGCCTCTTGTACTGCACCTCAGTGATATATAGCAGTTTCAATACGTTTGAAATTGTGTAACATCATTAAAATAAACCGCAAACAATTTTTCTCCATAGACCGTAATGTAACGGAATTCTTTTGAGTGTCCCTGTAAAGTGCTATGCACACCATATTCTATAATAAGCCTCTTGTACTGCACCTCAGTGATATATAGCAGTTTCAATACGTTTGAAATTGTGTAACATCATTAAAATAAACCGCAAATGATTTTTCTGCATAGACTGTAATGTAACGGAATTATTTTGAGTGTCCCTGTAAAAGAACTATAAGTGCTACACACTTCATTTTCAATACTAAACATGCCATAGCAAATCTCAATAACATATATCAATTGCATGACAATTCAAATATATTTACGCGAGTTAGAGCACGGACAGACAAACAGACAAACCAGAATTCATAAGCGCTTTTCAACTATGTTGGAAAGAGTTAAAATGAACGAAAAATCACGCATCAGGCAATAGATTATGTAACTTTTTCCTAAAGTAATAGGATATTATTATGAAATTTCGTTTTCCATACAATGAAATTATATATCTAAATAAGCATTTAAAAACATATGTCAGTAAAAATCCATTTACAGCATTTGCTGTTTATATGCAGCAATATGTGCAAATTGTGTCGTGTAGTCCTGTATATGATTTGTAAAATTTATACACATCGCAGAATATGCTGAAAATTAGATAAGTTTAAAAATGCATACCACATCGGAAAACGTACACTGTAAAAAATTTGCAGCTTAGTATCCGGTCATTCGACCGCTTTTATAGAGAACGGTTACATAACCGCAATTTAACAATTTTTTGACCATAATAAGGACAATATCATGGTCAGAATACCGTTAAATTACGGTTATGTAACCGTTTTCTATAAAAACGGTGGAATAACCGGTTACTAAGCTGCAAATTTTTTACACTGTACTTACAGCAATTATCGATCATAGTTGGCCCTGTAACCGAATATTTTTGCGTGCCACACACTCCATAGTCCATAGAAAACATTTTGTGTTAGAAGGGCAAGCTTTCATATTGTAACGAAACTAGCATTCTGTGCTCGGGAGAGCCTTTTGGTTGATCAAGGCCGACTTCACTAAATATAGCTAAACTGGAACTACCTGTTGTGTGGACCTATGGCTCCGAGGTAAAGTGCTTGACTACAGACCAGAAGATGGTGAGGTCGATCCACGTTGAAGGCAAGTGTCCTAAAATTCGTTTTTGTTTAAAGATTGCTTTGTATTTGTTCCTAGTTCCTTCGGAAATATGTTAATTCTTATGTTAATCGTTATTTAAATTCTAGAACTTTCCAAGCTTGAAATGTTCCATTCGAGAAAGCACCCCTCGAGTGTATATAAGTTTGTGTAGCCTTGAGTTGGGGGAATAAAGCTTCGACTAATATAGCTAAACTGGACTCTATAGCTAAACTGGAGTTAGTTCATGCTTGTTGTCTTCACTCATTCTCAGTCAACACCTACGCGACAATATTTATACTGTGGTTTAGAAAATGCGGGGACGATTTATAAAAAGTATTAGTTTGAAATTTTACTGATAGATGATGCTTAAATTTTAGAGCCTTTTTTTTTTTTTTTTTTTTTTTTTTTTTGTTCGCCAAAATTTTAAGAGCCTACATTAGTCATGCGAAAAAACGCTCAAGCTAATGTTAAGTCTATGGGAAGGTTCTAGCACGATTTCTCGCTGGCATTTTAATATTTTTAAATGCTTTTTTTTTTTTTTTTTTTTTTTTTTTATGCATGGGCTAGCTCAGGTCAATCTCTAACGTTGTTAGTTTTTACTTTTTCCATTTGATTCCAGTTACTTTATATAAGGAAACTTTCATTTTCAGAACCGGTTCCAAAATATATATGTGTGTGTATGTATAAAATATAAAGAACATTTTAGTATATTCTAGAAAATTCTAGTACATTCAATAACATTCTAGAAGATTCCAAACATTTTTAGAACACTTTGGTAGAAATATGAAAATACCCTAGGTTGACTACTTTCAACCACCACATCACCCACACCTCCACAGCTACCGACATGCAACCACCATAGAGCACGATGGGAGGCTCGGGGCTACTACCACACACAAGCACCAGTCTGCACTGGGTAGTTATGGCTGCAAAGTGAAATACAGTGACACACACGTCTATTTTTATATTGAAAACGCCCTTCGTCTACTACTTTCAACCACCATATCTACCACACCCCTACAGCTACCGACATGCAACCTCCATAGTGCACGATGGAAGACTCAAGGCTAATACCACACACCAACACCAGTGGTCTGCGCTGGGTAGTTTTGACTGCAAAGTGAAATATACGGATAGGCACGTCTATTTTTATATTGAAAACGCCATAGGTCGACAAATTTCAACCACTATACCTACCACACCCCTACAGCTACCGACATGCAATTACTATAGTGCACGATGGGAAACTACCACACACAAGCCCAGTGGTCTGCGCTGGGTAGTTTTGGCTGCAAAGCGAAATATACGGACACACACGTCTTTTTTTATATATAGATATAGATTAATCAGTTTTCTCACATCCAAATATCGGATTTTAGGAGAATCGATATTAACATACTCGAATGCTTCCATCAGTTACGATATAAAGAAAGAAAAAAGTATATTTACACAGTTACATCTTCCTTGAACAAGAACAACGCTAATTATAATAAAAAAGCGAGTTCTTACATCCATTTTTTAAAAAATGGCAAGATTTAGAACATTACTGACGACAGAAACATTCTATAAAATGACCACTATAATAGAAAATACTCCCATTCTATTTATTTTTGTGGGCCATTATGGGGGCTCGATTTCATATTCTGCGATCACGGCTGCTTTTCCATAAATATACCTACCCCTTTTCCAGTGCAAGGTACACGTAATGTCGTAACGACCACTGACGCAGCCTTGCAGCAGGACGTGATTCCAGCGAAAAATGACCACCTTTCCAGAGTCATTTATTGTGCGGCAGCATTTGGATGAAATGGCCAGTTGGGAAAATGGTCGGCGAATCGGTAATTTGAATGGGAAGAGATAAGTTTGAATGTTCCCGATTGAATTTTAATGGGGTGATGCGAGTCCGGAATTTTATGGCTTAGTTTGAATTTGCTTAATGAGAATACTATGAAGGATTGATTGAAAGTTTGTACAGTATTGGATTTCTATATTAGAATGTTTCTTAGTTTAGAATCTGAAATAATTTTACCGAAAATTATCCAAAGAAAGTTTAGGAGTTGTAGTCATTTCTTGCATACCTCGCATAGTTAGATTTCTACATCAAGGGCTCAGGTGAAAAAACAACTTCAGTAATTGTTTTTCTGAAATAGCATTTTTGGTGACATGTAGTTGCTTAAAATGAAAACTCTGATGGTATAACTGCCGTTTTCTTTTCTAAACAACGTTAATTCAGATTAATGGCTTACTTTGAATTACTTTAATGAGAATGCCATGTTTCGAATGAAGGATTGATTGAAAAGTTTGTACAGTATTGGATTTCTGTATTAGAATGTATTTTAGTTGAGAATCTGGAACAATTTTATCGAAAATTATCCAAAGAAAATTTAGGAGTTGTAGTTATTTCTTGTTCTTGTATATCTCGCATAATTAGTTTTCTACATCAAGGGCTCAGGTGAAAAACAACTTCAGTAATTTTTTTCATGAAATTGCATTTTTGGTGACATGTAGTTGCTCAAAATGAAACCTCTGATGGTATAACAACCGTTTTCTTTTCTAAACAACGTCAATTCAGATTAATGGCTTACTTTGAATTACTTTAATGAGAATGCCATGTTTCGAATGAAGGATTGATTGAAAAGTTTGTACAGTATTGGATTTCTGTATTAGAATGTATTTTAGTTGAGAATCTGGAACAATTTTATCGAAAATTATCCAAAGAAAGTTTAGGAGTTGTAGTTATTTCTTGTTCTTGTATATCTCGCATAGTTAGATTTCTACATGAAGGGCTCAGGTGAAAAGCAACTTCAGTAAATTTTTTCCTGAAATTGCATTTTTGGTGACAGGTAGTTGCTCAGAATGAAACCTCTGATGGTATAACAACCGTTTTCTTTTCTAAACAACGTCAATTCACATTAAGGGCTTACTTTGAATTACTTTAATGAGAATGCCATGTTTCGAATGAAGGATTGATTGAAAAGTTTGTACAGTATTGGATTTCTATATTAGAATGTTTCTTAGTTGAGAATCTGGAATAATTTTACCGTAAATTATCCAAAGAAAGTTTAGGAGTTGTAGTCATTTCTTGTATATCTTGCATAATTGGATTCCTACATTAAGGGCTCAGGTGAAAAAAACACTTCAGTAAATTTTTTCCTGAAATTGCATTTTTGGTAACATGTAGTTGCTCAAAATGAAACCTCTGATGGTATAACAACCGTTTTCTTTTCTAAACAACGTCAATTCACATTAATGGCTTACTTTGAATTACTTTAATGAGAATGCTATGTTTAGAATGAAGGATTGATTGAAAAGTTTGTACAGTATTGGATTTCTGTATTAGAATGTTTGTTAGTTGAGAATCTGAAACAATTTTACCGTAAATTATCCAAAGAAAGTGTAGTTTAAAGAAACTCTAGTCATTTCTTGTATATTTTGAATAATTAGGTTTCTACAAGAAATGCATAGAGGGGGAAAAAAAACTTCAGTCCATTTTTCCTGAAATTGCATTTTTTGTGACTTCAAAAAGAAACCATTAACAGTATAACTACCGTTTTTTGGGTGTGTTCCTAATTATATAAATACGTAGCACCTATAGTCGTCGTCTGGTCCGTCCGTCTGTCCGCATATAACAGCGAAAAAACTACCCAACCGAATGATTTGAAATTTAATATATAGAATCGTGGCAGAATTTTGTCGAATCATTTCAAATTTTATGAAAATCGAATCAAAACTTAAAAAGTTATTAATGAAAGTTTTCTTTATTCTGTTAAATCCTATCATACTTAATCTATATAATAAAAGCGCAAGTCATGTGACTGAGGAAAACAAATACGGGCTAACCACATCTTTTTTCATATGCCAAGAGGCCATTTTTATTCAAAATTAGTTTTCGAATAAAATTGCATAAAAGTTACATTTTTAGAAAGGTCATTCAAAAAAAATTGTTTGCTTGAGAGATAAGTTACATTAAAAAAATGTATAGATTCTGAGATAACTTCAGTAGAAATCAGGTTAACAGCCTAATATCTCAATCCATTACAGTAAATAAACAAAAGAGATTCGTTCATCGTGAGTCATAGAAATATTAAATCATAGAAGTAATCATTCGAAAGCAATAGGGAATTTTGCAGTGCTGCCTTGGTGTCGAAAAAATAAGGTCAGAAAGTTAGGAGGTATTACAGAGAAGGTACAGTTGCCTGAGGATAAATGTCTGAATGAATTTATTTAAAAGCCAGATCACTTTGTTCAGTTTCAATTTGAGAATGAATTATTCTGATACTTTTATATTAATAAAATATAGGTATCCTAAACTTCAAAGGCGTAATAGGTAAATATCGGTAAATTTTATGAAAGGCTATACATTTATTTATATTTGAGAAAATAACTTAATTAATCAGTAAAATAAAATTTTATTAATATGCTAATGTTGTGTGTATCATGATTTTTAGGGTTTCGTTCATCTCACGAAACCCTATTACTCCCGCTCCGTTGTCTGTCTGTCACAGAGCCGTTCTCAAAAACTATGTAACTTACAGAGTTGAAACTTTGTGTATATATCTGAATACGAGCTATAAAGAGCTCAAAATATTAAAATTTGAAAAATTCGTATTATTTTAATAAATAGAGATAAAAAAACCAAAATTCTAACAGCCTTTTCCTATTAAATTTAAACATTTTTCGTTATAGCAGATGCCAAAAATTAAAAATCCACATGAAATTCTTTCTACAATAATTAATTTTCTATCAGACGATTTCCACGTGAAAAATTAAAATGAAATAAAAAGTTTCACCCACTGAAAAAAAGATTAATATGAAATAAAAATGATTGACGTCATAGTGGTAATAAAACGGAAAGATTCCTCAGTAATACAAGGAGTATGAGTATGTGTATATACACAAAGCAGATTAATATCACGTCATTAGATAATTAAAAAGAAAATCTGACGTCATATCGGAAGTTTAACGGTTTTTTCAAATGTTTCAGAATAATACAAAGCGAGTATCAATATGAGTAATAGAGAATAGTAAATATATGAGTTTGAGGATCGTATAGAATCATGATAAAAACCCGATTATGGAAATATTAGCATATTTTAACATTTTGAAAGTGTACAACATGTTTAATTTTGAAATTATTTTTTTTTAAATATCGCATTTAGTCCACATGACAGATATTATCATGACAGAATATAATAACGGGCTTCGCCCGCTATCGGGCTGGTTTAGATATTCGAAAAAACGAGAAAAATAGACCGGTAAATTTTTACTTTATAAAAAACATGACTTTTTTTTTTTGTGGTTGCTAAATGAAATTTATTTGGATATATTAAAGGAAGGATAAAGTGTTTTGAAAGGAATATTAAACGAAACCCTTTGAGCGATCTTCGATTACACTTACCCACTCGTTTTATTATTTCGTTTGTTTGAGTGCAACTGTTCAAAAAATAAAAAAGCATTTCTTTAATTTTTTTTATAAACTAAAAGAAACAAAATGTATTGTTACTAATAGAAACTTCCTCTAAAATAAAATAAAATAAAATAAAATAAATAAATAAATAAAAAGAAAGAAACTCCGTGTAAAGGAAAAAAAAGAGCTGGATTAATAGCAGAAAATCTTTTCGCATCTTACTGCAAAAAGATAAATTACTCATTGAAGTTAAACAACCGAAACTATAGATTATTTAAAAAGTTTTCACCGGAAAAAGATGCTTAAAAACACTCAGGAAAATAACTACATAACTAAAAGAGGATGTAATCGAATTTTACGAAGTTTTATTACATCATTAGTCATCATACATTTTTCAGTAGGCTAATACTGAGAATCTTCAAAACATGAACAGCAGCCAAATAGAAATAAGAACTACTTAATTCATCAATGTCAGTTCTACACATCATGAACCAGAAAAAAATAATTACACAATTTTATTAGACAAAAACCATCGAAAGAGTTGATGGTTTTTTTCCAGTTTGGTAGTAAACGAGTATAAATAGTATTATCTAAGAATTGTATAATATACGTTGCATAAACATCAACTGCAGACTGACAAAACAATAGGCCTAGACAAAACTGCGAAGTCAATAAACCGAGCCTTCTCTAAAATTAGCATGTTGAACTCTAAAGCCACTGTCGCGCCATTCTAAAAAAACTCGACAGCTAATTTAAATTGATACGCTGAAAATAATTTAAACACAATTAAAAAGAAAGAACAGGTGATTAAGCATTTCTGGAGATACTACGGTTGCATGACTTTGCCTGCAATTTTTTGTTGGCAGAAATGAAAGTAGTAGTATTTTCACCCAATAGGGGGAGAGTCCTGAACTTGGACCTCTGTCCTTGGAACCTCTGGAAGTCCTGAACTTGTCATTTTAGTATCAGGAGGAATTTGGGATGCTTTGGAGCTCCTGGGGAAGTATTCAGGAGCTTTCTTGCTACATGGGAAGTGACACAGTTGTACCGGACACTAAGCTTAAATAGCCCCGAATGGGTAACAATTACATATTATCAAGAATCAAGAATAAGGTTGAGTGTGCCTACATGCGGCGTAATGCCCATGTTTACCGCTGATCGATCTGGGTCTATCTAGAGGCAGAGGTCATCGTGATGTTGATGCAGTTCTGAGACAGTTCTCGCAGGGAGCTGTGGTGGACAATGCAGGATGAGTATCTGTGGTTGCTTCTTGATTAATGATTTCGTGGTGAGCATAAGTTGGGGGAGAGGGGGGAAAAGCCCCGTCAGAGCCAAACAATTTTCTATTTTTTTTATTTTTTTTCTAAATTACATGCCAAAATAGTAAATGAAAAAGTATGAATTTATAAAAAGCAAGTAGAGTTAAAAGATTATAAGATAATGCCAAATAATACAAATATAACATAATACAATACGATTATTAATAATATATATTTTTTCCCCCTATCATTAAAAAAGAATTTAAATAGGAAAGTTGATGTTAACCGTTGCTAAATGTTAGGCAGGAAGACGTCAAAAGTGTAAATTAATATATTTATGCTAAAGAATATATATATATGTTTGTACAGCGATTATACAGATTAGGGCATAATACAGATTAAATGTGTAACATGTAATCGATTCCATCGTATATGATCGATTCTCCCATAATTTTGACTTTTAAGTCCCTTAATAATATTTTTTATTTTAGTATATATTCTTGGTTCTTTTTTTTATTATAATTTCTTATATTGGAAACATTTTATTGCATGATTTTTTAAAACTCAGCAGCGCTTATGAACAAAAGACAGTGTTTTTTTTTTTTTTTTTTTTTTTTCTTTTAAACAGTAACTTTCTAATGTATGAACGTCAGTACATCATGATCACCCACAAATTTGGGGAATTTTGACTTTTAAGTCCCTTAATAATATTTTTTATTTTAGTATATATTCTTGGTTCTTTTTTTATTATTATTATTTCTTATATTGGAAACATTTTATTGTAGGATTTTTAAAACTCAGCAGCGCTTATGAACAGAAGACAGTGTTTTTTTTAGAAAAAAAAAAAAAACAGCAACTTTCTAATGTATGAACATCAGCACATCATGATCACCCACAAAAAAAAAAAGTGCATGACAACTTTCTTTTAAGCAATCAGAGATATTGCAGCAGATCTCTTAATCGTCAACTAACAATATTAATTGCAACTACGTTACCTACAATTATGTCACGTAAAAAGACTGCTTGATTTATGATATATATTTTATGCCAAATAAAAGTTATAGTTTTGCAAATACAATTTAAATGAGACACATTTAAAATTGGGTGCATTGCTAACATAATTAGCGTGTGGATTCTTTAAGCCACTGCTATACGCGCTACCTCCAAATGAATCTTATAATTTTAAAATACATCGTAAAAACGTTTACCGCATAACCACGTTAGTGCTTTTTCCAAACTGACAACGCTTATGAACAGACTACCAGCTGAGTTTTTTTTTCTAAAGAGTAGTTTTTTAATGTATCAACGTCAGCACATCATGAATACTCACAAAAAGAAAATAAAAACTACATGACGACATTCTTTTAAGCAATCAGAGATATTGCAGCAGATCTCTTAATCGTCAACCAACAATATTAGTTTCAACTATGCTACCTACAATTATGTCACGTAAAAAGAATGCTTGTTTATGATATATATTTTATGCCAAATAAAAGTTATAGTTTTGCAAATACAATTTAAATGAGACACATTTAAAATTGGATGCATTGCTAACATAATTAGCGTGGATTCTTTAAGCCACTGCATTACGCGCTACCTCCAAATGGATCTTATAATTTTAAAATACATCGTAAAAACGTCTACCGCATTACCACATTAGTGCTTTTTCCAAACTGGCAATGCTTATGAACAGAAGCCAGTTGAGTTTTTTTCCTAAAGAGTAGCTTTCTAATGTATCAACGTCAGCACATCATGATTACTCACAAAAAGAAAAAAAACTACATGGCATCTTTCTTTTAAGCAATCAGAGATTTTGCAGCAGATCTCTTAATCGTCAACTAACAATATTAGTTTCAACTATGTTACCTACAATTATGTCACGTAAAAAGACTGCTTGGTTTATGATAAATATTTTATGACAAATAAAAGTTATAGTTTTGCAAATACAATTTAAATGAGACACATTTAAAATTGGGTGCATTGCTAACTTAATTAGCGCGTCGATTCTTTAAGCCACTGCATTACGCGCTACATGCAAATGGATCTTATAATTTTACAGTACATCGTAAAAACGTCTACCGCATTACCACGTTAGTGCTTTTTCCAAACTGGCAACGCTTATGAACAGAAGCTAGTTGAGTGTTTTTTTAAGAATAACTTTCTAATGTATCAACGTCAGCACATCATGATTACTCACAAAAAGAAAAAAACTACATGACGACTTTCTTTTAAGCAATCAGAGATATTGCAGCAGATCTCTTAATCGTAGACTAACAATATTAATTTCAACCATGTTACCTGCAGTTTTGTCATCAGAAATGTAAACAAAATTGGTAGGATCAAATCTTTGAATACATCAACATGCTCTGCAGAAATAAAAATGAAAACGCTGTTTGACTTTTGACACACTCAGTTTACTGTATTCCATTTTTACGCTCTTGGATCCGAAAGAGATGATGTTTTAGATTGCTCGTTTTTTTTTTAAAGACTCTGCCAAGGTATCTGGCAGTAAATTAAAAGAGTTCTTTTTAATGACTTGATGGATTAACTCGGCAGATAAACAGATAACTACTCAAAAATGACTTCTGATAAACAGATGAAAGCGGCGTATTAATTTTCATTTAAAAATCGTTAGGAGATGTGAAACTTAACGAAAATACGGGTTTTTGATTCAGTAAATCGTTTAAATGATTACTTTTTTATATCAATAATTATGATTCCAAAACTACTATAAAAAATGTTGTGCTGTAAACGGTAAACCAGTCACATTCTTATAATGAAAACGACATTTTAAAGATGTATTTGCATTATCGTATAAGTTGTGTAATAGTCTATAATCACGTAAGATTTTAATTTAGTCAGAACTCAGCCACCTCGAAATACTTTTAGAAGTTAAAGTATTTTTATACATTAGAGTTGCGACATGCAGCAGAAAAAAATTCGTTACTCGTAAGGATTTTAAGGACCAGCAAACTTGGCAAACTTACCTTTATTATGAAATTAGCATCGTTTCTTGAATTATATAACCGAAATAATCAAAGCCAGTATGACCCGTTTCTTTAACGTGTTTTTCCACAGTTTAAAACAAAATTTCTAATCTAAGCCTGCTCCTTGTGCGTATTCCGCTGCTCCGATATATAAAGGTACTCTAGAACAAGTTTGATCCCAGTGTAAATGCAACTTCGTATTTAAATATTTGTGAATTCCTATTTATACAAATAATTTTACAACCTCCGATAAAAAAGTAATCTTCAGGACAACTTCCTGCATATATTACGATTATTCGATAACGACACATCTTAAAACAAACAACTGAACTCTGCCTAAGAATTTAGCAATAAATTAAAGCAGGTCATTTTAATTACTTGGTAGATGAACTTTGTCGACAAAACGATAAAATAAAAACAGAAAATATGCAAATAGCTCTATTTAAAATAATTTTCAGTGAACTCCACTTGACCGGTAACGAACAAAGATTCACGGATAGGTCCACTTTAAAGACATTCATGAACGACACCTTCTTTTTCAAAGGTGGAATAATTAAGGATCCTCGGGATATAAAAAGTTAATTTCAAGATAAATGTTTTGAATTGAAAGAGAGAGGGCCAATTTCAAAATTATGTGTTTAATATTTGGTTATGGTGTTCATTCCGAAAAAAAATAATTAGAGCAGAAGGAATCGGAATTGGAGGGCATATATTTCTGCAATAAAGAGGAAGATCTCTTATTTCAACGCTGAAGAACAATTTTTGTACACTAAATGTGCCCAGATTTTTATTCAAGATATGCAAAAGTTGGGAAGTTTAATAAATGTGGACATTTACTGAGGATTTATTTTCTATTATGAGGTCCGGCGCATATTATTGTGGTACTTCAAATGGTATGGTGATAGAACAGTCGCTCGTGAAGTCCTCGAAAATGCAAGGATGCTTTGTACAAGCAATTATTTTGTTATTGGTTTGGTAAGTGCAAGCAACATTTCGGAAGTGCCTGGAAAGCTTTGAGTGGTTTCTATTACAAGTACAGAAAAGCATGTGGATGCTCTGGATTCTGGAATAAAGGAGGACTAAGGAGACGTTAAAATAGTATCAGAATGGTTTTGTACGCATAATCCTTTCCCAACCACACAATGATCATGTAATTTCTAACTGGGGTTACAGGTGATATAGAAAATATAAACTACAATGATGCACTGAACATTGGAGAAACTATCATAGAAAAAAATGTCCATTATAATTTTCAAGATATAAAATACTCACGTGCTGATAGAATTATTATATTTCATGCAATGAACTGTCACGTGACAGTCCATGAAGTTAACTTGCCTGTCGATTCTTTGCTGTTGTTTCAAAGACTGTAACGTAATGAAAATATTAGATAATGAATGTGTGAAATTTGAACTAGCTACCATCTCGAACTCCATTCATCTTGGAAATGTTTTTCTTCAAGTCATGAAAGGGAAGATGAAGCACAGGATTTAAAAATCTACAAGTTTAGATGGAAAATACAAAGACGATATTCTATTCGTACATGCGTTTTCTCTCTGTGATGGGGCATTTGCTATTTTACAGAAAAACAAAATTAGAAGCCATGTAAGCACTACAAAAACGTTGAGGTTTACAAGATGCCAAAAAAAATTTCACTCAAAGAAAGACGTTAAATGCAATGATAGCTAAAAATGACATTAGTTTTTTATGGACATTTATGGTGTTTCGTCAAAATAAAGGTAATTAATTTATTACAGTATTTGCACTTAACAAAATTACTCACAAAGAATAAAGCAGTGAATTTAAATAGTCTAACTTCTACTTCAATTGCAGCAAAAAACCATTTTTTTCGATACCGCGCACATACATGGCTTGGTAATTAATTAAATGCTGAAGAATGGAATTGTAAAATGAAAGATACTTTTTTATTTCAGATACAAACAACCCAACACCCGTTTCAGATTAGCTTCAAAATATGATTTTCTGGTCATGATTCAGAAGGTGGCCCAATCTGTGTGGATGCCAGTTGTTGGGTCTACATTGCTTTCTGACGTAGCAATTGTCATGGACAGGCTTATCCGAATGTTGCATCAATAGAAGAAACCATTGAAAAGATATTTTTACTGATCATCCTTATGATCATAATTTGAAATTTAAAAAAATATCTAATAAATGCATATGCAAAAAACAAATTGACTTATTTTTACATAAAAACCCTTATAATTCAGAAACTACTGATTTTATTAACTTGGTTCTGATTTTATTAGATTTAGCGCAAAAAATACGTATAAAACGATACCCTACTTGCTTATGTACTAAAATTACAATTTCCACCACTTCCTCCTAACCCCCCTCCCGCCCAAAGAAAAAAAGTGGGGAAACGTTTATTAGAATGTCACGGACTTTTGAGGTATCATGTAGAATGACATACCAAACATATCTGTGGAAAAAAAAATAACTTTACGCTAAAATTATTACGAAGAAAAATGTTAAAGTTAGAAAATTTCTGAAGCAAATATACAACGCGCTAAAAATAGATTTTTACATTTAATTTCTGGAGTTAACTGCAACTGTAATTGTAAACATCTAGACAAGCCTTTACTATTCAGTTAAATTCTTCTAAACCTGAACCGCGTTATTAAGCTGTTCCATTTGCCACCTTCCAGAGATGCACTAATGAACCATTAACAAGAACACCCCGAGAACATTTACAAAAGAATCACCCTCTTTTAGAGCTACTTTACATAACTGTCGAGAGAAACTCGAAAACTTTTCTTTCATGAAAAGACCACACGCTTAATAAAAGTTTTGGAACCAACGCAGAACGTGGTTGGTGTCGCTCTAAATGTCAACCTGTCTGGCTGTTCTAAAACCACCCTCTTTCCCGTCACAAAGAACTTTTTAAAAAGAACTTCACTGTCGCAGCTCGGGAAAATTTCTCTACATTTCTCATCCTGCCAGCTCTAATATATGAATCCGTTGTTCGTCGGTTGCGTTGAGAAGTTTTTAGAACTACCAAGAATTTGGTAGTCAGACGATTTACTAGCTCGTCAGCCAATGTCTAGTCAACGAATCATCTATTATTCTGTTCCTATTGAAAATGCCACTGGGTGGGAACTGTTGGCCACGTAGTACATCAAGAACAAAAACGCTCGTGTCTCTCCTCTAATTGCTTTGTCGCTCTTTTCGGTTCAGAATGATAGCTGAACAATTTGTATGTATCTATAAACAGAAAATACAAAACTTGTTTCATTAAAAGATCGTTTTCACTATATTTCAAACAGTTTTATTACTTACCCATCATACGTAGTATAGGGTAAGTTTTATAATCGTTTTGGAAAATCGAAAAAAAAGAATTTTTTTTGACGGATTTACACGTTTCAGACACTGGAAATTCCGAAAAACATATTTTTAGAAAAACCAATTTTGCCGTCCGTCTGTCTGTGTGTCTGTAAACGCTCTATATCCCGAACAAATTGAGAGAGAGGCTTGAAATTTGGTATGTACTTAGTATGTAATAATGGGAAGAAGCTTATTGAATTTTAGTAACCTCGATTATCCGGAACTATTTTTTTTCGGACTCTCAAAATATTCGTTCTGATAAAAGGTATATAAAAATTTTCGAAATTGTTTATTTTAAGGAGTGAATATAAAAGACAATAAAAAAACAAATTTTGCTTAAAGAAAGAAGTCGATTGGATAATGAGTTGCCGAGATATTTTTAATCCTATTTTCCACACTCTTCGATTTTTCATGACCCTGTATTTCATTCAAATTTCAATTCAAAGATATATTTTATTTGGAAATGACACGCTTCATCCGACGCAGTAAACCGTTAGTTAATTTTATTATCAATTTAGGAGTTATAAGGATGTTTATTTTACGCAATTCAGTAATAGAGCATTTAAAGTTTATGACTTCATCAAGGCACGATTTTATTCGAATTTCAATGCATTTTATAAATAGTTTACACATGTTTTATTTTCATATTTTATATTATGCATATCCATGATGGGTAAGTATTACGGTGGTCCCCAACGACTAGTTTATAGATTTAGTTAATTTCCATCACAGCGAAACCCAAAAGATCGAAAAATGTTTTTGATCAATTAGGTTTTTAATGTTTGAGTTTTCGATTTAATGTTTTCCATCTTTTTATTAAAATATATTTTTCAATATGTTTCAAACAGTTTTATTTATACATACAGTTAATTTCCATTAAAGGAAAACCCATTTGATCGAAAAATACTTTAGAATGAAATATTATTTAGCACACCCGACAATATCTATTAACGAAATGAACTTTTATTATTGCGAAAATTATTTTAGAGAATTGTTACTTACGATCTCATGAAGTTTTTTCTAACGGAGATGCATTTCTTTCCCCAGAAATGACTTAAATAACTTATCAGCCACATACGAATACATTTTTCCTTGCATATTCATTTTCATCTATAACTACTTTTAAATAAAGTTCAAGTTGTTTGTGTATTTTTAAATGACAACACTGTTTATACTATATTAGTATATATTTAACCCTCAACTGCCGAGTAATTAATTATTATAATAATACCATGTTATACTAAAGACGGATAAAAAAAAATCATTCACCACGAGGGAAAAAAGTAAATAAAGTTTTTTTTCACTCATAATTAATACTGGCACGACCAATAACATCTATCTTATCACAGTATCACAGTATACCTTTTCTAACCACAATATATGCCAAATACTTTCAAGTACACATTCACACTTTGCGACAATACGAATGTTTATACTATAGTTAGAGTATGATATGATAAATATGACTAAGATAATCTATTTTTGAAGTTTCAAATACTAGCTTAGCTGAGAATCATATCATAAAGACATTAAGGTATTAATCATAATATAAAATATATGTTGTTTTATAATACGTATAAAGGTACACCTAGATATTTTTCTAACCACACATTTGTTCATATGTCAAATAATAATCACTTTAAAACAAATAATAATAATAATAATAATAATATACATTCACGGTGAATAAAGTAATTCACAATGAAAGTTAAAAAATAACCAAGTTCATTTTTACTCATCTTTATTTCTGTTGTGAATAAAAGTATTTACCACATATATTTCGGTAGCGTCATAATGTGCTTAAAAATATCTCATATCTTAATCGTACTTTTTTCCATTTTGGAAAAAATATTATTTCCTATTCTGTCCCAATGTACGACACATAGATAAATTTTGTTTATATCTTGACCAACAACATTCTAAGCTGGAAAGGTTCCAATTAAGTATGTGCGAAAATTCCTCCATAAAATACAAAAATATAACACACTTGATAATAACAAGTGATTAATGATCCAAACAACTGTTTTTTGTTGTTGTTGTTGTCGATTTCAAGTTTGAATTCTCAACTTAGCTAAGAATCATGTCATAGCGACATTAAGGTATTAATAATAATATCATTATATTGTAGAACGGTTTACCATCTCAAGATCTATACATTTATGAGTTAAATAACAATGGCTGTAGGCAGAAAGAGGTTAAACATGTTATGATATAGTGTAAATAATCAGTGGACGATTTTCTCATTATTATTTCATGAGCAACCACAGTATATACCAAACTCTTTCAACTACACATTTAAATGTTGTGAAAAGTATTTTTACTACAGTTAGAGTGTGGTATGATATATTAACTAATAGACAGTCTACATTCGAAGAGTAAAAATTAAAAAGCCACATACTAAAAGTAAAATTTTAAACGAAAAATATTTTTTTAAATCGTGCGTGAAAATTATGCTTTAGCATATACATATATGCGAGGAAAGTTACCAAAATTCTGATAATTATGAAATAATGGCAGAAGGTAACTATTATTACCTTAATCATAATGCAGTTGTATTTTAGAACAGGTTACTATTTCAAATATTGTATAGATACATATTAGTTAAATAATAGTGGGTAAATTGCAAGGGAAATAAAAGGTTGCCTAATAAACCCATGAACGTTATTAAAATTATTTTAAAACAACATGTAGAAACAGTTCTAAATTAAATTTAAAACTTCGCGACGATATAAGTATTTTTACAGAAGTTATGTTGCTGTCAGACCCGAAAATTATTCGAACAATCAACTCTTGAGCCGATTTTAACTAAAATTTCTCCTTACAAACTAAAAGAGGATTGTAACTGACATTGCAAATGTTGCACGAAAAACAATTTATTAATAACTATATCTCTCTTTCGTTAGTTCATAGAAATGACGTTGTAAAACGCCTGTCTTTGATTGGGTTATCGCAGGAGTATTACACAATTTTATGTCACGTGTGGGTAAAAAGTTGCGCTTATTTTTGAATCACACTCGCTATTGAGGCAATTTATCAGCTCAAATCAAAAGTAACAATTGCTCGAAAAGTTGTTGAATGCGATATCAACTTCAGAGACCTGAAAGCCAAATAGACAGATAATCTTACAGATAATAGTTTAATCAATATTTTAACAAGACCACCTACATTTAAAAAGTCATTTTCGTGATTGAGCTTGGGAAATGATTTCAACTTTTACAAATTTTTTTTAGCTACAGTTGAACTCCAGATATACGTTACCTGAGTTGTACGTTTCCCTCAGTTATACGCTTCAAATCAGCGGTCCCGACCGCTGTCTATTAAAAATTAGCTGGGTTATACGTTTTAAATTATACATTTCCCTCAGTTATACGTTACGTTTTTGCTTCTCCAGACAAAATTTTGTCTCATTTATACATTTTGTAACCAAAAACAATGACGACACGTCGGATGAGTCCGAGAGCCTCGGGATGAGTCTGATTTGAAAGATCCCACTCAAACTTCGGAGCTGGTCTGAGGGCTTTTGACGTAGTAAAGCGGTTCGTCAGTAGTAAAAGCAGTAACAATAAGTCGGCAGCATTGTTCATTATTAATAGAAATGCAAAGTTTGCTGTTCAATTTTGGCTCTGCCGAAAAGAAACAATCGAAGATTACTGATATTTCAACAAGATTCAGTAAACTACTGAAATGTCTTTGGATAAATGATTTACATGCCAAGGCGATTCCAAGAATATCTTTAAGTACTCTATGTGTATTAAAAATATTTTTAATAAATCTTTTATGATAAAATAACTTCATGTGTACTTTTCTTATGTACCTTTTTTCTAATTCGTTCCATTTCCGAAAATGTATGTCATGGGTGCAGTAATAATTAGGAAATTTCTGTTTTCGATATTAAAAATAACAAACGCCTTAGAGGAACAGCGTTTTTACGATATATTTAAAAAACGGTTCCGGTAGACCATTAATTAAGTTGTACGTTTTACTGAGTTATACGTTTTGTTATCCAGTCCCGAGCAAAACGTATAAATGGAGTTCCACTGTATTAGCCAATTAGAATAAAATGCCCCCTCAATATGATGCTTTAGATCACAGAGATATCCGCCGGCATAGAACATTGCACTCTGTCAATTTGTTCACCATATTATGCTTGCAGCGACTACAACACAAAAATTAGGTTGAATCTACAGTGTAAAAAAACCTGTGAAAGAACGTAAAATGTACTGGTAGCAAAGATGCCGTTTATTCTCCGTTTTGTTATTCCCCCACACCCTTTTTTTTAAAGATGGAAATTTTCGCTATTCAAGACGGGAAATTTCTGTTTTTAGAAATATAAATGTGAGCAATAGTGCAATATTGCAGAAAAATCTAAACAATAATTACATATACTGATGGATATTGACACGGAACAGGAATCTGTAATGAATATTAGCACACCTGTTTTTCATCGCTTTGCCTTCTTCCAGATTCGAACATTAGTACTCGCCATCATTCGATGAATGCTGTGTCGACGAATTAGTCGATGAATGCCTCAACACCAACTGATGACGTCCAACCACTTGGTTATAGGCCAAAATATCAATTACGAATATTTAACTGGAATATTTCTCAGTTTTCTGTCAATTAAAATCTAACATTTCCGTCAGTCTGTCTTGGAATGAATATTTCCGTTTTTAACATTCCTCGAGTAAGGATAAAAGGAAAATTTTCTGTTTATTTTGGAAAAATGTATGATTTCTATTTAAAATAGAAAGTTTCCGTTAAGACAGAAATTTCATATAAAACAACCTGTATATACAGTACCTGTCAAAAGTCTGAGTACACCCGCGAACAGAAGCTTGTTTATCGTACATTTTGCAACGTGTGTATGAATGGAGTGGGATAAAAATAACAAAATATATTGTTTTCGTACTGATTAAACCCGGAAAAGCGATAGATATGTACCAAAATATTAGTTTTATGAGTGGAGACATAATTTCAGCATGAATTTCGTCTGCTTTTCCTGGAGTTATATCTCCACATTGCCATTTAGCGGAAATTCCATCTAAAGTTTTCCATTAGTGTTTGTTTACTATCAAGAACAGTCGTTTAAACCTAGAGTTGCAAAGGCTAGAATAAACCCGGTTTAAACCTGGGAATAAACCGGGTTTTTTTGGAAATAAACGGGTTTTTTTAGAATAAACCAGGTCTTTTGGGAATAAACCTGGGAATAAACCGGGTCTATTGGAAATAAACCTGGGAATAAACCGGGTCTATTGGAAATAAACCTGAGAATAAACCGGGTCTATTGGAAATAAACCTGGGAATAAACCGGGCCTTTTGGGAACAAACCTGGGAATAAACCGGGTCTATTCAAAATAAACCTGGGAATAAACCGGGTCTATTGGAGATAACCCTGGAAATAAACCGGTTCTTTGCAACTCTATTTAAACCTGTAATAACGTGTAGTGTTGTAAGAAGCGTCGTCTCTTCGACGATAGCAGACTACCTAAAATTACCTAAATAAACTTGCTTAACCCCTTGGGGACGAGCGACACGTATACGTGACACATAAGGTGCTCAGAATCCTCGATTATTCCCACCAGTTATTTTTTATTGTAAAATTAGCCTTATGTAATCCTAGCATTTCTGCGATTCAAGTAGGCGAAAATTTCTGTTTTGAAAAACCGGTGGTAAGTGATTAAAAATTCTGTAAAGGACGCTCTTCGCGAAAGGGTTAAGAGTCAAAAGAAGCATGTTTTTTGTTTGTTTATTGTAAAAACAGTTGTTTATATTGTAAACAAAGCCAATAAAACAGGTTTTATTTCCCTATTGTACACTGCAATTGAAAATTGCCTAAACTATACTGGTGTGCTAAGAGTTTTTACAAGTAATGTAAACGTTTTTTTTTTTTTTTTTTTTTTTTTTTTTTTTTTTTTTTTACAGTGCACTACGAAATAGTTTACAGTACAAAATTTTCCCTTAATTTTCAGTTTAAGTGAATGATGCAACTTACTTTGTGCTATATATAAAAATAACTAAATTCATCAAATTTCTTTTATTTATATGTTACGAATTTCTCGTTACATAAGGTATATTTAAATACATACATACATACATATATATATATATATATATATATATATATACTTAAAAAAAACCCACTAAGAAACAAGGCTGCCAAGCACAAGCACATTCTCATAATATTACATAATCTCGTCTGATGAAATATATGATTCTGCTAATGTACTCTGGGATATAAACTCTTCTGGCATGATAAGTATTTGGCACAGAGACAAGTTAATTATTTTTTTCTCAAAGTACAGCCATCATATCATCAGTCATTTTACTCTCGCTTTTTCCCATGAAAACATCTTCTTTGCATGCATATTCCGACATCTAGCTTATAATGAGATATTTTCAAATCCACCACTGATAAAACGCGAGTTAATGGAGAGTTAGTTATTTTCGTTTCATATTTACAGTAATTTCTAAACACGTAAATGATATTTAAATTAAATGATTTTTGAGAAAACGTGGTTTTTGTAATATTAATATAAACAAGATATGGCAAGAACAATGTAGATTTGAGTTTAGACATTTATATTTATTTTATAGTTACTCCGGTCCATAGTTTTATATAGTTTTATAGTCTTGTATAAAGAATATATGTGAAAACCATCTTTTTTTTTTAAATTGAAAATTCTACTAGATTTTTTACATTTAATAATTATTTTTAGATTGCCCTTTATCAACACCAAAGAGCGTTTTTACATGAAATATGTGAATTATATATTCAAATAAAATTTTGAAATTTATTAAAAGCGGTCATTTTGTATTCGCCTCGTGTCAGAAGTTAATAGCCGAAGATATCGCTAAAAAAGTTTATTATTATTATTATTCTGATAATTTCAGCGGTTTTAAGCGATTATTTCAATTACATGTCTGTGAAATTTGTGTCTTATTTATAATATTTTATTTACGGCTTAATATCAAATTTGTTATTGAATATTAGATGGAAACAAATGCTGAACTTTTTAAATTCCTACTATTAGCTCACACTCTCTCTATATATATCTTGTTGGAATTTTCAATCGTTAATAAAATATTTTCTATTCATCCATTCAAGTTCAAATAAAAATTTTTAAACTTTTACTGGATGACAATTGATGTTAATACAGTTTTTTCAAATATTAATTCATTAATTAAATTTAATTAATTAATTTTAATTTTATATTTCATTTCTGTTCAAAAGTATAGACTCACTCCATATTTATAGTCTCACTTTCACACGTAAAAAGATAATGGGGCTGTTCACAGTCGAAGATCAGGCGGCTCGCGGGCGAAGGAGACTATAAATGTGGAGTGAGTCTATACTTTTGAACAGAAATGAAGTATAAAACTAAAATTTAATAATAAAATTTAATTAATGAATTAATTAATGTCCCATGATGCTTAAAGTCTAATACTTAAATTAAAAGACATTAATTTAAAGTTAACAAGTGATTGTATTATATTATTTATAATGAATTAATATTTGAAAAAACTGTATTATCGCTAACTGTAACATCGCTATGGCATTTTATTGTGAAGTTTGGTAATTTTTGAAATTCAATATTTGAAAAACGGCATAATCATTAGATTTTAAATTTATATCAAGAAAAATACAATTTTTTTTTTTACCTTTCTAACGCAGTTTGTCTAACAATTTTGTGAGAAATACTTTTCGAGCTATTAATTTTTGGTATTTTAGCTATTTATTTTTTATTTAATTTTTAATAAATTTAAAAAATCTCTTATATATAAGATATTTAGCAGGATATAAATTTAGGAATAAATACAGTCAGTGGCGAAGCGTGTAGATCGCTGGAAAAAAATTTCTATTTGACCTAAGTAGGAATTGACTTTAAAAAAAAGTTTTTATATTACTTGTTATATTGTTTAAAGTGCAAACGGATTAATATTTTATAATCGTCTGCAAGCGATAGAGATAGATTTTTAAAAAAATCATGCTTGAAATTTAATTTAAATGCTATAATAAATGAGTAAATTCCGATACAGTTTTCATACAAATTGCAATTTAAAGTGGATTTTTTTCCTTACGTAACGGTCTAAAAATTAACAAGTTGGAAATTGTACGTCAAACGTGACAAATGAGGTGCGTTCGTCCTATAGCTAGTTATATAAATATTCAGATCTTGATTTTTAATTCTATGAAATGAATTATATCGTCTGCAGATAAATTTCTGTAATAAAATAAATATCTCGGTCGCTTGACGATTAAATTTCGGAAGCTCCTATAACAAGAAAGCACCGATTTTTTTTTTTAAAAATCAAATTTCTTAATAAATATTTTTATTAATATCTCCTAAAGTTTTGATTCTATTTTTATAAAATTTGAAATGTCTCGACAAAATTCTGCAAACATAATATATCTTAAATTTCAAACCATTCGGTTGGGTAGTTTTTGCGTTGTTATATGCGGACGGACGGACAGACAGACGGACGGACCAAGCGACGACTATAGGTGCTACGTATTTATATAATTACGAACGCACCTAAAAGTGTGCAATGTTTAGAAATTTAAAAAATTGCAGTAGCAAAAATCTTAAAACCGAAATTTTATCGTCCAGTGTTGCCATTCGCAAAACGACGTCAGCGTTACGCACGGATATGTTTGTCCTTTTTAATATAGATATTTGAGAAATAAAGAAACCACTCAAAAACTAGACTATCAAGTAAAGGCACATTTTCATATTATATAATCTTGTCAGTTAAAACATTTCTGCTAAAAAGGGACGTAGTAAGGACCATCCTGCGAAACCCCGCGCTCCGGGAATTCTGCGGCGGTCGGCAAACCCACTCACCCCCAACCGACGCCAAAACAAACATTAAGCTCGGAGCCTAACTCGATTATCAAAAGTAGACTGCTCTTTTCATGCTTGGTAGAAATCAGAGACAAGTGAATTTATTAAAAAATATTTTATTAAAAAATATATTTATTTCGCTCTATTCCTTTTTTTAAGATAGAGCAACAGAAAAGAAAAAAATACGCATTATTTAAACTATCTTTTTAAGATTTTAAAACTGATTTCAAAACATATAATCGTAAATTAATTAATATTAAACTATTAATTGATAAAAGTGTATATTTTTTAAATATTACTCTTCATTTTTATTTATAATTTATTTTTTACTTTTTAGCCTTCATTGCATTCATTCAATTTCACAGGCATTTGGCATATATTGGCGACCGTGAATTGGTACATAATTAAATCAATTGTTTTTTAAACTCGTATACAATTGTATGAGTTACAGAGGATATTTGGCAATTTATCACCTGTGACGGACTAATGGAAAAAATGCCTTAATGAATACAGAGAATGTGAATTATCACTGTACTACACAGCGTGTAACCAACAGAGTAAAAAAAATGTCCAGATGGCGATCGAGCCAGGAACCTTCAGTATTATGCACCAATACTCTACTATTGGAACTATGCAGACGACATGTCGTTTGAAATGTCGTCTGGATAGCTCCAAATGTCGTCTGCACAGTTTCAAATGTCGTCTGAAATGTCGTCTGGATAGCTAAAAATGCCGTCTGCATAGTTTCAAATGTCGTCTGAAATGTCGTCTGGATAGCTCCAAATGTCGTCTGCAGAGTTTCAACTGTCGTCTGGATAGCTCCAAATAGTAGAGCATTGGTGCGTAATACCAAAGGTTCCGGGTTCGATTCCCAGTCTGGACATTTTGTCACACTTTTGGTTGTACGGTGTGTAGCAAAGTGATAAGTCACATCCTTTGTACTAATTAATTTTCAGCGTAATTTCAGCTCTGCTGAAAATTTAATTAGGTATATGCTTAAAATTAATGTATTAATTTATAATTAAGTTTTATAAATATTAAAATGTTGCATTGTCATTCTAACCTATCAGGAAATGGGTTAAAAATATATTTCAAGATTCTATCTTTACATACAAAAAACAGGTTGAGTTAAATGAAAGAGTGAAAATAATAATAATAATTATAGCTTTTTCTTAGTCGTGTCACTTTAAGAGTAATTGTGCGATGTGTCGTGATTGGAGAACAAAGATAATCACGACACAAAATTCCTGTGCACGTTTTATTAGAATAGCTCATGAAGATGATAAATGACCCTGTGATTGACAAAGACAACTGTACAGGGAGGAAGCACTTCAATTCTCTATGAGAAAATGAATTAGTAAGTAATATATTATGCTGAAGACGGTGAGGAACTGCGTGGCGGGATTACTACTGCATAATGAAAATAGACTGAAAAGGAATTCAAAACAAGTATCAATAACAGCGTCATGTTGGATGATCAAGTTTAGTTAAAGTGAAAATCACACACACACACAAGAAAAAGATGCCTTAATGTGCAGATTTTTTTACATATCAGAGAGGTTAGAATAATTAAATATTTTTGTAACTTTCAACTTATCTTTATTAGGTAGATTTCGTAAGAAATACTACAACAATTACATTCTCCCCTATGTTGGAATTTCTGGAAAATGTTTGCAGATCTACGCCGATCCTGACTCCCAGAATTCAAAACCAACCCCAGTTCGAAACTTTATCTATCTATCTATCACTTTTTTATGGACACGATATCTTCAGTAATTTTGCACAAATCTCTTCCAAACTGATACATAAAATCAAGGGACATAAAATCTCCGTCAAGTTCGTTAATGGGCAAAATCGAACCAAGTGGGGGGATGGGGGGCTTTTTGTGAAAACAAAAAAAAAACCATAAGTTCTTAATTATGATACGTATCGAATCCGTTTAAAGTTATTATTACTTCTAGCAAAACGGCCGAAAATTTATGTATGACAAATTTTTGATATCATTAAAAATGACCTCATTGGAGGAAAAAAAATAGGTGTTTAACAAGAAAAAAATCCATAACTTGTCAATTCACATGATATCGAATCCGCTTAAATTTATTATAAATCCTCTTAATATTATCTACAGCATTTATATTGACAAGTTTTTTATAGGACCAACCCTTACAGCAAAAACAAATTAAAAATAAAAAATCCCTGCCGGCTCCGCCAACAGACACAGGTAGATTTTGAAGTGGGCGGTCCCAACTACCGCATCATGGCAAAAAAGTAATTTCTTCTGCAATTCCCAATAAACAGGCGCCCCACGGTCTGCGTCTTCGAAATCTACCTGTGCTTGTAGTCCGAGCCGTCAGGGATTTTTTTTTTTTTAACTAGAAGAGCTTCACTCTTTTCGCTGCTCGTTTTTTCTCAAACGACGGTGCGGAGTTTCGTTTATAAAGAAAAACTAATGTGCAGGTTGAATTAGCTTTCTATGAAAGGCGAAAAAATACCCAGATCTCGAAATTGACTGAACCAAATTTGAGCACTTCCTTATCGATATGAGAAATTTTTAAGAACTTTCATCGTAATTTAATACGGTTAAAATTATTTTGCCGCTGTTATTATTTTTTTTTTTTTGCTTTAATGTTACACTGACATTATTAAAAAAAAAAAAAAAAAGTAAAATAGACTGTAAAATGTAAGAACAAAACAAAAGGCCTCAATTAAATATCGTAAAGTTAAATTGAGTCATAAAATTATTTAGCTAACCGAGATAGAACATTACTAACTAACCTAGCTAGACCATTCTAACTAACAAAAACAAATGTTTTAGCATGGAGGTATGGGGGAATGTGCACTGTAAAACATAAATTCCACGAAAACACGGAAAATGTACTAGCAGCAAATGTGACGTTTATTCTCTATTTTTCCACAAAACTTCCGTTTTAGTGTTTCCCCGTTTTCAAGATGGAAATTTTCCACTATTCAAGACGGGAAATTTCTGTTTCTAGAATTAAATATGAACAATTGCGCAATTAAAAAAAATAATTATTACATATAGTATACTGAGGCATGTTTACACGGACCAGCATTGTATATTAGCGCACCCTTTTTTTGGTTCCTTGTCTTCCCCCGGATTCCAACCTCCGCCAAGTAGCAGAACTTGTTGGCCCATCGTTGGTAGTTTGTGGAAATCGTTGGGAAATGGTGGGATTGGAATGGTTTGGTTGGCAAATGGTTGGAAAATGGTGTGGTTGGGAATGATTTGGTTGGCAAATGGTAGGAAAATGGTGAGGTTGGGAATGGTTTGGTTGGCAAATGGTTGGGAAATGATAGGTGCAGAGATCACTCTAATTTTGATCGTATCTGAGCAGGATTCTGAGCGGCAAACCGTTGGCCCACTGTTGGGCCTTTGTTGGCAAATGGTTCGTTGGTTAATTGTGCGGCAAGGCGAACATTTCTTACTTTGGGCCAACGTAGAACGGTAGATAGCCAAAAATTAGCCAAATTTGGCCCAACCGTTTTGTGCTACTTGAGCGTTACTCGTCATTAGAGGATGAACGTTCTGACCCCTAACCCACTAACCACATCCAGTAACTTGGTTATAGGCCTAAATATCAATTACAAAAATTTAACTGGGATTTTTCCGTTTTCTTTCAATTAAAAAGGAACATTTCCGTTTTTAACATTCAACGGGTTAGGATAAAAAAAAAATGTTATCCTTTAGTTTGATTTTGTAAAATAAATCACTCGTATGTGTACGAAACTTTTCTGCAGTGTGACTTTATGATAGGAGAAGTACTCATATATGGACAGCCTAAGAAAGGAGTGCGGGAGAGGTCACAAAATTGAAATTCACCACTATATAGACTATACTCTCAAAATAAAAAAAATAACTAGTCGTTGGAGGCCACCGTAATACTTACCCATCATGGATATGCATAATGTAAAATATTAAAATAAAAAATGTGTAAACTACTCATAAAATGCATTGCCATTCAAATAAAATCGTGGCTTGATGACGTCACAAACTTTAAAGGCTCGATTACTAAACTGCTTGAAAGAGGTTTTTCCTTATAACTCCAAAAATTATAATCCTATTAACTAGCAGTTTATTGCATCTGATTAAGCGTCAAATTTCTAATTAAAATATATCTTTGAAGTGAAATTTGGATGAAATACAGGGTCATGAAAAATCGAAGAGTGTGGAAAATAGGATTCCAAATATCTCGGCAACTAATTATCCGATTAACTTCATGCTTTATGCAAAATTTGTTTTTTATTGTCTTTTATATTCATTTCTTAAAATAAACAATTTCGAAAATTTTTATATACCTTTCATCAGAACGAATATTTCGAGAGTCCGAAAAAAATTGTTCCGATTAATCGAGGTTATTGAAATGAAATAGGCTTCTTCCCATTATTACATACTAAATACATACCAAATAGAAAGTCTCTATCTCAATTTTTTCGGGAGATAGAGCGTTTACAGACACACAGACACACACACAGACACACAGACGGACGGCAAATTTTTTTTTCTAAAAATATGTTTTTCGGAATCTCTAGTGTCTGAAACGTGTAAATCCGTCAAAAAAAAAATTTCGATTTTCAAAACGATTACAAGACTTACCCTATACTACATATGATGGGTAAGTAATAATATTATAAAAGCTAAAAGTAAAGGCAGCAAGTTGCCGGGACACACTTGTAATTGGAAGAGATTTCTCTGTTATTTGAAGAAATTTCAGTTTCTTGACGAGAATTTATAGAAATTTCAGCTTAGGTTCGCGAAAAAAGACATGGCGTAAAGATTTTGTTTTTAATACGAAAAAGAGCACAGTTGCCGGAATATATCTGTGATTTGACGAAAATGCAGTTTTAGTTTATGCGATTTCATGTAATTTTTAAATTACATTTAAGAATTTTTTGGGTTTTTTTGGAGGGGGGCGGGGGGGGGGGGTTGTCTGATGAAAGAGGAAATTTTCGAGGTTTAACAAAATATAATCAACAGAAAAACTCATTCAATTCAAGGATTCTTTTGAGAGCGTATAAAGATATTTAGCATATTAAAATCTTTCCCGCTTGCATTGTATGTTGATTTCTGCTTGTATAGCTGTGTTTTGTAGTCTATAAATGTTTGCAGTAATAATCTTGAGATACCATTATATTGTTAATCAGTTAATAAGTGAGTCAATTAGACTAAACTATTATCATCAACTTTAAAATAATATCATCAACTTCAAACAGCTGCTGTAGTCGTGTTCCACTACTGTCAGCGTTCTGTATTTAAAGATAAAAGAACTAATCTCTCAACATCAGATTATTTTCAGCCATTCTCATCAGGTGAAATAAATATATGATTCTTTTAATCTGTATTTAAAGTCTTTAGAAGCCTTCGAATTTTTGGCAAGGTGACAATTTAATTATTGGTTTTTTTTTTCTCTCCTTCTAACCTAACTTACAGTCTTCCTTTCATGTCTTTCATTCTACTCTCGATTGAAAGTGTCTATGTATGCATTTTATGAACTAGGCTTCATAATGAGATATTTCATAGAAAAGATAAAATCTGCAATAATGCGCATTTTAATTAAAGGTAATTTTGATGGAGTGAAATTTTCGTGTATAATGTTCACTTTAAGAAGCTGTAATAGTTGTAGATATTCTAAAATATAAGCATGTGTAATTTTAAGTTTTTTTTTTAAGCACGCGTGAATTTAATATTTATTTAAAACTGTCTACTCTAACATGCAATATAATATTTAACAGAAATTTAATCTACGTTTACTGCTTGTTTAGTAATATAAAGCTACATGTATAAAAATAAATATAGCGGCCGAGTTACATTAATAGAAAGGCGGTTGTTAATAGGAAATATAGTATAACGCGAAATTTAGGATGCACTGTTAAAAATATATCCGAACTGTCAACATACATTGTTAAAACTATATTTTCGATATATCCGAGTGAGCGATACAACGAGATATAACATAACAAGTAGTTACTCTATGTATTTTAATTTCAAAGCTAAAAAAGAAAATACATAACTTGAATTCTGGTGATCCGGATACCTGACTGAGTTAAGATGGTACTGTTTACACCATGTAGTTTATAATTAAAAACTCTAACTAACTTTAAATTATTTCTCTAGCTTATTAAATAATCGATTTCCTCGCCTCAGCTACTGACCAATTACTTGATTTGCCTTGTCAGGTAACCGCATAATGATTTCATAGCCCTTGGAAAGGTATTATATGTAATGTTTCCATTTCTTAAAATCTAGTCTTGCCCAGTTGTACGTACGCGCGCTGAGGAATTTTTGCTTCCCATGTGTTGCCCGGGCACATACGTACGAATCCCAGTTCATCTTGGACGTTTGTAGTACAGACTCCTCGATATTCCCGAGTGAGCGATACAACGCGACATAACATAACAAGTAGTTACTCTATGTATTTTAATTCCAAAGCTAAAAAAGAAAATAACTTGAATTCTGGTGATCCGGACACCTCACTGAGTTAAGATGGTAATGCTTACACCATGCATTTTATTAAAAATCTAACTAACTTTAAATTCTTTCTCTAACTTAATAAATAATCGATTTCTTCGTCTCAGCTACTGACCAATTGCTTGATTTGCCTTGTCACCTAACCGCATAACGATTGCATAGCTCTTGGAAAGGTATTTCATGTAATGTTTCCATTTCTTAAAACCTAGTCTTGCCCTGTTGTACGTACGCACGCTGAGGAATTTTTGCTTCCCATGTGTGACCCGGACACATACGTACAGATAGAGCGAGTTACGATTATATAGTTTTATAATTCACATTTGCATCTTTCTAAATCTCTCTCTCTCCGTACTTTACTAAATTCTTCGATCAGAATAATACGTTATACTCAATGCAATGAAGACATTTCTTGTAAATTCACATAGTTACAAATATCATTTATTTTATAATTAAAAAGCAAACTCGCTTGTTTGTCTAGTAGTCAGAAAACAGCCTAATAGTCGACATATATTAAGTTTGAATCCCAGTACATATTCGACATTCGTAGTACGGACTAATCCGTTTAGCGCTCAGGCGCGAAATATGATTGAAGCGTCAAACTAACCAATTAACGAATTAAAACAAAATCTAACTAATTTTAAATTATTTTTCTCGATTATCAAATAATCGATTAGTGCTGTTTCATCTCCTCGTCTCAGCTTCTGATCAACGATGAACTGTTTGCTTTGTCAGAGCACATAACCGCATAATGATTTCATAGCCTTTACATGTAATGTTTCCATTTCCTAAAAACTAGGCCTACCCTACCGTACGTACAGCCTATGGAATTTAAGGGTCCTCTTCACGCACTTGAAAACACCCGCTCGCTAATGTTAGTCCTATGGAGCATTATTTTCCTAATATCTTGTTTGTATTTCAATATTTTAATTTTTTATAATATGCAGAGATCAATCTCTATTTCCGCCGTTGATTACTTTTTCGATTTTCTTTGCGGATTTTTTTATGAAGATACTTTTACTTTCGAAACCGGTTCCGGAAATGAAAGTATCTTCGTGGAAAAAATCTGGAAAGAAAATCGAAAAAGTAATCAGCGGCGGAAATAGAGATGGATCTCTGCTTTCCAATGCAAAGAAAGTCGTTTAAAAATATTGAAATGCAAACGAGATATTAGAAAAATAATGCTCCGTAGGATTAATATTAGCGAACGGGTGTTTTCAAGTGCGTGAAGAGGACCCTTAACTAACTTGCTTGCTCATCTAATAATCAGGAAACAGCCTAATAGTCGGCAGATGTTAGGTTCAAATCGCAGTTCATTTTCGACATTCGTAGTACGGACCAATCCCTTTAGTCCTCATGCGCGAAATATGATTGAAACGTCAAACTAACCAACTAACGAATTAAAACAAAATATAACTAATTCTAAATTGTTTTTCTCGATTATCAAATAATCGATTAGTGCTGTTTCATCTCCTCGCCTTAGCTTCAGATCAACTGCTTGCTTTGTCAGGGCACGTAACCGCATAATGATTTCATAGCCTTTACATGTAATGTTTCCATTTCCTAAAAACTAGGCCTACCCTACCGTACGTACGGCTGACATATGGAATTTAACTAACTTGCTTGCTCATCTAATAGTCAGGAAACAGTCTAATAGTCGGCAGATGTTAGGTTCAAATCGCAGTTCATTTTCGACATTCGTAGTACGGACCAATCCCTTTAGCGTTCATGCGCGAAATATGATTGAAGCGTCAAACTAACCAACTAACGAATTAAAACAAAATCTAATTAATTCTAAATTGTTTTTCTCGATTATCAAATAATCGATTAGTGATGTTTCATCTCCTCGCCTCAGCTTCATATCAACTGCTTGCTTTGTCAGGGCACGTAACCGCATAATGATTTCATAGCCTTTACATGTAATGTTTCCATTTCCTAAAAACTAGGCCTACTCTACCGTACGTACGGCTGACCTATGGAATTTTTCCCTTCCCATTTGTTGCCCGGGCGCATGGGTACAAATTGAGCGAAATGTTAGTTACGACTGTATAGCCGCGCCAGATGGGTCATGATGGTCGGTGCTCAGCATCCCAAAGAAAGCAATTCGGTCATTTCGTCCTACAGAGGAAAGCCCAGTTTACGAGTTCCCGAATCGATGTTGGAGCAAATATCGATACATTTTTGTTTTGGAAGAGAGGGAATTTTGTATAAATGAGGAGCTACTTATGTCTAAGCCTCTGGTCATTTGGTTCTCTTTTAGCCGGCTCTGTTGTTAAAGCTTTCGGGAAATGTATGTTCTTGTGTGTGTAAGGTATTAGCAGAAAAAGAAATGGTTAAATATTCGATGACGCAGCAAGCAGATAAAAGTAATAACGCACTGTAAGTGTAGTTACATTAGATCATGGTAAGTTTTGAGAGGAATTTCGTAGATTCTAGATTTTTTTTTTTTTTTTTTTTGCTTTGTTGTTGTTGGTTAGATGATGTTTAGGGCGATACAAGATCCGAAATAAGACATAAAAACCTATGGGAAAAGAAACAGCTAAATATTTGATGACGCAGTTGAAAAAATAAAGGAATCGAGAGAGAGAGAGAGAGTGGAAGTAGAACAAAATTTTATTGTGGCAACAACTTGTCTGGAATTTAAAGAAGCTGGATTTTTTAAAAGTTTGGATGATGATAATGAATGTTTGAAAGAAAAAAAAAGGGGGAAGGGGGTGGGGAGATAAAAGAAAATGAAGAAAAGAAAACGACTAATGTCCGAGTGCCTGATATATAAAATAAGAAATCTAATGTTCTGTCATCGAGTTTTAGAAACAGGTCAAAATAATTCGTAATGAAAAAGTACATTCATAGACTGCATATGACAATCGCAATTTAAATATGGAAAGGCATAATTTTTCGCTAATTGAGAGATACTCAAATGTGAAATCAAAATTTATTTTAATTTCAATGCCATTTTTGAGAATAAAGTTTCGAAAAAAACCCCCGCAGTTGTCGTAAAATTTGCAACAGTGCAGTTATTTAGACTATTTGGGGACCCGGGGTAGCATCTCAACAACTCTATTTGGCACCTGGTGCGAAACCCATTGTTAGTTTTCCTACCAATCATAGATGCATGAGTAGTGATTAGTGTCGGTGCCGATTAAGCTCGCCAGTGCCTATTCTAACTGAAGGCGCCTGGTGCGGTGGCACCAGCCGCACCACTCTTGTTGCGGCCCTGCTCCTGGTCAAGTATCAGTCTGGGGGTTCCTTTCTATCTATTCATAGAAATTGTTCGTGAATTGTCTTTCAATAAATTGTCTTTCGTGAATTATCTTTCAGTGTTATTATCTTTCTAAACCTCATAGTACTTCTTGTATATATACATAAATTTTGTACCAGGTACTAGTCACATGTGTATGCAGGATATGCAGGATATCACAAGAAAGATGGTCACAACTTTAATAAAAATACTAGTAGCAAAACTAGTAAGAAACTAATAGAAAAAATGATGAACTGCGTGACTGGAGTATTTGCTTGTAATCTTTCCCTCTGCATATCTATGTGTGTCATAAGATGTCTAACAGAAAAATACCACCAATTGGTGATCATAAATGGTTTTAACCTGCTTCGTTAAGAGGAAAATGTCAATAATGATTTTCCCTAGAAAACAATAAACTACTAAGTTGTTATGATAGAATTTTAATCTTCAGTTTTCTGATGATGTAGCTCGTGATTTTTTTTTTTGGGGGGGGGGGGGGGAGGGGGCATGGGATACAGGAAGCAGAGGTGAGAAGGGACTAGCCCTACTACCTCTCTAAATCTTTAAAAATGTTTTTGGTCACTTTTAATCATTTGGCACATTCTTAACAAAAATCTTGATTGCTACGATTGAGGGCTCTCTCCTGAAATGAGGGGACAGGGCAGTTGCCCCGCATGCTCCTGCATTAGTCAGTCCCTGACTGCACTGGAAGATTAATATATACACTGAGAAAAATGACACTTTCAAATCTGAGTAAATGTATGTTTCCATTTTGTTATGAAACTTTTTTGTTTGAAATAGGACGACCCCAATGCTTTCAATTCTGAAATACCGGAAATGCTTAGAATATTGAAACATGGACATACTCAAAACTGAGCACATAGAGGTCAGTTCATACTCATTTTTGAAACATGGACATACTCAAAAATGATTAGAATCAGTTCAAACTCATTTTTGAATCATGGAAATGATCAAAAATGAGAACATAGAAGTCAGTTCATATTCATTTTTGAAACATGGACATACTCAAATAGGAGGACATGATGTTTTATTCTTGAGTGTGTGCCTGTTTTCAGAAATGCGTCTATACATGTTTCAAACTTGAGTCATTTTGATTCGAAGCCATTTTGACTATGCGACGTACTCAAATTTGAGTGTTTTTTGTTCAGTTTTGAAAATTTCGTTTTTAGAGTGTATAAAGTGGCCCCTACCACTATCTTTAATAGAAAACACGCATCCACACATACATTCATAGAAATAAATTTCACAAAACACAGTAGAGAAATGGAAAATACTTTAAATCAACCACTTCTGAAACATATCTGACATATGAAACACAGCATTTAATATTAAATGTGTTTCAGTGATGTTCCATTTCCCCAGCACGCGTTCAAATTTGAGTATTTTTTGTTCAGTTTTGAAAATTTCGTTTTTAGAGTGTATAAAGTGGCCCCTACCACTATCTTTAATAGAAAACACGCAACCACACATACATTCACAGAAATAAATTTCACAAAACACAGTAGAGAAATGGAAAATAGTTTAAATCAACCACTTCTGAAACATATCTGACATATGAAACACAGCATTTAATATTAAATGTGTTTCAGTGATGTTCCATTTCCCCAGCACGCGTTCAAATTTGAGTATTTTTTGTTCAGTTTTGAAAATTTCGTTTTTAGAGTGTATAAAGTGGCCCCTACCACTATCTTTAATAGAAAACACGCATCCACACATACATTCATAGAAATAAATTTCACAAAACACAGTAGAGAAATGGAAAATACTTTAAATCAACCACTTCTGAAACATATCTGACATATGAAACACAGCATTTAATATTAAATGTGTTTCAGTGATGTTCCATTTCCCCAGCACGCGTTCATCATCTACGGCCAGCTCATTTCTGTCATCGTTCATTCTCTCTAAATAAGCTGAATTGACTGAAATGTTCTAAAGCGCCAATTACACTTAGAGCGGCGATGGTCTAATCCTGTCTTTAATGCTAGTAATGAAAAGATTTGGATATTATGGTCAACTGTTTGTTCCATGTCTAGAACTCTTGACTGAGGGATTATAGTCAAACATAAACAAAGAAATTAAAAAAAAAACTAGGGGATCAAACAAAGGGTTGGAGTTTTGGACTGGACATGTGGGTTTTACTGTCCAAAACTGTACTAAAGTATCCAAAACTGTACTAAAGTGTCCAAAACTGTACTAAAGTGTCCAAAACTGTACTAAAGTGTGCAAAACCTTAAAAAAGGCAACATTCCACATGTAACCACTACATACTTATTAAACATATGAATATAAATATAAATATCTCTCAAAATATATTTTACTAACATTTCATTTAATTCTTTACTCAATGAAAAAAAAAAGTTCAAACCTTTTCAATTATACTGTTTACATTAATAGTCAAATAGACAGGGTAGTCGAACCCTCCCCCCCCCCCCCCCCCACACACACACACAATCCAATAGTATCAAAACTAAATTAATATAGTCTAACAAAACATATTACACAGTACATGCGCATCTTTAAAAACTAACACGCCCAATTAATCACAGCTTTAACAAGCAGCGTACAGACAATTCAACTTTTAATACGTTTACTTCCTGAGGTATCCCAAATCCTGACAAAAGACTTGTAGTATAATACAATTCGAAATATACAATTTATTAAATGGAAAATACAATTGGACAAAAGTATGTCTTTTAACACTGCATTTAAAACCTGCTACGGAGAAGTGTCAAGGGATTGAAGGACGGGTTTCCGTTTTAGCAGGTACACTGTCAGCTACAATTGCATTGTGTTATTTTGACAATTTTTGTAACAGTGAAATATTCCATTTAAACAAATTTCCACTATACACTAGTTCCGTTTTTAGAAGTTTTATTGTATATTCCCCTACAAGAATGAACAATTATGCATGTTTAATCTGCAAAAACCGGACGTCATATTCTCATCAATGAAAGTAAATTTAGGAGGAATTCTTTCAAAGAATCCTTCACAATAATTCGTCCTCCTAATAAGAATGACCAACATTCAGGTCAATCAGATCAGCAAATGAAAACATTGTATAATTAATTACGAATTACATCTTTAATTATATCATTCAAATTATCAGTCAAATAGACATGGGGGGAGCGGGGGGGAGAAGAAAGGCACCCTCCTCACGTGAATAATATCATAGCTAAATTCATACAGTCTAACAAAAGAGTTAAAGAACAACTTACACAGCGCATGCGTAACCCCATAAACAAACACGCCCAATTAATCACAGCTTTAACAAGCAACGTACAGACAACTCAGCTTTTAAAACGTTCACTTCCCGAGGCATCTCGGAGAAAAGACGATCGCCTCACCACACCTCCACCTCTCTCTTCGTTTTCTTTTCAGAAAATTGCTTAAAAGCGCATTTCGAGCAGTTCGGCGGTCGTAGTTAACACACGAAATAAAAGGGAGTCCGATATCGTTTTCAAAAGCGAAACTTCGCTGCTGGGCAGCTTGAAACAATAGGGGCGCATGGTCAGCGGAATTTTGCTACGGAATAATTAATTTCGGGCTGTTAGGGGGAGCTACCCGAATCTACCGCCGCTGCTGTGTGATGGTGCATGGAGTTTTGTAAGGGGTTGGTTGGCGCATCTGTTTCAAGTCATGATTCTCATTCAAAAGTGCCCGAACAGAAATTGTTGATTACGAATAAAGAAGGGGGGTGAGATTAGTTGAAAGAATCGATGTTGTTTCAGCAAAGTTGGCGTGAAAAGAGAGAGAAAATCATAAAAGTAGTTAACTCATTGCGTTTGAAAGGGAATCGTGTTGGAAATCAGATACGAGAGAAGGAGAGATTATATAACAGAGTCGGCTATAAGACTAGAAATACCAGGCAAGGCCACCCATAAGGCGACGAATCCGATAATAGCGCTTATAAGGACCCCCTTCTAAACGAAAAAAAAAACTTCTTTGATATAATTTTGAAAAAAAAAAATGAAGGTCACAATTTGTTTTTGCAACCAGACCTGCACCTATCTCCCTCGCTTTTTAGGGAGCTCCCAATGGAACTTAAAAGTTATTTTTTTCCCTTTGATTAAAATTGTTAAAAAATAGTTCATTTTGAGATGATAGGAATCACCAAAATCTACCGCCGCTGCTGTCTGATTGTGCATTGAGTTTTATAAAGAGTTGGCTGGCTTATCTGTTTCAAGTCATGATTCTCATTCAAAAGAACCCGAACAGAAATTGTTGATTACGAATAAAATACGGATGAGTATAGTTAAAAGACTCGATGATATTTCAGCAAAGTTGGCGTGAAAAGAGAGAGAAAATCATAAAAGTTGTTAACTCATTTCGTTTGAAAGGAAATCGTGTTGGAAATCAGATACGAGAGAAGAAGAGATTATATAACAGAGTAGGTTGTCTGGACTAGGCATACCAGGCAAGGCCGACCATAAGGTTGATGCGGTGGGTGCAACGAATCCGAGAATTGCACTTAAAAGGGAAAAATGTATTTCACATCATTTTGGAAACAACAACTAAAGGCAAGGCCGTAGCCAGAAAAATATTTCGGAAGGGGATATGAGGTCCAGAATTTTATTCTTATCTTATTTTAGATTATTTTTTTACTAATTGAATAGAAGAGATGTTAAGAGATTTTATTAAGCTTTATTGTGAATTCAAATAATCCAATTTAATATAATTACAAAAGAAAATGTAAGCCTTTTTCATTGCAAATAAAATTATAATCTCATTTAAATACTTCTTCAGCGACGTATGGACTTTAGTGTCAGCCGAATTAATATATATGTTTTCAAATGTTTTATTGCCGGAAATGCTTTTCTGGTATAGAATGCCTTGGAACAGCTAAGTTTGAAAATATTTTAAACTTTCATTGCAGATACTTTCATTGCATTCTTCAAGAATTTGTGCTAAACAAGTTTGACGATCTGTATCAAGATGTCAGATCGTCAGGCTGACAACTTAAAAAGACTGTTGTAGCTTTTTTTTTTTTTTTTTTTTTTTTTTTTTTTTGACATTCAGCTTTTACAGATCGATTCCAAAAAATTAGAATCAATTTTAAAGATTTCTTAGAAAATGCATTGTTTCTACATACTAACGGAAGTAAACAGTAAAGATATGCTAGCAAATAATTTTGAATTTGGACGACAGTTAATTTTCGAATCTTGGCCATGTTGATTGATAGCTAATGGCTTTTTTTACAGTCATGATGAAAGAAATTTCGGAAAAGGATCAAACCCTGGTGATCCCCCATTGGCTACGGCCTTGACTAAAGGTCACAAAATTTTCACTCCCTGACCTGCAACTATATCCCTAGCTTAATGAAACTTAAAAATTTACCTTTTCTCCCTTTGATTAAAATTGTTAGAGAATAGTTAATTTTGAGCTGATAGGGAACTACCAAAAGTTATCGTTACTATCTGATGCTGCATGGAGATTTTTAACAGGTTGGTTGGCGCACCTGTTTCTAGTCGTAATTTTCATTCAAAACTGCCCGAACAGAAAGTGTTGATTAAGAGGAAAAAAGAGGAATGGGAATTTATAGAAAGATTCGTTAGCATTGTAGTACTGTTGTTTCAGCAAAGTTGGCTAGAAAAGAGAGAGAAATCCATACAAGTAGTTAATTTATTCTATGTGAAAGGGAGTCGTGTTAGAAGTTAGATACAGCAGAAGAACTGATTATAGAATATATACAGGGGTCGGAAGTAGCTCGTTACAAGTAGCGAAACTACTGTAGTCGCTACTTTTTACAGTAGTTTGTAGTGTAGCGCGCTACATTTTTAATAATGTAGTTGTAGCGAGTAGCGCGATACAAAAAATCTGTAGTTTGTAGCGAGAACCGGCGCTACTTTTAACGCTACTTCAGGGGTAGGAAAAGTACCATTCTGCAAATCACTTTGCCGAAATTTGCTTCTTTGGTGCAAAATTTGTTCTGCTCAACAATTTGAGAATCTCAGCTGCAGCTGCAGCGTATAGCAACGTATCGCATGAAGTGATAGATTTTTCCCGTTGACACTTGCTACTAAAATCAAGTATTAATCCACCAAATGAATTAATTTACTTGCTGAGAACACTTGTCTATTTAGTTATTAAGATTTATTTATTAATTGAATCTAGAGTTGTTTTTCTGAAATTTTCTAGATTATAATCTCTCTTAATTTTGCTACTAAATTTAATGTGTGTATAAATTCACATTTTGGACACAAACGCAAAACATTTTTTTGTATGTTATCTTTTTCAATGCCCTCGATTATGCTTTATTTATTTAATTATTTCCCGGCAGACGCGATATAACGAGATGTCGCTTCATTATTTAATTCGTGTCTTCAATTTCTAGTGTAAATGGAACCCTTTGACAAAATCTGAAAGTAGCGAAGTAGTGACTACTTTTGAAAAGTAGTTTGTAGTCGCTACTCTTTAAAACAAGTAGTTGTAGTTGTAGTTAACTACATTTTTGATAAAGTAGTTGTAGCTGTAGTTCGCTACAATAAAAAAGTAGTTTTTCCGACCCCTGAATATATATATGGCTACGGGTATATTTTTTTACGTGTAAACTTATTGCAAGGAAATGATCGGTTCATGATTTAATAAGAAAAGAAAAATCACCGAAACGTTAAAAAATTGTGAAAATGAACGAGACAGTGGATTTGTTTATATTCTGAAAATATATACATCCAATTAAAATCAAATACAATTTCTGCATTAAAGTTAATGATGGCAGGATAATGACTAGCATAATTAGAGGCATATAAGAGTGGTGTAGCAGATTATTATTCCAATATTATGTTGATTATACTTTGAAAATATACAGCCAACTGACAATGAAAACAATATGTGAAAACTAATATTGGAGATATTTTGACTTAATTATACAAGCATATAAGAGCGGCGTAGTACAATAATACACCAATACTAAGATGGTTATGCTCCAAATTAAATCCCAGTACTTATTAAATATGCGTCTTGAATTAGCAACAGGTACAATTATATGTCAATATTTCAACTTTTCATATTACACTGAAAATGGTTCGAATAAAAGGCTAATATTTTGTAACTTATATTTACAATTTTATTGATTTATATTTAATTTTAAATATTTATATAAATCCATGTAATATAAAATTTGCATAGTAATTACCAATATTCAATTGATACAAGAAGTAAATAATAACAAATAATACTTAGCAATATATTTATATCCCATTTTTATAAGGCATCCAAAAAGTGAAGAATACGTGACAGAGGCACTTACCTAAAAAAAAAATAACATTTATAAGCTACAATAAAAGAAACTGGAATTTATTTAAGTAATTTACATACTAATTTTAAAAAGTTAAAAGCTTAAAAATTCTAATTCTACTACGAAATAGATGCAGTTTTAGCAAATAATATTAAATCTTATTCAACGCATATATTAGAACGTTATAAACTTTTTATTACAATTATATACAGGAGGAGCAAAAAATAAGTTATTCCTTTTAAATGGCTCTAGGTTGCTTTCTATTATTCCAAGTGAAAAGAAAATTTACCCAGGAGCACGCGATGGATCCGGACGCTACAAAAATATGCCGCAATCTTCTACTCTTTCAGTCAAAATGATCCAGATGCTTATTTGCTGCGTTAAAAATTATCTGAGGAAAACACCCTTCATTTTTTTTTTAATTTTTAAAAATACAAATAGTTATAGTTTTTACATTTCTTATTCGATGAACATAATAGTAGATCAATTTGTGCATCTATAAGGTTTATATTCTCAATCAAAATTTCATGAAATTATATCACTGCAAATTCCCAGCATACATTGGGAACACATTTGGAACACTTTGGTTGAAAAAAGTGTTCCCGTTACCTTAATGTGTGCTGAATGTGTTCCCTTAATGTGTTCTGAATATGCTCCGCTATAAAGGAAGTGTTCTGAAAGTGTACCGAAAGTGTACCGAAAGTGTACCGAAAGTGTTCTGCTCGGGATATCTATTAAATCTAAACTTGGGAACACATTTGAGAACGTATAGGGAGCACATTTGGACACACTTGTGAAATCATTGCTTTCAAAATGTGCGATGAACAAAACACGTGTTATCAGAAGTATTCTAAAAACTGTTCCAAAAAGTGCACTTCGAAGTGTTCTAAAAAAGATGACAAAATAAGTGTTCTAAAAAGTGTTCTGAAAAGTGTTTAAAGATTTGCTGTGATCCAGTCACTTCTTACGTTTGGGCACACTTGTGAAATCATTGCTTTCAAAAAGTGCGCTGAACAAAAGACGTGTTGTCAGAAGTATTCTAAAAACTGTTCCAAAAAGTGCACTTCGAAGTGTTCTAAAAAAGATGACAAAATAAGTGTTCTAAAAAGTGTTCTGAAAAGTGTTTAAAGATTTGCTGTGATCCAGTCACTTCTTACATTTGGGCACACTTGTGAAATCATTGCTTTCAAAAAGTGCGCTGAACAAAAGACGTGTTGTCAGAAGTATTCTAAAAACTGTTCAAAAAAGTGAACTTCAAAGTGTTCTAAAAAAGATGACAAAATAAGTGTTCTAAAAAGTGTTCTGAAAAGTGTTTAAAGATTTGCTGTGATCCAGTCACTTCTTACATTTGGGCACACTTGTGAAATCATTGCTTTCAAAAAGTGCGCTGAACAAAAGACGTGTTGTCAGAAGTATTCTAAAAACTGTTCAAAAAAGTGAACTTCAAAGTGTTCTAAAAAAGATGACAAAATAAGTGTTCTAAAAAGTGTTCTGAAAAGTGTTTAAAGATTTGCTGTGATCCAGTCACTTCTTACATTTGGGCACACTTGTGAAATCATTGCTTTCAAAATGTGCGCTGAACAAAACACGTGTTATCAGAAGTATTCTAAAAACTGTTCCAAAAAGTGCACTTCAAAGTGTTCTAAAAAAGATGACAAAATAAGTGTTCTAAAAAGTGTTCTGAAAAGTGTTTAAAGATTTGCTGTGATCCAGTCACTTCTCAGAAATCATGCGCACAATGACCAAAATTACCGTTTTGAAAAAATTGACTTTAAAGATAAAATTACCTCTTAATCGTATAAAAAGAGCTCAAACTCTTTTCGCCACAACCTCTCTTCAAAAGCGAATTTTTGCATGTTTTATTTTAAAATGTTCCTAAAGAATCAAATTTTAATGTAAGCTGTTCTATTAAAAATAAAATTTTTGACACTTTAAAAGACCTTTGGGTGTATAAAACCACGTCAGGAAATTTTCATGTTAATGTAACACATACTACATCGGTAGTGATTAAATTCACCCAATAAACAATCAAGAAAAAAAAATTTTTTTTAGTGATATTGTGTATGCATATAAATATCTTGCAATATGCCCATCACATAATACTGAGACATACGTTCAAAGAATTTAGCATAATCCAATAGAGATGCTGACTGCAGTGAATAATATACATTTTTGTAAATTTGTGTTCTTCAGTTCGCATCTACATATAAATAGAAAACACCGACAAAAGAAATAGGAAAAGCACACAGGCAATATTTAAATGCATCTCAAAGTCTCCGATTAAAAGCTAAAGTAAACAAAATAAATGTGTTAAAAAAAAAAAAAAAAAAAAAAAAAAAAAAAAAAAAAATCTGAAATAAATTTGACGATAAAATTAAAATATCGTATATACCGGTGATTATATTAATAATAAAAAAGCAAATTATATTGATGTGCGTTAAAATATTACATAAACTGGTATGATACAATAAAAGCATAAAAAATTCTTAACAACCCCCTGAAGCACCATATTAAATTTAGTGATAGTATGCTGAATATACCATATTATATTAAATTTCGTCAAAAGTACTTTATGTTACTATTTTTAATTGCACGTGAATTATTTAATTACATGTTATGTAAGGAGATTGAAATAAAAGTTTTTATTTATATTATACAAACAGAAATAAGGCTTTGAAGTTCCAATCTTCATTGCAGCGGGAAAACTAATAAGTTTTTTTACACGTAACGCCATCTATTGGATGCGAAAACAATCATTGTCCGTACAAAACCAATCACAATAGCAATTAGCGACGTAAAAACGAGATGCTTAGAACATTGTAGTCTGGACTTAAAATGAGAACGTACGCACATGCACATACGTCCTTGTATTTCTAATAGAAGAAGAGTTCATGACGTACGCATGTACGTCGGGGTGCATGAGGAGTTAACAACACCATAAAATAAGGAATACACTAGTCGTTTCGAAATAGCTTTGTCTTTCTTCATCAGACGCATAGAAGACGTGCGTCCACTTTGAAAGCAGGTGCAAGACAACTTTTGAGCCTTGCTCTTGCGTTCAAAGTGGTAGCAAGTCTTTTTTGCGCATGACGAAGAAGGATAAATTTCTTTCGTGTTAATAAGAAGTTTTAATGCTTTTATATTAATGGGGTTTGACATGATGCATCGATTATGAATTTAAGTTGTAAAGCATTAGAAAAATAAATTCTAATGGAAGAGTCATGGTAAAGGGGAAAGAACACTTATAGAAACCAACTGCCAAAGAAGAACTCTTTTCTCTGGAAATACTGAAGCGATTATATATTTTGTAATAATTTTGGCAATAGCTAAACTATAAATTGAACATTCGGCAAGCAATAAAAATGATTTAGGAAACAAAAAATATATATATTATTTTCCCTTTTATTAAATTCCTACTATTAACTCACACTCTGTATATATACATCTTGTTCAAATTTTGCAATCGTTAATAAAATATTTTCTATTCATCCACTCAAGTTCAAATAAATTTTTTTAAACTTGTAGTGGATGACACTTTATGTTAATATAGTTTTTTCAAATATTAATTCATTAATTAAATTTAATTAATTAATTTTAGTTTTAAATGGGAGAAAAATATTCCTCCCATTGTTTTCATAAATGAAATGAAAGATTTATCTCAAATGAGTGATGCCACAGAAATAAAATACCGCAACGATGATTATAAAATAATGTTCAATAAAGATAACGTGGGACATTAATGCTGCACGGGTTTATTTTATATATTTATGATTAAAAAGTAGGAATTGACTTAAAAATTTTTTTTATGTTACTTGTTTATATGTAAATAACGTAATTGAAAAAAAATTGATTTTAAAGAAAACCAGCAATCGAAAAACTCCTAATTATAATACTTACTATATATATATATATATATATATTCATATGGTGCACAGGTATCTTTTTTAATCCAAATGGATGATGTACTTTATGACTCTATTTCAAGTTTTATCTCTATATTATAGGTATGGTTTCTTTCCTTTTTAATATTGTATTTATTTTTTATTTTTTCACAGGTTTGATTAATTGTTTATGAGTGGTAGTCCCAAAATCATATTCTTTAGCAATGTTATGGCTAATATGATGATGAAACCACTCATTTTATTTGTGGTATTTAGGCATTTGGGACTTGATAATTCTGTCTAAATTCCACGAATTTCATTTCATTCATTCAATTTTATTTATTAAATTTTTAATTTAATTTCTTCTTTTTTTAAATAAGTTTTTGGTATCTATATTCAGTGTGTTGGGGAATACTTTCAATGTCAACTAATTATTACATACTTAATCATTATTTCATAGTTTCAGTTGGTGTTATGGTAATGTTTCATTTATGGTTATATATATATATATATATATGCGTGTATTAAATACTGAAATCGCTTCAACAATTCCAGCAATAGGTGCTTCTATATTACTTATTTCCCTTGCGTTTTTTACACGCCATATTCAAGTTAGTTTACACGCCATAGTCAACCGGCCTTAACTTGTGAGTCATGAGAGTACCTCAAGCATGTCGAAACTTATCACTGGAATATTAAACTGCTTTTGAAAATTTAATATATTTCATGTTATACAATTATACAAGAAAACACACTTATTATCATTAAAATAAATATACATATGCTAAATTGATTACAGTAAATATTCAAGGTTTAAAAAAAGTTTTAATAAACATATATACTACTTTCGTACACATAAACGGTGACATTCTCAAGATAAGTAATGATAAAACAAATTATTACACATTAACCGCGAATCAATGGAAATCTGTGTATAGAGAGAGAACATGTGAAATGAATCAGCCTCTGTAGAGTTACCTAAAATTTGGCGCGAGTTGCTTCATAAATTTAAAAATAAAATAAAATAAATCCCGTTTACAGATGATTATTTTCAGTAAAACATCCGCTTTTGAAATTTGATATCTCGTGACTTTTATTTATCAAGTAACTATTTTAGATTTTTTGCGAAAATAGTTTCCTTTAACCTCTCTGATCTTAAGAAAATCACCATTTATTCGTACAAAACTAGTAAGTCTGTTTATTGTTTGTAAACCTTTCAAGGACAAGATACGTTTGTTGCTAGAATGTTCAAATGATTGATTGACACCACCTTGATTTAGGAACAATCTCATTTGGGAATAGGTAAATGCTTAAAGTGATACTTAGGATAATAGCTTATAAGCGACACTTTGGATAATACTAAACTTCTGATGCCACTCTGGCATTTGGGAGTTGTCAAATGCCAGATAACTGTTTTCTTCACGTATGATACAAAAGCAAAATTTTCTTCCAAACTTCTGATGTCAATATGGCATTTGGGAAAAAATTAAGTGGGATATATATGTCCCATCGCCCTTCAAGGGGTTAAAAGGATTTTTAAGTCTTTATGTTTACTGTAATTCATTACAGAAAATGTATTTGTATTTTGTATTTCATGTTATTCATTTCTTTTATGCATTTTGCGACGTTCACAGAAATTAGACTACAATATAAGGGGCCCATTAGATAACACTTTTAGTCTGTATAAATGCGATTTCAGGATCAATTTTGATAATTTACAAGATTAGAAAAAGCAAAAAGTTGCACGAAAAATGAGCTTGAAGGAAACACGTTTGTCTAAGCCGATGATTTATTTTTTTATACGAAATATATTCAATCCATCACTTAGTATATATATATAATAGTCTATCTGAAACATTCGTTATATACTGTTTATGATTTATTTGGATAATACGAAATCGTGCGCAAATCCATAAACAGACCTTCTTATATTACTTATAGCTTAAATCATAACATAGCTAAGCATGCTAACAATATACAAATAGGAGAATACCATAGAATACTTCAACATTACCGGACGGATGCTATATGTTAAATAACATTTCGAAAAATCTGTGCTTTTTGAAGCTCATCTGCATATAAATCGAAGTTACGTGCCTTAACCTTCGAAAACAGAATCATCAAAAAGCAGCATAAAATTGTAGCGCCCTCGTGGGTATAGTTTTAAAAGATAAAATGTGTGCATGAAAGAGAAAAAAAAAGAAATAATATCGATGAACACTATATAAAAAATGTGTGGAATTATTGTTAGGTGAGAAATTAAATTTCATCGACTACTGTAGTGAATGCAAGTAATATTGTGATAAAAATCACAATAATGCTTGCAAATCGATATTTGGTTCGTTCTCTAAAAAATAGCTGTTTTTTTTTTGTTTTTTTTTTGAGTCAAATGAAATTTCCCGAAAATAGTCTAAACCTTACTTACTCTAATTAAAAATCTTATGAGTTCTTTAATATGTATTTTATTGCATTAGATTAGTCTTATTTTACTGCGTAGTACATATATAAGTCGATACAAATCACTGCCTCATATAGTATTAAAATTATGAGCAAATGATTGTGAGGGTATATGATGAAATACTTGTGGAAATCAATTTATAGAAAATTGATTAGGCTTAAGTATATTTTCAAGTGCTAAATACCCTTTGAAACACATTATTCATTACGTCATTTGATTTTGTCTTATTTTTCTGTAATAATTAACATTTTGAAAAATATTAAGCAAACTTTCATGAATACATGAAGCGAAAACCAGAGATTTTCTTTATTATTATTGTTTCTTTTCTTTTTTCTTTTTTTTTTTTTTTTTGTGTGTAAATAAAAAATTGTGCAGCACAAAATTGAGCAAGCTTTCATATTTAGCAGTTTTAATCTTCGAAAATATTCCAATATAGCTGGCAAATAACATCTAAACTTCGCTATATTTTATTCCACTTTTGCGCATGCAAAAATTAGACTGCAGCGCTTCTGACAAAAGGAAGAAAGTGAAAAAGTAAAAGCAAAAAGAAAAAAAAAATATATATATATATGACTTAAATTTCGCAATTTTCCACAAATTGCATTCGGCGTTTTTTCAATTCATTATTCCTCACTGACTAATTTTCCGTTTCTTGCACTCTTTTTTTTTTCCCTTGTTGCCATTCCAAATATCGGAAATTAAAAAAAAAGAATTAATTAATAGCTGATCTAAATATTGCATTAAAATTAACTTCGGACAGTATTTAGACAGTTTGCAGCACATAAAGCGTACGCAAAATATATCATTCACATACGTAACATATTATGATACTCTTTCACTTATTCATTATGTCATTTGATTTTGTCTTATTTTTCTGTCATAATTAATATTTTGAAAAAAAAAAAATAAGCAAAGTTTCACGAATACACAAGGTTTAAATATCGATATTTTTTTTTATTGTTTTTGTTACCCCCTCCCCCCCCCCCCTTTTTTTTTTTTTTTTGTAAATTAAAACTTGTACAGCAGAAAATTGAGCGAGCTTTCATATTTAGCAGTTTTAATCTTCGAAAATATTCAAATATAGCAGGCGGATAACATCTAAACGTCACTATATTTTATTCCACTTTTGCGCATGCAAAAATTAGACTGCAGCGCTTCTGACAAAAGGAAGAACGAGAAAAAGTAAAAGAAAAAAAAAATATATATATATGACTTGAATTTCGCAATTTTCCACAAATTGCATTCGGCGTTTTTTGAATTCATTCCTCACTGACTGATTTCGTTTTTTTTTTTTTCACTCTCTCTCTCTATTTTTTTCTCCTTTGCGTTGCCATTCCCAGTAAAATAAATACTCCTCTTTATACATCTTTCTCTTTCACAAACCCCCCGTATCTCAGACAAAGAAAATAATTTAAATGCAAACGATTGTTATCAAAAAGCGACTCTTTATTTTTCGCTTTTTTATTCCAGTCATAATTACAATTTGTTGTATTTGGACACAAAACTGGAAAAATAAAAAATAAAATAAATAAGTAAAAACATGACAGTTCGAAAATATAAATGAATTTTCTTTCAATTTCTTATCTTTTATTCCAAACGCCAGAATATGAAGGAAAGAAAGTTGAAATTAATTTAATGTCCTTCCGAACATAGCGGGGTGTATTATTTTAATGGCTACACCACCTCTGTTATTACGATTTATTATTGCATGTTATTAGAATTTTAAAAAAAAATGTTTTAACGGCCACAGTCTTTTTTTTCCGATAAAAATGTAGATTGCCAGGATGTCTAGATTTGTTTTGTTTTTTTAATTCATCAAATTATTTTTTCTTTAAATGGTTATGAGCAAAGAATTGCCATTAAAAAAAAAAGTTCTTAAAGAAAATTGAAAATTACTTTTTTAGTGAAATTTAAAAGCTTATGTTTATTTAAATAAGAAAAGAGTGCATTAAATGCCAAAGTCTATAAATGCGCACAATAAAAAGGCATTCGGATTCCGGCTTTTATTTATTTATTTTATTTTAAAGGGTGAGCTGGGAATATTTTACTGTGAGATTTTCAAGCAACAGAAATCAATAACGCCACCCTCAAAACCATTAAAGCTGTAAGTCAGTCAGGTCCCCAATTTTAATCGTTAATATTAAATCTATGGGTGTGGAATGCATTCGTACATCTATATGTATATATTCTGTTGCTTTACAATAATATTCATATTATTCTAAAAACTATTCTGGCAACATGGTAAATCATTTTCTAAAACTAAATTTGGCAACATGTAATGATTTTTTGCAATTCATTCCTTCTGTTTGGTTGTGTTCATGTGTGGTTCATGTGGTGCACAGGTATCTTTTTTAATCCAAATGGATTATGTACTTTATGACTCTATTTCAAGTTTTATCTGTATATTATAGGTATGGTTTCTTTCCTTTTTAATATTGTATTTATTTTTTATTTTTTTCACAGGTTTGATTCATTGTTTATGAGTAGGTAGTCCCAAAATCATATTCTTTAGCAATGTTATGGCTAATATGATGATGAAACCACTCATTTTATTTGTGGTATTTAAGCATTTGGGACTTGATAATTCTGTCTAAATTCCACAAATTTCATTTCATTCATTCAATTCCATTTATTCAATTTTTAATTTAATTTCTTCTTCTTTTAAATAAGTTTTTGGTATCTATATTCAGTGTGTTGGGGAATACTTTCATTGTCAACTAATTATTACATACTTAATCATTATTTCATAGTTTAAGTTGGTGTTATGGTAATGTTTCATTTATGGTTATATATATGTATAACGCTAAGGTACGTGGGGCGAAAAAGCAGTTATTTCTATTTTTCCGATGGCAACGAGTGGTCTGTTTAGAAAATCAAACTTGCTAAACTTAACTTTAGCCGGCTTCGTTATCAGTTGTATTAAGAAAACTATTGGAGGCATCGATTCGAAACTCACAGTATTTTTCTTATTCCGAAAATGCAAATCGGAAGGTAACTTTTCTTAATTTGGCCAAAAACTATAAAATTTGTTTACAAACTATATTGTTGCCACTTTAACAATGTTTTTAATAATAATAATTGTATGAAACAATGACAATAAATGTTTTGCAACAATCGACGAGAAGTGCGTAAAAGTGTAAATAAATGCAAAAAAGGTTTTTTTGTCTTTTTTTTTTTTTAACGCAAGCAAATAATCGATATTGGAAACAATAAGATAAAAATGAATATTGACATGGCGTATTTATTAACCTATAGTTAATGTATGCCATCATTTAAATAACACCAAAAAGTTACAAAAAAAAAAAAAAAAAAAAAAAAAAAAACACCTGTAGTGCTAAACCACATTTATCAATCCATTCTATATAAACAAAACGCTAAGGTACGTGGCGGCAAAAAAGCAGTTAAAGCAGTTATTTCTCTTTGCCGATGGCAACGACTGGTTTGTTTAGAAAATCAAACTTGCTAAACTTAGCTTTAGCCGGCTTCGTTATTTGTTGTATTAAGAAAACTGTTGGAGGTATCGATTCGAAACTTGCAGTATATACGTAGTTTATTCTTTGAATACCGAAAATGCAAATTTTGGAAAAATCGGACGGTAACTTTTCTTATTTTTGGCCAAAAACTGACCCGCCGTGAATCAAATGACCCAGACAGTCGAGGGTTTCGTGCAGCGAGTTTTAGAGTGTTTACGCGTTTCGTACTATTGGGATCTGGGAACGCCGGACGGACCAGCTAGTTTAAAATATTTTCTCAGGAAATTTCAATTTTTATTTATTTATTTATTTATTTATTTATTTTTATCTGTGTATTCTTCTTAAAGGATGTCTCTTTTTTTTTCTTAGCTCTCAAAATATCTCTAAACTATATACTTGATTCTATTTCGAGTGTTGAAATCTCACTCACAGCTCGTCAGATTTTAACCCACAGTATACATTTTAGAAATATTTTTCTTAAAAAATCATTTGCGGTTTATTTTAACGATGTTACACAATTGCAAACACATTGTAATTGATTTATATCACTAAGGTGTATTAGAAGAAGCTTAAAATGGAATAGGGTGTGCATACCACTTATAGTTAATTTACAGGGACAGTCAAAAGAATTCCGTTACATTACGTCTATGGAGAAAAATCGTCTGCGGTTTATCTAAATAATGTTTCACTATTTTAAACGCATTGAAATTTATATATATCACTAAGGTGCATTACAAGAGGCTTACTACAGAATATTGTGTGTATAGTAGTCATCGTTCATTTACAGGGACACACAAGAGAATTCTCTACTGTCTGTTAACAATAATTCCTGGAAGTGCGTTTTAAGTTACTGAACGTGATTTTAAAATTAACTCACTTTTTTGTTTATTACGTGGTGTGTATAAATTTTGTAGATCCTATACAGGGAAGCACAAAAGTTCGCGAACACATTTCCGTTTATTGACAGAAACTACAGAAGGAGAATTTTAAACTGTGCTACGCGTTTCGTAACTGAACTAAAATTTAGCATCCTATGTAGTATATATACAAATCTAAATCTATAGATCATATACAGGGCTGAATAAAAATATTCGGATATTTTTCCGAATATTGTATACGTTGGAAACTCCTGAAATTATGTTTTTAAATATGTTATGCGTTTTCCAAATTGTTTACTTAGATGTTATTTTTTAGCTTATTAAACGGTATGATTTGTAAAATTATTTTGGATTCGTTGGAAAGTGTTACATAATCTATGCTTGACGCATGATTTTTCGTTCTTGTTGAGTATTTCCATGTTTCAAAAATGAGTATGAACTGACCTCTATGTGAACATTTTTGAGTATGTCCATGTTTCAAAAATGAGTATGAACTGACCTCTATGTGAACATTTTTGAGTATGTCCATGTTTCAATGGTCTGAGTATTTCTGGTATTTCATACTTGAAAGCATTAGGTCGTCCTATTTGAAACAAAAGTTTCAAAACAAAATGAAATCATCGATTTACTCAGATTTGAAAGTGTCATTTTTCTCAATGTATTAGTAGACCTATTCGCTTATTTAAAAACATAATTATGACATTCCAAACTTCGCAAAAAATTCGACCACCTGCTTACTCCATATACGACGGATAGTGAAAGTTCGGAAACATCTACTACGCCTCATACATATGCAGAAAACGGTTCTCCGTTGCTCAACAAACCATAAGCGGGAATCGTCTGCGTCTATGAATGAACATGGGTAAAGTTGTGAAGAGGCAACAGAAAATAAATTCATATATCTATAAGCGGACCAAGTTCAAGGTCGTTCGCTTTCAACCATATTACAGTTTTTTTCCCCTTCTCTATTTCCCCTTCTATCTATCCCACCCCAACTGAATCCCCTATTCCCCCTCTTCCTCTTCCCGGTAGGAAAGATGGATGAAAAAAAGAAAGAAAGAAAAAAAAAAACATTGCCCGACTTCAACTACTAACCTCGTAAAATGTGCATGGAGAAGAGAAAGAGAGAACAATAACTTTCCGTTATATGCAAAACGTTTCAGAATCGTTGCGTATTGGTTGTATCGTTTAAAAGGCGTTTTGAAAACATTAAGAAAGGTTTTGGGGTTTCTGCAGAAAAAAAAAATATATATATATTTAAGAAAATAGAGACTTCGATATTACGTGCAGTTTTTATATAATCTATTGAGACGTAAATGTTAATGATTAAGAGGCCGCTTCACTTGAAACTGATAAATTGCGAAATCCCATGTTAATCTATGCAAAAATTTAAATACGTGATAACTTATTACCTAACATAATTATCAAAATAGGGTTTTCACCATCATAAAGTAGACGTCAAATTCTACAGAAGTGCATTTTTTAAAAATGCACTTCGGTGCATTAGGTGCTTTAGGTGCATTTTTAAAAATGCATGTTTAAATTTCAAGTATTTAAAAATTCTTTATAAACTTTAAATTTCCTCTTAATGAAATTTTGTCATCTTACAAGTACTTAAAATTTAAGGGGATATTTTTGAAAAATGCATTTCGTTGTTATCTGACGACAATTTTAGCTTGAAGTTAATTCTAATTTAAGGACTGAACGTAATAAATGTTGAGCCAAGAAACGAACTTTACAGGGTCAAATTTAGTTTTGGGTATTGCAATTTGAAACTGGGAAACCGGTTCCGAAAGTGAGAGTACCTTTATTAAAAAAATCTGCAACTGAAATCGATAAAGTAGAAAATAGCCATATTAGGAATCGACCTCAGCTATCCTATGAAAAAAAATCGTTTAAAAATATTAAAATTTAAACGAGAAATTCGAAAACAACCTGCCCATAGGTTGAACAATAGCGAGCGGGTTTTTCCAAGTGAGTGAAGAATCCCCTTAAGGACTGAACTTAATAAATATTGGGACGAAAAACAAACTTAACAGGGGCAACTTTAGTTTTGGGTATTAAAAAGGTTAGGAAAAAGAAACTGTTAATTTGAATTTTCAATTTGAATTTAAATTTTGATTTTTAAAGGGGTTTTCATTTCTTATCCTTTCATATTTCTTTACGTGCGTTCGTAATTATATAAATACGCAGCAACTATACTCGTCGTCTGGTCCGTCCGTCTGTCCGCATATAACAGCGCAAAAACTACCCGATCTAATGGTTTGAAATTTAATATATATAATCGTTGCAGAATTTTGTCGAGTCATTTCAAATTTTTCAAAAATCGAATCAGAACTTAAAAGATATCAATAAAAGTTTTCTTCATTCTATTAAATCCCAACTTAAGTAATGAATTCGATGATATCCCATGATAGGTAATAATTCTCTGTTGTCATGGTGATTACGTCCTATTTAACATGGAGTCCTATTATTTCCGTATTGCTGAATTTAAAAATCGATTTGTATACTAAAATTGTTTAATTATAGCAATTCTATTATAGCAATCCAGCTTTTTGGACTCTAAATATGGATTTCAAGTTCTGAAAATTTTAATGCTAGGCTTAAGTTTCCCATTGAAATTTTCAGTAAGTGTCAACAAAAGATAAAACGCTGCCAACTTAAAATGTACTTATTTTATAACGGAAATGCATCATATCATAATAACAGGCATTGCATTCATAGAAATTTTGAGTAAAATAATAACGATGAATTTTTTTTTTTTTTTTACATTGTCTTCTATTGGATATTTGAGCATAGTATAATTTTAATGTAACTTAATTGTTTGTAAAAGTGTATTGAAACTTAATTTCGTAAAATAAAATTAATATCTATAATATGAAAGTCTGCACATAAAATAAATTTTGTATTCATGCATTTTGCATAAGAGTGGAACAGCTATAGCACCAAGATCTGAAAATTTATAAAACTAGTTACAGTACGAACGCACCTTACTGGTTACATTTGACGTACAATTTCCAACTTGTTTATTTTATTTCCTCTGTACGTGTAAACTGTGCATTATTTACAATTATCAGCAATTTTATTCTGGCTTAGACTACACGATCGAATTTTTATTTTATTCGAATTTTCAATAACACACAGTTAAATAACCACATCAATGGAATTTTCTCTACAGAACTCTATTTTCGGGACTTTTCACTTAGAACAAGTATAAGCTCGGGGGACCTCTAAAAGTTCATAATTCACAATAAACTGTAAATTGCCTCAAAGGATATTATTCGGTTGCGATGTTAACTTTCGCCATTAAGAGAACATGTAACACTCCCAAGGTGAGGATAAAGACTCATACATTAGCCAGCGTAAAGAAAGTGGATGCATTTTTGAATAGCTGTGTGTCGAAACATATTGCAACTGAACAGTTCTTCTGTTAGACAGTACTTCTCAAGTGGACTACGCGTACCCCTTGGGGGTATGCGAAGAGTTAATAGGGGTACGCGACGAGTCTGTTCGACAGCCATCGTGCCTCGCAATGCAAAAAATAAAATAAAATAAAAAATAGCGAGAAAGATTTTTTTCTTTCTTTTATCATTAAAAATTTTTTTAAAACAAATAAGTATGAAATTAAACTAGGGGAAGGTGGTCTAAAATGATCCTAACGGGCAAAACGATCCACATATGTTTTCTTCCAGACAGGTCGTGCTATCTACAGGGTAACACATAAACTAGTTGTGATAAGTAAAGAAGAAACAATGGCGGTATTCAAGCGATCGCAGTATTACGCGTCTGTATAGAATTCTTTGAAAAATTGGTTTTTATAACATCTTTCATAAGATAGGCACAAACTTTCATATTTGTTTAGATTACAATCTTTTTATGTACGGAAATATGACTTGGTTTACTTAATGGAGTATGATTTTAGATGTGAATTACACTTATATGTATTGTTATAATTACTTTTATATCCTTTATTTTGCCGATAAGAAAACAATTTACAATTATTTTTAAATGAAGGATCATTTTGCTCTTTGGTGAGGGTAAAATGATCCTTTGAACACTTTTTAAAAATCTATTTTTTTTTTTTTCATTACTCAATTTGTGTTTATAATATCATTAAAATACGTGTATAATGCAAAATATAGTGTAAAACATACTAGCAAAGGGCCAAAGTTGTATTTATACAGTTACCTTCCTCTACTCATAATTTAAAACAAGAACGAAAAATCATGCATTAGTTGAAAATAAATAACAGTTATCATTATTATTTATTCTTAATAAATATTATTACTATGGAATACTATTAAACTATTATTCAGAAAATATATGTTAATGATGATAATAATAATTATTATAAATAAAGTAATAAATAATATAATATTTCTTCTATCTTTATACACTTATGTTTATTATATATATATTTTTTTTAATCAAATTATAATTGTTTTTTTTAAAAAAAGATTTTGAAATAATTATTTAATAAAAATATTAATTTACAATATGATGTTTCACTTGTTTACAAATATGTATTACACATAATTATAATATTAATTGGTAATTAAAATACTCATAATCTTTTACAAGTTAAATTACTTTTGCACTATGGTTGATTTTGTTTATTCTTAGCGTTTATACGGTGCCACAAATTTTAAATAAGAATTCATCATGCTGCCATATTAACTGTTGGATAATTGAATATTTATTATGAAAATATGCAACAATGGAAAAGAAGTTTATGAACTTTTTTTGAAATATGAATTTATGAACGTTCAACACAACTGCTTTTTTAACATCATACATTTGTTAAATGATTTTTTTAAAAAAAGACAGAAAAAAGCCAGCATTATTTGAAGAAAGGTTAAACAGGTTACATATTTTTGTGTAAATATGTCAAAAGTTAGGCCATTGACGCCAAACATCATTTTCCAAATTCAAAATTATATATAGGAACTAAATAATATATAATTAATTTATAGAAGCATTGTTGAAAAAGAATTTGGGCTGTAATCCCATGTACTGGCATAGAACAAATGAAATAGTTGTCAATTCTTCAAATCAAACAATGGGTGAATTAAAAATATTTTAAACATTTAACATCACTCTTTTTGTAATGTCGAAAAGAACTAAACAGAGAGAGAGAAAAAAAAAAAGCAGACATTACTTGACGATATGTTAAACAGGAAACAACAATCATTATGTTAGCAACGATTTTTTGAAAATTCAAAAATAAAGACAGTATTATAGAATGAGGTAGTTGAATATAGCGCTAATAAAGTAGATTGTGAAAAGTTCAACAACTGGTGACAAATCCGAATTTTGTGTTAAAAAAGCCTAATTTATTGACTTTATTTCTGTTCAAAACACAGACAATACAAACTATAATATCATTTTTTTGCTACAGAGCAATTGAAATGGTTGTCTATTTTTGAAATAGAGTGATGATTATATGAATTCTTTAATCATTCACCATCACTGTTTTTCTGTCCTACATTTGCTAAAAGAGCGAAGAAAACTGGAAAATGTCAGTTAGAACTTGGCGAAATGTATAACAGGAAATGACAATCATTGTCTTTTCAACAGCCATCAACGACTTTTCAAAAATTCAAAAATAAAGACAGTATTTTGGAAAAAGGTAGTAGAATTTAGCGCTAAATAGATTGTCAAAAGTTAAACCACTGTTGCCAAATCCATTTTCCGGCTTTAAAAAGCCTAATTTATAGGCACTTTGTTAAAAAAACAAACATTACAAACTATAATATCACTTTTTGCTACAGTACAGTTGAAATGGTTGTCTATTTTTGAATTATTTAATCATTCACCATCGCAGTTTTTCTGTCATACATTTGCTGAAAGAACGAAGAAGACTGAAAAATGTCAGATATAACTTGGCAAAATGTAAAACAGGAAATGACAATCATTGCTTTTTCAACATCTATCATTGGATTTTGGTAATTTTAAAAATAATATTTTGGAACGAATTAGTTTATTTTGTGTAAATATGTCAAAAGTTAGGCCATTCATGCCAAACTTCAGTTTCCGGGATGAAAATAATAAATATGTAGGAACAAAATACTATATAATTAATTTATAGGAATATTGTTGAAAAACAACAACAAAAAAGTATGAGTTACTGTCACATAACAAATGGGATAGTTGTCAGCTCTTCAAATCAAAAAAATTAATGAGTTTATCATACATAAACATTCAACATCACTGTTTTTCTAATGTCTAAAATTGCTAAAAAGAGAAAAAAAAAGCAGACATACTTGACGATATGTTAAACAGGAAACGACAATCATTATCTTTACAACAGCTATCAACGAGTTTTTGGAAATTCAAAAATAAAGACAGTATTTTGGAATGAGGTAGTGTGAATTTAGCGCTAACTAGATTGTCTAAAGTTAAACAACTGGTGCCAAATCCATTTTTACGGTTAAAAAGGGGTAATTTATAGACACTTTGTTAAAAAAAAAAAAAAAACCAATATCAACTATAATATCACTTTCTTTTACAGAACAGTTGACATGGTTGTCTAGTTTTGAAATGAGGTGATGAATTTATGAATTCTTTAATCATTCAACATCACAGTTTTTCTGTCACACATTTGCTAAAAGACAGGAAAATGGCAGATACAACTTGGCAAAATGCAAAACAGGAAATGACAATCAATGTCTTTAAAACAGATATCAACAACAATTTCGAAATTCAGAAAAAAAAGACAGCATTTTGGAAAATCGTAATCAAATTAGTATTAAGTCAGTCACAAACTAGGTCACTAATGACAATTTTCTTTTTTTTACTTGTGGGGAAAAGGGGGGGCCATTAAAAAATCTTAATTTATAGGCACTAAAAAACAGAAAAAAAAACAAAGATGAGTTATAATCCTATTTATTGCAACGGAACAGCTGAAATATGGTTGATGGTTCTTAAAATAAAAGAAAGAATGATTTTATTAATTGTTTTTCAGAAATTTGCTAAAAATTAAGAATACAGGGGAAAAGAAGACATTACTTGGTGAAATTGTTAAACAAAAAATGACAATCAATGTCTTTTCAACAGTTAGCAACAACTTTTTAAGAAATCAGAAATAAAAACAGTATTTTTGGCACAAAGCAGTTCATTTAGTGCTAAGTCAGTCTTTCACAAGCTTGGCCACTGGTGACAATTCCCATTTTTCAAGTTCAAAAGCCTAATTTACATAGACGTTTATCTGAAACACATATCAAAGAGATTGAGCTTTAATCGCATCTGCTACCGCCATAGAACAATCGAAATAATCGTTGGTTTATGAGATGAAAGACAAAGGCTCTCTGCTTTATCCATTAATTTTAATTTCGTTTTTGTAATTGTAGTCTCGATTTTCTTCTAAAAAACATTCAATCTTCGAGACAGTCGCAGAAAAAATAAACAAAATTAAAATAAATATCTAATCAGGTCCAGAAAATAGGAGAAATCTAGGCAGATGTCAAACACACAATGCTAGGTTAAAAAAAAAACAGTTGTATGATTTGAATAGGATCAGATTCGAGATGTATGTATGTGCGTATGATTGGGAATTTCTGTATTGTATTTGTTACTTTAGTAAAGTGACATGATATTAGCAAATCAAAAGTTTACTTTTAAATACACCAAAATATTTGCGTAATTCCTTCAGTGAGTTTTCCCGAACTCTTAAATTAGACAAAACTCTTCTTTAAATAATTTAGGTACTTTTGCGATATAAGGGGCTTAGCGAGATAGAAAAAATTGCCTTGGTGAGAAAAGGAAGTTTGGTAACATATTTCTGGAAAACCTATTCACCTTTTCCTATATACAAGCAATTTTTACTTACCCATCATACGTAGTATAGGGTAAGTCTTGTAATCGTTTTGAAAATCGAAAAAAAAATTTTGACGGATTTACACGTTTCAGACACTGGAGATTCCGAAAAGCATATTTTTAGAAAAAAAAAAAATTGCCGTCCGTCTGTGTGTCTGTAAACGCCCGAAAAAATCCTCCCGAAAAAATTGAGATAGAGACTTGAAATTTCGTATGTACTTAGTATGTAATAATGGAAAGAAGCCTTTTGAATTTCAATAACCCTCGATTATCCGGAACTATTTTTTTTGTACTCTCGAAATATTCGTTCTGATAAAAGGTATATAAAAATTTTCGAAATTGTTTATTTTAAGGATAGAATATAAAAGACAATAAAAAAACATAAATTTTTCATAAAGCATGAAGTCGATCGGATAATGAGTTGCCGAGATATTTTTAATCCTATTTCCCACACTCTTCGATTGTTCATGACCCTGTATTTCAACCAAATTTCAATTCAAAGATATATTTCAATTGGAAATGAGACGCTTAATCAGATGCAATAAACCGCTAGTTAATAGGATTATTGTTTTTGGAGTTTATAAGGATGTTTCTTTTAAGCAATTCAGTAATCCAGCCTTTAAAGTTTATGACGTCATCAAGCCATGATTTTATTTGAATTGCAATGCATTTTATAAGTAGTTTACACATTTTTTCTTTTAATATTTTATATTATGCATAACCATGGTGGGTAAGTATTATGGTGGCCCCCAACGACTAGTTTCAATATTTATACTATTTATTATAAAGAAGTATATATATAGAGAGAGAGTGAATATTAATATAAAGAAGTCATTTATATATTTTTATATACAAACAGTAGTAAACTGTACATAAAAACAATAATAATATATAAATATAAATAAAATTCACATACATATATATATATATATATATACATATACAGGATGTTTCACGAAGGACCCCTAACTTTGAAAATAAATAACTTGGAAACGGTGATAGATAGAAGCATGAAACCAGTGGTATGTTTATTAAAAAATCCGTAAGTATCTGATACTGAAACCTCAAAATTTTAGTTGAAAATAGCGCCGATAGATGGCGCTGCAGGCAGCATTACGGATCCCTATAAAGAGAGCTCAGACGACAGGAACGTTCAGTCGTCGAAGATTTCGCTGTTGAAACGTGATCTCTAATAACGCATAGTGAAAGATAATTTTGTAAGTGACAGTGAAAGGTCATTGTTTACCGCAACAACCCTTTAACCCTCGACGAGCTGAAGGAGGCTATTTGTCAAGTTTGTGTGTTGATTTCCGGTGGCATACTACAGAAAGCCACTGACAATTTCATTTTTCGTTGGAGACATGTGTGTTGTATGAAAGATGCACGTTTTGAAACACTTTTGATATGATACACCCTACTTATGGTTATTCCACCTGCAGCGCCATCTATCGGCGAAATTTGTTACTAATTTGAGGTTTCTGTATCAGATTTTTACGGTTTTTTTTTTAATAAACATACCACTGGTTTCATGTTTCTATCTATTACCGTTTCCGAGTTATTTATTTTCAAAGTTAGGGGGTCCTTCGTGAAACACCCTGTATGAGCAAGCGTAAAAGTTCGTTAGGTTTGTTTTCAAAGTTTTTTGTATCAGTTGGCAACAAACTCACTTTCTGAAGCCCGAATTACGCCGAGATAGTTTAAAAACGTCGAGGCCCTTATAATGGAAAAGTACCATTATTTCTTTTTCAAGATAGCAACGAGAACAACTGAAATGTCCAGAAGCAAAGTCGATTAAGTCCACGAAACATTATCAAAAGGCAGTTAAAGGCACTGAGTTCTACATATAACAGGAGTTCTGAGTCGGAGGCCAGAAGCTTGCAAGGCAAATGACGCATACACGTAGACCGGGAGGCGGCAGCACAGACAATCACCTCATCGAGTCACCCAGTCCTCCATGTTTTCATACTTTTGGGTGCAGGAAAACACAATGGTAAACCTACGAGTCAACCGCTAAAATCGGGTTTTAAGATGTTTTCCACCAAGATATGACTTGGCAGACCGATTGCGTTTTAATATGCGAATCGAGTTTTAACTAATTATGGAAGGTGATTGTCTGTGCTGTCGCCTCCCGGTCTAACGGCAAAGGTAAAAAATAGTCAGCGTTGTCAAGTTAGATATTAATGTTCTCATTTACTATTATCTAAATTTATGCTTATCTAATTAAGCTATGCTTATATAATTAATAAATGATTAGCTAATCATGTAAGGGAATGTGATAAACAGCATGTTGTGCTATGAATGGGAAGTAAAATTGAGAGGCCCTCTGCAATAACAAGGCAAGTGAAGTTACCTCGATTCCTGAAAAACCATGTGAAAAGGCTTGTTGACATACCTTGCTATTCCTTAGGTTCTATTTCCTATTCGAACCGTCTGTCATGGCTTGTAAAAACTTTTTAAACGCTCACGTATCTCAGTTTCCCAATTCTGATAACAAGGCTGAAGGCAGTATTGGGACTTTTTCTTAAACAAAAGAACGCGAAGATGATTTCATATTTTGTAAACTCTTATGTTCACTATATAAAAGTTGTAAAAAAAAGTCATTATGCGTTTCAAATGTACTTTTTCTTTCACCCAAAACCACAGGATATACAATAATAAGGTAAGTGTTCAATTTTCAGATTTATGCAACGCATTTTTCAGCATATAAGGAAACATACAGGGTGTTCCAAAATTCGACGGACAAATTCAGAGAGATGATAGAAGGCATCAAGAGAATGAAAAGTTACTATAGAACATGGGGTCGCACAGCACGTTAGGGTGGATAAAATCACAAAAATAGTTACGAAGGGTGTGACGTCGAGTGGAACAAAAAGTGCCAATAATAAGTAGAAAAAACATTTATAGGACGTCAAGCATGATTGCAGTTAAACGTCAGATAGGAGACGACGGTGCATTTTTATAGAAATTGTTCGAAGTAGCGGTCACGAAGGTCATTGCACAGCCGACACCGACGGACGAAGGATTGCCAGACGCGTTAAAACATATTCCTATAAAAATGTCTCTTCGTCTCTTTTCTGCGTTGAACTGTAATGTATTGTAATCATGCATTATGTCAAATAAATATTTTTCTATTTATCATTGCCCATTTTTGTTTCACTCGACGTCACACCCTACATAAATATTTTTGCAATTTTCTCCCATTAAACGTGGCTTGCGACCCCATGTTCTATGGTAAGTTTTCATCCTCTTGATGGCTACTATCACACCTCTTAAATTGTCGGTCGAATTTTGGAACACCCTGTACATTGTATGATCATAAGCAAAGAAAAGATGCTAGAAAACTCTTCTTTATAGGAATATATGCAAAGAAGTTATATTCCAAATTAAAATGTTGAAAGTAAATTGAAAAGCTTGTAACTGAAAACTCCATTTTTCACTTCCCTTATTATTGCAGAGGCCTCCTCAGTTATCGTCAGTGTATCCTTCCGCGCTGGCCGCTATGAATCAAGTTGGAGAGTAGGAAGAGAGGTCACCTATTATATATGGAGCTCAGAGTTTGAAGGTAAAGTTAATGAGCCCTAATACATTTATTTCACTTAGAATCATAAGAGAATAGCGCTAATGTTTCCTCGCATTTTTAACCTTGGACTTCATATTTTACAGCACCCGAGAAATTGTTGCTTATAGTAAAAATTATCTCAAACTCAATTTAATGAAAAAATGGATTTTATTCACTCTTGTTTCGAATACTTCAATTTGAAACGAACTTCATATGTAGCGACTTTTAATTGATTTTAATGCTAAGTAGACATGTCTACAGTTAAGCCACTGTTGCCAAATCTTCGGGTTCAAAATCCTAAACTACACATGCTTTGTTGGAAAAACAAAAAGGACGGACTGTAAACCGTCTTACTGCCACTGAACAATTGAAATGAGTGTCTGTTCTTGAAATAAAATGCAGTCTACATTTTGCCATTAATTGTAGTCTTTTGAAAATGAGACAGTGATCTTGACGTATAAGCTGTGTAGAAACATTCAATCTTCGACAGGCATGGGGAAAAACAAAATTAAGACAGGTGTCTAATCAGGTTAAAAAATTTTGGAAATGCTAGAAGTAAAAACCAAATCTTAAAAAGATATATATATATATATATTTGTATTGTTTGAATACCGGCCAAATTCAAGATAATTAGGAGACGAAAGACAATTTGTGAAAGAAGAAATGTCAACACAATCGCAGTTATTCGCAATACAAAGAAGGACTTGCTTGGTAAACAGATTTAATGAGCTGGATTCTTATGAAAATATTAATTACATTAATGTGTTTTCTTAACTTGTCCATTGCCATGGATGAGTATACTCGCCAGTGAACCTGTTAAATAAATAATTATAATTTTATAAATTCGTATTCTCGGCATAGACGAGTATAATCGCAATTAGGACATAGAAGCCAATTCGTGGAAGAAGAAATGACAATTTTGGTTAATATAAATAAGAGTAAACAGATTTATGTAACTTTGTAAACAGATTTATTGAGCTGGATACTTATGAAAATATTGATTACATTAATGTGTTTTCTTAACTTGTCCATTGCCATGAATGAGTATACTCGTCAGTGAACCTGCTAAATAAAGGATTATAATTTTATAAATTCGTATGCTCGGCATAGACGAGTATAACCGCAATTAGGACATAAAAGACAATTCGTGGAAGAAGAAATGACAATTTTGGTAATAGATATAAGAGTAAACAGATTTATATAACTTTGTAAACAGATTTATTGAGCCGGATACTTATGAAAACATTGATTACATTAATGTGTTTTTTTAACATGTCCATGGCCATGAATGAGTATACTCGCCAGTGAACCTGTTAAATAAAGGATTATAAATTTATAAATTCATACGCTTGGCGAGTATAACTGCAATTGGAACATAAAAGAACATTCGTGAAAGAAGAAATGGCAATCTTAGAGCTTGCTTTGTAAACAGGTTTATTGAACTGGATTTAGTTACTTATGAATATATTGATTACATCATTGTGTTTTCTTAACTTTTTCACTGCCATGGAAGAGTATACTCGGTAGTGAACAGTTTAAACAAAGAAGTATAATTTTATAAATTCATATACTTCCCATGAACGAGCATACACACCATCTGTGTTACATGATTCCATTCCATGGACGAGTACTTTCGCACGTACTTTGAAAAGGTTGGACCATATACTTCCAATTGGACGAGTATACTCGGCAGTGAACAGATTAGTGACTAATGATACTATAAAAATTCATTTAGAAAAACCGTCCTCAAATTGATATCGCAATTTTAGGCAAAAGGACATGTAGACCACTAGGTTACTCAGGATGTTTTAAAATTATCAATTCAAACGTTTAGAAATGACAATATATATGTCAAGAAAAGCAATTTTTGCAAAATAATTCATTTATTCTTAGAAAAAATAGATGTTTCTAAGCACGTTCAAAAAATAATTCATTTATTCTTAGAAAAATAGATGTTTCTAAGCACGTTCAAAAAATAATTCATTTATTCTTAGAAAAATAGATGTTTCTAAGCACGTTCAAAAAATAATTCATTTATTCTTAGAAAAATAGATGTTTCTAAGCACGTTCAAAAAATAATTCATTTATTCTTAGAAAAATAGATGTTTCTAAGCACGTTCAAAAAATAATTCATTTATTCTTAGAAAAATAGATGTTTCTAAGCACGTTCAAAAAATAATTCATTTATTCTTAGAAAAATAGATGTTTCTAAGCACGTTCAAAAAATAATTCATTTATTCTTAGAAAAATAGATGTTTCTAAGCACGTTCAAAAAATAATTCATTTATTCTTAGAAAAATAGATGTTTCTAAGCACGTTCAAAAAATTACAAAAAGACCTGAGAGACTAACTTCAAAAACTAACTTCAAAATATCTTTGTATGGTTTGACTACGATCCAGGTACTAGGAGGCAAAAGACTATTGGCGAAATCAGAACTATAGATATTGGTAACAGAAATAAGACCTTGTTTTGTAAACAGGTTTATTGAACTGAACTCGTCATAGATCTTGTTGATTACATCAGCGTGTGCTCCCTCAATGATTAGATCTCTTCTAAAAGTAAATTGAAAATGAAATAAACCATCCTAAAAATGAATCACAATTTTAGCAAGAGAAAGAACAGATTTAATAGTCGAATGTACAGGACGATTTTAGGTAAAGCATATATTTTTAGAATATACATTTTTTTCTTTTTACCTGTTAAAATACTTGAGATATTTGTATGTTTGCAGCAATTGAAAAAAAGGGGGAAAATCATTACTAGAAAAGTCAAAGTAACTGCAGATACTAGCATAACGAATGTTTTGTAAAAAATATTTATTGAAATATATTGAAGAACTACAGTAATATACTTCTAGATTTCTGGAGTGGTAGTTTCTGTTTTTAATGGTTAAGTTTCTTCTAAAAATAAATTTCAAAAATCCTAAAATTGATTCTCAGTTTCAGCAGAAACAGAAAATTACATTGCAAAACCGTCTAGTCAGTTTTGAAGAGAGTATTTGTGTAAAGAATATTATGATATGGTTTCAGCGTATGTTTGAAGTAAAAACAGCAGTAGAAAGTGGCAGGAGAATTAGAAATATCTTCCGCAAAACTATTTATTTAATTATATATACCGAAAAACAACACATTTCATAAATTTTTCAGTGTTTTTTTTAATTATTTATTTATTTATTATGAAAATTTATATTAAAGAAATATTATAAATTATGTTAAGTTTGCTTTCAATTCCAGCTTTTCCACAGAAAAATCTTTTAAACTGCACAGTCAAATTTTGAAAAAAGATTTTTGTCCATTCTTACATTTCTTTCTTTTTGTTTGTTTGTTTTTGAAAGATGCTTTTTTTTTGCACACTATATTAAAAAAAAAAAAAAAAAAAAAAAAAAAAAAATTGATTTTACAGAAACAAAAACATTTCAGTCAGGATCCCAGTAAAAAACTGTTTATTTTACGTAAATATACTGTTATTTATTACGAACTTACGGGCGAAATCCGTTAAAATAACAGAAAGTCCGTAATAAAAACAGGTTATTTACGTAAAAAAAAAAAAAAAAAAAAAAAAGTTTCTTACTGGCTTCCTGACTAACAGTTTTTTTTCTATAAAATCAAAAGATTTTTTTAATTAACAGTGTATGTATTTTTTGTAATTTTTTTCCGTTATAGAACAGTATTCCTCCATGGATACAAATGTACCTACATAGTTACGCAATTTATACGTATCAACTGAGTTGTGAATCTCTTATTTTTCTTTTAAATTTATTGAAAAGATAAGCATTCAGTCATTCCAGAAACAGTCTTGTTGATACGCAATTTTCTACGCATGTAAATTCTTGTTTCATATATTTGTTTGATTTTAAAGTCAGCCAAAATGATTTATTGGCATTTGTTACGGCACGAAATTTGAAGGTATATTTTCGGAACAAACGTCTGGAATCTCATGTATTAAATCACTCTCATAAGCAGGTTTCGTTATATCTACGAGTATAACCAAATTATTTTGAGTTTGTTGCAAGTGTCAGTTATGGAATAACACAACAACATCAACGTAATAATTTTCCGAACAGAATTTTTTGACAAGTTGTCATGTTCTGGAGAATATTTCTGACTTTCTAGTTATTATTTATCTGTCATGTTTAGCGATAATCTACAATGAGAGTCAAAAAAATTAAACCCCCAACCTTTCATATATTTAACGTTTCATTGTAAATATAATATTGACTAATAATATAAAGTAATTATGTAGAAATAATTAGTTATAAAATAAGCGTCTATTTTCTTATAAACATTCGACATAAACAAAAAAAAATTCACTTAATCAAATAATTCATGGATGAAGACGCGTCAAAAGAAAATGAACATTAGCAACTCTTTCCTATAAATTTCTTTTAATTTCGATCAGTTCACCATTTTTTTTTATTACAGAATTTTTTTCATAAGCTCTTTTCAATCTTCTGATCTCTATTCAACATTGTTCTTGTGTCCTTTTTAGGTGCGTTCGTAATTATATAAATACGTAGCACCTATAGTCGTCGTTTGGTCCGTCCGTCTGTCCGTCCGTCTGTCTGTCTGTCTGTCTGTCCGTCTGTCTGTCTGTCCGCATATAACAACGCAAAAACTACCCAACCAAATGGTTTGCAATTTAAAATATATTATCTTTGCAGAATTTTGTCGAGACATTTCAAATTTTATTAAAATCGAATCAAAACTTTAGGAGATATTAATAAAAATATTTATTAAAAAATTTGAATTTTTTTTTAAAAAAAATCGGTGCTTTCTTGTTATAGGAGCTTCCGAAGTTTAATCGTCAAGCGACCGAGATACTTATTTTATGACAGAAATTAATCTGCAGACGATATAATTCATTTCACAGAATTAAAAATCATCAAGATCTGAATATTTATATAACTAGCTGATACATATATATCTGAATATTTATATAACTAGTTAAGATATTTGTATGAACAGTGTCATAAAATATACACTTAACTAGCTGTTTAACCCGTTCTACGCACGGGATATCATGAATTTAATTCTAAAACGTGCGTACGAACGCACCTCGTTTGTAACGTTTGACGTACAATTTCCAACTTGTTTGAATTTTTCAAGAAAAAAGATTTTGCCATATAGGGAAACAAACATCTATAGAAATGAGAAAAATAGTACTAAATTTTTTTTAAAAAAAAAGAAAAAAGAAAAAAGAATGTCATTACGTAAAATAAGTGAAATTGCTAAAAAGAGTCATATTGCACAAAAGATAATCATTAAAAAATACAATAAGTACATTAAAGACTGAAAATGCTGATTAATATGGAAGAGACATGTTTGGTAAGACTGTTCATTGCTAATACAGCATCAAGTGTTGTCAGAACTTCTCAAGATATTAGAAAAACATCAGCAAATACAACTCGTATAAGAAAATAAGGATAACTCTTCACAAACATGACTTATCTGGAAGGATATATCCTAGAACACTGTAATCTAAAGCAAATAACAGAATCATCCGCGATTTGTCAGAAAACTACTAAATGAGGACTTAATTTTTTGGGAAAACATTCTCTTAAGAGGCTACTTCACTCAGACGAAAACACCCGCTCGCTGATGTTAATCCTATGGAGGAAATATTTTAAGATATCTCGTTCGCATTTCAATATTCTAAAATGATTTTTTTTTTTTTTTTTTTTTTTTTTTTTTTGCATTGGATAGCTGAGGTCCATCTCTATGCATGCTCCTTTGTACTTTTTCGATTTTGATTACAAGTTTTTTTTTTATTAAGATACTTTCACTTTCGGAACCGGTTTTGAAAGTGAAAGTATCCTCAATAAAAAAAACTGCAACAAAAATCGAAAAAGTACAAAGGAGCATGCATAGAGCTGTCCTCAGCTGTCCAATGCAAAAAAAAAAAAAAAAAAAAAAAAAAAAAAATCATTTTAAAATATTGAAATGTGAACGAGATATCTTAAAATATTTCCTCCATAGGATTAACATTAGCGAGCGGGGTTTTCGTCTGAGTGAAGTAGCTTCTTAAGGCTTAGATGCAAACATGAAATTTTTGATACAAAGAAGCTGCAAAAAATATAGCAATCTTAAAATGAAGAAAAATAAGTGACAAGTGTGTAATTTATTCCATGGCGTCTGGATTTTGGTCTGGAGATGTAAGGCAGAAACGGGTGCAAGAAATCTCGTATAAGTATATAAGGATAATTCTTTACAAACATGGCTTATCTGGAAAGATATGTCGTAAAAAACTGTAACCATCTAAAGCAAATAACAAAATCGTGCCAGAAATCTTCGAAATCAGGACTTCACTTTTTGGGAAAACATTCCCTTAAGGCTTGGAAGCAAATATAAATTTTTGGTACAAAGAAGTTGAAAAAAATATTGCAATAAAAATAAAATGAAGAAAAATAAGTGACAAGTGTGTAATTCAATCTATATATAGAATGTCAACTTCTATTCAACGAATGTAGATACCCAATTTATAGGCTCTTAGGTGCAACAACAATGAACTCGGTTCACGCCAAAAAAAAAAAAAATATATCTAATTTAATGCTATTTATCAGAAAAGTTTATAAAAATCATTTTCATTTTGGCTGCAATTCATATTAACAATGCATCAGGAATTTGCCTTATAGTCGTAAATATTTTATGTTTACAAACGTTAGAGACTGAATAGACCAACATAGACAGACACTTACAAATTATTTGGGAATTTCTAAATATAACACAAATAAGAAACACGTATTGAAGTTTTACATTCAACCTGAATATGTGATAAGGTAAAGCCAGGAGAGATGGCGCGGTCGGAGAGATTGCGCACATAGAGGTTCGGGGGGAAGAAGTACAGTGAGAGTGCAGCGACTGCAGGTAGTTGTACAACAGCAGTAGTGGAGTGTCTACTTGAAAGTGTACGTTGATAGTTTTGAGCGCCTAAGATAAAGAATTGCTATTTTGATTTGTTTTCCTAAAGTAAGTGCTTGAATTTTCATAGCTATTCATCAGAATTTCTATACAATGTCAGTAGTACAAAATATTTTAAACTTAAACGATTTCTCATAAGCTAGACTAACAATTTGAACATCAACGGTTCATTTCAATAACGGTCATGTTTAAATAAAAGGCCGCGAAATCTCTCCTACCGAAATTGGAGAGTTTGCGCATTTGCTACTTAGGAGAGATGGAGCATTGTTCCCATTAGTTTCCACGCTAGGAGAGATTACGCAGCTTATTGGTAAATTTGCATAAAAAATTAAAAATGAAAATGAACTAATTTTAAGTTAAACGTGTTATCAAGTAACTTAATATTATTTTGTAATCTTATCTGGACTTGCTTTTTCTGATTCTTTAATTTTTTTTCCCTTTAATTAAAATTTTTTAATCGTTTTTAAAATTATTTCCTTTTTCTGATTCTTTAATCATTAGGGTGAAATATTCACTCCTAATACAATAATATTTGTTCACAAAAACCTTACAACAATGTCATTTAAATGTAATTATTATTGTTAACAATTTAATTGTAGTTATTATTAGTAACAATCTCTCCTACCCATATGCGCAATCACACCAACCTTGTAAGGACAGATTGCGCAAAATAACTTTCTTGGTTTTATTACAATTGCTCTATTAAATTTGCAACGTAACAACAAAATAGCAATGGAAATGCATAAAAAACAAATGAAGTGAAAATTATTCATGGATAGTTTTGCAAAAAATTAATATTTAGATTTTTTATTGTTATTCTTTTGAATTGTACGCAAACTCTCCTAGCTTTACCTTTATACATTAGAGACAAAACAATTAGACTGACGACGCACGGAAAACACATGTTACGCCTATAAACTGAATGACAACTTCTGTTCAACGAATTCGTATACCCAATTTATAGCACTTAGCTGCAACAACAATAATCTCGGTTCGCGCCAAAAAAAAAAAAAAAAAAAAAAAAAACTGAATATATCTAATTTAATGCTATTCAACAGAAAAGTTTATAAGAATAATTTTTATTTGACTTGCAATTAATATTAACAATACATCAAGAATTTGCCTTATAGTCATCAATATTTTATGTTATATATATATATATATATATATATATATATATATACACAGTAATCCCTTAACATCCGCGAGTTTTGATTATTCGCGAACATGAAAATGCGGAAAAACTTAACATTCGCGAGAATCTGATTTAATCATTCGCTATTTTTTAATTATATCTTTCTTTTTCAAAAGTTATAGTGGTTAAAGATTATTCCCCCTGAGTTTTCTCAGTATGTATTTACGAATCAATTTTCAGTTGTCAACTGAAAAAGGAGCGAGTATTGTAGAAAAGTAAAATAATAACAACAGCAGAATATTCATTGCAAAGGTGATATTAGAAATTTAGAAGTGGTAAGGTAACGGCATCTTTAATCTATTAATTTAATATGTTCAGGTTCTCGTATAGATGGAACCGAAACTGCTCTTAGATGGAAAATAAATGAAAACATTTCTGAAGCATTTATCTGTATTTAAACATTGTATTTTAATATTGTATCTCATACTCACCCACTTATACATTGTTATCTCTTTGCGATTAGATAGAGTGGACATTATTTTATACAAAAACATGTGCTTTCTTAGCTGTAATCATTTCCCTAGTCAGTTAATTTAAATTACCTTTCATAAATAAATTTCATGCTTATGAATATGTGCGTACATTTAACTTCTGCATATATATTAGGTATAATGTAATTTTAATAAATAGGTTATTATTTTTTTTTTTTGCCACTCTAATTAAAATTCCATAGACCGTAACTTCTTTTTAGTGCAGAAAGATAGACTCAACATTCGCGGATTTGACATTCGCGATCTTTTCCTGGAACATAACCCTCGCGAATATTAAGGGATTACGGTATATATATACGTAAGAAGGTGATACGTAAAAAGTTAACTTATTTGAATTACTTGAATAACAAAATATAAACTTTAATACTGTCCTAGAAAGACAATTCTACAATACTTCACTAGTAATTTCTTCACAGATAATACACTTCTCGCCCAAAACATACAATATATTTACTTTCGAAAAGTCCAATTAGGCCTAACAGCGCCTTTATTGGCTATTTCACATTTTGATGCTTCCTCGATGATAAAAATTAAAAAGACTGGCTCCTTTTCCAATTTTGAAGATATTCAAATCTTGATCTCGCGATCCAAACCTTTTATAACTCGTGCTTTTAAATCATGGATAACAAAAATACTAGAGTGTCAGTTAATTTTATGATCACGCAAGTCATAAAGGCAATGAACAATGTTTAAACTAAAATCCTACATATATATACTTTACAAATGTTAGAGACTGAAGAGATCAACATACACAGACACTTATAAGTTATATGGCAATTGCTAAATACAAGACAAAGAAAAAACACCTATTGATGTTTTACATTCCACCTGAATGAGTGCGATATACATGAGAGACAAAACAATTAGACTGACGCACGGAAAACACATGCTCCGTCTATATATAGAATGACAACTACGGGTTCTATTCAACGAATGCGGATACCCAATTTATAGGCGCTTAGCTGCAACAACAATGAACTCGTTTCGCGCCAAGTAAACTGAAAACATTGTCAATTCTAGCAACTAGAGGGAGATCCAAAGTGGCCATTAATTGTCGGCTCATCTGTTGAAAAGAGACGGAGCGTTCTCGACAAGTACCCTTAGAAAGCGCTCAATCTTCGGCAAGAACGTGGAAATTAAGACAGGTGCTAGGTGGTGAATTGAAGAGGGGGAAGCAGCTGAAAAAGAGGGGGTGAAATAAAGAGTCTAGAGGGGAGTAGGTCATGTTGGATGATTCTCAGAAGTGGAGAAAAAATATTTATGAATTGAATCTGAGCCAGATTTGACATAGGTTAAAGGTAAGAAAAGGGTTTGTGAAAGGAAAGGAAGCCAAAACTCTGGTAGTAGAGAGAAGGCACTGACACAGAAAATGAATCTTCGCCAAGATAAGAAAAATGCAGTGCTTCGTAAAGTCTGTTTTTAATGATCGTTTTGTCTGATGCTTTATTGGACAAGAAGCTGTTTAATTTAGATGACCCCGACAGCTACTCAAAATTACCCCCCCCCCCATTGTGTAATAAAAGAGAAGCAATTGAACCTAATTTGCCAGTCACGGAGAAATATTTTGATGGATTACGATCAGGGGTAGGAAAACGCTACTGTTTTTTTTATTCAGATTGCTTGATTGCCAACATATTTTTGAAATAGTAATGCTTACCATATTTTCGATTTATATATTCCGTCATTACATAAACGGAATATTTCTATTTCAAAAATGTGGTGGAAATCTAGCAATCTGAATAAAAAACAGTAGCATATGATTACGATGGTGTCGCTTTGGTAATAGAAAATATTCTTACTTTAATAAATACATGCTAATTTTTTAAAAGTCTTTCGTCAACAGTTAAATTTATTGAAAGGAGATATTTAAAAAAGTTTCAAAGCAATAATAAGGTTTTTCTTAGATGGATAGAAAAAGGGAGAATATAAGACTATACCTCTTTTCTTGATAGATATAAGATAGATAGACAGACAGAAATTCCGAGATAAATAGAAGGAAAAAGATTTTTACTTTAACGTAAAATTCAGTGCTTCGTAAAGTATGTTTTTAATTATCATTTTGTCTGATGTTTTATTGGACAAGAAGCTGTTTTTAAATTAGATGACCTCGACAGCTACTCAAAATTGCCACCATTGTTTAAGAAAAGAGAAGCAATTGAGCCTAAATTGCGAGTAATGGAGAAATGTTTTGATGGATTATGATAGTGTCGCACTGGTAAGAGAAAATATTTTTACTTTAATAAATACATGCTAATTTGTTAAAAGTTTCTCATTCAACAGTTAGATTTATTCAATGGGGATATTTGAAAAAAAAGTTTCAAAGCATAATAACGAGATTTTTCTTAGATGGATAGAAAAAAGAAGAATATAAATCTATATATATCTTTTAGATAGATATAAGATAGATAGGCAGACAAAAATTCCGAGATAAATAGAAGAAAAAAGATAGTTACTTTAAGGGAAAATGCAGTGCATCGTAAAGTAAGTTTTTAATTATCATTTTGTCTGATGTTTTATTGGACAAGAAGCTGTTTAATTTAGATTAGATGACCTCGACAACTACTCAAAATTAACACCATTTTTAAGAAATGAGTAGCAATTGAACCTAATTTGCTACTCACCGAGAAATATTTTGATGGATTATGATGGTGTCGCAATGGTAATAGAAAAGATTCCTAATTTAATAAATACATGCTAATTTGTTAAAAGTTTATCGTCAACAGTTAAATTTGTTCTATGGGGATATTTGAAAAAGTTTCAAACCAATAACAAAATCTTTCTTAGATAGATTTTTTTTTTTTTTTTTTTTTTTTAAGAAGAAAATATGACTATATATATTTTCTAGATAGGTATTAGGTAGATAAAATGACAGAAATTCCGAGATAAATAGAAGAAAAAATATTGTTACTTTAAGGAAAAATGCAGCGCATCGTAAATTAGGTTTTTAATTATCATTTTGTCTGATGTTTTATTGGACAAGAAGCTGTTTAATTTAGATCTCGACAGCTACTAATTACCACCATTGTTTTAGAAAAGAGAAGCAATAGAACCTAATTTGCCAGTCACGGATAAATATTTTGATGGGTTACGATGGTGTCTCATTGGTAATAGAAAATATTCCTAATTTAATCTATGCTAATTTTTAAAAGTTTTTCGTCAAAAGTTAAATTTATTGAAAGGCGATATTTGAAAAAGTTTCAGACCAATAACAAGATCTTTCTTTTTAAAAAAGAAGAGATTTTTTAAAAGAGAAAAGATTTTTTAAAAGAGAAAAGATTTTTTAAAAGAGAAAAGATTTTTTAAAAAAGAACAAGAATATAAGAGTATATCTCTCTTCTAGATAGATATAAGATAGATAAACAGACAGAAGTTCAGAAATAAATAGAAGGAAAAAGGTTTTTACTTTAATGAAAACGCAGTGCTTCGTAAAGTCTGTTTTTAATGATATTTTGTCTAATGTTTTATTGGACAAGAAGAACTTTAATTTAGATGACCCCGACAGCTACTCAAATTTACCGCCATTGCTTAAGAAAAGAGAAACAATTGAACTTAATTTGCCAGTCACGAAGAAATATTTTGATGGATTACGATGGTGTCGCATTGGTAACAGAAAAGATTCCGATTATCATTAAAATAAAGATACAGATGCTAAAAGTGATTACAGTATACTTAAAGGCTTATTAAAAACAAAACCTTTTAATAAACAGATTTACTAGTTTCGGACATGGAATCGCCAACATTCTCCAGATCAATAATGATCAATAAACTAGTTTTGCAAGACTGTTTGGTAAATTTTTGATTTTCCAAGCAGTTAAAAATTGTTTTACACTTTCATCATGTAAAATGCTATAGTCATAGCTCAAATAAATGAAATTAGAGCTGCAGTTTGCAGCCACAAGTTTAAATATGACAAAACAAAGTTAACCGATGTTGTGTATATGATTCCGTGCAGTGACTGCAAGAATGTATATATAGGTCAGATTGAAAGATCTATGGAGATTCGACTTAAGGAACATATCAGCGTATTTAAAAATGTCAAGTTAAATTCCAGATTAGTCCAACATGCTTTTGACACGGACTATACCCCCATCTTTCGTAGATTCGTCAATTTTGAAAAATAACTGCAAAGATTACCATTACAGAATTTTCATGGAGGGATATTTTACTGAGCTATACTCATATAACTTGAACGAACCAGGTTCAATTCCTAATGAATATTTCTTGTTTCCAAAAGAAAAACTTCAACTTAATTTATTTGTGTTCGATGTTTTGTTGTTGTGGTTGATGTTATTAATTAAGAGGCTGTGGAATGGCATACCGAAACGTATGGATTTTAAGTATATATTGCATACGTATTGTACGTATGATACGTACGTAAATATTGTACGTATAAATTGTTTTTAAACGTATTTAAGTCTGTCTGATGTCGCATAGTTAGTTTAAATATTGATTTAATTCAGAAGCTAAAATGTACGTATATCTTAAATATATTATAGACGAAAGCAAACATGACTCTTTTTTTCAAAGTTACTTCATTTTATTTCAATAAGCTCGTGACTCCAACAAAAAGTTAATAAAATTCTATCTCGATATCTAATCTTTTACCGACAAGCCTTCGCGTTACGCACCGGTGAGCGCGAGATTTCAGACGTCACCCGCAGAGCCTTCATCGAAATTCATGACAGGTCTCCAGAACTTACACGGTGAAAGACTTATCAAAGACTGGATCTACAACAGAAGCTATTTGTCGCTGGCACAAGCCGCGCTTACGCCAAAAATTGTTGGTTATCAATGAAGATGGTTGTAAGTGTTTGATTTTGAAAACCAGAACTAACCATGTGTATCCATAGTGTCCAAAAAGACATGCATTAAAATTGTAATGCGGATGTTATAAAAATGATGTCCAGCGCGTGCTTTCTCTGAGCTGAAGATATTATCTTTACGAGGTTTTAATCTGAAGGCTTTATCACGCTATGTATTTTTAACAACATGAACATCGTTCATGTTTTCGGGAATAATGTTTTTTGGGCAATGATGGTGACTTTTTCGAAAATTAAAAGGATGAAATAATCAGGTTGAAAACCCTTAACGTTTACGCATATCATGTATATCTGATAATGCTGTACGTAGAAATATTATTAATGAAAATTGTTGAATGAGTTAGAATTGATTTTAGAAACCAGAGCTAACCATGTGTATCCATAGTGTCCAAAAAGACATGCATTAAAATTGTAATGTGGATGTAATAAAAATGATGTGCAGAGCATGGTTGCTCTGCGCTGAAGATACTATCTTTACGAGGATTATCTAAATGATTTATCACGCTATGTATTTTTAACAACAAGAAATTCATGTTTTTGGAAATAATGGTTTTTGTTCAATTATGGTGACTTTGCTGAAAATTAAAAGGGTGAAATAATTAGGTTGAAAACCCTTAATGTTTAAATCTAATAAAGTTGTTTGTAAAAATATGTTATTAATGAAAAATATTAAATGAGTTAAAATTGATTTTGGAAACCAGAAATAACCATGTGTATCCACTTTGCCAAAAAAGATATGAAACAAAATTGTAATGAGACTGAAACAGATGATTTACAGATAAATGTGGTTTTGGAATTGGTTCGTGTATTTCATTTCGCGTTTTATACATGTTTTCGGGAAGAATGGTTTTCGTGCAATGATGGTGACTTTGCCGAAAATTAAAAGGGTGAAATGATTAGGTTGAAAACTCTTAACGTTTACATCTGATAAAGTTGAATGTAGAAATTATATTAATGAAAAATATTAAATGAGTTAAAATTGATTTTGGAAACCAGAAGTAACCGTTTCTATCCACTTTGCCAAAAAAGATATGCAATAAAATTGTAATGAGAATGAAACAGATGATTTCCAGATAAATGTGTTTTTGGGATTGGTTCGTGTATTTCATTTCGGGTTTTATTCATGTTTTCGGGAAGAATGGTTTTCGTGCAATGATGGTGACTTTGCCGAAAATCAAAAGGATAAACTAATTAGGTTAAAAACTCTTAACGTTTACGCATATCATGTTTGTATTTTCATGTTTTGATATCATGTTTTGATAAAGCTGTATGTAGAAATATTATTAATTAAAATTGCTGAATGAGTTAGAATTGATTTTGGAACCCATAATTAACCATGTGTATCCATTTTTTCCAAAAATATATGCAATAATATTGTAAGGAGAATGAAAAAAATAATCATGTCCAGATAACTGTGTTTTTGGGATTCATACATATTTTTCTTTCGGGTTTAATACATGTTTTTCATTTCGGGTTTCATTCATCTTTTCGAGAATAATTTACATCGGATAAAGGTGTATGTAGAAATATTATTAATGAAAATGGTTGAATGAGTTACAATTGATTTTGGAAGCCAGAATTAACCATTTGTATACACTTATTCCAAAAAAGATATGCAATAAAATTGTAATAAGAATAGAATAAAAATGATATGCAGAGAATGGTTACTGCGCAAAACATTTATATTTAGAAATAATATTAATGCAAATGATTTAATGAGTTAGAATTGATTTTGGAAACCAGAATTAACCATGCATTTTGTCTAAAAATAAAATGCAATAAAATTGTAATAAGAATATAATAAAAATGATATACAGTGAGTGGTTACTGCGAAAAACATGAGGGCAATCTAAAGCATTTATTACGCTATGTATTTTTAACGGCATGAAAAATGGTGGATGTTTTCGAAAATAATGATTTTTGTGCAGTGATGGTGATATTACCGAAAACTAAAAGGGCGTAGTAATTAAATTCCAAACCCTTGGTGCTTATGCATATCATTTACACTTCATATATTTGATTTTAAAAATATCAAATAGCTGAAATTATGAGATTTGGTTGTAAAAATCAGAAAAACCATGTGTGTATCCACAATGTCAAAGAATATATGCATTAAAGTTGTAATAAGGATGCAATAAAAATGATTTCCAGAGAGTTTTTTTTTTTAATTAGAACATATTATTTAAATATTTAACAGGCTATGTATTTTTAACAACGAGAGAAATTACTGATGTTTTCGAGAAAAACAGATTTTATGTAATCATGGTTACTTTTTTCAAAACTGAAAAAGCGGAGCTATTTGATTGCAAACTCTTGCCGTTTACTCATATCAATTGCATCTAATAACGTTCAATACAGCAATATTATTACTGATTTTTGAAACTGAATTGACCATGTCCACAGTATTAATTAAATCACGCAATAAAATTACTGAGACGAAACTGTGAAAATTTATTTATAAATTATGGTACAAATTTTTATTAAAACTAAGTGTGGTATAAAAAATAAACACCGATTTTAAAGGGTTAAAATAAATTATAGAAACACGGGAAGTTCTGTTCATGAATAAATAAACTCTTAAATTACTTTAAATAACACACTTTTGGCCATAACGTGTTGTTTATTTTAAAAATAAACATCTCCATAATCAATTAAAAGTTATAAAAAAACTATTTTAAATTCGAAACAGGTCGTTCCCTTTTTTTATCAGAATAATCTATTAAACTGGTCTAGGATTTAAATTTCAACTATCATTAACCTATATTCTACAGAAAAACAAAAAATCTGTTAATTTTCAGTACATATCAAAGATAAATTTCAAAATATGTTCCACTTTTTGGGAGAAAAGCCGGAATTCTTTAACATTATGCAGTTTTTTTTTTTTAGTTTTTTTTATTAAAATAAATAAATAAATATATCATTATTCGCGTGAAATCATGCAGCAATATCAATATTTCAAAACCGTATTATAAGTGCAAAAACACTCTAAGTGTTCTAAAATCGTTAAATGTTGCATCAAAGTAACCGAACGTGTTATTTTTTATTATTTCATTAAATAGGTTATTTATTTATGTTTGGTTTTGCATTAATTCGTAGTAAATACATATTTGTGTAAATGGGCGATATTTTACAAATGTGCTTCGTGTAAAATACAGATGCGCAAATACAAACAGCCTGAGTGGAAGGTGTTATGTAGCAATACAAATGTGCTAATTTGTACAATCAAGCAATATATGTAGCAATATGTACGTAGCAATACAAATGCGCAAATTTACATTACTTTGTAGAAAATATATGTTAGTGTAAACGATCAATATTTCGAAAATGTACTTTGTAAAATACAAATGTGAAAATACCTGAGTGGAAGATGATGTTATGTAGCAAAAAATGTATAGCAATACAAATGTACTAATTTTTACAATCAAGTAATGTTTTTAATGTATGTAACAATACAAATGCGCTAATTTGCATTAATTTGTAATAAATATATTTTAGTGTAAATGGACAACATTTTATGGATGTGCTTTGTAAAATACAAATATGCAAATACAAATAAAGACCTGAGAGGAAGACGATGTTATGTAGCCTTGAATATTTAGCAATACAAATGAGCTAATTTGTACAATTAAGCAATGTATATAGCAATAAAAATCCGCTAATTTATATTAATTTTTAGCATATATATCATATATTCTAATACGAGCAAATCTTTTGTGTGTGTGTGTGTGGTTTTATATATATATATATATATAATTATAATATCTATGAATTTCAAAAAACATATCAAGTTCTATTATCATTCTACTTAAATCTCCAAAGAGATAATTAATGATATTGTGTATACAGAATACGACATAGCTAATAATTAACATGTGCAAACATAATATTACCATAGCTTGTGCTTCAATGGTAATTGGCCTATATATATATATATATATATATATAATTTTATCTTAACTGAACTAAAATTTTATCTTAAAAACGGCTCTAACGATTTTGACGAAATTTTTTGTATCCTAGCGTTTTGAGGCACCAGAACACTATTGGGCTAGGTCACATGTTTGAGAAAATTCCGATTAGTGGGTCATTTTTTGGGTCATCATAGGTCAGTGTCAAGCTTATTGTATCTAAAAAATGGTTCAAACGATTTTGACTAAATTTTGTATCCTACCATTTTTGAGCACGAGAAGACTATTGCGCTGGGTCGCATGTTCGAGAACTTTCGATTGGTGGGTCATTTTTGGTCGACGCGGGTCGAGTTAATTTTATCTAAAAAACGGCTCTAACGATTTTGATTAAATTTTCTATCCTACGAGTTTCGGGCTCGAGAAAATCATTGGGCTAGGTCACATGTCTGAGAAAATTCGATTAGTGGGTCATTTTTGGGTCACTGTGGGTCAAGCTAATTTATCTAAAAAATGGCTCAGACTTTTTAGACTAAATTTTGCATCCTACGGTTTTCGGGCACGAGAAGGCTACTGGGCTATGTCACATGTTCGAGAAAATTTTATTAATTGATCATTTTGGTCATGGGTAAATATTTGAACTGAAAGCTAATTTTGACCGAGCATAGCTCGGTCTTCCCTGCTCGTGTTAGTGTAAATGGGCAATAGTTTACAAATGCGTGATTTGTACAATACAAATGTGAAATACAAATGACCTGATTGGAAGATGTTATGTAGCAATACAAATTTGCTAATTTGTATAGTCAAGCAATGTACGTAGCAATACAAATGTGCTTAATTTACATAAATTTGTAGTAAGTACATGTTAGTTTCAATGGACAATATTTTGTGAACTGTTTAACCTACTTATTTAACTTATAGTTATATGTGGCTTTTATGTAACTTACTTACTGAAGAAATTTCTGGTTCGAATTGAATGCAATGAATTATTGAAACGGGTCGATAAGACCCATTCAGGTTAGGACGGTTAGCCCTTTCAAGGGCAAAGCACTTCTGAACGCAAAATGTTGAAATAATTGATTGACACCAGAATTTACGGACAAATTTATTTGAAAATAAGTTAAAGCTTTTCTTCCAGTACATTATAAATGAAAAATTTATTCTAAAATTCTAGTGTCATTGTGGCATTTTGGTATTAAAATTAAATGGTATATATAACATACCGGCGCCCTTCAAGGGGTGAAAATGAAATTTTTTGCAAATTTGTTGTGCTTTGATAAAAAAAAAAAAAGGCCACAATTTAAAAAATATTTACAAAACAAAAATTTTTTTTAACCCACAGCAAATAATATGCAAACTAAATTCACAAAATGTTATACAAATGTGATGATTATATTTTAACACCAACTGAGCTCGTAAACAGAGAATAAAAATAATTTTTGAGAAAAGCACATTTAAAATTTAAAAATCATGAACTTTCTTTGTATTTTGTGCTTTATGCATTATACCATTCTAATATGCCAAAGTCAAAGCTATTTTGTAAACGGAAATAAACTACCCAATCTAGGGAAAAAGTCCTTTATGGCTAAAATTGATTTCTACCTCTTTCTTTCTTTACTATATTCCTTTACTTGAGGGAAAAAAAAAAGACACACCTGAATTTAATTTCAAAAATTTCCATCGAAATCGCGAACTTTCAAAATGGAACTTTCACATATAATGGAACTTTAATAATAATTTCTTCCTAAATGCATTCTTATCGGAAGCAACGGCGTATTGATTGTCCAAAAATGCCGAAACCCGAACGCGATTTCATTTTCTAACTAAACTTAATCTACTTATGTAAATTAAAAACGTCGAAACAAACTTTTCGAATAAGGCATTTTCTCTTTTTTTGCCCCTTCCAAAAATGAAACATTAAATTTAAATTTTAAATATTAGATAAACTTATGCTTCTCCTCTATTCATGAAATTATTTCGTATATTCGTCGAAGAAAAGCCGATTACCTGATTTCCATGATTTTTGAGGTTGGGAAAAGAGTTTGGTAATTATATTTCCGTGAAGTTACTTTGATTTTTGAAGCATTAGTTTGAGACAGCAGCAATGTAGTGTAAATATATAGAAGTATATACAAATAAGGCCACCGTTTTTTATATAGTGAATTTATTTCAGTTTCATTTTGAGAAATACCAAAGCTTTTCGTCCGAACATCAGTAGTCGTTTAAGCGGAAGCAGAGTACCTTTATCAAATAGTAGCCACTTAAGCTTTTTATCTGAACATCAGTAATCGTTTAAGCGGAAGTAGAGTACCTTTATAAAATAGAAGCCACTTAAGCTTTTTATCCGAACATGATTTCCATGATTTTTGAGGTTGGGAAAAGAGTTTGGTAATTATATTTCCGTGAAGTTACTTTGATTTTTGAAGCATTAGTTTGAGACAGCAGCAATGTAGTGTAAATATATAGAAGTATATACAAATAAGGCCACCGTTTTTTATATAGTGAATTTATTTCAGTTTCATTTTGAGAAATACCAAAGCTTTTCATCCGAACATCAGTAGTCGTTTAAGCGGAAGCAGAGTACCTTTATCAAATAGTAGCCACTTAAGCTTTTTATCTGAACATCAGTAATCGTTTAAGCGGAAGTAGAGTACCTTTATAAAATAGAAGCCACTTAAGCTTTTTATCCGAACATGATTTCCATGATTTTTGAGGTTGGGAAAAGAGTTTGGTAATTATATTTCCGTGAAGTTACTTTGATTTTTGAAGCATTAGTTTGAGACAGTAGCAATGTAGTGTAAATATATAGAAGTATATACAAATAAGGCCACCGTTTTTTATATAGTGAATTTATTTCAGTTTCATTTTGAGAAATACCAAAGCTTTTCATCCGAACATCAGTAGCCGTTTAAGCGGAAGCAGAGTACCTTTATCAAATAGTAGCCACTTAAGCTTTTTATCTGAACATCAGTAATCGTTTAAGCGGAAGTAGAGTACCTTTATAAAATAGAAGCCACTTAAGCTTTTTATCCGAACATGATTTCCATGATTTTTGAGGATGGGAAAAGAGTTTGGTAATTATATTTCCGTGAAGTTACTTTGATTTTTGAAGCATTAGTTTGAGACAGTAGCAATGTGGTGTAAATATATAGAAGTATATACAAATAAGGCCACCGTTTTTTATATAGTGAATTTATTTCAGTTTCATTTTGAGAAATACCAAAGCTTTTCGTCCGAACATCAGTAGTCGTTTAAGCGGAAGCAGAGTACCTTTATCAAATAGTAGCCACTTAAGCTTTTTATCTGAACATCAATAGTCGTTTAAGCGGAAATAGAGTAACTTTATAAAATAGTAGCCACTTAAGCTTTTTATCGGAACATCAATACTCGTTTAAGCGGAAATAGAGTAACTTTATAAAATAGTAGCCACTTAAGCTTTTTATCGGAACATCAATAGTCGTTTAATCGGAAGTAGAGTAACTTTATAAAATAGTAGCCACTTAAGCTCTTTATCGGAACATCAATACTCGTTTAAGCGGAAATAGAGTAACTTTATAAAATAGTAGCCACTTAAGCTTTTTATTGGAACATCAATACTCGTTTAAGCGGAAATAGAGCATATTTATAAAATAGAAGTCAATTAAGCTTTTTATCTGAACATCAGTAGTCGTTTAAGAGGAAGTAGAATACCTTTATAAAATAGTAGCCACTTAAGCTTTTTATCTGAACATCAGTAGTCATTTAAGCGGAAGTAGAGTATCTTTATAAAACAGTAGCCACTAATACGTTGTGCGTATGCTCAGATTTCAGGGGGATTTCCCAAACTTTGTCTATCTATATTACAGAATCTGGCGATACTCGCTTATACGAGGTCACTTGTGAAGAGGTATTATTTTTACATTTACAACTGATAAGTTGACGATAAAGGCAAGCTACATATTTCAACGAAATTTATTTTCCTTTTTTAAGGTCTTTTACATAAAATCTAATACATTTTGGTGTAATACGTCGTTTTTGACATTTTTCAACACAGTTAAATTGAAAAGTGTTTATGGCTTCAGTTTGTCTGCCGCCGTCTATTTGCCACCGTCTGATCGTAGTCTAACTCTCGTAAATATATTCGGGTTACTGTGTAAATTTTATATGTTATTGAATTTCAGTATGGAATGTTCGCTATTGAAAATTATATGTATAGCATCTAGAGCTCGTTTACAGGTACACAGAAAAGAATTCCCTTACATTGTGATCTATGGCGGAAAATCGTTTGCGGTGCATTTTAACAATGTTACGATAATTCAAACGTAATGAAATTCATATGCATCATGGAAATGGTTTACAGCATGCTTTCAGTAAAATATAGAATAAGTAGCATTTCTAGTTCGCTTCCAGGGATGAAGAAAATAATTCCATTACATCATGATCTACGGGGGGAGGGGAATCGCTTGCGACAAATTTTAATTATGGTGCGATATTTGAAACATAATGAAATTTATATGTACCCACTCAAGTGCACTACCAGAAGTTTTATAAAGATTATTGAATGCGTAACATTTATAGTTCATATTCAATGGTTGGAGTATGATAGATGAGATTTATTCAAACAGACCAAAAAAAGTCGGGACCAGGACTCGAACCTGGGTATCTTGGCTTGCCGGGCCAACGCTCTTCCTACTGAGCTATCCCAGCAATATACTGGCTGGAATATCTCACTCTTATTTGTTGGACAAGTCTGCGAACTGCAGCGTTAATTTCATTCATCCGAGCTACAACTATAGCATTTTACATGATCAATCTGAAAAGAGCAGTATGACCTAAGTACATGGTATACAGTTGTTTCCGTGTTATTTCAGATGTTAGATGGAAATTTGTGGAATGTGTGTAAATGGAAATTTATTATTACGCCATCTTTTACGCGAGGAATCGGGAAAAAACTAGAATTAATTTAATATGCACTAATCAGTGTTCTTTCTGTTATTCCAACAGTTCAACGATACTTATTATATGTTTCATTACTAAACTTAACAATAACCGTAAATGTAATATTACATCATCTCTTACGCGAAGTACCAGGAAAAATAAATATAGCAATAATATAATATTCTAAAAATATATAGAAAAATCTATATAATACGAACGTCAAATTCACCCAATAAAATATTTATAAAGCACAGTGTAAACACATTGATAAGTTACGTTACTATCGAGGTGCAATAAATCAAAATACAGCTTCAAAACATTAAAACTGTAAGATGTTAAAATTTCATGAGCTTTCGGCTAAACATTAGCCTTCCTCAGATGAACAACAAGCAGTCGAGGAGACGCCGCTCCGAAATGGCGCGTTTTGGACAGGCTGGGAATGGGCGAAACCAAACAGCAATGAAATGAAGGGAGTGAACGAAGTCGGGATGATACCTTTACAAGCTGGGGGGGGGGGGGGGGGGGGGGTCAGCAGAAACCGAAAACCCCAGTGATACCCAGTACATTATACCAAGGATCATCATACCAGGGATCTGATCCCTCGTTTTATGGTACAATATACTAGGTATCACTGGGGTTTTCGGTTTCTCCTGACCCACCCCAGCTGGTAATGGTATCATCCGGACTTCAGTCACCCCCTTCATTTCATGTCTGTTTGGTTTCGCCCATTCTCAACCTGTCCAAAACGCGCCATTTCGGAGCGGCGTCTCCTCGACTGCTTGTTGTTCATCTGAGGAAGGCTAATGTTTAGCCGAAAGCTCATGAAATTTTAACATCTTACAGTTTTAATGTTTTGAAGCTGTATTTTGATTTATTGCACCTCGATAGTAACGTAACTTATCAATGTGTTTACATTGTGCTTTATAAATATAATATTCTGTAATCAGTATTCATACTATTGTCCTAAATGTTCCAGTTTAACGATTCTTTTATAAGATTCAACACTGCACTAAGCAATAAATGGAAATGAGATATTACATATTTTTTTACTCGAGGCAAATAATACTAGCAATACTATAATATTCAGTAATCAGTGTTCATTATATTGTCCTAATTGTACCAGTTTGTCTATTGAACTTATCGTTATATTGTCTATTGAACTAATCTATATTCTATTGAACTTATTGTTATATTGTCTATTGAACTAATCTATATTCTATTGAACTAATCGTTCAATAGTACAATGATACTTATTATATGATTCATTAATATACTTCGCAATAAATGAAAACGAAATATTACATAATTACTTACGCGAGGCACCAGGAAAAATAAAACTATCAATAATATATTATTTAGTAATCAGTGTTCATTCTATTGTCCTACTTGTACCAGTTTAATGATACTTATTATATGATTCAATACAGCACTTAACAATAAATGGAAATGTAATATTACGTCATCTCTTACGCGAGGCACCAGGGAAAATAAAACTAGCAATAAAACAATATTTATTTATAAGTGTTCATTATATTGTCGCAATTTTTCTACTGTTCAACCTTATTTGTTATAGAATTCATTACTATACTTAACAATAAATGAAAATTTAAATTACATCATTTCTTAGTCGAGGCACCAGGAAAAATAAAACTAGCAATAATACTATAATATTCAGTAATCAGTGTTCATTCTGTTGTCCTAATTGTTCAACTGTTTAACGATATTTATTATAGGATTCATTAATACACTTAACAATAAATAAAAATGTTATCTAGCATCATTTCTTACTCGAGGCAACAGGAAAAGTTATGATATTCTGTAATCAGTGTTCATTCTATTGTCCTAATTTTTCCAGTTTAACGATACTTATTATATTATTATGATTCAATCCCGCCCTTAACAATAAATTGAAATGTAATATTACATCAACTCTTACCAGGAAAAATAAAACTAGCAATAATATAATATTCTGTAACCAGTGTTCATGCTATTGACCTAAATGTTGCAGTTCAACGATACTTTTATGTGATTGAAGACTATACTTAACAATAAATGAAAATTTAATATTACATCATTTTTTACTCGAGGAACCAGGAAAAATAAAACTAACAACAATGTAATATTCAGTATTCATTCTATTGTCCTAATTGTTCCAGTCTAACGATACTTATTATAAGATTATGATTCAATCCCACCCTTAACAATAAATTGAAATGTAATATTACATCAACTCTTACACGAGGCACCAGGAAAAATAAATATAATCAGTGTTCATTATACTGCCCTAAATGTTCCAGCTTAACGATACTTTTATATGATTCAATACTACGCTTAACAATAAATAAAAACTTAATATTACATCATTTCTTACTCGAGGAACCAGAAAAAATAAGACTAGCAATATTATAATATTCAGTAATCAGTGTTCATTCTATTGTCCTAATCGTTCCAGTTTAACGATACTTATTATATTATGATTCAATCCCGCTCTTAACAATAAATTGAAATGTAATATTACATCAACTCTTACACGAGGCACCAGAAAAAATAAATATAGCAATAATATAATATACTATAATCAGTGTTCATTCTACTGTCTTAAATGTTCCAGCTTAACGATACTTTTATATGATTCAATACTACACTTAACAATAAATAAAAAAATAATATTACATCATTTCTTACTCAAGGCACCAGGAAAAATTAAACTAACAATATTATAATATTCAGTAATCAGTGTTCATTCTATTGTGCTAATCGTTCCAGTTTAACGATACTTATTATATTATGATTCAATCCCGCTCTTAACAATAAATTGAAATGTAATATTACATCAACTCTTACACGAGGCACCAGGGAAAATAAATATAGCAATAATATAATATACTATAATCAGTGTTCATTCTACTGTCCTAAATGTTCCAGCTTAACGATACTTTTATATGATTCAATACTACACTTAACAATAAATAAAAAAATAATATTACATCATTTCTTACTCGAGGCACCAGGAAAAATAAAACTAACAATATTATAATATTCAGTAATCAGTGTTCATTATATTGTCCTAATCGTTCCAGTTTAACGATACTTATTATATTATGATTCAATCCCGCTCTTAACAATAAATTGAAATGTAATATTACATCAACTCTTACACGAGGCACCAGGAAAAATAAATATAGCAATAATATAATATACTATAATCAGTGTTCATTCTACTGTCCTAAATATTCCAGCTTAACGATACTTTTATATGATTCAATACTACACTTAACAATAAATAAAAAATCATTATTACATCATTTCTTACTCGAGGCACCAGAAAAAATAAAACTAGCAATATTATAATATTCAGTGATCAGTGTTCATTCTATTGTCCTAATTGTTCCAGTTTAAGGGGTCTCAGGACTCTTAAGTCAGGACTCTTAAACCTTCAAAATTTTCGAATTTTTAATTTGTTTATATATTTTTATATATATATTTTTTTATATAACTCCTATCTTTTCTGAACATTTTAGTGTAAATGTTTTCTCGAAATTCCCATTAGAACAGACGTTATGGCTTTTAGAATTATACCCACTCAAACCTGAAGCATACTCAAAGCTGAAACAAAGCATCATTTTTCTCAAAATGATGTTTTGGGGCATAACGCGTATGATATCTCAAAAACTTATCAATATTTTTTCATGAAATTTTCCAAAATATGTGTTATGTTAGTCTACATAAATTGAACCTAAAATTTCATTTTTCTTATCAAAAAAAAATATTTTTTTAAGTGATTATAATGTTGAAAATTTAACAAATTTGTATTAGCTCAGTACAACTTTGCATTAAAAATATAAAAATGCTTTAAATACAAATTTATTTAGGTTCAGTTTAATAGTTACAATATGAAGTATAATTAGGCTCCAAAATTTTTATTCTAGATGCAAAAAGTATTTTGTAATCGTGCGCGTAAGCTGTCATGTAAATTTTCTGCTCGACAAATGTCTGACAGTTTGAAGCCCCCTATAAATATTAATTCTGTGTCTTGTAACTTTTTAAATATGTGAAATGAAAGAACACGCTTATATCTTTTCATCCCAATAAAAATTGTGTTATTAAATCATATACATTTGAAGATATTAAATGTTAAAAATGGTAATTTTTAATCATTTTTCCAATTTTAAGAGTCCTGAGACCCCTTAACGATACTTATTATATTACTAGCAGACTACGCCCGCTGCGCTGGTCGGTTACTCCAAAAGAACCTTGAATCAAACAAAATATATCGGTGAATTTAACCTTGCATTTTAAAGTAACCTGTACCTTTACATGGAATATCCTAAAATTTCCTAAAATAACATAAAAATGGATACTTATTTCACTGAGTTATGTTTTTTCAATACGGTTTATTATTACGTTTACAATTTATTACCTACCGTTTTCCATTGATTTATATGTTTTATAGCTACTAAAAAGAAATGGCGCATCTAGTATTTGACGAGAATTAAATAAAAATCATGCACTCGTGACATCATAATTCACTTTTATATTTTAATAGAATAATACGGTTACTATAATGTGTGACTCGTGCTGACTGCTGACACATTGCTGTTATTATTATTTTTTTACGCGTGAAGTTTTCGTTATGGTACTACATTGTGAAATTTGGTAATTTTTGAAATTCAATATTTGAAAAATGGCATAATCAGTGGATTTGAAATGTATATCAAGAAAAATACATTTTTTTACCTTTCTAACGCAGTTTGTCTAACAATTTTCTGACAAATACTTTTCGAGCAATTAATTTTTTCAGTAACTTCAATTTTCCGAGATTAATCTGTGGCAACGATTAGCGAAAATCCGAGTCGTCAGCAACGCATACCTTTTTATTAAAGAGGATTATGATTCAGTCCCGCTCTTAACAATAAATTGAAATGTAATATTACATCAACTCTTACGCGACGCACCAGGAAAAATAAAAACTAACAATAATATGACCCACAGGTGATAACCCTTCTTACCACAAGGCCAAGTCAACTGACAATCCCTTGCATGCGTTCGTGAAAAACAGGTGTTGATCAGCGTATACAACAGCCCCGCAATCTGAAGGGTTGAGTGCGCGCCATACATGGTGGGAATGTGTAGGGATGGAAACGGTCGATGTCCTCTATACTTGCGATTTGAGAACGAGAAAAAAAAAATTCGAAAATTGTTTTTGAGGAGGCGATCTGGTTGGTTTTAAACAGAAAACACATAACAGGTTATCTGGATAATCCGGAAAAGGCTTTCATGTCTGATATGCCTTGTTCCAAAATGTAGATTTTATAAGACCTTATTACCGTAACAGTATGTAAAACCCATAATTATAGTGAATTGTGATTCATGAAAAAATAGCAAGTTACTTTTTTTTTTTTGTAAATAAAATGACTGTTAAGAATTCTTGACATGACTATTTACACGTTGAACATTTGTCACAATAAATCAAAGAATATGATTACAGTGAGTTTATTACATTTATTTATTATTTTAATTTTGTAATATTCCTTCTTTAAATATATTTTATTTTATATTCATTTGTTAAGTTTCACTGGAATATTTTTACACGTTGAACATTTGTCATAATAAGTCAAAGAATATGATTGCAGTGAGTTTATTATATTTATTTCTTCAGAGAAAGTTGTAATATCATTTGTTTAAATTTATTTTGTATTTTATTCATTTGTTATGTTACACTGGACTATTTTTACACGTTGAACATTTGTCATAATAAGTCAAAGTGATGTTCCACAACTCATAGGAAAGACGATTTAAAGCTTCAAATAATGCAATAAGAACTCTCACCTATTGCAAAACTGCTGACTTATTTACATACAAGACGGCTACTCAGCAGCATATTTTTTTTTTTCGTTTGTAGCGAGTTTAATAAAATCAAAAATTTTCTTGTGTGTGTGTGGGGGGGGGGGGGAGGGGCACATCTTCTTAAAAGAAGTAATTCGATAAAACCAAAAGTACCACCTCTAGTAACAATTTTGGATTAACTAACTACCATATCACACTTACGATTAACTCAGTTACGCAAAACATTCTTCATTAGGTGAAGAATGAATTCAACTACAATTTAAACATTATCCGTGCAGCTGGAAGATACACATTGAACATCTATAAATTTTAATGAAACATTTATAAATTTTCATTATTCATTGGGTGAAGAATGAATTCAGCTACAATCTAAACAACATCCGTGCAGCTGGAAGATACACATTGAACATTTATAAATTTTAATGAAACATCTATAGATTTTCATTCTTCATTGGGTGAAGAATGAATTCAGCTACAATCTAAACAATATCCGTGCAGCTGGAAGATACACATTGAATATCTATAAATTTAAATGAAACATCAATAAATTTTCATTCTTCATTGGGTGAAGAATTAATTCAGCTACAATCTAGACATTACTGGAAGACACACGTTAAACATCTATAAATTTTAATGTGAGCATAACTTAGTGCAATTCACATTATTCACAAGCAATGAATAGTTCAAAAAATACAAAACGTATGAAATTGAGTCGATCATTTAACCATCCTGTGTTAATTTCTCATTTGTTTGACGCGTATTTAGCCATTGTTTTTTCCCCCCTAATAGGGTCACTCCATGTCAAATCAACGAAAAAAATGCAATTTTTGGACCTTGACATCTCAGATTTCTCTCTCTCTCTCTCTCTCTCTCTCTCTCTCTCTCTCTATATATATATATATATATATATATATATATATATATATATATATATACTTCATATCCATAGAGTATATGAAAAATCTCATTTTCTTAATTTTTTTTTTTCTTTTTCTACGAAATTTTAAAAATGCCCAAAAGTACCAAATTTAACCAAGTTTTCAATCACACGATCCTCTACAATTCTGTAACAAATTGGGCTAGAGAGCTCAGTTATATCTTATTTCAAAACTTCTTTTATGGGCTTTAATACGATATGCAACACTAACTATTTTGAGTAAAATTAATTTTTTGACAAATTATCAAAATTTTTGAATTTAAATTTTTCAAAAACACCATTTTGAATTTTTTTTCTTCAAAAAACAAAATATATGGTAATCTTTGACTGTTTGGCTATAAGTATGCCAAATTTCAAAATGGACAAATGATAGGATTTTGAGCTATTAATTTCTGAATAAGAATGGTTTATCGAAACTTTTCAGGTAACTAGTTCCTTATACCTTAAAAATTAATAGTTCAAAATCCCATCATTTCACCATCTTCCAATTTTGCATACTTGTAGCCAAAAAAATCAAAGATTAACATATATTTCTTTGAAAAAAAATTAAAAATAGTGTATTTAAATAAATTTAAATTCAAAAATTTTGAAAAAAAATTATTTTACTCAAAATAGTCAGTGTTGCATATCATATTAAAGCCCATAAAAAGAGCTTTCAAATAAGATATAACTGAGCTCTTTTGTAGAGGATTGTGTGATTGAAAACTTGGACACTGAGGAGAAAAAAAAAAAAAAGAAAAATTATATTTTTCATATACTATATGGATACAAATTATAAACCAAAAAAATATTGAAATCTGAGACGTTGAGGTCCAGACCCCATGTTGATTTGACATGGCAAATAAAGTATAAAATATATAACAAATAAAATATTAAAGTCTCAAAATTCTTCAAACTTTTAAAACTTTAAGAATGATATCAAATATAAAACTCCGAAGTGATGACAAACTTTTTATAAACATTTTACACTTTGAATATATTCATTTCAACTGAATAGAAACTATCAACAAATTGATGTACAGCAAGACAGAAATGAAACACAAATTCATTTATCCTTTTCCATTCAGAACTACGCGAGTAAAATCCTCTTTTAACTCATTTTTACAAAATGCTGTATTTAACCATTCACCGTTACGACGGAAATTCACGGCGGGTGGGGGATAGTTTCCGTTGGATTTCGCCGTAAAGGAAAGGGTAGCGAACAACGAGGCTGCTTCTGCTGTTTCCCAAAGAACAGGAAATTCCGGGATTTTAATTAGCTCTTCGGTATTGGCACAGTTTATGTGGGAGGGGAGTGAGAGGGAGGGAGTGACACGTGCAGCTAGCTTTAAATTAGTTCAGTTAAGTAATTGCTGATGATAAGCGTTAAATTTTACATGGGTGATGATGAAATAACCAAATGTCGAAGTAAGTTTCCGTACAGTATTAATAACAGTCTGAACGCATATGTAGAATGAACTCTGATTCTAAGCAAATCAACTGAAAATAAACAAGTATATCATATGTGACAAGAAATATACCATAATAAAAGAAAAAAACAGTTAAGGCTCAATAAATCCGAAAAAGAAAAGTATAGTTATTCTTAAGATTGTTGAACACTCAGAAATTTTTTTACATTCACAAAAATAAAATGAAATAAAGTAAAATAAACTATGAAAAATCGAGAAAATTGCACAAATATTGTTATTCCTTCTACATAGCTGCCAACTTTTACGCTTTTTTGTTACCACTAAAATTTAATAGAAATTTTTGTGTTATTTAATCAACTAATTGCGGCGATTTAATAAGATAAAATTTACTAGTAAATTTTAGTGGTACGAAAAACGCGTAAAAGTTGGCAGCTATGCTTCTAAGAGAATATCCCCTTTTTCAACTGGGACGTGACGTTCATTGTGAAAAACATATATATATATATATATGCAGTTTGGTTCATTTATATGCATAACTTCATATGTTTGCCGATGATACAATAATGAAAATGGCAAAAAAATCGTTATCACAGTGCCCCCTTCTGCCAGAATATCTCCAAATTCAACTGGGACCTGCTGGCCATAGCCAAAAACACATGAAAGTTTGTTCAATTCTAGGCATAGCTTCAAACTCTTTTCAATGATAAAAAAGAGGATACAGTAACGATTTACTTCATTTATAATCATTTTAATTGCAGTGTAAAATTTGCATAATTAGAAAATGCGCATGATAGTGTCCTCCTGATTATACCACGATATCGATTTTCCGACGTACTGCTCGCACCGTGACTTCCGGATAATCGAAGTCTACTGCATTTTCTAAACATAAAGCAGAAAAAAAAATTAAATACTTAAACAGAATTTATTTTCTTGTACAGTGTATTATTTTATTTAATTAACAAAAATTGATTGATAATTTATTTAAAAACAAATACTTAAAAATGCTCAGTTATTTCTAATTTCTAATTCCGAATTTTTAAGCACTTTATTACTTATTGCTCCATCACACGCAAAAATTTAATCGCAAACTTATTCTTCTGTCCACTTTCTCACTTTGTATCAATTATTACACATCCTCTCAACGGGAAATCTTCATAAAAAATTTAAAAACTAATAACAAGTCACACCAAAAGCAATTTTCTTTCGCGTAAACATAGCACGTTTGTAAGAAAACTTCGATTCAAGCCGCTTCGAATATCATCGATTCATCGATTTTTCTGTGGGAAAGTTAACAGCCGTTTACTGAGCAAAAAAGAGGGTATATAAATTGAGTTCTCATTTAATAATTTTATTTTTCACATAAATTGAAGGTAAATTTTTGTCTCTCAATTTTTTTTCCTCCGTCTTCGCCGTTAAAGCAGGAAATTTGCTAATTTAAAAAGATCGATAATTAATTTTTAGTTACTTTTTGTAACCATGGGTAATTCGGGAGAATCTATACTCCGCCTAATTTGTTTCACAAAGGGTGTGCGCACTTGCAAATTTAAATTTACATACTAATGGAATTTTTATCCGCTAGATGGAGGTATATTGGATGAAGAAAATGAATAGTAAATTTTGTGAAATTAGAATAATTTAGGACAATCAAAATAATAAACTTTGGTTAAATAAATCTGTGCTTAAGTTAGATGTAAGATAGATAAATAAAGGGTAAAAAGGCGTAGAAATAGTGAATAGAAGTCTTTTTTTAAGATGGCGTAACGGTTATACGACGTAATTTGAGATATCGCAATCAATTACATAAGGCTATTTATAATGCAAATTCTAGAATATCTTTTTAAATAAGTGACGGTGTATGGGCACTTAAATTCGATTGGCCGAAAGAATTTTGAAACATTTTGAAAGAATTTTGAGCAAACTGAACCATGTGTAATTCAGGAGATTCATACTCTGCCTAATTTGTTTCACAAAAGTGTGCGCACTTGCAAATGTAAATTTGCATACTAATGTAATTTTTATCCGCTAGATGGATGTATATTGGATTGAGAAAATGAATAGTAAATTTTGAGAAATTAGAATAATTTAGAACAATCAAAATAATAAACTTTAGTTAAGGAAGTCGGTAGTTAAGGTAGATTTAGAAAGCTTATGTAAAAAGGTAAAATAGCTAGAAATAGCGAAGTCTTTTTGAAGATGACGTAACGGTCATATGACGTAATTTAGATAAAGATGTCGCAGCCAATTAGAAGACTTATTATAAGGCTAAACCTAGAATATATAAGTAAGTGACGATGTATGAGCAATAAAGGAGTCAGTCGAAAGAATTTTGAAGCAAATTGGACTTGGCGATAATAAAAAATAAAGTGCCTTAATTTACAGCGACACATTGCAATAAAATTTTGTTTCACAAAGGTGTACGCACTTGAAAATATAAATTTACATACTACTGGGATTTTTATCCTCTAGATGGAGATATATTGGATGAAGAAAATGAATAGAAAATTTTCTGAAATTAGAATAATTTAGAACAATCAAAATAATAAACTTTAGTTAAAGAAATAGGTGCTTATGGTAGATGTAGAAAGCCTATGTAAAAGTTAAAAGTGTGTAGAAATAGTAACTAGAAGTTTTTTTGAAGATGGCATAACGGTCTTGTGACGGAATTTCACGCAAAGATGTAGCAGACAATTATGAGGTTTACTTTACTGCAAAATCTAGAATCTTTATACATAAGTGACGGTGTATGAGCAGTAAAATTTGATTGGCCGAATGAATTTTGGAGTAACCTGTACTTGGCGATAATACGAAGTAGAGTGCCCTAATTAATTTATGATGACACATCGACAATAATATTTTATTGTTTGAGAGGATTTCGGACAAAAACTCACTTGGTGAACTTGGCATTATCACCCACACTGTTAAAATTATCGCGAAAAATTACCTCTGGTTTTAAAGGCTCTCTATTTTCTGACCAATGAGAACTCTCCAAGGGCTTTTATGTAGCATTCTCATTGGTCAGAAAATAGAGAGCCTTTAAAAACAGAGGTAATTTTTCGCGATATTTTTAACAGTGCAGGCTACTGTAACATAAAACTGAATTTTGGGTAGAGGTTAAAGTTGAACGAAATTTCCGTAATAAGGTGAAATTTAGCGAGGCCAGGATTCAAACCTTGAATCTTTTCCGCATGCGCCAATGCTCTTCTCTTGCGACTGGAAAATAAAGTGTCGCAACCGGCCAAGCAAATGTGCTAAGAAATTTAATCCAATAAATGTGGAACGATGCTGAACGATAAATGTCGATCGCAGCGACATCTGCAAGCTCAATCTTTATACAATATTTACGTTGAAAAGAGCTGGCAGATGTCACTGCGATTGACATTTATCGTTCAGTATCTTTGAAAATTTATCGGAATTAATTTTTTATGAGTTTTTAAAGTATTGCTGGAATAGCCGATTACCACTCTATATCTACTAGACGCTATGGCCTGAGCTATTGGCAAGCTAATGTTAAACCAATAGCAGATTTCGGAACCTTTTCGCGTTTTTCATACCTGCTGCCAAGTTTCCCATACCTTGAGGACCATTATTTCCGAATATAAATATCGTTTTATTTAATGCAGAAATTCTCCGAATAAAAGAAGCTAATGTTTCTATTCGGAAATAGTGTTACTCCAAAAACGCTCCTCCAAAATAAGTCATGACGTATTTTCAAACTTTGAAAGCAAAAAAAAAAAAAAAAAAAAAAAAAAAAAACCTGAAATAACTCTGATTTTAATACAAAAATAAACAAATAGATTAAAAAATGTGAAAAAAAAATATGTTCATCTACGAAATCTGTGATAATTTATGAGAAAATGCTGAAAAATAATTACAATAACTTATTACAATCCAATCTAAATTTTCAGAATTTAGATACAATTTTCGTTACTTTAAAAACAATTTAGCAATAATTCATTAAAAAAAAAAAAATCTTTAGACATGCATGCTCTCCTTCCTTCCCCACATAAAAAATCTAGAAGGAACTGAACTAAATAAATCATCCTCCACCTAAAGTAAAATATATATATATATATATATATATATATGAGATCATCTATTTTGCTGTTATCAACAAAAATCTTTTTTCATTTGAAGAAATTGGTTAATGTTTTCAGGGCAGATTCTATTATTTGTGTATCTAAAACAATTAATAACTTTTTAGGAACTTCATTTTTTATCGTTAAAAGGCTTTAGCATATAACAGGTTTACATGTCAGGTACCCTCTGATAAATGATTCACGGGTAATTTTTCTTCTAGAAATTTTGAAACTAATGTGGAGATGGGAGATGATGTTTTGATTTTTAAAATAATTATTCAGTGATAACATATGTCTTCATTATTTCATTTTTAAATTGACGTATCAATAAATTTCAATATGCATGAAATTCTGTACCTAACAGGAGTTTGGATAGCGATCTGTATTTCCCTAGTAAATTATGACCAGGGCTTTACAAATTTGATAAAATCTGGTAGCCATAAAAAAAAATATTAGTCGCCAGTAAAAAATATTTACCCCCCATTCTTTCGCCTTTCATTGATTTTAAAAAAACCCACAAGAGTTTATTAATTGAGAAAAAAATAATAACAAGCATACTTTAAAATTATTAATTACATAGTTAAGAGTAGTGCATAATTTAGAAAGATAATAGAAATCAAGTTTAAAATTATTAATTACATAGTTTAGAATAGTACATAATTTAGAAAGATAATAGAAATAAAGTTTAAAATTATTAATTACATAGTTTAGAATAGTACATAATTTAGAAAGATAATATAAACTATGTTTTCTAATGAAACTTATAAAAAATTATAATCACTTATAATCACGTATATTATGTTGACAACTTATATCAACACAAAAATCAGATTTGAAACTTACAAAAAAACTTGATCATTATTTAGCATTGTATCCAATTTAGATGCCACAGAGGCTGGATTGACACTATTTCTTACTGATTTATTGAAATATCCCCTCTCCCCCCATATTCTAATCACGTGACATATACTAGCTGGCTATAGCCGAAAAGAATGGTGTTTTCTGTGCATGAGTTGGAAAATGCCTTTTAAATTTAGTTCTTCCACTAAAAGTACGAGAGAAGAGGAAGATCACTGCTTGCCGCGCAGGAGTAGGGGTGGGGGAGAGAAAAAATACCATTTGTGCTCATTTATTATGTCATTTTTTTACAACCCTCCCCCCCCCCCTCCGAAAAAATTAAATAACTTGGTCGCCAGATCAAAGAACTTGGTCGCCAGTGGCGATCTGGCAACCACATTTGTCATGCCCTGGTTATGACGGCAGATTCAATATGTATCTTTAACCTCCTCTATCAGTGGAACATTCCTTCCACCCTGCTGAAAGGTGTAGTTTTTATCGCATACGCTGTATGTGGAAAATGTATTAAATACTGTCAACAGCTATACTATATGTAATTTCAATTGACTTCTCAAGGTCAGTTTCTCGGTTCATATCTTAGGTCAGTAACTATGGTAACGTTGCATTTGGCTGACTGACCGACCTACATTTTCCGACAGCGAAGGGATGAAGTGCGGGGGACAGATGTCCTTGAGAAGTCAATTGAAATTACTTAGAGTATAATACAGGGTGACAAGAAATATGTGCCTCAATTTGAAAATTCAATAATTCATTAACTATAATAGATATGAAGATGAAATAAAGTGACATTTATATCTGGTACCTCTTACATTATATATGCTGTAATTTTGAAAACAGGTCGAATTTTCGTCAATAGATGGCGCTTCAATGTCTGATACATTAAAAATGCTCAAATAAATTTCAAAATTCAAGCCTTTTTTCGAGTTTTAATCGCTAAATAAAGTAAAAAATAAAACTTGAGATATTTTTAATGCATATTTTACATGTTAGTATGAGTTGTCTTACAATTTGAGACAGTGCAGTGCCCTCTATTGACGAAAATTTTAACTGTTTTTAAAATTACAGCATATGAAATTTAAGAGCTACCAGATATAGATGTCACTTTTTTTCATCTTCATATTTATTATAGTAATGAATTATTGATTTTTCAAATTAAAGCGCTTGTTACTTGTCACAGATGATTTCATCATCTAAAAGCCTGTTACTTAATGAATTTTATGCACGGCCGATCTCCATAAAGATCTTAACCTTTTGATTACGGGTAAGGAATGGCGACTAGTTTTATATTCAATCGCACAACAATTTACAAAAAAAAAAAAAATCTTTATGCTAGATTTTGCTTGAAAATATCCTAATAAAAGTGCATGGCAGATATTATTTATCAAATAGTGATAGGAATAGAATAAAAAAATAGTCGCTAGGATGACATATGTCGCAACACAGTAATATTGAACTTGACGTCACTGCCCAGATCTGGCGGTATTTTAATCACCAGAATGCCAGTATGCGCAGACGCAAATACCGCCAGCAGACGAAATTTAGCCTCGATCTCAAGCAGTGTTGATAAAGTTAAAGCAAAATTTTAAAAATTTAACGAATGTTCTCGGATACAGAACGACATTTCGAATTTATATTACAATATTTTAAGTGTCTAATGCTACAACAATTAATTTCATCGCAGTTTTTAAAAAAATTAAACATTAGTAACACTAATACTCCATAGAACGCCCGACTTCATAGACATGCTGATATTCAAATGTAAATTCCGACAGCAGACGAATTTTAGCCTCGACCCAGATTGAGTAATCATACCGATTATAATTTTGCCAATTTAATTAATGTTCTTGCATACGGAACGATATTTTTAATTTATATTATAATATATTAAGTATTTAATGCTACAACAATGAATTTTTAATAAATAAGCATTAGTAATACTAATACTCTATTAAACAAATTCAAACATAGATACCGCCAGCCACTGAACTCTATGTAAGGAAAGGACATGTTTACAAACAAACAGTTCCATCAAACAATCTACCACTACATTTTTGTCGCAGCGATCATCGTTAGGAATCGAATGTCGCAGGAATCGTTAATGGCGATGTAGGCCAATCATATCATAGACCAGTTTGACGTAGACAAATCAAATCGCCCCATCTCATGTGTACAGTAAAAGTCATAAAGAACGAACAGGTTTTTCTTGGGAACCAACAGTAATTTAACCAACAGTGACGTCAGCTGCCCTTTCCTTACATAACAGGAGATTTGTCTTCCCGTTCCCCAACATGATTTCCAGCGGTCAGCGCGGAAGGATACAGTGACGATAGTTATAGTTCGCATTCATGACAAAATATGTTATTTATCACATTTCCTTACATGATTAGAGAATCATTTATTAGTTAGATAAGCATAAATTAGGATAATAGTAAATGGGAGTAGAGTTGCAAAGGCTAGAAAAAACTCGGTTTAAACCTGGGAATAAACCGGGTTTTTTGGGAATAAACCAGGTCTTTTGGGAATAAACCTGAGAATAAACCGGGTCTATTGGAAATAAACCCCGGAATAAACCGGATTTTTGCAACTCTAAATGGGAGCATTAATATCTGACATTGACAACGCGAACTATTTTTTTACTTTTGCCTTACATGCTTCATTTGCCTTGCAATCTTATGACCACCGACTTATACCTCCGCAACAGACGAATTTTAGCCTCGACTCCAGTCGCGTGCATAAAGTTCATTATTTGAGACCAATTTCTCAGCAAGAAAAAACAAATTCAGCAGACTTTGGTGTTTCAGCTAGCTTAAATAACTTAGTCTTAAGAAGGTAATTAGATACACGAGCCATTCAAAAATACCAATATCCATTAAAGAAATCAGCGCTCTTACCGTGATCTCCTGGTAGTGGGATCTTTCATAACCATGACTTCAGTAATCTCTCCGAATTTGCTAAAGTACTCCCTGAGTCCCTCTGCAAAAGAGAAAAAAATGACGTCATATATCACAGCAACACACAACAGAATTAAATTCAACAGATTAATAATGCATTTACGTTAGTAATAATGACGATATTTATACAATATATGAAATATTTTGATGTAATTGTGAAGCAATATATTGATGCAATTTTAGAGCTAAATTTTACATAAACCGTAACAGATGTCTCTAGTGTGACTGTCACCAGATTATCACAATATGATTTCTTTATTTAGGCCAAATGGTGACTCTTGAGTAACTGCTATTTCATAATTCTAATGTGAGATTGATAACCATTTCTTCGGGTAACATCGCATAGAAGTCACAGATCGGTAACTTACAGATGAGCCACCGCACTCTGAATACAAGGGGTATGCGCTGATACAAAAAAGGCGGCTG